>OX101821.2:42697141-43897597 GCA_944452925.2 Chrysolina oricalcia | reverse complement strand
TTGATACAAAGATCACTCAACACATCAACTATTGAAGAAAAATGGTCGACTTTTCATTGATTCTTGGAACGAAACGTTCACGGATTGCGGTATTCCTCCGGTTTTGTGGAATATCATCAATTGGATGCCATCCTCAAGAAAAATCTACATGATGTTGATGTCATTTATGTGCGAGGACTTCAAAAACGTGACTATCTTACTGCGAAATTCCAACAATTGGACCTACCTACACGTGTTGTCAACTTGGAGGTTTATGATAATACGTTATGGATGGTTCCCACATTCAGCAACAATGATGGCATCTCACCTTGTATGCATACATTCGTCGCAATCGCCGCACCAACTACAATTTCAGCCTCCGAAACGTAGATATTCTTTACAAATGCCTGTCATATATTACCGAAATGAAAATGCCTAAATTTTGTATTCAAGATGTTTGAATTTTTTACCCTATCCTACAATACCAACATTTCATTATGTATACTTATAAGTTAGGTTGGCTGAGCGGTCTAAGGCGTTGTGGCGTTAAGTTGCGATTCCCGAAAGGGAGCGTGGGTTCAAATCCCACACCTAACATCCTTTTCGATTTATCTATCTAACTTCACTTTATGAAAATTTACTATACAAACTGATAACTAAATGGTAATTTTTAATATTAAATACAAAGCACCCAGAACTGAGTGCGAGTAGTTGAAGCCTCATAACCACCAAAATACCCAAAGCTAAGTGCAATTGAGTAAAATTTACTATATAAGTGTGATAACTGGTACTTTTTGATAGGATTTTTTACTTGTTTTAACGCTTATAATTTTACTCGTTTTTTGGGACGCGAAAACGTCTATTTTCGTTGCATTTTTTACGTGTTTCAGCGTTTCAAATTTTAGTTGTTTTTTGGGACGCGAAAACGATCATTTTGTGCAATTTTGAAATGCCTATTGTCCATAAGAATTACATGTAAAAGTGTATTTTTGGCGTTCGTAATTTTAGTTGTTTATTGGAACACGAAAACGCATGTTTTCGTTACATATTTTATGTAATTCGGCGTTCGAAATTTTATATGTTTTTTCGAACATGAAAACACATGTTTTCGTTGCATTTTTAACTTGTTTTAACGCTTCTAATTTGTGTTTTCGAACATGAAAACACATGTTTTCGTTGCATTTTTTACGTGTTTTAACGCTTCTAATTTTACTTGTTTTTTGGGAAGCAAAAACGATAATTTTGAACGATTCTGAAATGTCAAATCTCCATAAGAAATACATGTAAACGTAAATTTTTAACGCTTGTAATTTTAATCATTTTTTGGAACGTGAAAACCGCTGAATTCGACAAATTTTTTACACATTTTAGCGTTTGTTATTTTAGTTGTTTTTTGGAACGAAAGAATCCTCAACCTTCTGTCTGTACTCTTCAGATACCATTCTATTGGTGATTACTTCAACTACCCAATGGCACTACTATAATGAGCTTTGACCAATCAGACTCCGCTATGTTTTTTTTCTCAAATGAACGGTTCAAACGTCCTCTTATTACACATTTAGATGTCGGATGTAATTCAATCTCTGCATGGGCAAGTAGTTGTTTCGAATCTCCATATGTCCATTGAAGCGTTCTTCCATCACTCATGCAGCCATGTTTTTTCTCTTAATGATTCACCATGTTTTTTCTCTCAAACGTTGTAGGACTCCCTGTATATACGTTGACAACCAGCCACCATGTATTTTTTCTCTTAATCGATGTATTTTGAGACATTCTGTGTACCAAATTTGACAGCAGCCATGTTTTTTTTCTCTGTCTCATGTCATTCGACAATCAGCCATGTTTTTTCTCTTAAATGTTGCGTTGGTTCACCCGGTATACCAATTTTCATAGCTGCCATGTTTTATTTCTCTTAAATGCCAAGTTGGTACACCCTGTATGGTAGCAGCCATGTTTTTTCTCTTAAATACTATGATGGTACACCCTGTATGGCAGCAGCCATGTATTTTTTCTCTTAATCGATGTATTTTGAGACATCCTGTATACCAAATTTGACAGCTGCCATGTTTTTGTTCTCTGTCTCATGTCATTTGACAATCAGCCATGTTTTTTTCTCTTAAATGTTGCGTTGGTTCACCCGGTATACCAATTTTCGTAGCTGCCATGTTTTTTTTCTCTTAAATGCCAAGTTGGTACACCCTGTATGGTAGCAGCCATGTTTTTTTCTCTTAAATACTATGATGGTACCCCCTGTATGGCAGCAGCCATGTTTTTTTCTCTTAAATACTATGATGGTACACCCTGTATGGCATCAGCCATGTTTTTTTTCTCTTAATCGATGTATTTTGAGACACCCGGTATACCAAATTTGACAGCCGCCATGTTTTTTTTCTCTTAATCGATGTATTTTGAGACATCCGGTAATCCAAATTTGACATCTGCCATGTTTTTTTCTCTTAAATGTCGAGTTGGTACACCCATTTTACTAAACTTACGAATCAGCTTCTAAGATTTAAGCAATAAGTACATAACGCATTCATATGTGCGGTTTACGGCCCTTATGGCAGTTGACGTACGCAAATTCTATTATTTTCTTGATCTCCCATGAAAGTTGTCTTCTTAGAGTACTCACACGTTTCTGTAACTTTACTAATAACGAAGATAGCCTCCTATGCCCTTTTGGCCTCGGAAAATGCTTAAAAATGTTTCTTGACATCCAAACGAATCTATTGATGCCAAAATCATCCGAATCGGACGACCGGAAGTGCCATTTCCGGTTTGGACCGGAAGTAACCATTTTATTGCAGATTTGGACTCTCCTCGATGTGGGTAATCCGAATTTACTATTACTTTTCTTATATCTTAATTTTTTGAAACCGGAAGTGTTTATTTTTTGATGATTCGTACAGATCCAAAATATCATTAATGTATATATTGAACGACAGATGGCTCTGATGTATTCCTTGAAAACGAATTGGTATCACACTTTAAAAATGACGGACCCCATCACGAAAACATTGTGAATCCTCCATACCCCCAATGGCACGTGTTTTCTTTGACAAATGACAGCGGCGGCCATATTTTTTTTGTTTACATCATTTATTGGTACACCCTGTATAGCTTTTGACAAAAAGACGCCATGTTTTTTTTTCTGTCAAATGATAAATGTTTTTCTCCTAATTGACTGTTTTGAAACACCCTGTATACCATTTACCGAGCAGCCGCCATGTTTTTTCCGCTTGAATAACATGATGGTACACCCTATATGGCAGCAGCCATGTTTTTTTCTCTTAAATACTATGATGGTTCACCCTATATGGCAGCAGCCATGTTTTTTTCTCTTAAATGCCAAGTTGGTACACCCTGTATGGTAGCAGCCATGTTTTTTCTCTTAAATACTGTGATGGTACACCCTGTATGGCAGCAGCCATGTTTTTTTCTCTTAAATGCCAAGTTGGTACACCCTGTATGGCAGCAGCCATGTTTTTTTCTCTTAAATACTTTGATGGTACACCCTGTATGGCAGCAGCCATGTTTTTTCTCTCAAATACTATGATGGTACACCCTGTATGGCAGCAGCCATGTTTTTTTCTCTAAAATGCCTAGTTGGATGATGGTATCGCGCTCGGCACTGGACAATTGTTATCAATCTAAGGGATCTATCGCGACTCGATGAACGCCAAGCAGCGACGCTCCGATTTTTCCCCCCACCCCAAAAAGAACCAAAAACTGCCAGAATGAAGCTTGGCGTTTTCCCGTGTTAATTTACATAAGAGATGTTTTAGACCCTCCATAGATACTATACTTCTAACTCCTGTGTTGTGTCCGAAGAAGCAATAGTTTCCTTATGGAAAAATAAAATACAGCATTGTGCATGAACGGATCTTCTGTAAATAGAATAGAAAAAATCTATTAGGTTGCTTTCACATTATGTGACAACTCGTGACTTCTGTCGTAGTTTTTTGAAATAATTCCGCTTGTTTCATTCAGTGGTATTTATTTCTAAGGTCATGACATACACATGTTATACTCCCCAAGAATATGCGCATATGTACCACATTTATGGTGAATGTGGAGGTAGTGCTTCTGCTGCAGCAGCGCTTTATGCAGAACTATATCCGATTGCATATGGGGGCTATAACCTATGACGCATCTAAAAGGTTCTTTTTGAAAAGATGTCTCTGCGTACGAGTGGATGGAAAATAACATTTTTGTAATATTATTCAGTGCGATTTTGAATAATCGTTATTGTGGTTTATGGTGAATGTTGCTTAAAAAAATAACGTTGAATTAATATTTACTTCTTTACATCTCATTGAATACTTCCAAGTAGTTGATTCGTTATTACTCATAATTATTTAATCATTTCATCTTGATAGGATACAAATAAAAGACATTACTGACAAAGTCTAATGGAGTTGATTTTAGCTCATAATAACATCAAACTCTATTATAATAGAAATTCTACTCCTTCCAAAAATAATTATCGTATGTTTTATACCATGGTAAAGTCTGGACAAATTGGGCATTCTTTTGTAATGGAAATTTAAAAAATGCTCATTATCTCGGAAACGGTGAGATATTTTTTACTAAGATGAAATTCCGATATTCTGAACAGTCATGACCTGGTCTATCACCAGTTTCAATATTGTACAAGGTTTACCGGACACAATGAAATACAAAATGTAAATTTCTCTTAATATATGTAGAAGTATCTCCTTATAAAAGTTATTACAATAGGTCTGCATAAATATATTGTAACGTTTCATTTTCAACGTTACGAATTTACATCTAATTTCTAGCTTTGCCCCGCTCACTCCTATATAGATTTAGCTGTAGACGCGCAGGTCAATTTGTCAGAGCCCGCTTCACAACGGACGTGACGTACCCGGGTAGTTTTCGCTGTCGAAGAATTCTTACTAACACTATCCTACACCGTCAAGGTTACGAGTGGCGGACTATTATCCGTGAGTTATCTGTTGTTATGATAACTATCACATCGTTTGACTTAGTTTGTGCTGGTATTGTTTTAGATCTGTTTTGTGTAATTTAGTATTGTCTGTCGTCGAATTTAATTGTTACAGGGTCCACAGAGTAAGTGTAGTAAAACGTACTAAAACGTACTTCGGTAGAGTGTTTAGAGTCGGTACGTTGGCTACACTGTATTTTGAAGTCACCAATGGAATTGGTAGTGGGACTTCCATGTTAGAGCTGCCTATCTGAAGCTGTCGTGTTAGTAGGAACTGGATGAAAAAGTTATTGTGAAGAGCCGTAGGTTCGTGCATTCAAGTAAAATATCTGAGGATATCTAGTGACCTTTGTGTCATCCCATGTCGGGGATCCTTGATCTTGTTGCTGTATGGTAGTTTTTGGGAAGCGTTGTGGTTTTTGGAAGCGTTGTTGGATTTGGAGCGCTGTTCTGGAACCTTGCTGGTTTTTTTCTCAAACCCCTTGAGGGGATCACCATCACATAACTCATCTCGTCGTCCTACAACTGTTGTATTTTGTGTGGAACCCTTGTTAACAAGGGTTCTTGTCCGAGGCCGAGTTTTTGTCCGAGGCCAAGTTTTTGTCCGAGACCTACGTTCCTGTTGGAGGCACAAGTTTTTAGTCGAGTCCTACGTTGCTGCTGGAGTTCTACGTTTCTGTTCGAGGCCAAGTTTTCTTATGGGATGCCTACATGTCGAGATAGAGGCTCATATTCTTGTTGAACCGGTAGTACGTTGAGAAACTATGTTGGAGTCCTATCAGACTCATCTGGAAGCTGTAATTAGCTGCTAGAGACTGCGAGTCCAGAGAATTCCTGTTCCAGAGTCCTTTCGGATGAATAAAGTCCATATACCAACAGATAAGTGGTTAAAAACTGTGTGGAATATCTTTATTATTTTATTTACTAGTCAAATATTATTATGAACTTTCGTAAAGTTATATCTTAAGAAGGTAAATAACATACTGGTATTCAAAGGTACTTTCTGTTGTAAAATATCTGCGGAAAGCCCATAACATCATATACAAGCGCACGATTTGCGCATAATAAACCTCTGCCAATGGATCCATTCGCCGATGTCCCTTTATAATTTGGTAATCTTCAGAGGGTACACTTTCCGTACGGTATAAATATTTACTCACTCACTAGGAATCTATTTTTATGTTTATGAAACTAATTTAAGCATTCCTGTTTCATAGTTATACCTTGGATACCGAAAATAATAATAATACATAAATTTATCGTAATTGCCAAACAAAAACATTGTCAATTTAATTCATCATATATATTACCATTGGCACAACAACATTTGAACCTTATAACTTACCATAAATGTGCAGGGTGTGTTTTGTTCCAAATTTTAAATATACAGGGTTATAGTTTTGGGAATTGGTCTTTCCTTTTTCCGATTTCCTAGTTCTTTAGGAGGAAGCCAGTTTCGAACCTGCTGTAGAAGGGAACTAGGTGGTGCCACAATTATTTTTTTACAGGTAGGGTGAATTTGTTTTTCTATTAGTCACCTAAACGCTCACCTGTAATTTTACCCACGACCATCTCCACTTCGAGCGTAGCCGCGAGCATGCAGGGATTTTTGAGCGTCGATCCACGAGACAAACCTTTGTAAACGAACCAGTTGGGGACATATTACTAAGTAAGGAGTATATGCCAATTATATAATCGGTGTCACAAAAGGATCGTTACAATATTTATAAATATAAAAATATCACAGTTATTGGTATTAAAAATTGCATTCAGCTGAAATGAAGTTACTTCTCCATGAATTCTTGTAATGAATATGGCTCAATGGCAAAAATAGATCTAAAATATTTTTTTTGAAATTTGTCTTGAGCGAACTTCTTTTTTTGACACCAAATATATCTACTTTCGCTACGATCGAATTTGAGGGTAGTAAAAGTATATAATTGGTTGAAAACGGAATATTCTTGATTCGTAGCTGAAATTGACACTATTGACACAGATATTCATTTCAGTTTGGTTGTAATTTGAAGATCAAAAAACACATTAAAATGATTTTGGTATAGTGAACATAGCCTCTAGTTAAGATAAATATGATAGGCTGGTGCCAAAACGAATTCTAAACGCTTAAAATAAAATAAAGAGAGAGGCAAAGACTATGTGGAGAATATTGTTGACTTTCTAACTTTGAGGAAATACACAAAATTATGGAATAGGGATGCAGTTTAGGGGTTGAAAACGGTTTTTTGAGATTTGCTGCGAAACGAGACCTCGTAGCGGAAAATGTTCGATGGAAAAGTCTAATCTAATCGATTTATGTATGATGAATAGAGAAAAATTATCCAGATACGTATAAAAAAATTGTTTTCAATTCCTATTTGTTCCCAACCTTCATATATGCTCTTTAAAGATAATTCCGGCTTATTTGCTGGTCACTCAAAGCTGCCTCGAAAGTGGAAGGTGTGAAGGTTTAGGAATCACTTCTTCTTAATAATTCTTACAATCTGAAAAAGTTTTCTGAGTGGAAATTATTCAAGGAATTCACATTTGATAAATTCATTATTGCAGTTGAAACATTTTCGCCTGAATCTAATCTTCGAATAGATATAATACCACTGTCTATTTGCGCGGTGGTAGTTATTAATGCAAGCAAATTATTCGTATTGAGTGGATCATTTATAATAATGAAAACTATAAGTTTCAAACCTCTCACAGAGATTTAGGAAATATTAGAATTACCTTACTAATATTGGAAACCTTGAAATTTATGGTACTTTACTTCTTCCACTAGTAGATGTAAACTCTAGCAGTCAATAAAACACGGCTATAGAAAAAGTTGATTCAGAATTGCTCAGATTGGAGAGAGATGGTAATATTAGTCCTACTGATGCATGTGAATGGTACTGAATGGTACCAATTCTTAAACCAGATGGCTTACAAGATCACAACAAATTAGTGTCACTGAATCCTAGAAGGCTTTGACCTTCTTACGGGTATGGCCAATGGGTGGAGTCTAAATAACTCCAATGTTCCACAAACACCACGAAAATTAGGTCCGATGTTTGAACTAGTGACACATGACAAAAGTCAATTTTTATGTCATTGCCGTCATTGGAAATGTTTTCAAAAATAGTTTCAGCAGATTCACTGTAAAGAAAGCAGATTGTCCCAAGTCCCAAAATCTTCTGATGAGCCCTGCTGTCATTGATCCAACTAAGAAGAAGAATATGTTGATTACTTTTTTTACTGATACAAATATTCCTTTCTTCTGAAAGTGAAGTATTGTGCAGTGAAAACCTGCAAGAATACCGACAAAAGTCGTAAATTATATTGTATTCTCAGAAGTGAGTTCAAGATCATTTTGTTAATTAGTAGATTGAAGAATACACTTTTCCCATTTTCCTCACTAAAGACAAATACAGATTATATTTATTAGTATCAATATTGAATAACTTGTGACAGAAATCAGGACCACAACTAAATAAAAAAAATGAACTTAAGAAATGTATACTTAACAGATGATTTCAAATCCTATATAATATAACAATGTTTCACCTTTGACTGTTTTTGCTTTGATAGGACTTATTTTTTCACAAATTATTCTCATCATTCTTTTTCTAATAATTGTTTTTCATGTTCACTAGGACTGACAAATTTTTCTGAATTGTTCAGATTATCAACCCATTTTATCAATTTTCAGATTAATTTAGGAACAAAAGACCCAAAAATTATCATGGAAAAAAGTGGCCAATTCTAATAAGCACAAAGAATGGAAAAGTTGTAATTTGCAAAAATGGAACCTTTTCTTTCGAACAAGTTTAAATATTCTATATTGACGTTTATCTTGAGAAAATTGGTTAGACCATAATAATGTTACTATATTGGTAATCTCTTTAGAACAGCTGTTTTATTAAAGTGAAGGCTATATTTTCTTGTTTCAACCATACCATATGGAGGTCATAATTCACTATCTCAAGAAACTTCTTATTTATGATAGGAATACAAAAAAAAAGAAATCATAAGGTATATAAAGGAATTTTTATAATCATACAAATGAGAATGTACAAAAATGTAAGATTGTAAATGTTTGGGTCAGAAATGTAGTATTTCAATCATGTCAATATTTTTTGGATGTTGATGACCTATATGTCTGATAGGTATTAATTTTTGCCTTAAGTTTTTTGCTAAAGCTTGATTTCATCTGAGAGGCATTCAGCAAATATATTTGACACGTGTTATGTTCACGAATGCTAGGCACTTCTTTAAGATTTAAATTCGATAATCGATATTTGGTTTTTGAGTTATTAGCAGTACCTCAAATTGATACCCAATTTTGAAAATTTTTATTGATCAAACAATGGTAGGTATATATTGTGACTACGAAGTATTTGGGAGAACAGTAATCTCTAATTTTGAATAATGGAGAAGTTTCAGTGTTTTTATAAAGGGTCTGTATAACTCTGTGGATATGTTGATTTCATTGAAAATATGAACAGGATGTTCATAAAGTCTTTCTCAATATCTATCAGATGTAGTTCAATGTCCAGCGTGGCTTTTGCCGAGGAAGTAGTTGTTTTCTGTTAGATATTACAAAAAAGTAACTTCAATTTTATCGTAGGGTTTTTCCATTTCCAGATGAGTCATGTATTGATTCAATTTTCAATTGAGAATGTTTCTCTTTAAAATCTGTGGATATATTTAATCAATCATTGGCAATTTTTACACATCATTCTGAAAACAACACTAGGTTTTGCCCGTCTTAAATAAACTCTTGTGTCTGCAGCAGAGATGGTCGATGGCTGAATCTCCATGTTCCATAATGGCTGGTGGTCGGGCCGTGTCCGAAAGTCGACACTTTTTTTAAATTCGAGTCAATTGTACACCTGACAATTTCAATCCATAAAAAAAATTAGAATTGATATGTATCCATTGAAATTAAACATGATATCCATAATTTACTTATTTGACATTCTGACTTACAAAAGAAACATAACCCAACTTTTTTTCAAAAGTATCGGTTCTCTCTCTCTTATAACCCTTGCTTCCTAATTGGCGCTTTTGTGGGTTATTTTGAACATTCGAACTATTTAAAGAGATTGGAACTATTAGACTCCATCCTTTGGCCATACCCGTAAGAAGGCCAAAGCCTTCTAGGATTCAGTGACCCTACAGCAAATAAATATTTAGCAGATGTGAAATATGCATTACCAAGAGTTGAGGACACATTGTCTCATTTAAGTGGGAGCGAATTATTTTCTAAAATTTATCTCCGTTTGGATGATGTCTTCCAGAATAGTGACCTGGAATACACATCGTGGCCTGTTTGAGGTAATCTTATTGTATTTGAAATCTCACCTGCAAGTGGTTCATTTCAGAGAAATATGGAGATACTTTTGATTAGGTGGCAAATTTTCTTGATATCATCGTAACAGGTAAAACTAGATCGGAAAATGAACAAAATCTCACGAAATTGAATTGCAGGTTTAAAAGTTAAAGATCAATGTATTTTTTTTAAATGAGGTTGATTACTTGGGGTACATAATCATCCCAAATGGTTTGGAAAATAATAGGTATGGAAAAAGTGAAAGCGATTTTGAAAGCACCCCACCCTCACTTTCTCACCACGCCCATATATTCATCAAGAGTGGGGGTGACACTTTCTCACCACGCCCATATATTCATCAAGAGTGGGGGTGAAGATAACGATCTATCACATACTCAGTTTTCGTAAAGTTCTGAGCACCTTCATCGATGCAGAAAATTGCACACCTTTATATGGGAAAATGGCTCTCCGTCAAATTGCTTGAATTTTTATGTTGTAGAATAGATCATTCTGATGAAATGTTTCGAGATACAGGGTGTTGAATATGAAAAATATTTACTTTTCATCACCCCGTATCTCCCAAGGTATGATTTAGTTCTAATTTATATTTTGTGGTATTATCATCACATCCTTGTATGACAAATTTATGAGAAACTCATTTCCAAATCTTCTGTTGTTTTATAAAGAGAAAACGCGAAAAAAGGTAGAATTATCACATAATATTATAAATTCAGTTCATCTATCATCACAGTTGATAAATTTTATATACAAGGTAATTGACGAATATGGAAAAATAACGAATTTTGGTTTGTGGGACAAAATTCTCGTGAAGAATGTTAAATGATGTGTTTCATCGTATACATAGTCAAATGATGTCAATTTGAAAAAATTAGTTATACTTTAATAAATAAAAACCATGAGTTTTTTCATCACCCTATAGCTCATAAGGGAGTCCGAAAAGGTAGCGATATTTTTTCATGGGAGAACTTGAAATACTTTAATTAATTTTGTAGAAATTTTTCATCGGAATCCTATGACGGGTTTTTCATATACAAGACGAAAAATGTGTGAAAAAATCTAAGATCTGTACATTTCCTCATTGCTATATTTTCACCCCAGTTTTCGGCGGGTTTGCTATAGTTCTTCCTCATCGGGCCTCTTTTATTCGAAATTTTTATTTTTCTATAAAATAGTAATCAGTTATAATAAAAGCGAAAAAAAGCCACGACTCGAATTATTATCTGAAGCAGCGTCTAGTAGGCGATTCAATGGAGAAGTTATTTTTTCATGCTAATTTTTCTCAGTCATATTATACTTGTTTCATTTGCAGAAATTCCATTTTTCGAACTTTCACTCTATGAAATAATAAAATTGTGAAAGTCTCAAAATAGCATTATTATCTCTCTGTACTACAAAAAGATTTGGACTTGAATTTCTCATGAATTTGTCACACAAAGATGTCATGATAAATCCGAACTAAATCATAACTTGGGAGTTACGGAGTGATGAAAAGTGAATATTTCTCATATTCAACACCCTGTATCTCTAAAAGTAGTCATAGGATGGTGTTGCGTCCATTGAAACATTTCTTCAGAATGATCAATTCTACAACATATCAAAAATTCAAAAAATTAGACGGAGTGCCATTTTCCCATATAAGGTGTGCGGGGCCCTTTCTCAAAAACGCATGCATCTAGCGTTGTTGAGCGGGTGGACCTTTTTTACCTAAAAAATCTATAGTAATAAGATTCAAATTTAGAAAAGCCCAAAAGTTTACTATCAAAAATGTTAGGGCAAATTAAAATAAATAATGATAGCCTACGAAGTGCCCTCTGAGTGCAACCATTATTTTTGGCAAAAGTTATTCAAAACAATTCAAAATAAAATTTCAACTTCAACACCTCGTATCTCCGAAACGAAACATTTGCAGACACATGTTCATGTGAACTTTTCACCTCAAAATTATTCAAAGATTCACCCTCTGAAGTTTGTACAAGTACTTAATGAACTCCCTGTATATCTCCCAACGTTTTTCCATAGCGTCCGGATATTTGACTCATGGCATTCAGTTATATTGGTACAACAATCTTCTTTCATTATATCTCCAATGTTTTCATTATGATAAAGGGGTATCAAGATCAAATTTCATATATCTCCCAAAAAATGTCCATATCCTCCGGATATTTGACTCATAATATTCACTTATATTAGCAGTTAGCACAACAATTTTCTTTCAATATATCACCAATCTTTTCATATGTTTTAACCAATATTGCCTTCAAAATATCATACCAATGTTTTCAAGATGATGATGATGATAATATGATATTGGTTGCCAATATTTCGCCAATTATCATAGTTAATATTACATCAATATCGTCAGGTGTTCACTTTTATTCCATCATGCAATATTGCTTGTAAAATATTACACCAATCTTTTTAAAAATCGCTCTAATATCTGTATTACTTGGGAGGGTTTCTACATCTCTATCGTTGAATAAAAGTTCAGTGGAGGCAATAGGTAATAGTCGGACGGTTGATAAGGGAGATTTTAGGAGGTACTTTAAAGCTTAAATCAGCAATTGTTTCCATGAAAATATGCCATTTATATGCAGGAGCATTTTTAAGTAAAATAATATACGTCTTCCTTAATGTATTCTCGTTCGTAACGTCAGTAACGCAGAGTAATAATCGAGTAATTTTTCTAACCCCATTCAGAAAAGTATTGAATTTTGACAACAGAATTATTTAGAACTTGGAGGACTGGAGACTCCTTGTTCCATCAATTGATGCTTTATTCCGGGTCGATTTTAGGGTTGTAGAAATGTCCCTAAGTTTCAGCAATGTTTTTCAAATTGAGCTGTTTCAATCTATAGTGAAATTCAAGAATATTCTCCACAAAAATATTTCAAACAGAACAAAGTTCATATTTTTCTTTATGTCTTGTTGTATACAGGGTGTTTCTTAAGTACATGTAGAAACTTTCGGAGCATGTTGCTGACATCGAAATGAGAAAAAGGTTTTCATAAATACATGTCCGCAAGTTATTCGTTTCTAAGATACAGAGTGTCAAAGTTTAATCATTATATTTATTTTTTGTGAATAAATTCCAAAATATTTGTGATATTCGAGTAAAGTTTGGTATCTGGGATAATTTTTCAATGACAAAATTAAATTTTATGGTAATTGTGAAAAACTAATTTCTAATTGAATTTACTTTAAATTTGAAAATATTGTCATTCAAAATCACTTGCATCGATTATTTCAAATCTCAATAACTCGAAAACAGTAGCTTGCAGTGACCTCTACCAAGAATATATTTTTTACACAAACTAAATAATAAATATCAACCAAACTTTTACCCACATATCAAAATTATTTTGAAATTATTCACAAAAAACTAAAATAAGAATTCAACTTTGACACTCTGTATCACAGAAACGAATAACTTGCTGACATATGTTTATAGGAACTTTTCTTCTTATTTTGATGTTTGTTAGCAACACGCTCCTAAATTTTCTACACGTACTTAAGAAACGCTCTGTACATACGTATCGTGCGTTGAAAAAGTAAGGAAGTTCCTTAACATCGTATGTATTATTAATTGTTAAGGAAGGAAGGAGATGTGTGCCGAATTTAAATTTAAATTTTACAAATTCAGTTTTCATTGTTGTCCTCACTATTTTATTAGTTGTGATGTTCAGCAACATGTGAGGTCCACATTTATTGACATTATTCTCTATTCATCAATATATGAGGTTCACAATTATAAGTTTTCAAGGTTTCAATAAACAACTCATGTCAATCTGTCCACTAGTCCCTTTCTCGTAAGGATTTCTCTCATCGATTTTGTTGAAAAAATGTATGTATTGTATTAGATATCAAGATGGATAAAAGAGATTTACAATCAGAGCTGTGCCGAGCACTGACAAAAAGTGCTTCGAGTACTAAGTACTAAGCACTCTTGAAAAGTGCTCGGGAGTCTCGAGCACTAAGCACTTTTTTTCATGAAGTACTCGCGATTACTAAGCACTTTCAAAAAGTAATTCGAATCAGTGAGCACTAAGCACTTTTCAAAAGGGTGAGACCGTATAAGGTCTCAATTTCGTGTATTCCAAGTTCATATTGCATTTGGAAACGGTTTTACTTGGAAAACTCAAATTTGGTAGGTGAACTAAGAACGGATTGGAGTACTTATTGAATATATACAGGGTGTCAATTTGAAAACTTCCCACCCTTAATATCTTCCTTCCAGTAAACAATATGAGTAATCGAAAAAACAGGTCAATTTTATTGTCAAGGGGGACACTTTCAAGGACTATTTGTAGCCCTCGTGGTTCAACCCCCTAGGAGGGGTAGATGTTACCCTTAGAATTTTAAATGGGAAGGGGGGTCAAGTGGTACATCATTTTGATGGGCGTTCAATTCTTGTTCCAATGGTACCCTGACTTATTATTTTGTGATGAGCATTTTCCGAAAAATTGCGTTCTAAACTAACAGAAGTAATTATTAGAACGCCTATACTGAGATGCATTATTGTATTGACTCCCTTTAATAAAAATGGTTAGAAGAGTAGGTGGCACCGCTCCAACCCTTGAATGACAGGAATACATTTATTACGCATGGGATTTTTCATTTGGTGGTTATTTTCCTTCTACACAATAACATTGAATTTGCGAGAAAGACATTTCCAACATAAAATCTACTTACGCTTATCTTATTAGCTGTTCGAAATGTTGTCCATTTTGCTCTAAACAGTAATACAGTCTGTTTTCGAACTCCCCTCTAACATTACGGAAAACTTCACTAGGAATTGACCGGCATGCTGCTGTAATTCGTCTTTTAAGTTCGTCAATATCAGAAGGTTGTGTTTTATAAACAACGGATTTAAGATGCCCCCAAAGAAAGAAATCTAAGTGTGTTAAATCCGGTGATCTCGGAGGCCATTCAACTGCTCCCCTTCTGCCAATCCATCTACCCGGAAATCTCTCGTTTAACCACTGTCGGACGGGAAGAAAATAATGAGGTGGAGCACCGTCCTGCTGGAACTGTAACAGATCCTCCTGCTAAAGTTCATTACCTTCTGCATCAATTTGAGTTTCTAGCTCGTGAGTTATAAGAGGATCGATAGTCTCTTCAAGCATATCAAGGTACAGATTGCCAGTCAAGTTTTCTTCCAGAAATAATGGACCAAGAATGACATTTCCAAGAATACCAGCCCAAACATTAACTTTTTGTGGGTGTTGTGTATGCCCTTCCCGAAAAATATGTGGGTTTTCGTCACTCCAATAGCGACAATTTTGTCTATTAACATTGCCATTCAGAAAAAATGAACACTCATCGCTGAAAGAGATGTTTAACAGAAGATTAGGGATGGTATTGACTCGATGAGACATGATTTCACAAAACTCTATTCTTCTATCATAATCATCCTCGTGGAGCTCTTGAATAATCTGCATTTTATATGGATGAAATTTATGCATTTTCAATGCTTTTCTTATAGTCTCGCGTGATATTCCCGTCTGTTCTGATACTGATCGTAAGGAGCTCCTGGGCTCTGCAGCAAATGTTCCCAAAACTTCAATTTGAGCTGCTTCATTTAGTACTCTGGGGTTATTTCTTTTTTATTTGTCACTGAACCAGTTTCGTAAAACTTATTCACCAAATCAAGCACATACCGGTGACTTACATTACAATTTGGATGTCTTTCGTTAAAAAGACATGCCGCCCTTCGTGCGCACTTTCCAACTTCGCCATAAATTACAATCATTTCAATTCTGTCTTGAAGAATGTAAACCATTTTTACACTTTTATACACTTATTAAAGTAATTCCTAAACAGCCCAACAGGTACAACGGTATTCACAATACTACCACATAGTTCAAATTTGCTATCCAATTTTTTGCCGGAAAACAGAAACTTTTTACAGCAGAAGTAGCAAAAAAGGAAGGCTATCTATAGTACAATTTCTGCGATGACACTTAAAAATTCAGCATTTAATAAACACAACTTTACTACCATCTACGTTTTACTATTAGACTACTTTTTTATGTAAAGTGTTTGGAGCTAATGGCTAATGTTACCCCTAATAAAGGGTTGGAACGGTACCACCTAATATTCTAACCAGTTCTGGCCAAACCATGCATCTCAGTATAGGCGTTCTAATAATTACTTCTGTTAGTTTAGAACGCAATGTTTCGGAAAATGCTCATCAAAAAATAATAAGTCAGGGTACCATTGGAACAAGAATTGAACGCCCATCAAAATGATGTGCCACTTGACCCCCCTTCCCATTTAAAATTCTAAGGGTAACATCTACCCCTCCTAGGGTGTTGAACCACGAGGGCTACAAATAGTCCTTGAAAGTGTCCCCCTTGACAATAAAATTGACCTGTTTTTTCGATTACTCATATTGTTTACTGGAAGGAAGATATTAAGGGTGGGAAGTTTTCAAATTGACACCCTGTATACATTGATTTGACATCGAACATTGAGATTTTTTTGGTCGGCAATTGAAGCAAATGAGTCAATACTGGCTTTTGTTTTATTTCAATAGAAATACCCATAAAAACAGTGCAACTTCCAACTGATAGGGAATATCCAGACAATGTCATTTGGTGATTAATTATATCCGAAATGGGCGGCGAATAGCCAAATTGAGCGGCGCGAAATAGTTCCTACCTTACCAACATTCTCACTGATTTCTTAGTTCGGCAGTTTTCGGATAGATAGCACCATTGTATAGTGTAGTATAGTATATGTCAGTGCGTTCTGCCGTAAGAATGAAATAGGAATGTGAATGTGATACAAGGAGACTAAGCGATATTTAACAATACTGAACTCTGGTGGACTACCCTTTCAATGGGTTTCAACTGTTAATCAAAATTCTGAGGCATGTTATCAATGTTTTGGGTAATGCTGACAAACCGTGTATGATTTTGTTTAAAAATTTATATCCACGTATTTGCAACTCCTCTAAAATCAAATCTTTACTGCTCAGGTCATTCACCGCCATTAATATATTTTACCTCTGTATTATAAAAGGAAACTAAAGCCGTAATCGTAGACTTTTCGTTTGGATGTTCTGGAATTATAATTCTTCATTCCCAGGATGTTTATTGAACTAAGTTTTGCAAAATTTTCATGTCATGTGGAAAAAACTTATGATGCTTCAGAGCTTTGTTGAACTAAGTTTTGCAAAATTTTCATGTCATGCGGAAAAAACTTATGATGCTTCAGAGCTTTCCGCACCGATCCATGAGAATTCCGGCTACCCTATCAGCCTTTCGAAACGAAAAATGAGGATTCATTGCCAATCGTCCACTTACATATATATTCGTGGATGATATTGTTTTTTAGAAGACGTTCGTTAAAAACGGTTGTAGTTCTACTGATGGTGTATCGATTTAAAACTATCCAACATAAATGTTCATTGTTCGACTCCAGACACGTTTCGGTCACTTATTGTATCAGCGATAGGAAAGTGAAATGATTAAAGAAAGTAATCAACAAAATATGTCACGGATATAGGAAGTAATCAACCAGTAGATTAGAAGTCATTTGCTACTGTTCGACGTGGTTATACTTTATTTACACTTCATTAAAACTTATACAGGTTGGTAGTTGAAGTATCACCACTGAATTTTATTTCAAAATACGCTAGTGAGGTGAAAACAAACGCCTATTCATAAACCATCAAAATAGTATTAATCATGATGCTGATGGTTGTTCAGGAGCTATCAAATTTCCGTTTAATCTACCGTAGGAAATTTAATAAAATTTCCAGCCGGACGATTAAATGAAATATTGAATTGGGCCTCAAGCAGGGCGTTGTTAAACATCGTACTCGTTAATTTTATTCTTCACATTTTCAATACTAAACGATGCGGCAACCGATTTCGACTAAGTACCTATTTCCTGTGAATGGAAATATAAATGAAGAGACCACTTACTATTGGAAAGTGGAAAAATGCTTGGAATCCAAAGGTGAAATATTTAGGTATCACGATGAAATAAAAGAAGTCACTAAGGATATAGGCTATTTAATCCGCCCAATCGAGTATAGCGTGTGTATAATGATTTCATAGATATTTGTGATTTCAGAGATTTCCAGATCCAAATTCTTAATTCTACCCATGTTATTCAATAGTTCAAAACATTCTTTCGAAATATTTTTTCTCAGATAGTTTTGGATCGATTATTTGGAAATTTTGACAGTTCAGGATTCAATTTGTTATTTCAAAATTTGTTCATTCCGTCATACGGCTGCACCCTTAAGAGAAACCCTCAGCAGAATTTATGAGACTTGTGCGAGCTCAGGATTGACAAAGATCTCATCTTTCAACACGCTATCCCAAGCAGTTGCTGAATATAATCCCTTTCTAAAACTATATAGCTATGTTTCTCGGTAACTCTCAAAAAAATAATAACCAACGATCAAATCTTACTTTTTTGAAAGGACAGTTAGATAAATAGCTGCAAATCAATTATTTCAGTTTTTTTCGGATGTTTTGAGTGGAGCCTCGTTACGAAAAATACAATCAAAACTAAACTGAACCTGTGCAGACAATGTGGTAAAGGGACAGAAACAGCCAAACATACGAGGTGAGTGAAATTCGAGTAGATGCATGGGGATCTCGGAAACCGTAAGAGCTACAGAGAGGGTTAAATGGAGGCATAGTTGCGTATTATGGAGCTCATTACTATGATGTTGAAAAATCTGAGCTAGCCCTTTCAGTTTCAGAGATATACAGGAAAAAACGAAAATCGATTTTTGTTTTACATTTGATTTGATTTGATTATTGTTAATACAATAGATTTCCAGAAACTGTTTGCACTTTGCTATTGCAACTTTCAATGGGCTGTAAAAATATGTAAACGAAAATGTTCTACAGGGTGTTGTTTTCCTTGGGCCACCCCTAACTATGAAATTTTAAATACGGACCTGGATTTTTATCACTTTTTTTAGGCTTCAATAGTCATATTTTATCATGATTGTATACCAATTGAAATTTTCAGTCGTTTCGATAGTATCTGGTCATTATCAGTGAATAAAGCAGATATAAGTGAAAAACAAAAATCTAATTTTTATTTTTTTTCCTGTGTATCTCTGACAGTCAGAGGGCTAGCTCAGATTTTTCAACATTATAGTAATGAACTCCATAATATGCAACTTTGCCTCCATTTAACCCTCTCCGTAGCTCTTACCGTTTCCGAGATCCCTTGCATCTACCCGAATTTCACTCACCCGGTATACTGTCAGAATGCGAGGCATTAGACCGCAAGAGACAGGCAATTTTCAGGAAACCCAATCTTACACCTGAGGAATACAACAGCCAACCGTTGAAGAACCTGTACAGACTGGTACAAGGGACCAGAGTTACGGAGTGGGTGCTGTAAAACCAACACGGAAAACACAAAAAGCTGAGGTGAGGCTGAGGTGTAGCTGGTGAAAGGACCAGCATCCGAGGAAGGAAAAAAAACTGAACCTGCATTTTTGCCATTTCTATTGTGAACCAAATAGTGTATCTACAGTAATGGGTGACCACGAGCTGAAGAACGCTCCCTAATTTTTCTATAGATTTGAAGATATAGTTTTCAAATTTGGTATGTCGCTGTAGTACTAAAATTCGATCATTTTGACTGAGAATGTATCAATCACATTCGGTTTAACCGGAAGTGACCCATTTTTTTTCAAATGACTCCCTGTAATTTTTTTCTGATTTTCCGAAGAAGCTTCGAATTCAAAATTATAACAGAGAGAAATAAATGTATGTTTTTTACACAATTGTGAATAATTACAGCACAATTTGTTTCTAAAAAGTTGTCAGCACCAATTTGTTCATTTTTCTTCTATAATATTGTATTAGAGATATTGTGTACAGGGTGTTTCTTAAGTACGTGTAGAAACTTTAGAAGCATGTTGCTGACGTCGAAATGAGAAAAAAAGTTCCCATATACACATGTCCGCAAGTTATTCGTTTCGAAGATACAGAGTGTCAAAGTTCAATTCTAATTTCCGGGGTTGAGTTGGCGGGAATTCGGTCGAAATGTTGAAGAAAACCAGTTGTTAAATTGTCGACGTTTCGAAACTTTATTGTTTCATCTTCAGGACTCTGAAGTATAAACAAAAACATACATATTAAAATGGTATTCTAAACAGTGATTTTGATTGGAACAAAATAAATTATGTAACATAACAATCGTTGAAAAATAAAACGCTTCGGACACTCTACAGAAAACAACATTAAAGGGTACTTACATTCAAGGTGGGTTTTCTGTAGAGTGTCCGAAGCGTTTTATTTTTCAACGATTGTTATTTTACATAATTTATTTTGTTCCAATCAAAATCACTGTTTAGAATACCTTTTTAATATGTATGTTTTTATTTATACTTCAGAGTCCTGAAGATGAAACAATAAAGTTTCGAAACGTCGACAATTTAACAACTGGTTTTCTTCAACATTTCGACCGAATTCCCGCCAACTCAACACCGGAAATCATATTCAACGGTCGCCATTCCATTCAACTATTTAATTCTAATATTTGTTTTTTGTAAATAAATTCCAAAATATTTGTGATATTCGAGTAAAGTTTGGTATCTGGAATGATTTTTCAATGACAAAATCAAATTTTATGTTGATTGCGAAAAAACTGATTTCTAATCGAACTTATTTAAAATTTAAAAATCTCCTCATTAAAAATTACTTGCATCGATTATTTCAAATCTAAATAATTCGAAAACAGTTACTCTCAGTGACCTCTACCAAGAATATATTTTTTACACAAACTGAACAATGAATATTCCCAGATACCAAACTACCCAAATATCAAAATTATTTTGAAATTATTCACAAAAAAATAAAAATAAGAATTCAACTTTGACACTCTGTATCTTAGAAACGAATAACTTGCGGACACATGTTTATGGGAACTTTTCTTCTTATTTTGATGTCAGCAACATGCTCCTAAATTTACTACACGTACTTAAGAAACATTCTGTATAAACGATACACTTCAGTTTTGTATTATTCTGAATAGTTTAGTTTTAATTTTATACACAAAATATACAAAATTAATCGGTATGTTGTGCGACAAATGTCAACAACTTGTGTACTGTTTATGCATAAATTGTAACGAATTGCAACAATTTGTGTACCTAGTTTGTACAAATTGTGTAGGTATTTTAAATATAGGATGCAAAAAATGTCACAAATTTGTGGACTCCGCACACATGAATTGTGTAGGTATATTGCACATATTTGTGTACAAAGCAAGGCCAATTTTTATAGGTACCATTTATAATTTTGAGAAAGGACACACTCGAGGCACATAACATCCAAACGGAATAAGATAAGAATAAGCATCAGTTACAACTTGCTCGCTTCTTCGTATCTCATTCTGTTCAGAAATTATAAGCTTCATTTTCCAGAAGGTTGAAATAAAATTAAATGTCATTCAAATAATGTTTATTTCATCTCAAAGAACTAATAACAAAAATAACTGAACTATAAACTCTAATTACAAATAAAATAACAGAAACACAAAATACCAAACAGAACATATATCAACCATACATTTTGTTATTTTGGAACACGTTGAATAATAATAAAGTTTAAAGTAATCTTCGTGTCAAACTATATTTATTCAAGTAGGAAGTAGGTACGAGGATGCACCTTTCAAAGAGTTAAAAATGATGAAAATGAGTCAGTTTGTAAGTTTCATGTTATAACAAAAAATAATAGCAATACTAACCAAATATTGGTATCAGTTCGCAAATATTCTAAAGCCACTATTTGACACAAAACCACATACACATGAGCAAATAATAAATAATAGGTAAGTACACTTAACCAGCTTCGCCCTTCGATCAGCATAAAACAATCAAACAATGTTGGACTGGACATTTGGAGTGCTGCGCATGCGTATTTATTTGGGTGAGACGACGCCTTGGTCAAATTACACAATTGTGTTGAAATAGTACACAATTTGTGCATATCAAATAGAAAGTGCACAACGGGTGTAAGATGAGTTCAATGCGTTGTAGATGTTTTCCATATAAATTGTGTTATAGTAGATGTGCATATTTTTGTGTACTTTTAGGCAATGTGGAAGTGCATGAATACTATACAAATTGACATGCACAAATATTTATTGAATTTCACAAACCGCATATGATGAAAGAATGAACAATTGTGTAAAATATCAACACATCTGTGTCTTACACAACGTTGTGCATGAACCTGCTGTTTTCTGTTGGAAACTTGCTGACGAATATATAGCCATTGTAAAGATTCAGGTGGAAGACTATACCTAATCTATTCTTCATTTTTAGATATACAGGGTGCGACAATAGTGCCTAAGAGTCCAATTGCTTCAGTTTTATGATAGCTAGGAGGGAAATTGTTTTTTCCGTGTACCAGCTGTCGTCTCCTTACGAACTACAGCCCTCAAAAGTCGAAACTAGTGCGAGCTAATGATTAACGAAGTCTTACCTTTACGTGCAATTCCTAGCACTTTCTCGGGTCATCAGAAAAATGTCTGCAGTTGCCGGCATGGTTTGAACCATCGCCGACTGGTAGCCAAAGTAATTGAAACAATGTCGCTTTAACCACTCGGCTACCTGGCTGATGATTCAAAAAACAGGAAAACTAGAGAACTAGTCTATGACAAGAAACGATTGAATACTATTCATAGTGTACCAAAAAAAAAATAACAGGGTCGAGTGTTCTGTTCAAATGGAATGGATGACCGAAAACATTTGGGTTCTTCCATTTAAAACCCACTACAAAATTCAATTCAAAGAGTTCCAAATTGAAAATTAATTGTTAGCTACCCTGTATTCTTCTAGAGCGTGAGAATGGGTCAGATTTCAGCAACGCTTTTGACACACTTGATCCTGCTGTTCTATGCAAAAAGCTGTCGTGTTTTGGCTTTACAGATGGCGCTGTTTTATTATTGCATAGTTGTTTGTCAAATAGATCACAGTGTGTAATTCTAGAAGACAACCAATCCACTTCTCTTGCGAAACCTTTGGGCATACCTCAGGGCTCTGTACTGGGTCCACTACTTTCTCCATTATATATTAGTGATTCTCATGAATATATCAGATCAGGCAAATACACCATTACGCCGATGTTACACAAATATACATGTCCTTCAAATTTGTAGAATATAAAACGCCGAAGCTGAAATTATTGAAAACCTTCAACTCTAGTTCGAATTGTCTTGTTTGCATAACTTGAAACTCAATCCTAAGAAATCCCAAGTAATGCCCTTTGGATCTAACGTCAAGAAGCGTATCGTGCGTGACTCTCTTACTATCGTAATCGATCACAACATTTTCCCATTCGTAGATGAATGTAAAATTTTGGGCTTAAGGCTAGATAGATACTAATATGAGATTCATTTATCATACAAGCCATTTGAGCAGCAGGGTAACCTTTGGTATCTTGAGACAGTTATATCCAAGTGGAGACTTATTGTCTAAAAATATGAAGCTAAGACTGCGCGAATCTCTCATTCTTTCGAGACTAGCCTACTGTGATCATATTTACTCGCCTGCCCTGCCGGAATCTGATATTAAAAACTACAAAATATTACAAAACAGCTGCATACGATTCTCGTATGGTATGATCATATTAGTTTTTCGTACCAGGATTCAGGTTGGCTGTAATTGAAATCTAGGAGACAGTTGCATATGCTTACATGCGTCCATAAAATCTTGAGAACTGGAAACCTGCCTTATCCACGTAGAAAATTGGTTTCACTTTCACGTATAACAATTATTCTACCCGCAATAGTCATGTTCTACTAATTCCCTCACACTACTCTGCGATTCTCACCCGGTCCTTTCATACAATGCCGCAAAATTGTACAATAACCTTCCACTGGAATTGAAGGAATTCACTATAAGAAACTTCAAGAAGAGATTGAAATCAATATTTGTATCAGGCAATGAAATAACGCACGTGAAGTTTTCCTCCTGGCATTGATTACACATTTACTGTAACTTCTAATACTCTTCAACAAATTCAAATATACTTATTTCGTGTTAAAATATGGGTACTCATTTTCCTTTCATTTTTATTACATGTTTTTCTTTTCTTTTTTTAGGTTTAGTTTAAAAGCAGCTTCCATAGCTCAACTCATACTTTTCATCAAAAATATGATTGTATTCACATGGCTCTGTATTGATTTTTTTTCTTATGATGAAAGGAGACATATTATTATTATTAGTATTATTAAATATCAGACATATGTCTTTCAAATGGCATTATAATTAATTTCCTCTCAAATTCCAAAATCGTGACGATAATGCAGATGGCATTATTTCGACAACAAAAATTATAACTGCCAAGTAGTGGGCAGATGGTGAATGTGCCAATGTACGTAGCATTTGTGACGGGTGCAACAATATTAGATTCAAAACCCTAAGAAAATTATATATTAACAAAAAAAAAATGATTGCCAAGCTTCCTGGCCAGAGGCTGCCGGTTTGCTCAGTGGAATGGGAGCGGGTTCAGAAAGAAAAAAAAAATGTGAGCGCCACCCGTTTCAAATAAACCTCTGTGCCGCCAGTGAGCTAGGAAACCACTATCAAAACGGGAAGACAAACAGCAATCAAATATTAGTAAATATGAAAATCTTTAATGAGTCTCTAAGAAGGAAACAACTCGGTTATGAATCCATAGTAATAATAGTATTTTCATCATATATTTGTAAATCAGTTACCGAATACCAGATATAGCTATATGAGGTTCACAATACCACCCTTTTGTGGCATATTAGGTAATCTATATTAAAAAAAAAAACTATTTCTGTACATTATCTAGTAAATATCTTTCACTTCACTGGGCTTCTGAGAGTAAAGGGGGGGGAAATGTCACTTGGTAGCACTTTGGACAGATAAAAATAAATGTAAAAGTGTATACAGGACCTTGCTCTATGCCTTTGGATGGCATGAATTCCAGGAAACCAAATCCTAATCGTCGACTCGTATCATAAAAAACCCATAGAATCTCTGATAGGCGAAAATATGTTTCCCGACCGGGCCGGCTCGGCAATACAGCAAAGAGTCAGCATACGATAACGAGAACGGGCTTCTAACAGGTTACAGACACCCTGAAATAATTCGATATATCGATTCGGTTCCTCATTGAGGAGATTTATATAATCTACTAAAAGTCTTACCTCCTTTTGTTAAATGGAGGGTCGTCCCAATATATCCTTGATTCCAAAATCAAGTGAAAACGATAGCTGTTCTGAAATCAATACAAATGGAAAATCCAAGCTATTCCAGCATAAGAACCTTTTTTTATTAGCTTACCAAGAGTAAAACAAGATATCCACCGAAGTGCAGTTTCGGTAGCTGCACCAAAATATCTGGAGAGAAATGCACAAAGCACAAAATACTGAATTTCAAATTGAAATCGAAAAATCCTCCAGTATAACTCAACTACAACAAACGATGCGACAACTACCAAATCGCCTTGCGAACTCTCTGAGAAAGGCCCAGCACAAATAAAATATTCCAAAAGAAACAGGCGAGCCGATCAAAAACCTATAAAGAAAAACCATTTCGAATATCGCTGTTGATAGCACCGTACCGAAATCCACAATTGTGTATTCGAGATAAGCATAGACTTAGGGAGTAGTCCCATCTTGTTCTCACGCTCTCGATTGAGTGTGAGGGCGAATGCTCTACCCTTCGATAATGAGTTCAGATCTAGAAATACCGGGTAGCGAAAATCAACTTTTGTCCACCTCCCATACATTATGTTAAGAATGAAATGAATAATCGAATATCGATCATCATTTCTCCTACCAAATGGCCACAGGGTTAACAAAAGGATTTACGAAATATGATCATTTTATTTTCTCGGACAATTGCATGAATAGAAAACAAGGTCTGTTTCCATGATACGTTTCGGTAAATTATTCTTTTGGGTCTCACTAAAAATCTTGATGATAAAAATATCGTTTTTTTCTTGAAATTACTCGCGAAAATACCTAGTGCATATACAGGGCGTCACACATTCCATTAAAAAAAAACACTCGTTCCTGTAGGATTTTTTTGATTCACCCTATATATTCCACGATTATTTTTGGTTATATGGTCTGCTGGCTGGTTCTTTTTCGTTTTGAATCATCGTCCTAGCTATCATAGGAATTCTACCAATCAGACTCTGACGCACTATTTTGCCCCAACCTGTTTTATAAAATGGTTATTTGTATCTTATTATGTTATTACCTTAATACAAAGTAAGTGACGACATGAGGCAAGGGAGTGTCGTATATTTCCTATAATAGTGATCAATAGCCATTATACGAAAATTGCATACAGCATCCTTCTAAAAAAGAAATTCCTGGTTGGACTTTAAACTTTCGTGGAGGATTGAAATCAATTTTTGTTCTTAAACATTTTGGATTTGTGAAGGCGAGGGAAATTCTATCGAAGGCATTCGTTACATAGAAATGAAGCCTACACCATATTTATATACTTCAAAGGATAGTTCTTCGATATTTATTACTCCCAAGTTAATTATAATCTTGATTATGAGACTCTTGGTAGTCGCCTATAAAGCAAACAACTCGAAAAGTCTTCGAACCGTCCCATCCTTCAATTTTCCTCAAAGCGGCATAGACGTGAAATAACTTCGAAACGGATTATGAAAGAGGAACGCAAGCACTTTCAGAATATGCGTACCCTCCGGTTATGTACACAAAGAGCTACAAACCGAAATGATAGGGATCTGATGTATAGAAGAATGTAATAATAGTTATGAGACGTTTCTGAGGTTCAATGTGAATATGAATTATTTTTCTGAAAATTTCGTCATCAGTTTCGTATGATTGATTTGATATCGTTTTGAAAACGGCATCAATATCTGGTTTAGATTAGTTAGATCTCATTTTCAAATTTCGCTCAATCACAGAAAGTACTGATTAAATTTTTCAGAAATTAATAATATTGTGACGGAATATGCATTGGCATAGCTAATATATCACATTTTCCCTTTTATTCATTGATATATGGAAAAAACAGTACAAACCTTGCTAGTTTTTTCACGAAAAAAATAATAATACCTATTTCTGCGAGGCACCGTTAGTGTCAAAAGTAATTGTCCATATAATTATCAGTTGACATACAACATACAGTACAGTGTGTCCATCAAGTAACCCCCCAACCCCTGTTAACTTTTGAACCGATTGCTTTTTTTTGTCAAATGGTAGTTCATAAACTATTTTTACAAATGGCGTCGTGCCGCAATTTTGATAGATATTTTCAAACGGCATGGGAAATCGAGTGATACCTCATTCGAAACGTCTTTCAAATCTCTAAATGACAGCAATATTTCAAAGAAAAATATCTATCCAAAACAAAATGTCGGTACACGGTTAACTTTGAAACGGATTGGAATTTCTTTAAATTTTATTCGTTGGTCAAATTGTAGGTCATAAAATACTTTTTGACAACAAAAAAAGTCAATCTTCCAAAATGGGTCGGACCGCAATTTTGAACGATTTTTGAAATGGCATTGGGGGTCGAGTAATACCTTATTTGAATCGTCATTCAATTCTCCATAAGACAACGAAATTTCAAAGAAAAACATTCGTCAAATACAAAATCGGTATCACTCAATCCTTTATGCCATTGAAAGAAGTGTCTGAAAATGGCGGCCTGACGCCATTTTCAAAGGTAAATATTTTCTTTTGTTTTTAAAAAGTAGTTTATGAACTACCAATAGACTAAAAAACAATTCAATCAGTCCAAAAGTTAACAGGGGGGGGGGATATTTCATGGACAGGTATATTGAACATTTTTATTTTAGCGTTCATTCTTATTTGTGTAAACATATCGTCTAAACATATTAGTGGTGAAGAGTAATGTATTTATTACTTGTTACCAACATATTCATCAAAATGAGCTTTTCAGTTAAACTAATAGATGGCACTAACATCATCTAACCAATTTGTATTTCTTGAAATGACCTCTTATAGGTAATTTCTTAAATTTTTTCGTACTTATCGATTCTGCAAATTTCACAATTCTGCGTCAAAAATTCGGAAGTATTTCCATACCAACCATACGAAGAGAGACACATTATATGTATCTGTCGGTCAAATCTTGCACTCCAATTGTGAACCACTTGCAGTCATCCAATGATTCAATCGACTTGAAATTCAGCTAGTGATCATAAGTCTAGTGACAATGCCTAATGAGTTTTTTATATGGTCAATAAATCAAGATGGCAGATCCAATATGCGAGTTTTGTCACGGTCCGATTCTATTCAAAACTATTATGTGGGAATTTTTGGTATCAGAGATTGAGCGCTCAAAAGAACTCGCACTTTCGGGTACTCGAGAGCACTAAGCACTGGTTTGAGGAAGTACTCTTAAGCACAGTGCTCACGAGCCCAAGAGGGCTTGAAGTGTTTAGGCAGTAGGAGTAAGCACAGTGCTCGGCACACCTCTGATTTCATTATTAGCTAAAAGAGGCGTCGTTAAATAACAACTAGTAAAAATTACTGGCCATGATTTCATCGAATCAAATCAGTTAGACACCGAACATCTTCAACTTAAAAAAAAAATTAAGGAATATTAGACCTAATACACTTTTAACTTTGCCTCAGGATCGTCTGGTAACAATTTGTCTGATTCTGATATCAGTGACATCAATGAAAATGCTTCTGGTTCTAGTTATGGAAATTATAATAATTGTATACTCAATAGTTATAATGAGTGAACGGTGTATGATATTTACCTCTGATTGTTTATGTTTGTTGTCTTAATAATAATAATAATAATAATAATAACTAACCTTACGTAGATAAATGATTTTATTGAATAGACATAAAAGTACATAACATTACACTATGACTAAATGTGCCACTCAAATGGCAGAGTTCAATTTCACGATTAAATCGCTAATTGCTCTTCCACTCAACCATCTTCTATTCTGTTTATAGTTTATATTTCAACATTGTGTCGTTCATGATGAAGCAATTTCTCATAGTTAGTTTAGTAATTATGTTTAAATAATAACATATTGAAATTTTTGTGAACCGTTATTGGTTTCTTTATTCTTGAAATAGTCATACGGGCGGAGGTAAACCAACCGCTCGGGTCAGATAATCCTATAGGTATTCTCCTCACCAAAACTAAGGGTCGTCCTTAATCCCATAGGTATTCTCCTCACCAATTTGAATACGTGGAAATTAAATACACACATTTTGTGTGAAGTTATTTGGTAAAATCGAACCAGAACGAACTAACCTTACGTAGATATTTGAATGCGTGGAAATTGAATACACACATTTTGTGAGGAGAAATTGTTTAGTACACAGAGAGAAAAGACTGCAGCAGGTTCATGCACAACGTTGTGTAAGACACAGTTGTGTAGATATTTCACACAATTGTCCATTCTTTCATCATACGCGTTTTGTGAAATTCAATAAATATTTGTGCAAGTCAATTTGTATAGTATTAATGCACTTCCATATTGCCTAAAAATACACAAAAATATGCACATCTACCATAACACAATTTATATGGAAAACATCTAAAACGCATTGAACTCATCTTACACCCGTTGTGCACTTTCTATTTGATATGCACAAATTGTATACTAGTTTAACACAATTGTGTAATTCGCCACAACTTTACCAAGGCGTCGTGTCACCCAACTAAATACGCATGCACGGCATTCCAAATTTCCAGTCCATCATTGTTTGATTGTTTTATGCTGATCGAAGGGCGAAGCTGGTTAGGTGTTCTTACCTATTATTTATTATTTGCTCATTTGTATGTGGTTTTATGTCAAATGGAAGTGTTAGAATATTTGCAAACTGATACCAATATTTGAAGGTTAGTATTGCTATTAGTTTTTGTTATAACATGAAACCTACAAATTGACTCATTTTCATCATTTCTAACGATTTGAAAGGTGCATCCTCGTACCTTCTTCCTACTTGAATAAATATAGTTTGACACGAAGATTACTTTAAACTTTATTATAATTCAACGTGTTCCAAAATAACAAAATGTATGGTTAATTTATGTTCTGTTTGGTATTTTGTGTTTCTGTTATTTTATTTGTAATTAGAGTTTATAGTCCAGTTATTTTTGTTATTAGTTCTTTGTGATGAAATAAACATTATTTGAATGACATTAAATTTTATTCCAACCTTCTGGAAAATGAAATTTATAATCTCTGAATAGAATAAGATATGGAGAAGCGATCAGGTTCTTATTCCGTTTGGATGTTATGTGCCTCAAGTGTATCCTTTCTTAAAATTATAGATGGTACCTATAAAAATTGGCCTTGCTTTGTACACAAATATGTACAATATACCTACACAATTCATGTATGCGGAGTACACAAATTTGTGACATTTTTTGCATTCCATATTTGAAATATCTACACAATTTGTACAAACTAGGTACACAAATTGTTGCCATTTATCACAATTTATGCATAAACAGTACACAAGTTGTTGACATTCGTCGCACAACATATCGATTAATATTGTGTATTTTGTGTATAAAATTAAAACAAAACTATTCAGAATAATACAACACTGAAGTGTATCGTTCATACACAATATCTATAATACAATAGTATAGAAGAAAAATTAACAAATTGGTGCTGTCAACTTTTCAGAAACAAATTGTGCTGAAATTATTCACAATTGTGTAGAAAACATACATTTATTTCTCTCTGTGTATAATTGAACCAGAACGAACTAACCTTACGTAGACATTTGAGTGCGTGAGGAGAAATTATTTATTAACGTAGAATCTCTAGTGCGTGGAAATTGAATTATATATCTTAAAAGGAATATATTTAATATAATATACCTACTTCATTACCTGTCCATCAATTTCAGTTTGATGAGGATATTACCTATAGGATTATCGTACACTATTGCTTTTACAGGTAGAAATTGTTTTTTTATGAGGAGAATACGCCCGCCCAGTCATACGAATACTATTTATTCGTGGCCAAATTTTGTGGTGGCAACATTTTTAAAATGATTTGCTCGAGTTTGTTGTCATTTTAATTTTCTTAATCAGTCCGCCAAGACGGCTGCTGGTTTTTTCAAGAATTTCACTCGACAATTTGCTACGCAACAAAGTCTCGCAACAATAAAATGATATGAAGGGTGTCTCTAGAGGCTCCAATAAATTGAAGATATCGTCAGAATATTTAGTGACACAACTATCGTCAAACTTAAATCAGTCTATTTTGCCTTTGGCCAATTCGTAATATGACCAGATTCAACGCGAGAACCACAATGAATAATAACTGCATAAAGATTATAATAGTGGTGTGCTAGATTGAGGTGTTCATCTAATTCGAATCTTCGTAAGAGTTTGGTGCTTCCGCCATAGGTTCAAATTAGGTTTTGTTCTTATTTTGAGTATCAGCTGAGAAGAAAGACAATGAAGGTTTGGTCATCAGGTTCATTCAAATTATCAAAAATACTACAAAGAAAAGTGTTACATCCATCATGTGATATGGGGTTGGTTTCTAGTTTAACTTCATACAAACCCCCTCTTCCGCTATAGGTCCTTCCATATTTTATACTCTGAGTTAATCGGAAATTGGTTTGATTATTTTCCAAAAATTCACAGCTAAAATTTTTGATATTGATTTTTTTGTAATAATTCCAATGATGTGAATCTCCGTATTCGAACATACATTTCGAACAATAATTCTGGGATCAACCCTTTTCCTCCAAATCTAGATCCTGTGATTTCCCTCGCCAATTCTCTGTTCTGTCAGTAGAATAATTCAACATATTGGGGTGTGACACATTCATTTATTACATATCCAAACGGGCGAAAACCATCATTTTCTTCGTCTGTCGCCGAAAACTAGACACGTTTCATCAATCCCCATAACATCACATTTGGACCCGAATGCAAATATCAAAACACCTGAGTCGGCTTTATTTCGGAGGATCCAATCTGTGCGATTTCGGTTCCAACACCATTTATCTTCGTCTTTTTGTAATGCTGTCCATTATCAGCATAAAGCCGTTAGAGCTACACAGATTCTAATCGGATAATGGTCGTTTGTAATAATATTTATGTCACTTCTGATTGGAATCTGTCTGTGTAAATGTGCCATGAATATTTCGGGTAGTTTCAGAGCTATGTTCGTTAGTTCTTCACTTCTGAGTGGAATCCGTCTGCCATTGGGGCTTTAACATATTTGAATATTCAAGTTATTGATGCCATTGAGTCGAAGTTGATTCCCCTAGGTTTATGTATTGATTTCTCTCGAGCTTTTGATCATTATCTCTTACTTGAGGAACTGAACTGACATGGTGTTAGAGATAAGTACCATTAGATTCCTCAAGTCGTAACTGACAAATCGTGAGCAAGTGGTGCAAATTAATAATAGTTTCAGTCATATCGGAAGCGTTAGTCAAGGGGTTCATCAGGGGTCTATTCTTGGAACTCTTTTATATACAATTTTTGCTAACGACCTCATAACTTTCCTTAAAGATATTCCAAATGTAAATATGGTTGTTTTCTTCCCATAAATCTCCCAACCCGGAGATTCGGAGTGTTCTTCCTCTGCTCGCTAGGTGGAGCGGCCTAGAAACCGCTTTATCGCGTGAACCAGAGTTGACCAAGCAACGAGGTGTGTCATGGTTTGGACGGGGAACAGATGGCTTCAGTGCTGTCTGTGTTGACCTACCTTTTGCACTGATTAGAGGCAACAACTTCGAAACTAGTCTGCAGGTGGTCACCCTGTCCAAATCGAAACATAATTCTGCTGTCTGGTCACAGAGAGCACTTGCAATTGCGTCCTCTGATAATTTGAGGAACGTTGCACAAGTATCTGTTAGATTTAATTCATTAAATTCATTACCCGTCGTGGTCTTAGCCAAGGGAGTAGTCGTTTTCTGTCAGGTACTTGCCTTAATAAGCCTACTTAGTAGGTGTATATGGGAGTAAAGGGTTCATCATCGGTCGGCAACGACTGTTCGTTATTAAACGATCTCCCATAGAATTCTGTTTTCTCCACTTTAAATATGGTTCGACGGAAAAGAAATCTGTAGGTTACAATGAGCTTATGACAAGAGGCATAAGATGTCCCGAGGCCTGCTCATTGCTAATATCCTATACAATAGGAAAAGTTGGGTCGAAAATCCATCAGAAAACAACTACTTTCCTGGCTAATGCCACGACGAACATTGAATTACATCTGATGAAATTTCCGTGCAGAGTTCCTACAAGGTTATCTCTGCAATTGTTTGGTTGCATGTGAATGTTCATCGAAACATTCGGACCACCTATATATCGATTTCGGAGTGTTGCTCCTCATCAGTATAGGGTAGGTCTATCAAAATGAATGTTTTAATCAGCTCAAATTGGGGAAATCGTACAGTTGTTTAATTTCACCTTTCCCTCCCTTCATAAAAATATTGGTGGAGTTTGCTGACTTCTTAGTAGGGCGTAGTTCATGATTTTGAATATCAATTAATTGAGCGAATATCTTGAAAATAAATAAAAATTAGACATCCACAATTTGAATTTAAGGTGGTGGCTGAATAATTTTTTTTTGTTTTGAAATAGGGGTTGGGGTAAAGGGGAGGTTTCAGATTTTCAATTTATAAAAATTGACACAATTGTTCGGCATAAAATAGAACAAAACACGTAGAGATATTGTTTCCGCTTATTCTGAGCAAGGTATGATTTCGACGCCCCCTAGCATCAAAACTATTAATTTTTGGGGTTTGTCACCCGATTTATTTCTATTCAAAATAACTTGAACTGAATCATATCAATAATTCAGAAAAATCCACCGAATTTTTTTCGTTTTGTGTCATTTGGGGGGCGAGGGGAAAATCATAAAAAACTGCTATTTCCCGTATTCAGGCATATTTAAACATTCGACGATACATTTCAAGGCACTCGAGAAATATTTTTTTTGCGTTTCTCAATAGGAGTTGGAGGAAAAAGGGGAGGGGGTAACAATTTTTTTTATAAAACAACACATAATTGTGCTAATGTAGCACAATTGTGATCAGCATAGTCTAAACTAAAATACGTAGAGCTATTATTTCCGCCTATAATAATGAATAGTATGTCGGGGCGTGGCGCAGTGGTTAGAGCGTCCGACTCTGAGTCGAAAGGTCCGGAGTTCAAGCCCCAGTTGCGGCTGGGATTTTTTAATTTAATTTGACCGATTTAATTATTAAAATCTGTTGACTCGACTGGGGTGAGTCCTGAGGTGGCGTATGGAGTTAGTAACAAGGCCTGTCCAGAACATTAAAAATTACTTGAACTGCATCATATCAATAATTCAGAAAATTCCACCGAAATTTTTTCGTTTTGAGTCATTTGGGGGGTGGGGGGATAATCATAAAAAATTGCTATTTCCCTTAATTAGGCATATTTAAACATTCGACGATTCATTTAAAAGCACTCGAAAAATATTTTTTTTGCGTTTCGTAATAGGAGATGGGGGAAAAAGGGGAGGGGGTGAGAATTTTTTATAAAACAGCACAATGTTATGCAATATTAGCAACAATGAAACAAGTGAAAATATTGTTACCGGGTTCAAAAATAAATAGTCTAATCTGCGCAAGGCGTGATTTCAACGCCCCCTAACAGCAAAACTGTTAATTTTTTTGGGTTGGCGCAATGGTAACGTTGGTTGAGAATTACATGGCCTACATCATACCAAAAATTCAAAAAAATCCACCGGGACCCAAATTCCATAAGGAGTTTGCGGGGTCATTTGTTATGGATATCATTGTTATGGTTTTGATAACTTATTGTTGATAAAGAACAAAATGGAATATTTTACGACCCGAACGGATAATTAGTAACGGAGGAAAATCGGAAAAACCTGAAAATTTTGCGATTTTTTTTAAATTCATAACTCCGCCATTTTTCAAGAAATAGCGTTGGCCCTTCACATGGAAGTATTGAATCATGTACACTTTATGTGTGCACAAAACAGGCTCTGACAGATCATTAGTTTTGGCACAATTGCAATTAGAATTTTTTTTGCAGAATTGCAATTTTTTTTGCACTATTAGGCAGCATGCCTGGATACACTAGTGATAGTCCGATTTCAATTTCTTGAACAGATTTTGAAAGTTGCAGTACAGTACCACAAAACGAATATTGTCATTTTGCGCTAAACTGCTGCGAAATGGGTGAACAATGCTTCCTAACATGACTGAAAACGGCTAAGCTGGTGGAAGCGGTCGAGTGAAAGAAGTGAGTGGGAGATGAGGGAAGCATAATATTACGTAACCCGTTCATTAGAAGAATTCTCCTCATCTTGCGGACTCTCCTACCACTCCTAAAGCGGGCTCGGCTCTTTTCAGACATGTTTGCATGCATTTTTCACTCATTTCGCACCACTGCAGCGCAAAATGAGAATAATCGTTTTGTAGAACTTTACTTCTACTTTCATAATCTGTTTGAGGAATTGATATCGGGCTATCACTGTAGCATCCAGGCACGCTGCAAGATATTAAAAAAAAAATTAAAAATTGCAATTGTGCCAAAACTAATGATCCGACAGCGCCTATTTTCTGCACACATAACGAACACATGATTCGATACTTTCGTGAGAAGGGCCAATTCTACTTCTTGAAAAATGACGGAGTAATGAATTTTTAAAAAAAATAGCAAATTTTAAAAAAATCCCATAATTCGAAAACGGTCAGATTTTTACTGAGGTGAAATTCTACTTTTCCGAACAGTCATGACCTGTTCTTTTTTCATTATAACTATACCCAACTACTACTTCTGAAGAGAAAAAAGTTTGTAAAAATTTGAACCAGAAAAAATAATCTTTGAATTTTTTGTAATAGATTATTTTCAGAAATAGTGTTAGTAGACAGTAATTTTAATGATTTTAGTGCGCAATTACCATCATAAAAATTTTGAAAAGGTACCATCAATCCAATGATGTATCACAGAATCATTACACACAAAAATATTTAAAAGAAAATGGATTGTGGGTTTCTCCTATGAAGGATTTAGAATACCGAAAATTAATTCGGCTTCCAAATGGAAGCATCCAATGAATTGTTTGGCAAATTTGAATGTCTGCCGTTTGTTTCTCAATTTTAGAACAGAAAACAATTTTTACTTATTATTATTCCCGTGAAATTTATGTATTGAATACAAATAAAAAAATCATTTTGCTTTTTGCGGGAGCTCTTCAAAAAGATGCCACAAGTATACCCAATTGAAAAAAATCGAGTGGTGTGCCCCCTTCAATGAGGTTGAATTTTTTTTGGGCTTATATAAATATGAATTTGATGAAAATTCTCGATTTACCGAACTTCTAGAGAATTTGTTCTATTCAAAGTCCCCACCGTGTATATTCTCTGACTGCCTGAAAATCCAATTAATCGATTTTACATAAGAAATAGAAAGTAATTTGGGGGTATAGATAGGTACATTCATTCGCCTACAGCTAGCGTCACAGAGTTCGGAATTAGATACAATTGGGCATTGTTGTCCTTACGAAAATGATATGCATCAGTCCGTGAAGTCACTGAGCGTTACATCACCGAAATATAGTTCAATCAATTTCAATCCGAAACCTAATCAAAAATCCAACGCTTTTTCCGAACACGGCAATTGTACATACACATCACTTGTTTGCTCGAATATCCGTTGGGGACGTCAGGCTAGATGAATTTCAAACAAACGAGATTAGCCTCGTTGCCACAAAGTTCAATCAAACTTTTCACATGTGGTAGCGATGGGAAATATCATCAAAGGCCACATATCGTTGGATTATGTTCGATTGGGAGTTTATGCAGGAAAAATGCAGAAATTCACACCGTACAGTTCGAACAACGAAATGGGATATGATGGAGCTTCAGCAGTTTTGCATGACATTGAGCAAGAATATATCTGTTACGTTTGATGCAATGAACCAGAATTCATTGCAATGATTCGACTAAAAAAAGTCTATCCAATTTCCGATTGACTCAGAGTATGAAATATGGAAGGACATTTAGAAAAAGAGTAAAAATAAAACAAACCACAGACCACGTTTCTTTGCAGTATTTCGAATATTTTCATTGAACCTAATGACAAAACCTTTTATAAAAATAATATAAATATGGTATCAAATGCTGTCTGGCTTGATAAGTAGGTACCTATAAAAATGTTACTGTTCTGTTGTCCAAAAATTGTACAGGTGTGTTTCTACATGATAGACTACTAGACTTGTACACTAGTATTTATTCATAAATCACCCTGTAACTTCAACTGGAACAAATTCCAATTCGCTGGAAGTCCAAGAAAACATACGTAGAGAAAATCCAAAAACACGACGAATGAGATCATTTGTGGGCTTCATATTCTCGATTCACTTTTTTTAACGTCCTGTAAGGGGTGAAATAGATCACCCCAACACATTTTTCAAAAGAGATCTTATCACTTGCGACCTTTTGGGACCTTTTTGGAAATCTTTTTCAAAAGATAATTGATAGTGAATTAGATTCTTTTATTTTCATTCAGTAGATGAGTTTTGTTTTAAAAATAAACGGCACACTTTCAGATTTGTCGAGAAGAGTAAATTTTATACTCCATTTTAAAAACCAATTGCATTTTTGTCATTCTAAATTCCTTATAAGGGTAAAAGCACTTCCTTCATAATAATGTTGTGACAGTTAATTCCCTTGAAACTTTGTTGGAATACTTTAAAAAATAGTTCAATTACAACGTTTTCATCATTAAGGTGCTTTATCATTGAAAAACAAAATAAAAACCCGTGATTTAAAAAAATACATTTCATCAGTTTCTTTTTTACGAGAGCTCTATAAAAGGATGGCAGAAAAAAAATAGAGTCTTGCGATATTTTACCATATTCTACCAGGTTTATAGATATTCTTCTATTTCATTTCAATACACGTTGAAAAAGTATTATAAAGAAAAAAAATTGAATACAGATGAAATAAAGAAATCTAGTGTAAAACTGAAAGATTCACACCATCTTAAAAATTATTATCCCCAATTAACCATTCACTACAAAAAAGCGAAAAACAAATATGAAGTTTAATGAAGAGTTTCAAAGAAAATATATTACCAAGATAGAATCGCTAATTCCAGTAATGCCAACACGGCAATTGTACATACACATCACTTGTTTGCTCGAATATCCGTTGGGGACGTCAGGCTAGATGAATTTCAAACAAACGAGATTATCCTCGTTGCCACAAAGTTCAATCAAACTTTGCACATGTGGTAGCGATGGGAAATATCATCAAAGGCCACATATCGTTGGATTGGGTTCGAATGGGAGTATATGCAAGAAAAATGCAGAAATTCACACCATACAGTTCGAACAACGAAATGGGATATGATAGAGCTTCAGCAGGTTTGCATGACATTGAGCAAGAATATATCAGATACGTTTGATGCAATGAACCAGAATTAATTGCAATGATTCGACTAAAAAATTCTATCCAATTTCCGATTGACTCAGAGTATGAAATATGGAAGGCCTATAGCGAAAGAGGGGGTTTATATAAAGTGAAAATAAAAACAAACCCCAGACCACATGATGGTAACACTTTTCTTTGTAGTATTTCGAATATTTTCACTAAACTTGATCTTGACAAAACCTTCAGTTTCTTTCTTCTCAGCTAATACTCCAAATAACAGTAATATCTAATTTGAAACGAATGACGGAATGAACACGAATATTATAAAAACGTACTATATATGGCATCAAATGCTGACTGGCTTGATAAGTTGGTACCTAAAAAAATTTTACTGAGCTGTTGTCCTAAAATTTTACAGGTGTGTTTCTACATGATAGACTAGTACACTATTATTTGGACTGGAACAAATTCCAAATTCACTAGATGTCCAGGAAAACATATGTGGAAAAAATCCAAAAACTCGACGATTGAGATCATTTGTGGGCTTGATATTCACGATAAAATTTTTATATGGGGTTAATTTTCCGGAGCGCCACGGATTTATCGCTAGTGAAAAATCCGAAACCACCCTGATGGATTGGGACAACCCACTGCACTAATATTACTAAAATATTAAACAATAGATACCTGTAAATGGTATAAAAATAATATCTAACTATGCAGAGGTTTTGTCTTCCCTTACGCTTGGATAACTTGGACCAGAATAAAAGAAATAGACATGCCCCTTACTAATAAAATATATTGATACACACCCTGTATGTGCACAGTTCAGCTCACCATACAGAAGAAAAAGTGGGAGGGTTCTGAAAACAGCTTTGATGGTCTATTTGCTGTCTGATAACGAGTTTCTCGTTCCAGTGGCTTTACACAATGATGAAATTAGTTCTAATCTCAAAAATACGCAAAGCGAACGGAGATTTCTCAAAAATTATATAGCGTCAAAAATCGCAAACAATATGAGAAACTCTCCAGATATGAATTTTCCCAAGATCCATCAACGATGATCAAACTTTAATTGAAAATCTTCAGAATAGGACAGTCACACATCAAGATCAAATAAGGAAGCGGAAAATATGTCTCAGACGTCAAAGTCAAAACTGTCAATATCTGACAAGGCGCTTTCTTGTTCGTTAGTATTCGGTGGGATCAGTCCAGGAAATACCTCGAGCTACTTGGAGCTATGAAAGAATACCTTAAGATTCAGTGTTGCCAACTGAACCAAGACGAAAACACACAAGGTCAAGTATTGGAATGTGAAGTAGGTACCTCAATGACACAAGACAAAGATAGAGTAGGAATGAGTTTTGTGTTCTTAACACAAAACAATAGACTAACCAAAAGTATGTTTACAAAACAATGCTGTCATACCACAAAATAGAACAACTGATAACTGTCATTAGCTTAAGGCCAGTTCATGTCCGCTCGAACTAGTACGGCAAAGGTAAGTACCTAACATTCGGAACAAGCTATACATGACAACGATCAAGTTGTCATTTTGATACAGTGGCGTACAGAGTGGAAAGTGTATATCAATGACAGAGAATTTCTGATGTTATTGTATTAAAACAGAAAGGGTGTTCTAGTGCAAAATAAACCCGTAACAATATTTTTTGAGTCCAACTGATCAATATTCAAGAAAATGTAGAATTATAAATATAAATATAATTGGTGGAATGTAAATACATGCTGGTCTGAGATAATCCTTAGATCGAAGTTTTTCGAATGAACTTCTTTCTTCGGAGCTAACATATGTATAGTGTGGACCATAATGTTTGCAACATAGAGTTGGAAAATAGAGTTACATAAAAAGCTTTCTACAAGCAAACGGCACACTTTTAGATTCGTCGAAAACAGTAAATTGTTGTCAAATTTTTGTGAAAAACCAATTGAATTTTTGACATCCTAAACTCCTCATAAGGAAAAAAGCACATGATTTACAATAATGTTGTGATAGTTACTTACTGTGAAACTTTGTTGGGATACTTTTAAAAACAGTTCACAATGTTTTTATCATTATTGTGCTTTATCATTGAAAAATAAAAAATTTCAAAATATTGAAAAAACCCTTTAAATGAAAATACTGATTCCTTTTCATTATAACTACACCCCTTCTACTGAAGAGAAAAATATAGAGCTGTGAAAAAATACGGCAAGTATTTTTAATAATAAAGGAACTTCGAAAGTAGTATTGTAGATTCAGTAATTTTCATGCAATGATCTTCATGTGCAATAATGACCTGCATAAAAAGTTTGAAAACGTGCTATCAATCTGACGATGTATCACAGAATCATCCCACAAAACAATATTTAAAAATAATGTCGGTTGTCGTTTTCCCCTATGAAGGATGTTAGGGGCGAAATTTAGGAAAGGAGAGCAGTGAATGTGCAATGATGTTTCACGCCACTAACACACCCAGTAACTCAGTTGGCGTGGATTCGACAATAAAAATTGATTTTGATAAGAAATATGGGGTTTAATTTTCCGGAGCGCCACGGATTTATCGCCAGTAACAAATCCGAAACGACCCCGATGGAATGGGACAACGCACTGCAATAATATTACTAAAATAATAAACAACAGATACCTAAAATGGTATAAAAATAATATACAGGGTGTCCGGTAAACCTTGTACAATACTGAAACTGGTGATAAACTAGGTCATGACTGTTCAGAATATCGGAATTTCACCTCAGTAAAAATATCACCGTTTTCGAGATAATAGGCATATTAAGAATTTCTGGAAAATCGCTACCTCAGCTTGGATTTTGAGTGCCATGTATACAAATTGAGACAAATTCATATATCTTTGCTGCTGAAGATTACTGATGAGTGATGCTTTCAGACGTACAGAACAGTTTTTCAGAAAGTGAAAAAAATTTTCAAGAAATGAAGGTAAAATGACAGATTTGAGTTCCATCAATTTTTTAAAAAAAAGTTTGGAATTATTGTCTGAACGAAACAGAACCAATTGGAAGTGGACATTCATTTCCAAAGAATACTCATTTTGTCCAGACTCTACCAAGGTATTGAACAAACTGTAATTATTTTTGGGGGAAGAGATTTCCATTGAATGAAGCGTGGTTTTATTCTAGGATTCCATCAACTTTTACACCCAAAAATTATTTTATTTCCATTTTATCAAAATAAAATGTAAAAACGATTATTAATACTTGGTAGCATTAAATAGTATGTCATTAAAATTTACTTTTCATGTAATTAGGCCTAATAAAATTATCGTAATGAAATTCCGATTGAAACGAATTCTTGTGATAAATGTCGCAATTGTCCAACATCCAGATTCCAACGAAGTTTCAGAGACCGACAGATATACAGGGTGTAACCAAATAAGTGCAAAAATTTTTAGGAGGTGAATCCTTGTCGAAAATTAAAAACTTTCTCCTCCTCCTCCCCCTCCTGTGTTGTGTCCGTAGAAGCAATAGTTTCCTGATGGAAAAATAAAATACAGCATTGTGCATGAACGGATCTTCTGTAAATAGAATTGTCACATTTTGTTTGAACAACTTGTGACTTCTGTCATAGTTTTCTTAAATTGTTCCGCTTGTTTCAGTCAGCGGTATTTATTTCTCTGTCATGCCGTACACACGTTATACTCCCCGAGAATATGCGCATATGCACTACATTTATGGTGAATGTGGAGGTAGTGCTACTGCTGCAGCAGCGCTTCATGCACAACGATATCCGATTGCACAATGCAGCTCAGATAATCGCTGATTTGGGGGCTATAAGCTATAACGCATTTGAAAAGGTTCTTCTTGAAAAGATGTCGTCTTTGCGTACGAGTGGATGGAAAATAACATTTTTGTAATATTATTCAGTGCGATGTTGAATAATCGTTATTGTGGTTTATGGTATATGTTGATTCAAAAAACCATGAATTAGTATTTACTTCTTTACATCTCATTGAATGCTTCTAAGCAGTTTATATATATATATATATATATATATATTACTCATAATTATTTAATCATTTTATCTTGATAGGATAAAAATAAAAGACATTACTGACAAAGTCTAATGAAGTTAATTTTAGCTCAGAATAACACACTCTAATGTAATCGAAATTCTACTCTTATCAAAGATAATTATCGTATGTTTTATACCATGGTAGAGTCTGGAAAAAATGGGCATTCTTTTGTAATGAATATCCACTTCCACTTGGTTATGTTTTTTTTCAAACAATAATGTTAAACTGTTGTAAAAAAAATTGGTAAAAAATTATATCGTTTTCTGAAAAACTGTTCTGTACGTCTGAAAACATCACTCATCAATAATCTTCAGCAGGAAAGATATTTGGATTGGTCTCAATTTGTAGACATGGCACTCAAAAATCCAAGGTGAGGTAGTGATTTTCCAGAAATTTGAAAAATGCTCATTATCTCGAAAACGGTGAGACTTTTACTGAGGTGAAATTCCGATATTCTGAACAGTCATGTCCTGGTCTATCACCAGTTTCAATATTGTACAAGGTTTACCGGACACCCTGTATAAATATGTAGAGGTTTTGTCTTCCCTTATGCTTGGATAACTTGGACCAGAATAAAAGAAATAGTCATGTCCCTTACTAATAAAATAAATTGATCGATGTTACACACACTGTATGTGCACAGATCGGCACACAATACAAAATGAAATGAAATGAATGTAACTATGGCACCACCAAGATGAATTAAAGTGTACGTTATGATTGAAAGTAGTGTATCGTTTAAGTATATCAATATTAAACGTCCAGTGAGGATGTCTGTGACGTCACGATGCTAGCTAACAATCTCAAGCTAGACTTATCTGACAGTAAGTATAGATTTTCTCAATAATGCCAGTTCAGCAGTTGTAGTTCATTAATCCAGTGCCTTAGTGAGTACAGGTGTACACAGTGGGTACGACACATTCAAACGAAATACGTGTACAGCTAGGACTAATACCATCAACGGGGAATACCAATAATACCAATAATAGGGGACGAACAGAGAAGAAATACTGAACAACAGATGAACAGTGGAACAACCATAGTTGAACAGGAACAGTGGAACAATCACAGTAGGGGAACAGTGGAAAAATAACCGTGGAGTAACGGAACAGTATCAGAACACCAATAAACGGTAGCAGAATACCCTAGAGAAAACAATACCAGTCTGACTTCTGATTAAGAGGCGATAAATAGAGCCCAAATGCAAATACTAACCTTTATCAAGTGGTAGGGTTCTGGTAACAGTGTTAACAGTGGAAGAATCACAGTAGTGGAACAGTGGAAAAATAACCGTGGAGCAAGGGAACAGTAGCAGAACACCAATAAACGGTAGCAGAATACCCTAGAGAAAACAATACCAGTCTGACTTCTGATTACACTTATAAGGGGCAATAAATAGAGCCCAAATGCAAATACTAAACTTTATCAAGTGGTAGGGTTCTGGTAACAGTGTTGATGGTCTGTTTGCTGTCTGATACCTAGTTTCTCGTTCCAGCGGTTTCACCGATGAAGAAATTACTACAGGCCCTTAACCTCAAAAATCCGGATATACCGAACAGATATTTCCTCGAAAATATACAGCGTCAAATATCGACAATATGAGGAAATCTCCAGATATGAATTTTCTCAAGATCCACCAGATATTATCAAAATTTAAATGGAAATCTTCAAATAGGTCAGATGCCAAGATGTCACTCTCATCAAATATCGAACCGGAAAACGTCACTCAGATGCCTCAGACGTCAAAGTCGAAAACTGTCACTATCAGACAAAAGCGCTTTCTTGCTTGTTCGTGGTCTGTGAGATCATTCCAGGAACCACCTCGAGCTACTCGGAGCTACTACTTGGGACAATTGGACAACGACTCAGGGGAACAGAATACCTAAAGATTCAGTGTTGCCAAGTGAACCAAGACGAAAACGCCAGCCATGTTCAATCTCAAAACACAAACACAAACAAGGTCAAGTATATGAAAGTGAAGTACCTCAATGGCACAGAATAGAGATAGAGAAGAAATGTGATGGTTTTGTGTTCTAAACACAAAACAATAGACTAATCAAAAGTACGTTTAGAAAATACGCAGTCATGCCGCGGAATGCTGGATGTTATTATTTACTTTTAGCTTAAGGTTAGTTATGTCAGCTCGAACCAGTACGGCAAAGTAAAATACAAAAAGAGCTGTACATGACAACGATCAAGTAATCAGAGTATGGAAAGTTTTTATCAATGACAGAGAATTTCTGATGTTATTGTATTAAAACAGAAAGAGTTTTCTATTGCAAAATAAACCCGTAACAGGGAATTAGAATTTCGGTTTCCGAATTGAATAATTTTGGGTTAAAATTGTAATTCTGTCGTTTTTTTTTTATCAATTTCAGACCACTGAAACATCTTTTTGTTAACATTTTTAAAGTGGAACTTGAATGTTGAATTACGATTTTCCACCTCAAAAAACCCCGTCTACCAAATTTTGCGTGAAAAACTTATTTTTGCACAAATTATTCCAAAAATACAAAAACAAATCGATTTCAACAACCTGTATCCCCGAAACGAAGCTTTTCCGGTCACAAGTTTTCTTAAAATTGTCTCAGGAATAAGTCATAACATTTTTTTAACGTGCTTATGTTACACCGTGGATGATGAAGTATATTATTTGAGTAGATCTTGGAAGTGGTAAAGCTAAGGGCTTGTCTTGTGATATATTGTGCTGTGGTATAAACTCGATCTCTTAACTTACTGTGAATTAGGCATACTGTTTCCAATTTAATAGATTCAAGGCAAGGGCAAGATTTGTTGTACTATGAAAAAAGGATTACAAGAGTCGCTGAATTTGGGTAATTGCCTTTTTCTGTATTATGAAAATAGTGTCGGATAAAAATCCACAGTCTTTGAAAAATACAATTTCACTTCATGGTTACATATGGAATAATTCAATTAAGTCAATTTCATTCAATATTTCCTCTTGCTCTGAAAGACTTCTTACTTAAATATTCAATTCAATGCACTTTCTTGAGGTTTTGAATTAATCAGGTGAATACATGACGACAATGCAGTCACTTTTCACATACTTTGACATATATGTTCAGACACCCAGTGTGGGAGTCGGACAATGCAGGATCCGAGAAATTTGCATCTTACAACACACTTCACCTGACGCAACTGTAAACAATTGCATACATTTTCGTTTGTTGTCACAATAACATTTCACACGAGCGGCTGCCCTCAAATATTTGAATTTTCCTTCAAAATTGGCAAAACAACCGGTTACACAACACCATTCACTGTCGGTGAACAAGAAAAAAATGAAATCTGGCGACCTCCGACCTGTATTATTTCTCAACCTCTTCCGAGAGCGACACTATGCCGCCAAAGTGAAAGTCGATCAAATATTGTTTTTATTCGTTTCTAACGAAAGGTCGACATGAAATGAATTGTTACGTTCGTATTTTGACGGAAATGAAATCAATCCTATGGTGTACACGAGGGTGTCTATTTCATTACAAACATGTGCACGTGTGTATTGAGAATGGGGTAATGGCGGTCACTTAAGGGAAAATGTTATTAAATCTAAAATTAGAGACCATATATGTATTACAATCATCGTAACACAAAGTTAAACTAATAATCTACATATTTGACAACAATTCAATGGCTTTAGTAGAATAGTTAGGAAGTAGTTGCAATTAAAAAAAAAAGTTGTTTTGACCGGCATTGTCCGCATGGTCGGGTAATAGCGGTTGGCTTGCTGGCAATGGCGGTCTAACAACCTATGCTGTATACAATCACGTCCTGCCATCTGAGATGCAGTAATGAAATTGTGATTAATATTATGCAATTCTGCAAATCGGATTTGGATAGCATTATTGGCCTTGGTGATCGGCTGGTAGAGCGTTAGCCTCTCAAGCGTAGGGTCATGGGATCGATTTCCTGCTTGATCGCCGGTCTCGTGCATAGCATCACACGTTAAAAGGTGAGGGCTGCGTCTGTCCTAGCTCACACAAGTCTCGCGAAGACTTCCGAGGGTTGCGCGTAGGGGTGCAACAGGTTGACGGAAATAACAATTTTAACAACAATTCGCTGATTTCCTAAATTTCAAAGTGTGTGTCATTGAAATCTTCATGTCTCTAATATATCAAGTCACTAATGTCACCACGATCTATCAGAGCTCTTACTGTTGAAGTGAAATGCATTGATGCATTGCTGATATTATATTTACTATAGATTTTTGAATGGCACTGTAGTTGAAATGAGGAAGTATAAGGATATAATAAACTATAATTTTACCCCACTGCGTGAGATGCGGAGAACATCCATTCAAATAATAAACTTTCATGGCAATTGTTCTTATAACATTTTTGCATGGTCAATGAAGTACAGTTGACGATCAACTAACATCCCTAAATATTTGAATTTCTCAACCACTTCTATCTTGACACCACCGATTGACAGTTCTGGTGCTGTTTTAATTACTTCCCTATACATTTTGTCACTACTGATCAATGTACTTTTTTTTTGTTTGTATTTATTTTCAATAAATTTCCACAGCAATAATTGTGAATAGCTTCTAGACTTTCGTTGATTTTAGTGAAACATGTTGAACGATTATTTCCAGTACAATATATAACAGCGTCGTCAGCAAATAGGTGTATACAACATCCATTCACCACCTCAACTATATCATTTATATATACCAGAAACAATAAAGGACCGAGAACACTACCCTGTGGTACTCCTGTATTATTATGGAGTGTGCCAGATGTAACATGGTTAAGTCGTAACTTTTGCTTTCGGTAAGTGGGATAAATTCGGTTATAATTGCACAAGGGCATACAAATTACCAACAATTTTGCATGAGAGCGTGTTATCTAAAAATTGCACTAGTTCATTTCCGTATTTTGGCGAAAAAGTCCAAAATATGAAAATAACCTAGTGCAATTTTTATATAAGATAACAAGCTTGAATGTTAAAATTACCTGGTTATTTTCATGCACTAGTTCATTGGAATGTTTCACTAATAAAGTAATATTAATTTTTTTCACTAGGGCCACAGATACTTCAGAAATAACGAGTCATAACATCTCTCAAAAATAATAATCCATATCAGAACCACTAGCTTTCATAATCAATGAAAGTATAACTTCGGGAATATTTTCAGAAAAATTTACCATTGTATTTCCAATACATAAAAACGGAGACCACAAAAATGTGATCAACCACAGACCCACCTGGGTGATGACAACGTCTTTCCCAATACCTTTCTGCTCTTTGGAAAACAATTTGGATTTCGTGAAGGCATCTCTGCCCAAGATGCAATCCCCAACCTCACGTCTGGAATTTACTCTAGCCTAGGTAGAAGTAGACCTTCTCCAAGAATTTCATTGATTTATCGCCTTGTATACAGTAAGCCATACTCTTCTACTGGATTCAATGGAAAATCTGGTAATCAGAGGAAATCAACTTAATTTATCTATCTTAGGGTTAATACTGTTCAATATTATATACCTGAATGGTATATTCTCTGTCCATAGCTATGGAAAAATATAACATATGCCGATTACATAGCAGTTTTCTATAGTTCCAAAAATTGGGCATCTTCAAATGACCTAGTTGCAACCGATTTCAGCAATATCAAACAATGGCTTGAAAACATGCTCCTTAAAATAAAGTCTGACAATACTCTATTTACCATTCTACACAAATGAAGCATTCTCTCCAAGCTTCTATAATTTGCATATAAACATAAACCTGAGTATGTACGAAATGAAATATTTCAGACTAATTGTAGACTCCTATCTTTGATTGGGAAAAACACATAAACTTTACCATACAAAAATCCAGTACCTCATGTTCAAGTCCAATTGTTTTTCATGAAAAAAATTAACATAATTACAATACCAGATACCGACAACAAAATTATGTAACCCCACTCATGTCTAAAATCAAAGAACAAAAAAGTGTTCATTATCTCGGTACAAAGCTCTACAATTAGGTACTTACCTGACGTAATTAAAAATATTATTTTCTCTTCAAAATTAAAAAAAGAAGTTGAAAAATTCATCTTGTCCATCATTTAAATGTATGTTCATATAATTCCTCTCCTCTGTGTACATTATAAACAATTAAGTTTTCCAATAGTTTTTGTCTGTACATTTTATCTCGACTATTACCTCTAGTTTAGATTTTTCATCCATTTTATACCTCAACAAGATACCAAGTACACACTCCGCACAAGTTTCGACCTTTGGAGTCGATCTATGTTTAATGAGTATTATCTCATTTATACACTGTTAACTAACTGTTAACTAACTGAACTATAAACAGATATTCCATTCTATATGGTAGATATACATGGTGGGTCACGGTCGATGGAAAGTAGCAGCATCTTTGTTATTTCATATGGGTCACCATACATATTACCGCATTTTTGAACTTGCCATTCCTTTCTGATTATTTCTGCCTCATACTTTCTATCTCTACCTATCTCTACCTATCTCTAACGGTTTTTGAGATATTGGTTATTTTTCATATTTTTTATCCAAAACATAGCTCGAATTGAATGTTTATTTCTGCGGTATTTGGATTCTTAGGAAGTTGCAATTTTGTGTTTAGTTCATCAAGATCATGTACATTGATTCTGTATAGAGAAGTTTGTTCTGCGTTATACAGGGTCGTTCAAAATTCATGATCTTACTGCTAGATACGAAATGGGTTGAAAGTGCGTTTTTTTAAATGGAACAAGCTGTATATTATGAAATATCCTGAAAGATGACTAAATTCCCTTGATATATCATGTTCCTATACCTAAATAGCCAGAATTCCAAGATAATAGCAATTTTCACTTGTAATCTCCCAAGTGCTTGAATTATTGCCGGAAATTTTTCGAGTACATGAATTTTTTGAAAATTACCCAAGTCGCGAAGGGTACGTTTCATTGAATTTTCTGCACGTACTTGCTATAATTCCCTCACATTTTCCACAAAGAATAAACAATTTCATCAGAACTTCGTTTGAATAGTTATTTCCCTCCATTTCAATTATTTTTGAGTCACTTTCGTTAACAAACACACAACGGTATTATTAACAGTGCACTAATTGTCAAATTTTCATAATGTCATGTACCATCTGACATTTAATAGCCACCTTAGATGAATATGAGAAAAATAAATCGATTTTTTTTGAAAATTTCACACCTCACTTTTGTAGCCGATCAAAAAATTCGTTCTTGTTTAGATACCAGGCAACCCTAAAAATTTCCGGAAATTTTTATCCTCCTGGGTATACTGGGCGAAATTAATAAGTGGAAATTTTTCTGTCAAACATTTGACATGTGACAAGTTGATATTTTGCTTTAATGTACAAATGGAGGTCTAGTTTTCATATGAAAGAAGATAATTATGTATTTACTAGATATTTGGAATGTGTCTGAAAAAACATATTTTCTCCACGATTATTGCAGAAATTGTCAATTCTGAAATCATATTTCCATATGATTCTGAAATCATATTTCCATCTGTCACAAGTTTTCATCACAAGTCCCGTAGCTCAGCGGTAGAGTTGCGGCCTATGAGTCGCTAGGTCGATGGTTCAATCCACGATCAGAACATTACTTTTTTATTTATTTTTTGTTCCAATTTTAAACAAATTTATTGATGAAAATTTTGTTAATTATTTTACATATCAATATTTCAATGGTTATAAATAGTTCAGGTGAAACCATCGTTAGTTATTTCTTATGAATTGTTGGATTATTTTCATTTCTCGGTGTGAAATTTTCTTATCGAATCCCCCTCGTGCTTGAATTAATTGTCGTAAATTTATCTCGTACATGAATTTTCAAAGAAAATTACCCTCGTCGCTTCGCGACTCGGGTTATTTTCAAAAAATTCTTGTTCTCGAAAAATGTACGGCAATAATTCAAGCACTTCTGGTTATTTCTGGTTATTTAGGTATAGGAACATGATATATTAATTCGAAGAGAATTTAGTCATCTTTCAGGATATTTCATAATATACAGGATGTTCCATTTTAAAAAACGCACTTTCAACCCTTTCCGTATCTAGCAGTAAGATCATGAATTTTGAACGACCCTGTATAACGCAGAACAAACTTCTCTATACAGAATCAATGTACATGATCTTGGTGAACTAAACACAAAATTGCAACTTCCTAAGAACCCAAATACCGCAGAAATAAACATTCAATTCGAGCTATGTTTTGGATAAAAAATATGGAAAATAACCAATATCTCAAAAACCGTTAGAGATAGGTATAGGAAAGTATGAGGCAGAAATAATCAGAAAGGAATGGCAAGTTCAAAAATGCGGTAATATGTAGGGTGACCGATATGAAATAACAAAGATGCTGCTACTTTCTGGTTTAAGCGGCAACGCTGCATTGCTGAAAATATTTTAGGTCGATAAACCAAGAGCAACTACTTGAGAAACCAATTTTTCAGAATGATCCTATTTCCCATTCTCCGTAAACGTCTAAGGTACCATCGACCGTGACCCATCCTGTATACTTCATTTCAACGAGTTCCATCCACTTCCATATAGTTAATTCACCCCAATGAAATCCAATTTCCAACATTCAATTTTTCTGAAATAGAGATTGCTTAGTAATTTCAAACATCGCAAAAGATGTTTGGGATAAAATTATAGCAGATGTTAGGTTGCTCTTGCAGAAAAATTAAAGGCTATCACTGCGTTCAGATTCACAATATTAGAAACACCAACATATGTATAGGAATGTATTTTTCCGGAATCTTTGTCTAGAACTAGTCATCGTGGTTGTCGGAGTACAGGGTGACGGGTGAGTTGATGTAATCAAATAACGGACACAGTAGCTAATAAGTAACCATAACGATATATTTACACATGTTACATAATAAAAAACACTTAACAATTAAACGTATATACAGTTGCTAAAGAATGACTCTGGAGCTCGACCAGATAAAAGCCAGTCGAGGAGCTCGAAAAACGAAGAACATCGTGGCTTGAAAACTGAAATCTAACTAACTCTCTTTTCTCATCTTTTGAACGCACTCTTTTCATTGCAAGTCAGTAATAAAGAAAAAACAGCCGACGTCATTCCAAATTTCCAAATTCTCCGGCTAACGAAAGCGTCGTCATAAAACTAATTGCTGGCTGGCAAGACTTCGCATCGTAGGAAATCCGATTATAAGAAATCTAACTATGGAATTCAAAGTTCTGCATCTATTTTAACGGATTTAAATATATTCCCATATGAACATTTATAATCGGGCAAAGGCCCTTTGAATTTAAGAAGGAAAAAGAAATAAATATAAAACATTTAGAAATGTTGTTAAAGATTATTTTCTGTGAAAATAAAAATTATTGTGAGTTTTATTGTTGGTAAAACCCCTACAGTGGTCAATTCTTGAAATGCATTTTGAAGAGAATTACGAAAAGTGAAAAAAATCACATTTAAAAAATGTTTCAATGAAATAAATCACTTTTCAGATAATTTTACGCTATTCGGTAAATGTCGTTCATCTGTTAGTTTCTTCGAAAAAATAAGTTAAATGACAATTGTTTTGTGTCACAATTTTCACTCGGGTTTTAAGGCCGTCGTGTTTTGGAATTTCTTCCTAACCTTTCGCTAGCGCAAGTGGCTAGCTTCTTCAGAGGCTTATACATCATGGATAATCTCAGATGACTGGAGATACCGTCTGCGAAGATTGTATTTATTTTGATTTAGGTAGTCATGTTCGTTAATTGCCGTATCTGGATTTGGTACATTCTCACTAACCCTAATTGACCCCTTTCTACCTGTCGGCTTAATGTCGATGATATCCTTTGTTCTTTCAGAATTACTCAATCTCGTATCTGGGTTAATCATATTTTCGATAACATTTATTGACACATTTTTGCCTGCTGTCTCAATGTCGTAGTTTTCTTTTGTTACTCTGGAATTTCTAAGAATGGGATTCCATATTCGGTTGAGGTTAACAGCTTCTTCTTTTCTGTTGAAAGTCTCCGTGTGTTTGTGGATCTCTATTGCCTCCCGTACAAGTCGGCTATGGTATCCCTGGTTGGGGGCAAGAAGTTTTACGTCCTCAAACAGAATCTTGTGGTTTCCTTCACTGCGCGCGTGTTCTGCCACTGCTGACTTGTCCGTTTGGCCTAATCTGCAGTTCCTCTGATGTTCCTTCAGCCTTGTTCCCATCGATCTTTTTGTGGTTCCGATGTATACCTTTCCGCAAGTGCCTAGTATGCGATATTCGCGATCACCATTAGCACCAGGTGGCGCACCAAAACTCCGGGAAAACAAAGCAAACGTCATTTATCTATGAGTTGACAGTTGTTGACGTGAATTTTATTATTGAATTTCTACTTTCAACTTTCGAGTGCTTCTTTGTGATGAAGATGTATTTGGCTGATATTTCAGTATGTAAGCAGAAAGAGTAGTCAAAGGGGAGGCAGTAATCATGTTTTATTTTGTGAGGAAGAGAATGTTGATGAGCAACGAGTTTTTGGACTTGTCTACCAAATTCATTTCGTTTCCTTGATAACTAGTTTCTGGAATTTTTTGATATGGAATGACCCCTTTTGATCAATCGTTTTAATGTTTTGCTTCTTGTGCCTAGAAGATAATTAGATTTACGTCAATTGTGGAGACCTGTTACAACACCAGATGACTCAATGGATATAAGAGAATGAACCCGGACAGTCTCAGCGAGTCGAGCAAAGAGAGCGTTTCTCTTGAATATACGGAAAGCGTTATAGTTTACTATTTGTTACCAATTTACTATTGTAAATCATAAATAATTTAAAGTTTGTTATATTAAACATAAACAAGTTTTTTTTTAATATTATTGTGGAGTACTTAACACACCAATTACAAACAAAAATTCTCTTACTAGTTGTGAAACATTCCAAAATTGTTATTTACAATTGGCTTCCCGATTTTCATTCCAATTCCCCATGTTTTTACTTATTTCTGGTTTCTGGGAAAAAAGTGCATGGACACATTTGCAGATGAATAACTCTTGCGCTGTGGCACTGAACAATTTTTTTTTGACTAACCAGTCATATCAAAGCTATGCTTTTTGCATTGAATCAGAAAATTCAAACCAAATATACAACAACAAAGAAATAATCAACAATTTGTTAACACTAGATCTTATGGCAGAATGTTTGTTTTCCTGGAGTTTTACGTACAAATTTCAAAATGTAGATGTCGCCCACTCCGTGGTGATAACGAATACCCCCGCCGCAGATAGTGGGTCTCTTTTGTCTTTTGCCGACCTAAGGCTTTGTTGTATTTTCTTGGTGGGTTTGAACACCGTTTTTATGTTGTGTTGTCCCAAGAGTTTTCCAATTCTGTCTGTGACCTTAGGAATATATGGAAGATACGCACGTGCAACTATGTGAGCCTGCACCCTACTTTGTCTAGTGGAAGTCCTCGGTTTTATGGCCCTGTTGATTTCGGGTCCATCATCACGGGTAATAAGGCAGTTGGGGCGCTTTTCTATTTCCAGGGCTTCACGGATGATCCTAGTTTGCAGAGTTTTCTCCATGCCTATTGTTTTTGTGTTTTTGAAGTCTATTTTGTGGCCTGTTTCTTCACGATGTTTATAAAGTGCGGAGGAAGAAGATGCTTGTCTGACTGCTAGTTCGTGTTCATAAATTCTGGAAGTTACTCTTCTGTTAGTTTGGCCAGTGTATGTTCTTGGACACTCGGGATATATGAAATTCCGTGTTCCGAGTGTCCAAGAACATACATTGGCCAAACTAACAGAAGAGTAACTTCCAGAATTTATGAACACGAACTAGCAGTCAGACAAGCATCTTCTTCCTCCGCACTTTATAAACATCGTGAAGAAACAGGCCACAAAATAGACTTCAAAAACACAAAAACAATTGGCATGGAGAAAACTCTGCAAACTAGGATCATCCGTGAAGCCCTGGAAATAGAAGAGCGCCCCAACTGCCTTAATACCCGTGATGATGGACGTAGACTTCCTATTACTTGGAAACCACTCATTCCTCGTCTACCGATACCTGGCAACAACGCCATCTCCGCACCGCATCGCACAAGTCCGGACGTTGCCCCACCACGCACGCCCAATATGGCCGCCTTGACTAGTATAAATACAGCTGCACAACCGACAAATATTCAGTTCTCTCGACGGAGTAGGCAGATTGAGACCTTAGAGAAAACAAGTGGCGAGACGGGAGTAGGCAGATTGAGACCCCGGCGTCAAGTCACAAAATCTTGATGATACCTGAGGAGTAGGCAGATTGAGACCTCAGTGTAGAATCTACCCTTACCCCCTCCCCTTTCGATCAATTTATTCTTATTTCTTTTTCTTGAAAATGGCTCCAAAATCGGAGCAGACCCGTCGAATTTCAATAAATTCTAGACGCGGTTCAACCCGAACTTCCAGTTTTCATATATATATATATATATATATATATATATATATATATATATATATATATATATATATATATATATATATATATATATATATATATATATATATATATATATATATATATATATATATATATATATATATATATATATATATATATATATATATATATATATGAAAATAGAGTATATTTCGTTTTAATTCCGAGAGTTCCAACCTTTGACAGCTGTTTCGTGCTAACGCACTTATCAGAAAGGATTTATGGAGCTCTCGAAATCAAAACGAATCCACTCAAGAATTAATACCGTGAGGCAAGACAGAATAAAACAGGAAGTTATTCATGACATCTACAGTCACTAGTTGAAACTTAATTTGACACGAACCAAGGAATCCAAAAGTAGAGGTTTGTCCACAAATTAACAGGCAGCCAACAATTCGTTGTTCTGGCCAACCCAAGGTTCAATCAAGTTTCTAATACGTTATGAGGAACGCAAGCAGAATCTAAGTATATATATATATTTCTAAAACAAATATGACGGATTCTAATTAATCATACAATGGAATGCGGGATGAATCTGAATAATTAATATATTATGCACCAACTGGAGCACATAAAATGGTTTTTTTACAGAGACATTATGCATACATGAAACTCGAAACAGATTTGTTTTCCCTCAGTAAACAGCGAGCGTTTGTAGTCCTGGATTAAAGGACATCGCTACAGGCAAATTTCGCAAAAGGGGGTTTCTTTCTTTCCTTTCGCAGTAATTGATGTAGTCTGGATTTGTTTTTTGCTGGTTTCGTCACATGCTGGTTTTATCACAAAAGGGACGGACATCGTTAATATTCAAAGAAAAATTTACGAGTGGTCCAGATTTGTACTTAAATACAGGGTGAGTCTGAGAGATGGGGCACCCCTATTTTTGAGAGAAATAATTCGATTCAAAGCACGAAACCTTAGAGGGCTATTGAACAACTAAAATGTGATTTTTTGAGATAAAAATTAATTCTGTCGCACTTCTGGTTTCGCCAGAAATGATCTGAGTATTAGTTTTTCAAATGGAACACCTTGTACATTTTCATATTTTTGAAATCTAGAGCAAATTCTGAACATGATAAGCCCATTTTTTTTAAAATTTCTTTTTTTTCAATTTTTTTTTCATGATGATGATTTTTCACATGTTGAACGTTCCTCTCCGATTCCGTTTTGTCCGAGAGAATTAAATTAGCATTTTAATTATAATACTTTGCCACCAGCCGCAGCCGCTGTATGAATGTGGCAAAATCACCTTTTTTCGATTATCTCATGTTTTTTAAATGGTATCTCTATGGGACACTCTGTGCAACAGATTGTTTCGAGGGAAAGGAATCGAATGATACCAAAATTTTGAATATCTGTCGATTATTTTCAGAGTTATCACTATTATAAAAAAATGTACCACAAAATAGTGAAGCCGCTGGTCTAAACAACACCAAAATGATGGAAATTTTTAAATATCACTTCTACTCGATGGTCTCATAACGATTTTCAACAGTGGACATTTTCATACGTTGGATTTATTATTTTGAATTTAAATACGCGATTTTGAGGATTATCAACATTTATTACAAATTTCTTATAACAACAAATACATAGCACAATGCTCTGATACTCGTAATATAAAAATTGCTCAAAGTGTTGGCCATTATGTTCCATGCATAAATGCACCCTTCTGACTGCTGCTCGAACTGCTCTAATTAACTCTGCTGGGCTGATATTATTGAAAGCTGTGATGACTTTTTTTTGCAGTTCCTTGCGTGTCTCAATAGGAGTTGCGTAGACATCATTTTTTTATTGTTCCCCATAAATAATAGTCTAAGGGGGTTAAGTCTGGTGACCTAGGTGGCCATCTGATGGGACCATGTGTAGAAATTAGTTTATTTCTGTAAGCATTATTCAGGTCATTGATAACCATTCCATGATTATGAGGGGGTGCACAGACCTGTTGAAAATAAAAAATTTGCAGAACCAATGGGAGGTCGTCAATGATTGGCTCGATAGCATCCCGAAGGAACGTTAGGTACTTCGCTCCAGTAAGTGGTCCATCAAAAAAATTGGCCTAACAAAGTGATCTCCAAGTATACCCATCCAACAGTTAAATCCGAACCTTTCTTGAGGATTACCTTGATGTAAAAGCCGTGGATTCTGCCCTGACCAATATCGAGTATTATTTCTATTGGTAAATCGTGTTTCATCTGATTATAAAATTCTCAAAGGAAATTGAGGATATTGGCGAACATTATGAAGAAACCATCGACAGTATTCAAGTCTTCTTTCACCGTCTCCACCATAAAGCCTTTGATGTATCGGATATTTATACGAGCGAAACTTATGCTTTTTCAAAATTATCTGTACAGTGATTGGCTCGATAGCATCCCGAAGGAACGTAAGGTACTTCGCTTCAGTAAGTGGTCCATCAAAAAAATGGGCCTAATGAAGTGATCTCCAAGTATACCCATCCAACAGTTAAATCCGAACCTTTCTTGAGGATTACCTTGATGTAAAAGCCTTGGATTCTGCCGTGACCAATATCGAGTATTATTCCTATTGAAGAGCCCTCTATTGGTAAATCTTGTTTCATCTCAGTATAAAATTCTCAAAGGAAATTGAGGATATTGGCGAACATTATGAAGAAACCATCGACAGTATTCAAGTCTTCTTTCACCTTCTCCACCATAAAGCCTTTGATGTATCGGATATTTATACGAGCGAAACTTATGCTTTTTCAAAATTATCTGTACAGTCGATTGACTTGCGTGTTGAAGAAGTCGGATTTACCTCTACATATCCTAGAACGTCTATCTCTTCATCTTCGCCGACTATTACATTTACATTTCGATTTCGAATACGTCGGTTGTTTGGCTCTTGTCTCAACTGACGTTCAAGTTTCACGAAGTATATCCCACACGGATGTCTTCTACCAGGAAACCTCCGTCTGTATAAATTTGATGCAACCGTAGAATTCTTCAGACACTCACCGTAAATTAAAGGCAGGTCAATTTTTTCATTTTGGCTAAATTTATCCATGACACAGTTATGATAATTGGAGTGAGATAACTGTTATTTCTTATTGATACTTATTTGACAGCAGATATTCATTTATTTTTTTATCCAAAGGCGACTTTGACAAAATTTGGAGTTGACGATGGAAACACATTCCTTCATTGAAACAAATTAAACTATTATATACTATAATACTACTTATACTACTAGTAATTAGTCTTTTTGAAGACGAATTACTTTCAAAATGTGAATTATAGACGTAATGAAATATCTGCTGGTAGCAAACCAGAATTTTCATTACATTTTTCTGGAGTATGCAGAAAGACATACATCAAATTTGCATATTATTCTTATTGATATAGTAGGTGAAATTTCAAATAATGGTATTATTTGGGTTTTTTATTAATCCAGCGGCCACAATTCTTTTTGGTACATTATTTGTAGTAGTGATAAATCTGAAAATAATTGACAGATTTTCAAAATTTTGGTATCATTCGATTCCTTTCCTTCGAAACAATCTGTTGCACATAGTGTCCCATAGAGATGCCATTTAAAAAACAAGTTAATCGAAAAAAAGTGATTTTGCCACTTTCAAAGTGGCAAAGTATTGTTACTAAAATGCTAATTTCATTTTCTCGTACAACATGGCATCGGAGAGGAACGTTCAACATGTAAAAAATCAACATCCTTTAAAAAAAAAATAAAAAAAAAAGAAATTTAATAAAAAATTTTGCTTATCATGTTCAGAATTTGCTCTAGATTTCAAAAATGTGAAAATGTACAAGTTGTTGAAAAACTTATACTCAGATCATTTCTGGCGAAACCGGAAGTGCTACAAAATTTATTTTTATCTCAAAAAATAACATTTTAGTTGTTCAATAGCCCCCTAAATTTTCGTGCTTTGAATCGAAATATTTCTCTCAAAAATAGAGGTGCCCTATCTCTCAGACTCACCCGGTATATCTCCTTGTTTTGCTGCCCAGGATTGCACGTTGAATATTCTCTTGTTCGCACGTTTCTAGAAAATGGGCTGTTAAGAGACCCGCTGCTTGGGTCACAGAACAAGTTTCGAGTACATTTTTATTTTAGGAAAGAGATAAAAACAGTTAATAGGGTGAAATACTTTGGACAAATCCTTGACACCAAATCAACGGGGAATCTGTGTAGGACACAAACTCGGAAGGAGGCGTAGATGAATCTTATGATAAAATAGTGCTATCTGCTATCTCGGATGCAATGGAAAACGCCATCAAAATCGAGGTAATAAAATATCTAGAGCTCTCGGGAATTGTTAATGATCAACAATGCAGTTTCTGTCATTAGAGATCAACAGATGACCTGCTTGCTTATGCCTCACATATATTGCCGTCTATTGGAAAATATGGTGAAACTGTGGAATCAGATATCTCCAAGTCGCCTGATCACGATTGACACCAGAGACTCCCCACCAAGCTTCGATCTTACATCCATCCAGTTGTGTTCTTTGGTATGTAGTTTTCTCTCAGGCAGGTCTCTCCACGTGGTAGTTGATGAAGTTTCATCTGACACTCTATCTATAAATGTTGCTGTTTTACAGGGATCCATGTTGGCACCAACACTGTTACTTCTTCACATCAATGATTTGTTGGGAGCTATTCCTCATCCCCAGTGCATAGCTTTGCGGATGATATATATAGTACCCTTTTCACCTAATTCTCTTTCAAAGTTCTGATATCAGCCCGTGAAATTAGAAGAGAAATGGGAAGAAGTGACCGATTTAAATATGGACCTAGCAAAGTGGGGATCCACCAACTTGGTAGAATTCAACGCGAATAAAACCCTAGCATGTTTTTTTCTAGAGAAAGGCCGGTTCCACAGTGACCACAGTTCTCCATTTCGATGCTCAATATTACCATCAGCAGTACCCTTTCATGGGAAAGCTATGTGAGGTCTACTGCCAAAAATGCCTCTCTAAAACTTGGTTTTCTGTTTCGTGCCCAGAGCTATTTCACTTCCCGTCAATAGATTTTCATTTATAAGGCCCGTAAACATACACTGTCCAAAAAAGGAGCCATTCGTCTCGTCTATGATGCTACGCTCACATGCTTGCTCACTTCTCTGGAATACCTCAGAAAGGTTGGCGATCTGTTCTGAAATACCATCAATCGTTCCACCGTTAGCGGTTACATCGAGCGCAGTTTTCATGTCCTTTTTTCGTCAGTTTGGAGACATGCCGAACATGCCGGCAATGCTTTGGAAATCACTGCCTTGAGGGGTGTTCCCTGAGGCAAGATTTGGTAAACCAAAATTTTGAGCAATTAATTTTGGTAAGGATCAAAAATCATGCTGATCCTTCTATATCAGCTTCTATATCGTTCACTTCGTTCACTCGTTTTGGCAAATATCTTATTTTTGTCTGAAAAATTTAATTATTATTTTCATAACTGGTTACTTGAATAACTATTATTTCTTCATAGTCCTGAAAACACAGTAGCTTTTATCTCAGAAATAATTTGTTCTCGAAAATCTGCCAAATACCTAAGGATATTTCGTATTTTCTCCAACATGACGGAACGATTTTCTTCTCTAAGAAGATCCTGGAGAAAGTAAAATGCCTTTTTTTATTCCTTTCAAATTTGACAAAGTTCCCGAAATCTGTGGTGGTGGCAAATTCAATATGTTTTCTGGGAAATTACTCTCTACGTTTACGACCAATTCAAAAAGGTTTTGCATAATTACCATAATCCAATAAGATTGTTTTTATGTAAAATAACCAAAAAAAATATGTTGCCGTCATCGGCGAGACTTATTGTATATGACACTAAGGTAAACACGATTAAATTTCCACAGATTTAATCGTGTTTACCTTAGTGTCATATACTATGAATTTCCATCAAGTAAAGGCCACGTCAATCCAAAACCGAGACTTATTGTTATATATTTATTTTACATATTATAATATAATAATAATTCATTTCATCCTATATCAGTTCCTTTCTATTCTTTAGTTATCATATATATACATATATATATATATATATATATATATATATATATATATATATATATATATATATATATATATATATATATATAAATCTATGTCATGTATGAATTCAGTTTTTGTTGTTAATTGAAAACATATATTGACTTTGACAACATAAAATTTATTTCTTCGAATCCAGATTAAAACCAAACAATTACAGATGAATTTTGAACATTCTATAGTCCTCCGATATTCAAACTATCTGAAATTTCAGCATCCCATCCAATTTGACTCTTCCAAGCATCTTTTATATAATTTTTCTCTTTATTAAAAAATTTGCCAAAAACCCAAGGGGATCAAAGACATGACATAGAGAGAAACTTTTCTTTGCGTTTGCCATTCTTTTAGATTTCCTTCGGCTGAGTTATTACAAAAATTATAGATAAATAATTCATTTACTCTGATGACAAACTTACAAATGGTCGCAAACTAGGGGAAAGATATAGGATGATATTTTTGTTTTCGTCCATTTGCGACTTTTATGCATTATTTTGTAGAAAACAACTGGAATTGTTTATAATTTACATTTTTATCAATTTAGCAGACCTTTTACTAAGGGACACATTTTTATAGTTTCATTGCACATTAAAATAGTACTTTCGTGAAAATTTCCACTGTTTTGCTATTTTCCCCCCATTTTTGATGTTGTATTCTGAAATAATTGGCCTGTTATCCAATTATGATACAAAACAAAAACAAAACAAAAAGAATCCAATGTAACGCCCATAAGAAAAAATAAACATGATGATGGTGGCCGGAAGACGAAACGTCGGGTAGTGATTCTGAAAGCACCATTATGTAGCAGGGGAAATGAATGATTTATTTTTCAATCCTTCGAAAAATAAAACATTAAAAACCATTTTCCAAAATTTCGGTTTATTTCCGGATATCTCCGGATATACTCGGAATTTCAGAACTTTCTCGGCAGCATATTGTTAGTCAGGTAATTTGAAGTATTTTGCCAATCTGAGAGATCAAAGCAAAGCTTTGAGAAATACCTGCCACCGAGCAAATGTAAATAAAATAGAAAATAGCATCACAATCAATCCTCGAAGTTTCAGGACTTGCATTAATAATGAGAAAAAATCATACTCGTTACCATCCCAAATGTTCTACGAAGACTCTGTTTCTGAACATAGCAATGATATTGTAAATCTTTTGCAGCTCATTTTCCATCTCTCTACAGTGAGGAAATGGTTAATCAAGTCCCATAATATAAATTCAGTAGCACAGTAGATATATATACTTATAGGATAGACATTAAAGAAATCATAGAACTTGTCATGTCATTAACCTGGAAGTTGTCTATGGGCCCGGATGGAATCCCGTTATACCTTATTAAAAAATGCATTTTTACTCTGGCGAAACCTATTTATGTGATATTCAATAATTCTTTGAAAACTTCCATCTTTCCAGATTACTGGAAAAATAGTTTGTTTAAACCAACCCATAAAAGTGGATCACATAGGTAATGATGTAAAAAATTATCGAGCAGTTTGCAATCAGTCTGAATTACCTAAATTATTGAACAGTCTAATAACAAAAAAGCTGTCATGGGATAGTAGACATATAATCATAAATCAACAACATGGATTCAGTCGTGGTAGATCTACTAGTACGAGTCTGCTCATTTATCAATATTTTATAATAAATGCTTTTGAGAATAGAAACCAGGTTGATTCTACTCATAGAGATTTTTCCAAAGCATTTGATCGAGTAAATCATCATATGTTGATGCATAAACTAAGTGCTTTGAGTATTCAGGGAAAAATTCTAAAATGGGTTGGAAGCTATCTTGACAATAGGGTCCAAAATGTAAAATATGGTAACTCAGTATCTTCCTCAATCAGAGTTTCATTTGGTGTACCGCAGGGATCTCATTTGGGACCACTATCAAAATCCAATAAATTATCCATGTAAAATCAAGCAATCAGAATTGGAAACAGCAATTAAAATAAAAGATTTAGGAATCATTCTCGACTCAAAAATGTCGTTCCAACCGTATATTGCAAATGTAACTTCTAGAGCACTAAACATGTTAGGTTTCACTTGCAGATCTGCAAATGATTTATCTCTCTCTTCCTTGAAAATAATTTACTTTTCAATTGTTGAATATAACTTGAATATAACTCCAAAAAATGGAGCCCTTTGTATGAGGTGGATATTGATTTGCTTGAGAGTGTTCAAAATAAGTTTTTGAGGTACTCTGCATATAAACTAGGATACCATATCGGCGAGAATACCTACAAAATTATTTTGAACATCCTCAACTTGAATACTTTAGCTCATAGGAGATTGGAATCAGATCTTATACTAATCCACAAAATAATCAATGGTAGTATCAATTCCCCAGAAATTGTTGAACGTATAGCTTCAAATGTGAATTCAAAGAAAACAAGAAATACAGAAATCTTCAAAGTTTCATTTTATCGTACCAACTGGGCCGTGGTGGTCAGCTGGTAAAAGCGTTCGCCTCGCAAGCGTGGGGTCGTGGGTTCGATCCACCGATTCACCGGTCTCGTTCATGGTATCACACGTTAAAAGGTAAGGGCTGCGTCTTCCCTAGCTCACACAAGTCTCTCGAAGACTTCCGAGGGTTGCGCGTAGAGGTGCAATCGGTTCACGGAAATAATAATTTTAACTACGGCCAGAATGAGTCTATAGGTAGCCAAGACTTGCAAAAAAATATCATGTAAACTTAGAGCTTTTTGATTCATCCTTAGAATTATTTAAAAAGATTGTGAAAACATTGTAATTTTTGTTTTCTTCATACTCTAGTTGGTAGTACATGTTTTGTCCTACAGGACCGCATTTGGCAAAACTATATTTGTCAAGTGATCCACAAAAAACTGAATCAAAATGATTTTGTAATAGACTACAAGCCCATATAACGATTTTGGGGGGTCATTTTATACAGCATGAAACATATTCAGAACGATGCTGCTATATGAAAAAATAACTTCGGGCACTATGCCGTCAATTTTTGGTGGGACAAATGACTGTAATATTAATAATAGTAATTTTTCATCGGAAGATGTGCTCTTTCGACAAAATATTCTTGTACGGCATTCCTCACGTTGGTGGATTATGAAATAATAATCTCCTAGAACCTACTGCCGTACAAAAATAATGGAACCGAAAGCCAGGAAAAATTTTCAATTTCCGAAAAATAAAAAAAAATCCTGGATTTTGGTTTCATTATTTTTGTACGGCAGTAGGTTCTATGAGATTATTATTTCATAATCCACAAGAATATTTTGTCGGTAGAGCACATCTTCAGATGAAAAATTACTATTATTATTATTACAGTCATTTGTCCCACCAAGAATTGACGGCATAGTGCCTAAAGTTATTTTTTCATATAGCAGCATCGTTCTGAATATGTTTCATGCTGTATAAAATGACCCCCCAAAATCGTTATATGGGCTTGTAGTCTATAATAACTTTCCTATTTCTTCATCTATGTCAGTGGTTGATAGCTCGTTTTATAGATGAATGTAGCTTTATTTTTGTACATAACAAATGTGGTCGCCATCTTAATATCGAAAATGGCCGGCCTAACCTTATCTTGTAGCATTTTAAGAAAGATAATAAAAGGAAAAAATAAGAACTACTACGTTTGGATTGTTGAAATCGGTCATTTACTTTTCGAATTATCTAACTCTATGATATAAATATAACACTACTATTTTATTAGAACTATATCTAATTCATAACTTACAAAGTTGAAACCAGTATTTCCAGGATGGTGGAAGAGAACAAAAAAGTTGAGAACTCTTTATCAAAATAATACTAGAACACTTATGGTGGATTTATGCAGCAGTCATAAGTCATAAGTTTTGAGTCATAACGAAGAATATTCGTCAATGATTAGTTGGAATGAACGGACCAACCAATCACTGACGAATATTCTTCCTTATGACTTAAAACGTAAGACTTATGACTGCTGCAGGAATCCACCATTACAGCTGCTGTAGTATTGCATCTTGCTCTGAACGATTTGCGGCATCTCTAATATGCTGTAACACAAAAGTTGATGGATATTTCTCATTTTGGTTATGGCGGGCAAATCCCAAATACCACAATATGCTACAAATATGAGCATCTGTTACTGGTGTCCTTGCCCCTGATTTGCAACTGTTATTTTCAATACACCTTCTTTATTATTCTCGTCAGGCTGGTTTTCATCCACAGTTTATTGAATAAATACTTGATATTTTTCTCTCCGTCTGAAACGAGAAAACACTCAAGTCTAATAAATACAGATTTACTCATTTGTATTTTTATTGTTATTAAACACCTCATCAAATTATTACTCTAAGATCAGATAATAGAATTATAACTATATTATAGAGTTAGATAATTCAAAGAGTAAAAAACCGATTTAAATCTCATTTTTCCCTGTTACTATCTTTCTTAAAAAGCTAAGATAAATCCTACATAAAGTTTATAGGTTAGTCCGGCCATCTTGGATATTAAGATGGCGACTACTTTTATTATGTACACGAAGAAAGCTACATTCATCTATCAAACGAGCTATCAACCACTGACATAGATCTGGAAATGAGAAAGTTATAACAAAATCAATTTAATTCAGTTTTTCGTGGATCTCTTGGCAAATACTGTTTTACTAAATACGGTCCTGTAGGACAAAACATGTTTCACAGAAGACTTGTGCTAAAAGACAAATACTGAGATTTTGTAATATTTCTTATTTAATCAAATTCTAATAGGAAATAAAAAAATTATGGACTTGCGAAAAAAGTGTCATTGTTTATTTGGCACCCATGCCAAATACGGCCCTGAGAGCTAAATTATTGGACAGGATTGGGCTCATGAGAACATTTGATCAGAAACTCAATACGAATGACAAATGTAAATTTCAGGCAAATCCCACTGTGTGCCAATTTCCTATGATATTGTGCCGAGTCCTTTGCACCAATTCAACCATCTTCGTATCTCTTATAGTTTGCGTGATCCCAATGGTGAGGATCGAATTTGAAATACCCTTTATATATAGTCGCCATTGTTAATAGTTTTTATATAATGGTTTTCGACTAGTTGTGGCCTTTTGAAATTTTCAAAACAACCGTAAGCTCGTTAACATTTGCATACATTGCTTTTTCCTCAGATTCATTTTCCCGTGCGAACACACATTGTTAACAAGTTTTAATTACTCCATCTGTTACGTTTCAGCAAGCGAACGAAATGTCATCCACAATACGATTTTTATTGCTCTTTCAGCCATTTATGAACTGCAATATATTACTTCTTGGAAACAGGTGTCAAAACCATCTGCTGTCTCGTTCATATAATGCGGCTATAATACGTTATATCATACTGTTACTGGCGTAATTTTTTTAATCGAAACAATGGCCGATGGTGTGTTAGCGTGTAGTTTTTTTGTACCCGACTCCACAGCACGAAGATGCACACACAACGGTCTGGTGATTTTACGGTTTGATGTATTAATTTTTTTGGATACGGTCACATGCAGATGCGAACTAAAAGGACATCGCAGTAGATACATGTATTCCTGGGGCTCGACAGTTTTTTTTTTTAATATATCATTCTAGAGGTCAAAAGAAGCAACTTTCTTCATAAGAATTTTTTTCTGTCCCTAAAGGGTGAGCTAAAAAATTGGGTTGAATGCTTAATGTCAATTGTGAAAAATGCTGCCTGTAATCTGATTTTTCTCGATTTTTTAGTATAACATGTGAAAATATCAATTGACTTTGAATGGTGTGCATACTTACAGGATGAGGCAGAATATGCGATTTTTCTAAAACCTGTTTATTAACTTCTCGTGAAAGTGAGGACTTTTCATTGAATTTCTCGAAGCCAAAAGTTCTCCTGAGGTTGCTCGTGTTAGGCATTTTTGTTTTTCACATGTTTGCACCTATATACAACAGTGTGTTTTAATTATCAAGGAAACATCCTCGTATATTCCTTAATTTTGGACATGGAACCATGAAATTTTCAGAATCAATAGATACACATGAAATGAACTCACTGTAGAAAAAGAGGAATCCTACGTGTTATACACTGCACGCCAGCAGCAATGGAATCACCCATTTTTCCATCGCTGCTGGCGTGCCGTGTATATCACGTTGGATGATCATTTTACGGTGAGTTCAATTCTAGTGTATCTATATATCCTGAAAATTTCATGGATTTATGTCAAAAATTACGGATGATACGAGGGTGTTTCCATGAGAAGTGAAACACACTGTATATGGGTGCAAACACGTGAAAAACCAAAATGATAACATGAGCAACCTCGGGAGAGCTATTGGTTTCGAGAAATGCAATGAAAAGTACACACTTGGGCGAAAAGTTAATAAACAGGTTTTAAAAAAATCGAGTATTCTGCCTCATTCTGTAAGTAAGCACACCATTCAAAGTCAATTGATATTATTTCACAGCATATTTTACACATAAATCAAGAAAAATCAACTTACAGACAGTATTTTCCACAATTGACATTAGACATTCAACCCAATTTTTTAGCTCATGGAGAACTATGAGGAATTATGAGTTTAGTAAAGTTGAAGCTCGAATGAAGCCGGGAGTAGTACCGCATCTATTCAGTTGGCAGACGGATAAAAATCAACCACTTCCCATTTGAGTAGCGAGATAAGAAAAAGGAAAATTTCTGAAATTTTGAATGAATCTGAATTGAATATACTGAATTAAATTATTATTATTGAATATACTGGAGGAAGGAAGGAAGAGGAAGATCAAACTAAGGTTAACCTCATATTAACTTCAGTTTAATCTTACTGGCGTGGTGCATTACTATACCGATGGTTCCAAACAGTGTATTACAATTATTAATATCAAAGATCATGAACCATTTACCACTTTCTTTAAATTTCAGCCTATATTATTACGAAATCCAAGCAAACTAAAATCGAAGTAAACCAAACATTGTCATTAGCTACTGATTTTGAAAAATATGTTATTTTAATAAACACGGAAGTGCCATACATTTTTATTCAGAAATTGCCATACCTCACCTTACTTATTTTATTGCCGCTAGTTTCACCTGAAATATAGATTTTTACACTCTTATGACAAAAATTTATATAAAAGTTGAACATGGTTTCGAAACAAATGCGCATATTAGCATCACTATTATTGGTAGCAGGATCACTATATAGTCTCTGCCATACAATGAATTATCAAAATATGCACGTATACACTTACTAATATTTAGCCTTTACTTGTTTGTGGTTGATTCAGGTTTTTGCACTCTGTTAAAAAATCAGACACCATATATAACAACATCTCTACTGTTGGTAAATTATGGGAATCAGCCTTTTGAAAACCCTCTTCCATCATGCAGTAGTCAGTAGAACAATTAACTCAGGAAACAAAGTTCAATCGGAGAGCGTTTCGTGCATTCAAACGAATGCAGCAATTTCACATGAAGATTATGGGCTAACGCATTTCTGGAATTTCATTAAACTTCACAGATCTAATTCCAAGGTCATAATGAATGGTTTCATTGTATTTATGCGCGGTTTTATTCTTTTGTGAACATCCCTATTGTTAATTTTTACGAAATGATGGTAAGCTCTGAAACACCCATAGAAACTGTTTCAAATGTATTACCATTGATCAGTGTTTTGCTTCATATGGATTTATCGTTTTCCGCTATTCAAAACATTACTGTAAAGATACTTTCACTCGCCATATGAAACGTGCATCTCCTGCGATATGAGTACCAATAAAATCGGTGTGTCTTGATAGTACACAGTTCCTTTCTTTCGAGTCGGTAAGACCCTCCGAGCAATGAAAGATATAAAAAGGGCTTCTCTGTCTCTTTCTTGAAAGCAACATACCCGACGTTGTTTACAAACATCTCTGCCTGAATCATGTTAAAAATAGGCATTGTCGGATATATCCGTTTGCACTCGGGGACCAAGTTGGAATTCCATGTTATATTCACTCTTAACTTGGCGATCATGTTTGTTTACGTCCGTTTACGACTTATTTATCGTCTTGTCAAATCAAACCATGGGCGTCGCGGCATGGTAATCATAGCATAATCCCGATTTTGAGACAAAAATACACTATTTGTTGAAATAGCTGTAAAAAACATTGTTACTATTTAAGTCGACCTTAAAAACGATTACCTATCAATAACTAGGAAAAAACATGTTGCATTGTAGGTACACTAGTACTAGTAGTAAGCAATCCCAACTCTTCTGTCTTGTTGGAATGTCTTTCGAGTACTTAAAACATCGCGTCATTGATACTGCAATACGAGCTATGTCACGAAACATTTATTTCACAGTAGACTGTAAAATGGTAATAGGTACTACATAAACATTTCTACGCGCTATTATTTTATACTTTGAGTTCCAAAACAATGACCGGTAGAAATTCTTATGTAGTAGTTATTTTTTTTCTTTGGTGTTTTGGCATCGACTGCTATGGTCATTAGTAGTTATTATCTACAGTCTTCTGTAAAATGAATGTTTCTGAACATATTGCTCGTATCAACGACGATAGGTAGTTTAGTGATATTTTTTTTACTTTGAATTTGTTGGACTTCACTTCACTGTTCTGCAACTATAACATTATAATAACTTGGTGTGTGTTTGAAATGTATGCTATTTTAGATGAATTCGTGATTGTGAAATTGATGATATGGACACAGATGATACCAGAAGAACGTGTTTAAAAGTAGCAACGAGAACTATAATCCGTCGGATACAAAAAATTAGATCACTCCAGCAAAATAATAGAAGAATGCAATACAAAATTTTAATTTGTTTCAAACTAGACAGACAATTTACAATAAGCAAGTCATCGCTCCACCCTGTGAGCAAATCAAGACTACATCAAAATAGAGCTGTTGTTTGGTATGTCTGCAGAGATGTCTTCAGAGATACAAGTCGACCCCTATTTAACTTACAAACTTTAATGACTCTCATCTGTTTGATGTTTAAGAAACAAAGGTTAAATAATAACTACATGAAAAATTCTCGTTTTCCTACCAGGCAGACTTGTAATATCGATCGCTCCCTGAGCCTAACTCTACATTAGTAGAGACATTACTTTTTGACAACTCTAAAACACTTTTTGATTATCTGCTCCAAGATACCAATAATCTAAATTCAGAAAAAACATAAGAAAAAGAGTTAAAAAGCTATTAAGTCTTTTACTACACTTTGGATGAGTATTTCAATGATACACTTTCAACATAGATTTGAATTATAGTTTATGTGTAAATTCTTATGTGTATTATAATGCATGTTTATCATATATATATATAGTGTAGGTATAGTGTATAGTTTACTTTTTTACTTCAGCACTTTCAATTATTTTTTCAGTATTTGTGACCTTATTGTATGCTTTGTCATCAAGAATCTAATTTTTCGCACAGTACAGTATTTTTGATGGACATCTTGACAACACTCGTGCTTTCCAATAAAATAAAAATATAACATGAAAAAAATTTATCAGCACGCCGCCACTGGTTCTAATCTTACATCCGAATATCATAACAATAACAAATCTCCCCCTCCGAATTTGGAGGTTACCCCTCACCCACAATCTATCACAAAGGATAGTGATATGCAGATTTCATAACACGTGTGTTGTTTATATAGAAATGGTACCTCTATATCTTTTATTGCTCGGAGGTAAGACCACGTATTCAATGACAACCACGAAACCAAACAACAATGGGAAATATGAACAGGTCGTCCACGGGAACTAAAATACTTATGACCTTTTTGGGACTGTGAACTAAATTACATATCATTATCAGGTATCTCAAATAAATTTATAATTTGCTACCTGTCGGGAACTGAATTACCATCTCCCTCTGAGAGACTTCATGTTATTTAGTCATTAGATATACCTATTATTGAAGCATTCACGACAATACAGCTTTCTTGACTGTGTTGGTTCGTGAAATTATCTTAATAACCCCCCTTTTCTGTAATATTAGGACCAATAAGCGACGTATGTCTCGATAATACGCAGTTACTTCCTTTTGAGCTGGTAATACAACTTTATCATGGCAACCACGTATCCAAACAACAACGGAGGATATAATGAGTAAGGTTATTCTGGACTTTCATTGTCTAAAAAAGAACAAAGAAAAATTCTCTCTGCAATTTTTAATCACTAAAAATCATTAAAAATTGCAGAGAATTGAATTTTTCTTTGTTCTTTTTTAGACAATGAAAGTCCAGAATAACCTTACTCAAAGTGAAACATTGTCAACCACTTTCAAACAAACGGAGGATATAATATCATCTTGCTACTGATATGAATGTCAGTCTGACAGTCTTCATGACTATCAGACATTATCGATAACTATTGAAGAAATCACGATATTGGAACTTTTTTGACTTCGTTGGTTCGTGAAATTATCTCAACAAATACTACTCGTGCTAACAAAACTATCAATAATTCTGGCAGAAGAAGCTTTGAAATAACACCACTCGTCCTAAAGGACTCGTGGTGTCACCAAGCAATTTGATTCCGTTGATTTCTGACAGAATTATTATCGACAGAATCTTATATCATCATATCTGACTTTTGAACCAAAATTCGAAGAACTGTACATTAAGAGGAGATAAAAGTGTAATTACATCAAATGAGACTAATCGAAAATATAAAGACGATTATTCCATCAAACCAGAAAATCACAAAAACAGTTTTCTGTAAAAATGATAGAGTATCATCACAGAATATCCTAGGCCTGCAAAGCATCATATTCTAAAGTAATAAGAATTAAAAGACTAGTCCTAACACAAATTTTATGTATTGAGAGATATTTTCCATTCAGTAACAAGACATAATTTTTCAATCACCCTCTATGTATTGAGACATATTTTCCCTGTCCCAAGGCAGACACCATTGTTTAATCGCCCTGTTTACAATACCACTTAAGTAACGAGAGGACTTATCATCACATAATATCCTAGGCCTGCAAAGCATCATATTCTAAAGTAATAAGGATTAAAAATCTAGACCTAACACAAATATTATGTTTTGAGAGATATTTTCCATTTAGTAACAAGACACATCTTTTTTTAATCACCCTCTATGTATTAAGACATATTTTCCTTGTCCCAAGGCAGACACCATTGTTTAATCGCCCTGTTTACAATACCACTTAGGTAACGAGCGGACTTTCCATAAACCCACTTTACTCTAAATTCCCGAGAGCTTTTATTAACATTGTTTTCTTCTTCCTAGGCACTAATCGGGCCTGGCGAATACCCTTTTAATTTTTATATAGTGCAAATAATGGACAAATGGATTAGTACAAACGTAGATAATCCAACGATATAAAAGCAATGGGAGAAGCAGGAAAACTTGGGAAAGTTCTAATACAATGGAAACTGGAGCAAATATTGTTTGTTGATAATACAGCATTTTTTCTTGTCAATTCTTATAAAAAGCCTGCTGATAATTCAGATAATATCTCCAGTAACCACACGGAAATTTTTGTTTTTCCAAGTTTCTACAACAACCATTTAATTTAGATATATAAACTCCTCCTAGTTTTTAGTGTAGAATCAATCCTCTGGTGTTGAGAAAAAATAGGGTTGCAATTTAAGAAAAATGAGTTACACAATTTCCTAGATAGATTTGGCACCAGTTTCTGAGCATCCCGTATATTTTTGGAAGAGTTTTCAATGATTTAGGAAGCTTCAGGTCTCATTCAGGCAAATTCTGACAATTTTTACCTGACTCTCTTTGTTTCCAAAAATTTTTTTATTGAAGGGCTGCATCTGTCAAAATTTAAAAATAAATTAGATAACTGAAAACCGCAGCCCTTCAGACATATTGTAATGTTTCGAATAAAGATATAAGTATTGAAAATCATTGTAGATTCTATAAATGCAATAAAATACAGGGTGTTCCAGTTAAGATAACGAAATTAGGGTTCACTTCCGGTATAACCGGAAATCGTAGACAACTGAAAATATTTTAACTGAAACAACGTCCTCGAAAAACTCCCGTTGACAAATTTTCAGAACAACACTCCCAGCAGTTTCCCAGCTCATCGCGGTATACCCTGTACAATTGTGTGAAGAGCGTTGCACAGGTATGGGTCAGTTGTACTTCAAATATGTTGTTTTCGGTACGATTTATGCCTCGTACTTTCTACGCCATGGAAAAATGTTTGGGGAGATGAAGTATTTTGACATAGAATGAATTATTCGTTTTCATGATTTTTTAAAAATATTTTTGAAGTTGGTATAGTAAACTTCTGATGTAGCTTCAAGAACGACATTATCTTAAGCTTTGAATCTTGATCTGACAACAATTCAAAAACGGAAAACTACCCAAACACCAAAACAACGCCAATCTCGCTCGACGCGCGTTTTTGTAACAAAATTCATCATCAGGAGCTCCAATTTTTTTTTTCAAATTTTGGGCTACGTCTGTTTTAAATTATTTTCCAAATATTCTTAATGCAAATAATCAATAAGTCCTTACGTCAATGGGATTATATTGACAGAATGAATGGTTGCTAGCTTCAAGTAGAAATCATTATTTTAATATCATTGCAGTGTACTTTCAGTTTACATGCCAAAAAATTGAAAATGTTTTTTCAACATCACTATATGATTATGTTGTTGAATTGATCAGTTTGAATAAATTTACATCACAGATTTGAATTACCGAAAGAATTGTCTTTATCCGAAATTTCTACTTTAAATTCAACATTCAATACTTTGGACTCGCCAATTTTCTTTCAGCACTAACTTTTCTATAAATTGAGTTGGAAAGTTCTTTGGTTATCTCATTCTTTAAACATTGAATTCCTAATAGAATTACTTTCATCGCCGCTTGCAGGACTTTTTACTGATTCATAGCTCTATTGTTTTCGCGTCTGCATGAAAATGCCGGAGTTATCCTTGACCTCCACTTGAACAGAAAAATAAAATAGTTCCATTGCTATATTACAAGTATTGTTTTATTAGAATTAGAATGTATCTCGTATAAGGTCATAATAACAATAGCCCCATGATAAATCCTACCTGTCGTAGGAGGCGTCTGAAGGGATAAGCTTAGATAGTAGATGGTCTATACCACCTCCCGGTGAAATACCACCATATCGACATGTGCTGAGAAATGAATTATTCCGTGTTTCAGTGCTTGGTCGATAAATCCCGGTCACCTTTTTTCATTCCACTTTCATTTTTAGGTATTATTCATGATGAAATCTCCTCGAGTAAAATCATCCGAAAGCAAAGTACCTCCCCTTTCGGATATCCGGGCGAGAGGAGAGACGCCATATGAAGATTCACTTTTATAACATCCGAGAACTCAACAGAACATCAGTGACGTCCACCATCATCTACAGATGGAAAAACCTGGTATTCAGGTCCTAACTGAAACATAGGTAAACTCTTCCACCCACAAAGACCACATGCTTTGCCCTGGTTACGAACTCCTCTCTTGATTCAGCTTTAACCTTCCATGTGAGCTCGAAGAGAATTTGGAGCAAAAGGACGTGATGTGATTCAAGCTGGTTGATACCAAACAGACTAAATTTGTCTGCTGTCTTTATCTGCTAATGAACTATCCTATATCGACCGTTACGAATTTTTATCAACAGTAAAAACACAAGAGCTTTTTTTTATCGGATAAATTTCTTTTTGTAACGAAATAATTTTGCCAATCAGTAATTTTACGAGAAAAACTGAATCGAGCGATTTCGTCAAATGTCAGTTTTTCGAGCAAAATTACTGATGAAAAAATTTTGAGATAAAAAGAAATTTATCCTTAAAAGAAAAGCTCGAGTGTTTTTTGGCAAGATAAATTAACGACCGAATATAAATTGTCTCCATATTGACGCTTTAGTATCTTTTGTAGATTGCGTGATTGCTTTTTCTATATTTTTTGTTATTTGTTGAGTCGAAACTTCCCCAAAACGACTCATGTTGTAATGTTTCAGTATCAACTATCAACAATACTTAAATAACTGACAGGGCAGACATTAAAGTGACGTAAGCATACTAGATGTAGACGCTAAAGAGGAACATGCGTTTTTATCGGTGATAAAAAACGATGCACCTTTTTTATCGCTGTCAAAATGACAATACAGTCATCTTTAAATGACACATTTTATACAGGAGTTAATGTATCACTTATAATTACACGAGAGCTTTTTTTGTCGAAGTAAACTTGACATGTATTAATGAGAAATTTGTTGCCTGGCAATTTAACGAAAAAAACTGCCCCTGAAAAAATTACGAGTCCGTAGGACGAGTATTTTTTCTGTCAGTTTTTTGAGTTGAACAGCCTAATGGCAACAAAATTCGAATTATAAATGTCAAATTTACTTCGACAAAAAAAAAAGCTAGAGTGTAATTCGGTAAGACAATTTAATGAATATGTGAATCAATAAATTAAAAATTAAGATGTAAATTAGTTTATTTAATTTAACGAAATAGTATATTTATTAAAGACATAATTATTGAAAAAAGCTTGATTTTCAGAACTCTCTTGTCTTTTGTTAATAGTTTGTTGCATGCTAGTATTTTGAGCGGTGGTAGTAACTGTTTCCTGGACGGTAGTACGAATGGAACCAATAATTTTTTTATGATGTTCTTCATCTAACTGAAGGTACGGTTTTAATGACGATGGGTTGCTATGTCCCGTAATTTTCACAAATTTTTGTTCAACCTATACCAATCCAGCTCGATTAGAATGGTTCGTAATTTTCACCCGCTTGACATCAAGTCCAATATTTTTCGCCGAGGATTTGGTCCATTTAGATAATTCATTTATCCCAATAGGAGAATTATTCTTATACCATCCTTTCGAATTTGTTTTTTGCCAGAAAAGATTTGGATAAAAAAAATATGGTTTCCCCGTCTTCCCATAATTTGTTTAAACAATTTTACTGGACATACACAATTTTCTTCGGTGTTTACTACCAACCATTTACTGTCGGCCAACTTTTGATTTCCACCTTGTGCTGTCTTCGAAAACACTGGGTTATAATCAACTCTTCCGGTCTCTCTTCCACGGTTGTGTGTCTCGATTTTAAAATATGAGTTTCTGCAATGAGTTCATATTTTTTTCCAAACAAAACATCGCAAATTGTCTCCAAATTGACATAGTTGAATTCACAGTACTGCAAGGCACATTATTATTGATGGCATCTTCAATTTCTCCACTCGAAGACTGTCCAAATCGCGACATTTCCACAAATAAGATACTTTTCTGACAACGCAAGTTTGAGAAAAATTGACATAACGTCATCAAAAATTTGTTTACACTGCTGGTTGTCATGCTTTCAAAAGTTAGGTTCCGTTTTGTCGCTGAAAAAGTTACGGCAAACTTTTTTCGCTGACATAATCACAAAACACCGCGACATATGGCATTTTTAGTGCATGAATTAAATTGTCACTCAAATTGAACCCTATCTAGCAAAGACATCCAACCACTGCAGTCATCATAATGGGAGATTTCAACTTTAATAACTTTACCTGGCTCAAATTCTCAAACAAAACAGACATCTAGAACAGCTAGTCGCGCTACCCACATGCATTCCTGATGTCCACAACCAGTCTGCCAAGACACTTGATCTTATTCTCTCCACCATTCCTGTTCCAAACGGAATAGAAATTTGTGCTCCACTTAGAAACTAAGACCACAACTTTATCTCCAGTCTTTGCTCTTTTTCATCGAAAAGCACAAGACTGTCCCGTCCCAGTGTTATATGGCACTACAATTTAGCCGACTAGAATGGTCTTCGCATCTTTTTCTCAGCTTTTCTATTGAAAGAAGTGTCTTTTTCTTTTGGAGATCAATTGCAGGGCATGCAAACATATATTACAAACATGTCAAGAAGCAAATCATCTGAATAACTCTGTTTTATCGTATTTTGTTGGATGTCAACACCAACAAAGCTGGTTGTGGCTAGTGGACCATGGTATAAGATATATCCAATGCTTTTGGTTTGGCACCTGAGACTCCTTGCTAAATGTTCTTTGCTATTTAGCTTTCTCTCGTGGTGGTTAATCCACGTGGGTTCCATCTGGAACATAAATGCCAGTGTTCCGCAGGAACAACTAAATCTAGCATCGACAATGTTTCTTCTTAAAATCACTGATTGGTTGGAAGCTACCTCATGCCCAGTACCACAGCTTTGCGGATGATAGTACCCGTCATACCGCACAGATAAAAAAGGTTTCTTCAATCAAGAGTATAATTTTTTTTTTCCTCGGATGCTGGTCCTTTCACCAGCTACACCTCAGCCTCTTGGGCTTTTTGTGTTTTCCGTGTTGATTTTACAGCACCCACTCCGTAACTCTGGTCCCCTGTACCAGTCTGTACAGGTTCTTCACCGGTTGGCTGTTGTATTCTTCGGGAGTTAGATTGGGTTTCCCAAAAATTGCCTGTCTCTTGCGGTCTAATGCCTCGCATTCTGACAGTATATGTTTGGCTGTTTCTGTCCTTTTACCACATTGTCTGCAGGAAAGTTCTCCGTTGTACAGACCCATTTTGTGCAGGTGTTTTCTCAATGGACTGTGACCAGTGAGAAGACCCGTTATTGTTCTAACTTGATTCCTGCTCAGCTTGAGTATAGTTCTTCAGTTTTGTGTTTTGACGGTTCTTTAATGTATGTTTTCCCGTGGTGTATGAGGGGGGCTTCGAGCCACCTCTCCTTTTGTTCTCGCTTGACCCAGTCCCGAATGCATCCTCGAATGTCGGATTTATTAATCCCGAGTGCGGGTTCTGGGCCAATATATGGAGTTGATGAGCCCTCTCTAGCTAGCTCATCAGCTTTTTCATTGCCCTCGATACCGCAGTGTCCTGGAACCCACATCAAAGTTAATTTGTTGTGTTCTGTGAGAACACTGAGATCTTCTCGGCATTCCCATACCAGTCTTGATGTCACTTTCGGGTTCATAAGAGCCTTCAGTAACGCCTGGCTATAGGTGCACATTTTGATCCGTGTATTGTGCATTTCCCTCATATTGATTTCTCTCGCGCATTGCAAAATCCTAGTGAGACGCTTATTTGGGAGTTTCTCCCCTCACCGTATATTCCAGCACCTGTTCCTTCTCTGGTTTTGGATCCGTCCGTGTACCAGATCCTCTCTCCATGTTTGCCCCTGATATTGTCGTCTATCCATTCCCTTCGATCTTGCAAGATAGCATCGAAGTTGATGTTGAAGAAGTATCTAGGAGTCATGTGGTCCGTTGGTTTCATTTCAAGAATGTTGCTCGTATTTTGTTGCCTCAGAAGTCCCATTCTTGCCTCTCCCATGATTGCTATGTCAATCGGTGGGAGGTCCAACAGTACTTCCATGGTTAATGTTGGTGTTGTTTTCATAGCTCCCGTTATACTGAGGCATGCAAGTCTTTGTACCTTGCTCAACTCAGCCGCGGCTATTTTTTGTGTTATCTTTGTCCACCATACCAAAGATGCATATGTAATCATGGGTTTCACCACAATGTTGTATATCCAGTACACCATTTTGGGATTTAGCCCCCATGTTTTTCCGTGTGACCGCCGGACTAACATCAATGTCATTTCGGCTTTCTTATTAACTTTTGCCAGCTGTTTATTCCAGGTGAGTTTCGAGTCTAAAATCACCCCGAGATATTTAACTTCCCCTGACAGCTGTATTAGGGTACCTTGTAGGGTGAGAGGCCCTGAGCTCTCTAACTTCCTTCTACGAGTAAACGGTTTATTTGGAGGGGCTAATAGTTAGGCCCTCCTTATCTTGCATTCTTTCCCACAACAGAATATACATACTCTTGAATAGAATAATCTTCTGAAAAGAATAATCATTTCTAATCAATGAATATACTTCCATTTCAAGCTGATTGAGATGTTTGCTTCTTTACATAAATTCTGTTGAAATGAATTTGCTTGCAGTGAAAACATTATACTCTTCATCCTAGAAAACATTCACATTAACTCATTGTGAAACATAATCCTCTTAACAAAAGAATATAATTCCTTGGTAGATATCACTACCCTTGCCACGTGATACATTCAACCAATGAGCAATCAAAGCAGCTGGCGACACCGCGACCCAGTTTGACCATTTGGGTTGGAGGTTATGAGGTTATGCGTACCGAAACGAATGTTAGTTTTGTGCCTAGTGGAAACTGTTTCTACAGGGTCCTGCAACTGCGCTCCGGTGGTCCATAGCTTCTTAAAAATTTCATTCGAATGCTATCATGTTTCCTTCTTGACAGAGTATCTTCAGAAAATATTCCGAAGTATACAACGTGACCCAGAAAAGTTCACCAAACCAAACTTATGTTTTTTGTAATGGAACACCCTATATTTCATCACATGGTTGAATAGAGATTACTTTGACCATTCAGAAAATATTGGGTCATGTATATTCATGAACGTTATTTCCGGAGATATATCGATATTACTCCAAAAAACATAAGGTATTCAACACTGTGTAACTCCTCGTGGAAAAATTATTCTAAAAACTTTTGGGAGGTGAAATAACTCCAGTATTGTCTAGTTTCTGTAACACAACACACAGCTGAAATTTCATTACTTTTTGTGTACCGGATAGATCGAAACGCAAATTGAATGATAACTTGGTTTTTTCATTTGGACATTTACGTTATTTTCAAGGTGAAGTAAATACCAAGTGTGATATATCATTCGAAATGAAATTTTATGGCCATTCCAATACTGAAATTGAATATATGGGTTTCCATTTGAAAAAAGCAAGATATATTTCAATTTGCGTTTTGATCTATCCGGTAAACAAAAAGTAATGAAATTTCAACTGTGCGTCATGTTACAGAAACTAGACCATATTGTAGTCATTTCGCCTTCCATAAGTTTTTGGAATAATTTTTTTACGAGGAGTTACAGAGTGTTGAATACCTTATGTTTATTGAAGTAATATCGATATATCTCCGGAAATAACGTTGATGAATATGCATGACCCTATATTTTTTGAATGGTCAAAGTAATCTCTATTCAACCATGTGATGAAATATAGGTTATTCCATTACAAAAAACATAAGTTTGGTTTAGTGCACTTTTCTGGGTCACCTTGTATACTTCGGAATATTTTCCAAAGATACTCTCTCAAGAAGGGAAGATGCTTGCATTCGAAAGAAATTTTCAAGTTGCGCCGTTTAGAAGCTATGGATCACCGGATAGCAGTTGCAGGAACCTGTATGCAATAAAAATGCAATATCGAAAATTTAATATGCGTCTACTAACTGGTTTTATTGAGAATACAGTTATTAAACTTTAAACTATTCGAACCTCTTGAAAAGATACCCTCTGGGAAAGATATCCTCCGGGCAAGTATACAAAGTATGTACCAATGGATGAAAAGACTGGTGATATTGCAGAAGAGCATCGGCCATAAATATATCTACAAAATAGAGACAGATCGCCAACCATTCTAAGGTATTCCAGAAAAGTAAGCGAGTTTTTGAGAGAGGGCTTAACGACGAGACGAAATAGCTGAAAGCTTCACTGTTAAATCTGTTACTTATAAATTAAAAACAGTTGAGGGAAAGTGAAATAGCTTTTGTTTATGTTATGTTTATGAGAGGCACTTATGGCAATAAACCTCACATGTCAGATATTCCATCAGAGCAAGGCATTCCTAATGGTGATAGTCATTGGTATGGTCACTCCCAGCATAATTACGATCTGCACTGTGATATCAGCTTTTCTAGAGGAAATATGTGCTTGGAATTTGTTTAAGTTCAAATCTACCACGTTATTGTTGTTTGTTTGAAGGTGTAAGTAGAGGCACTTTAGGAGAATTGCGCACAACAGGTGATTTTGCATAACCGTTTAATAATTCAAGATTACAGTGATTACACCCACGCTACCCGCTTGTCCCGGGTACCCTTGAATGACTGCCGACAACTGACAGTTATGACAATTGTGAACTTAGGTGAGCTGAGGCGCTTAGGGCACTTAACCAAGTTGGACATAAATACATAACAGTTATAAGGGAATATTTCAACCAGATGATCGAAAGTTTAGTTAGGTTTTTATTTATTGAGTCACAAATTGATGAATTGGTCAACAACGTCATTCAAAACTCAGTTTTTCAATGCGACAATTTTGGCAAGTAAATAAACAACCTATATAGTGTGTGTGAGAGAGGACTGGATTCTTCACCAGTGATTAGTTGTTGGTAAAATACATAGCTTCAAGACTGGTCTCTTCACCCTTTTTTGTTCCGATTCTTGCTACCCTGGCAGTTACATTTTCGCCCGGATACACTTCTTCGACTCTGCCCTTCAACCATTTATTTCTCGGTGCTTTCTCATCCACCATAATAGAAATATTTTCAATATTAACTGGACTGGACTGTAAATGTCACCTTTTTCGTTGAATAAGGGTGGGTCTGGGTCTCTACTCCCCTTCTCTAGGACCATCGGTCTTCAATATGACTAGGGCAGTGCTTCAGCTATTCGCCACTGCTTCCTTCTGAAACTCCTCGAGATTTCATTATCTTGGTGTCTTTTGATTCCAACAAACCTGAGTATGAGAAAGTGGTTTGGAGTGATAGCTTCTGGCTCATTTGCATGTGTTGAAGATCTAGAGTTCACAACATATTCTGCCTCACTGAACAACTTAACTAGAACCTCCTCTTTGGCATTGATACTCGGTTTTGATTGAACATACGTTCCTAAATACTTCCTTTTTGAGGTGCAGCAGGGGAATTGAATTTCCAACAGACTGCCCTTGAAGCCAGTTTATCCAAGATTAAATTCTGATCTAGAGATTGTACCCATTCTCTCAAGTCACGTTCCGCTCCAACAAAATCTGTGATGTTTTCTATGAAAAACTGCTTTGGGAGCCCTCGTCTAGACATAAATGGTCATACTGCTAGAATCGTTGAGCTGATATTCGGTAAAGCAGCCATCTCTATGTGCATAGACCTCATGGTGAAGCAGGTGAACAATACTCCATATCTCTTTTCGATTCTTCGACCAAGAGACACTGTCACTGGGCCAGATAAATCGATACCGACATAAGAAAATAGGAATAAGAAAGATTCTAGTAGCTGAGGAGGTAACATACCCATCTCTGGAGGTATAAGAAAACATATATTTCAGTTCGATGAATTACTGGTAAATATTATCATTGTTAGTTAATATATCATCGTTTCTGAAAGTCTCTGTCATAAATAACGCTTGCAAAACGCTATTCATATGTTAAGTGTTTTCCTACTTGTTCAAACCAACTTCACTCCCAAGATTTTCAAGGTGACTTGAAGACTTGATTGTCTGACAGAACATGAACAGCAGCATCTTGAACCAAACCATTCTGCGTGCGGAAATCAATCCTTCTGAGTGAAGTAAAATTTTCAAGAGGGATTCATTCAGCTCTTGCTTACATAATAATATTGCTTATAGTACGGTTTCATCGGAAACAATCTTATTGTTAACTGTTCTGCGGTATATCAATAATATAACAAATTTAAAGGAATGATTGTACCTGTGTCAGTCACAAATTAGCAGTCGGGTTATATTTTTTTTTTAGGAAAAAAACCTACTCAAGTTATAGAAATTTCCAGACATCCGACGAAATCAAAGATATTCCAAGATCGATCATTTTAGAATTTTCTACCACAATATTTATATATCAGGTTATTCATATGACTTTCATTTTCTCAAAAGATCATGGAGAAAAACTTCAAATACATGACAACAAAATTACAAACAGTCGACATCTTGATTACATAATACATTTCATTATGTACAGCTAAATCTAGAACATAAACTGCAACAATACATCTAAATCGAAGCCATGGGAACAAGGAACGCAACGAAGACACATAATCTGTTAATTTTCTCGTTTATCATTCCAATTAGAGATCAAACACCTTCATTACGCCTGATTACATAATTCAGTCTTGAACCGAGTGGTTCACATCCTGTTTAACGATTCCCATGTTAAGTCATCCAGTCAACTACGGAATTTATCTTATCCTACTAATAATTATTGTTGTAAATAAAGATAAGAACTTCTGATGGAACTCAATGGAGTACAGTATTTCGTCACGAAATACGAGAATTAGAAACTGATTTGCGTTTAAATCGCCTATCTTTCTTTCTCTAAATGAATACGAGTATTTACCAAGATCCAAGAAATCCCATGAGAAAATACGAATAGGTATCCCTAGTTCTGGTCATAGAAATTAATAGTTATCGTGAAAAATTCTCAGTCAATTTCCCTCTAGTCCTTATAGTTATATCTAAACCAGGAAATTAGCGAAAAGCCGTAATTTTGTTTTCATTTTATATATATACAGTGTGTCCCACTCTGAGCAGCCACACCCTCACATTTCATTTGGAATACACTAATTGGAAATTTTTTTTTTATATTATAGTACCTTTGTAATGATGAAAAATTCGTATATCCATTTTCCTCTGCTAACTACGACCAATTGAAAAGTGAGTAATTTTTTCTTCACAAAATTGACATCAAATTCTGTTTCAGAATACCCTTAAACCCCCAGATCTCAATGCTTGAATAATCAATTGAGTATACAGGGTGTAATTTGTCGCTGGCAATAAGATCTTTTTCATCAGTAATATTTGCTTAATTTTCAAAATTTCTTTACTTTTCACAAAAATATTCAATTAATATTGCGAAAAATAACCAAATACTACTTTTCCATGGCAAACTGTGACCACTTGAATAGTGAAAAATTGGGAAAAAATATATTAAGGATCTTTCATTGAAAAATTAACTCCAACTTTGTGTCCCAGGACAACAGAACTCAATTCTGAATCATTGAAATATACATGATGTCATAAGTAGCTGGCAATATTACCAACTCTTATTCATCCATAATGCTCGGGATGATTTCAATAATGTCTTCTGTTCTGACGAAGTGCCCAGAAATATTTCAATAATACTGCAGAATGTAAACAAGCACCACTTTCCCATGACTAACTATGATCAGCTGGAGAGTAAAATATTGCCTAAAAAATATCACTGAACTAACATCAAAATGGGTTCAGAATACTCTGAAACTCTTAGATCTTGATTCCCGCGTCATCTGCAGATACACTATAAATTGATGTGAATTTGCAGCTGCGGAAGAGGAATAAATTGATAAGCTGGAAAGTAAAATATTGCCTAAAAAATATCACTGAACTAACATCAAAATGGGTTCAGAATACTCTAAAACTCTTAGATCTTGATTCCCGCGTCATCTGCAGTTACACTATAAATTGATGTGAATTTGCAGCTGCGGAAGAGGAATAAATTGATAAGTGCAATAATAAACAAGTTAAGTTGCACTTTTCCCACATGCCCTATATATTTCTCAGGAATTGAGATCTGGGATATTCAGAGTGTTCTGATACAGAATCTGATGTGAGATCAGTGATAAAATAAGCCATAATATGTTTTTCCCAATTTTTCACTTTTCAGTTGGTCATAGTTAGCCATGAAAAAGTGATTCTTGGTTACTTTCTACAGTAATAATGGAACTTTTAGGAGCACTTTGTGACAATAAAAAACATTTTAAAATCAACAGAGTATTATGGATGAATATGAGTTGTTGATATTGCCAGCTTTATATGACACCCTGTATATTTCAATGATTCAGCATTGAGTTCTGGTGTTCTGGGACATTAGGGTTGATTTTTCAATAAAAGATCCTTAATATGTTTTTTCACTATTCAAGTGGTCACAGTTTGCCATGGAAAAGTAGTATTTGGTTATTTTTTGCAGTATTAGTTGAATATTTTTGTGAATTTTGTGAAAAGTGAAGAAACCATGAAAATTGAGCAAATATTACTGACGAAAAAGAGTTAATCATATTGCCAGCTACAAATGACACCCTGTATAATCAATTGATTCAATTGATTTTGAAAGAGAATTTGATGTTATTTTTGTGTTAAAAAATCCCTAATATGTTTTTCCCACTTTTTCACTGTTCAATTGGTCATAGTTAGCCGTGGAAAATGGATTTATGAATGTTCAACACGAAGGTAGATATTAACGAGTACTATTATGTGAAAAAAAAAAGTTTTTCAAATTATTGTATTCTCAATGAAATATGAGGGTGTGGCTGCTCAAAGTGGGACACACTGTATATATTGTTCCAATTTAAGTCGGCACCATTGCCAACCCCATTATTACGCTACAAAATCAGTTAAATGGGCAAACTTTGAATCTGATTGAAAATGACTTGAACAATTATTTCCAGAAAGTTTTTGACAGCTATAAATTTTCGGAGCAAATACCGATTAACCTAGGTGTACCTCAGGGATCGGTACTGAGTCCGCTTTTGTTTGTCATTTATGTTAATGATTTTTTCAACTTTACGGAACTATGTCACGGTGTATTATTTGGCGACGATATAGCACTGATATACTCATCTAACAATTATTCATCACTTGTTGAGCAGTCTGTGGAAATACAACAAAAAGCTGATCATTGGTTCAATATCAACCAACTCATGATGAATAACGAAAAATCACAAAACAAGATTGTTTCTACTGATTCGCCATGAAAGAAGAGTATTTTCAACAGAATTGATACACAAATAAACGTAAAGGAAAGGTAATGTGAAAAATGTATCATTCATGGATGTTTTTCGAAATCATCTAGATTAAAGAAGCTGAGTAAAACTCAAAGTCGTCTCTACAATATATATTTAACCCTAATGGGAAGGGGAAATTGTCAACGCTTTGGCAAAAGCTTGTCAAAAAATTGCGTCACAAGTAAATCAGTGAATCAAAAACATGTTTTTCTATGACAGTGCGTAAACTAAGCTTTTACGCACTGCTGACAGTCCGTAAAGTAATACTTTTTCGCACAAGTGCGTAAAAAAATCACCTGTGCGTAAAAGCATCAACTGAGCGTAAGGTAATTTTTAACACACTGTTCATACATTTATGCATTTTTGAAAAATACAGTATTTTGCGTCAAATATAACTCGGAAGTCTTTATTTGATAATACGACGACAATTCATATCATTAAACATTCAAATTATTGATATACTACAATTTGGCAATATAATAACTGTCGAGGAAAAAACTTTGTATGGAGCACTTTCGTAAAGGGCTTTTTGTACTCGCGTGTTTGTTGAACTCGGCTGCGCCTCATTCAACAAACTTCACGCTCATACAAAAAGTCCTACTTTACGAACTTGTATCATAAATAGCTATTTCGAGCATAGAGATGCTCATCTCCAGTTGAAACGAACAGAAGGTTAAACTGAAATCCGTTTAAAACACTAATTAGAATTTTTGAAAAATTTGTGAAACTAGCAAATAGAATAGATGAACTTGCAATCCAAATTGGATACTTACATGGCATGGGAAACGTTGAAGAATTGAATGCCATGTTGGTATCTATTTTATATTCCAATTTCACACATTCTATTTGCTAGTTTTACACATTTTTCAAAAATTGTTATCAGTGTTTTTTACAGCCTCCCGTTCTTTTCAATTGAAAATGAGCATTGATATGCTCGAAAACATGTTTTTGATTCACTGATTTACCTGTGATGCAATTTTTTCATATGTTTTTGCTAAAGCTGCATTGACAATTTCATCAGAGCGCTGTTTATCGACTTCGTGTTGATAAATAGCGAACTCTGCCTTTTGCCGATATTTTATTTTATTTTTTTTAAATTCATTGTAATTGATTTATGATTTATCTGGCAATAAAACCAATTATTATTATTATTATTATTATTATCTTCCAATAAGGGTTAAATATTTTATCTATACGACTTTGACTTTTACTTAGCTTCTTTACACTGAAACTCATCAAAATCATCTTGATTACCTCAAAATTTTTCATAGCAGTCCAAAATTCGTGAAGAATAAATGAGTACTAGAGTAGCCTTTTGGCAGTGATACAATGACCTTTCATAAAAAATTGTATGGATGTCTAAGTATATAGACGTAAAGAGTCAAAGAAAATTACTAGCATTTATTTGAAATAAATTTTATATCATTTCTAGTCCTATCATTTTGACTAGATCCTTGTACCAATCTCATACATTTGAATAGGTTTCTCGTTTGGGTCACCCGATATATTAAATCAAACTGAAAAGGGTGTTTTCCTTTCTTACTTACTTTCACATTGTTATTACGAGTCTTTATCTTTATCTTTTACGTAATAGTTATTTTATTTAATAAATAAATACTTGGTGTTTTCTTTTACCGTCATTGAACAGTTAATTTATTATTGTGAGAACAACGTTTATAAACATAAAGGAACATAACGAATGGTCTGTAATTTGAAAAGGAATAGATTATTTTCATAATACTAATAGAAAATTGAGTGTCATTAATCCTTCAGAAAATAATACGAATCTAATTACGTCACTGACATTCCAGTTAGTTCTTATTGCAAATGTCGGGGTGTAGAATGAAGCCTGAAAAGTTTAACGGGGAATAACAAGCATAAATCGGAATGATTTCAAAACACTATCATGTCCAATAAATAATCGAACAAGGTAGGATTTGAATTGAATGTGATAAAAAACAATAAATGCCCTTCATAATACCGCGAAGGATTTTGAATTTTATCTGAAAAATATTTCTGGAATTTTTCTAAACAGGCACAATTGCTTCTACTCGTTTGACAGAACTCTGTTTTATTGAATATTGCACAATTTGTTGAATATAATTCAATGTCCGTTGTGGTAATAGTTCGTGAAATATCATTACTATGATCTTGTTATAAACGTTTGATAACTGTTCAGTCACTTTGTTTAGCACGAAAAATACTTCTTGGCTGTTTTGATTACTAGAATCTATCCAAAGAAGTTTTCAAAATAAATGTAGGCAGGTAGGTAGGCCGTCTTTGAAAAAAAAGTTGATGAAAACGTCGTATTGAAAATCTGTAGACGTCATCTTGTTGAGCTTCAAAAGTGGCAATGAAAATATATTTTTTTTCTACTAGTGTATTCTACGTTCATTACGTATTGATTTTTAATTGAATACTAAAGATGATTCCAAAACACCGTGGATCCTAACTCATTATTCAACGGCACTCGACCAATCACAGGTTCAGAGGTTTAACAAACAAATTTCTCAAGGAGGCTTTGCTTGATTGAACTTTTGTCACAGCTTGGCATCCGCGAATGTCAGATTAACTATTTTCTTAGTTTTAACTTTGATCTGTGTGACAAGTACCTAATATAAAAATGAATAGAGCGCATTGGAAAAGCAGTGATAGTGAGGAAGATGAAATCTGTCTTGCAACAAAGGTTTGTCAAACAATTTTTACTTGAACGTTCCACACTCTCTCTCAGTTCTTGGTCAGAGTTTCTCTAGTAGGTATTTCATTCACAAATTTTTGAGTGCCTGTTATAGCTCAGTTGGTAGAAGCGTGTACATGAAGTAAATGTATAACGAAGTTAGTTATATAGGCGTGAGTTCAAATTTTTTTAAATTATTTGCAATTAAGGCATTTATTCATTCATGAATGAACACCGATTATTCATGTATAATTGTTATTCTACCTCATATTACTTTATAATATATACTTATCTTCATAAATAATATTTAAATTTCATTAAAACTCTGACTATCGTATAGTCTTAAAGAAAGTATAGTCTTCTACTCGCGTATAATAGCTATATTATTTTCTCGGATAATTCCGAAACTCGCCTTCGGCTGGTTTCGGAATTTTTATCCTCGAGAATAATAGCTATCATTATAAGCTCGTTGAAGAATATACTATTCTTTTTTGATATCTTTTAAAATAACGTCAGAAATAAATAATAACAAGTATCGATATTTTACTTCATTCAAAATATCTCGAAATCTGAAAAAGATACTCCACTTCTGCAAACTCCTTATAAGAAACCTTTGGATTGTGCAACTTTTCTCTAATTCAACCAACATTGTAACTCCACCCGTTTCCGAAATCCCAGTAATAATAATGAACTCTCGTGGCTTGACTAGGGTCAGTCCTGCACGATTCACTGTTGCGTTCCAATTAACAGTGCTGCTCCTAAGGTGGCGTATGGAGTTAGTAACAAGGCCTACCAGAACACATGGCTAATGACCAAAGCAGTTGATGCCAAAGCACCAAAGAAAAAAAATTAATGTCTTTATAACCTTTGACTAGCATTATTATATACATTCGGACAACAGTACATTACATTCCAAAAGTAGAGTTCGAAGTTCAGTTCAGTTTCAGGATGAATCCTTCCACTGAATTGCTCCACCACTTAACCCTAAACATACCTCTACACTTAAATCTATCTATAATAAAAGATGATGCATTTTGATGCATACTGATAAGAATCCTGAAATAATTGAGCTATTTTGATGTAAGTGGAGCAGAAAATAATACAAATTTGATTTGAATTGCTGAAAACTTACTAGTTTCAGTTCATGGGGCAGATTATTAAAAACATGGCATATTTGATAACTGAAGCATCTTCGAAAATATTCAGTTCTGAAAGGAGGTGTCAATGTTCCCCTAAAGCTGATATTTACATTGTGAATATCTGTACGGAAGACAATTTTCCTGTGCAGGTATGATAGTTTCTTATTTACTATGATTCTGTGAAAGAGGTTAGCAGCCTAACTAAGTCTCCTTTTTTCCATATCTAACCAACAGATATCCTTCAGCTTATTTGTGATTCTTTGATTCTGATTCTGATTCAATAAATGAGTCTCAAACATGAATTCTGTAATTTTTGTATTTTATGATTGTATCTTTGTGTCAAATGTGGACCGTACACACAATTTGCATAATTGAAATGCTATAAAACAAGGGTTTCACTTTGACTTTGACTTCGATTTCAATGGAAAGTAATGCCTGACACCATAAATCAATTTGAGAGAAGCGTATGCTAGTTGTAATAAGCTATCTACATGTTTTTCAAATCTCAAAGTGTGATCGAAGATAAGACCAAAGATTTTTAGCTTCTTCTACCACGTCAATTGTTTCACCATTGATTGTAATATTCACGGTAGCTTCAATATCAAGTCGCTTGATTTTGGGTCCAAATAAGAGAACATTAGATTTACGACAGTTAAGAAGTAAATATGTTGCAGCTTTGACGAAGCCTTTCAAATCGTCATTAATTAATTCATACGAATCTTCAGCATTCACAGGCGAAAAGCTATGGTATTTTTGGATGTCATCAGCGAAGAAATGCAACTTGCATTGATTCAAGTTACTAATAAGGTTTGAAGAAGGAATAAAGCGAGAAAAGAATTGGCCCCAAAATTGAACCTTGTACTCCACGCTGAAGAGATAGTGAAGATGACTGCTCATCACCGATTGCAACCCTCGGTTCCTCTTATTGAGATAATTTCCAAGCAAAGTTACAGCTGGGGCCGATAGACCAACATAGTGTAGTATGGCTATCAACAACCAATTTATTGTACCGAAAGCTCTATTGAAATCGAGCAACACCAGAATAGTACAAAGTCGTTGCTCTGACAATGTCATCCACAACATGTATCAATGGTGTTGTGCAGCTGAAGCCCTTTCTAAACCCAGACTGTACAGATGGTAAAATATTAAATTGTTTAACGTGATTTAGAAGTTGAATCTCAATAGCTCTCTTTAAAAATTTTGACATTGTATGCTTATGGGGCGAAGATCCTTATACTCAGTATGATTCTTTTTTTTTTCGGTAGTACATTCACAACAGCACTGCCCCATGCTTCTGGAAAGACATTTTATGTAAAACAGAAATTAATTATGTGGGTGATGTATTCTACAATATATGGACAACAGAGCTTAATAAGTGTAACATTCAAATTGTCACAACCCATGGTATTTGTTTTGATTTGACATATCGATCCATATACAAATATATCATTGACCTCATGGAAACGAAGTTTAGAATCAGTTAAGCAGTTATATTATTATAAAATTCCAGCAGATTTATCGACCATTCCATAATTGGTATAGAGTTGACAAAGAAATCATTGATCTCATTCTTATCTTGAACACACTGTATTCGTTATATTGTTGGTAACGGTTTCTATAAGGATAACTTTGCAATGTTCTCTCAACACTGATGCCCGCATTTTGTTTCGATTCAAATAGGGAAACACTGACGTATAGACCGGGAGATGGTGACACAAAATATTAGGTTATTTGTACCAGTATGGCGGCTCTTCAGGGGTCCGATTACGAAATGACAAAAAAGAAAATGATGGTCATAGCGCTGGTACCGGCGGCCCCATCGCGTAGACGTTAATCGAACGTATCGGATAAATAACGAGTGTCGAACGATTTGTTCCACAAAAATGCTTGTATTTTCCGAGAGTCGATAAAAAAAGAAGTAGGCGGTAGCGTAATGCCATACTTCTCCGGTGTGACTTACAGCCCGCCATACTGACTAGAATACATTAATTAAAAAAAAAAATTCAACCATTTGTCACGGAGCCATTAAAGGAAATCACCTTACCAGTATGGCGCCACTTTTTCCCCCTACTAGAAGTATGGAACATATAATAATGGTCACATTGTATCATATAATTTCCAAAAATCCATATGCCATACTGGTACAAAAAGTCAAATTTTTTTTTTACATCTTTGCTTAAGCTCGACAGCCGTCCGCCCCATGGTTACAATCTGGAATATTTTTTTTTAGGTAGATTTACATCCTAACGAACAGAATACCATGATTCCATGATGTAGAAAATGATTTTACGTATTTTACAGTTGTATTTTCAAAACGTATCGAATAAATAAGTTTTTCAAGTATGGCAACACTTTTTCCCCCTACTAGACGTATGGGACGTATGGGAAATATAATACTTTCCAAAAATCCAAAAGCAATAATGATACAAATCGTTTAGCAAAAAAACTGTATTCCCTTGCGGTGGTATGGCGGCCATTGGGAACCGTCGGAAACGTATGGCAAGGTGATTTCCGTGAATGGCTACTAGACTATAATTAGCTGCGCAAAAATTAGCCTGGTACAAATGGTTGGGCCGGGGGTCCACCATATGCCCTCGGCATCGGGCGAGGAGTGCCCGCGGCGATTCCAAACACCGTTGGCTGAAAGCCGTGGTTCCTCGTCCAGTCAACATGGTAGCGGCTGGAAAGTCACGAACGTAGGCTGGAGGGATTCAGTCTGACATGGGTATGCAGTATGGGTGAAAACGACTGCAGACGGCGACCTATCAATGTTGTCGGAGGAATCTGACTAACATGGGTACCTAGGGGGAAGGGAAGCCTCGTCAAGGCAACTTGACGCCCTACCACTAGGTGTTGGCCTCTAGGGGGCGGGGGTTTCGTTGGATAAGAAAAAGAATACCGTACTTCGGTAGAGGTGGCCAAGGTCCTCACCCTTAGGGTTGGGGTGGGATGCTTTGCCCCCCTCGGCGGGTGAGCAACGCTCAATTTGCTCGGGCACTGACACTGCAGAGCCAGTAGTATGCTTCAACATACGGCCTTACCATTGGTAATATGCGAATGGTAGCTCAACCTATGTCGTCTTCGGATTGCACAGGACGAAGCGCGTCGATTTGGCGTAACCAAATCTCCACTGCGTCCGCAGCCGTCCCTGAATAAGCCGAAAGGCAGGCATAGCGGGCGGTGTCGGGGCGTGGTGGGACCCGGATCGCGATCCGTATAATCGCTCTGGATCTGGTACAAATGGTTGGGGCCGGAAGTCCACCGTGTGCCCTTGGCATCGGGCGAGGAGTGCCCGCGGCGATACCAAACACCGTTGGTTGAAAGCCGTGGGTCCTCGTCCAGTCAACATGGTAGCGGCTGGAAAGTCACGAACGTAGGCTGGAGGGATCCAGTCTGACATGGGTATGCAGTATGGGTGAAAACGACTGCAGACGACGACCCATCAACGTTGTTGGAGGAATCTTACTAACATGGGTACCTAGTGGGAAGGAGAGCCCCATCAAGGCAACTTGATGCCCTTCCAAGGTGTTGGCCTCTAGGGGCGGGGGTTTCGTTGTATAGGACAATGGAAAAGAATACCGTACTTCGGTTGAGGTGGCCAATGTCCTCACCCTTAGGGTTGGGGTGAGAGGCATCGCCTCCCTCGGCGGGTGAGCAACGCTAATTTTGCTCGGGCACTGACACTGCAGAGCCAGTAGTATGCTTCACCATACGGCCTCACCATTGGCAATATGCAAGTGGTAGTTCGACCTGTGTCGTCTTCGGACTGCACAGGACGAAGCGCGTCGATTTGGCGTAACCAAATCTCCACTGCGTCCGCAGCCGTCCCTGAATAAGCCGAAAGGCAGGCATAGCGGGCGGTGTCGGGGCGTGGTGGAACCCGGATCGCGATCCGTATAATCGCTCTAGTTCTGGTACAAATGGTTGGGGCCGGGGGTCCAGCCTGTGCCCTCGACGTCGGGCGAGGAGTGCCCGCGGTGATTCCAAACACCGTTGGTTGAAAGCCGTGGGTCCTCGTCCAGTCAACATGGTAGCGGCTGGAAAGTCACGAACGGTCACCATCTAACGTAGGCTGGAGGGATCCAGTCTGACATGGGTATGCAGTATGGGTAAAAATGACTGCAGACTGCGACTCATCAACGTTGTCGGAGGAATCTTACTAACATGGGTACCTAGTGAGAAGGGAAGCCCCGTCAAGGCAACTTGATGCCCTTCCATGTTGTTGGCCTCTAGGGGGCGGGGGTTTCGTTGGATGGGACAATGGAAAAGACTACCGTACTTCGGTTGAGGTGGCCAATGTCCCCTCACCCTTAGGTTTGGGTTGGGAGGCATCGCCCCCCTCGGTAGTTGAGCAACGCTAATTTTGCTCGGGCACTGACACTGTGCAGAGCCAGTAGTATGTTTCAGCATACGGCCTCACCATTGGCAATATGCAAATGGTAGCTCGACCTGTGTCGTCTTCGGACTACACAGGACGAAGCGCGTTGATCTGGCGTATCTAATCTCCACTGCATCTGCAGCAGCTACGCAGGTAGAACGAAAGTTTGGTACTGCGTGCGGTGGTGGGGCGTAGTGGGACCCGGATGGCGATCCGTAAAATCGTTTACTATTGTTGTTGTTGGTACAAATGGTTGAATTGTTTTTTTTTTTTTTAATTAATGTATTCGTGTCGGTATGGCGGGCTTTAAGTCACACCGGAGAAGTATGACATTATGCTGCCGCCAACTTCTCTTTTTATCGACTCTCGGAAAATACAAGTATTTTTGTGGAACAAATCGTTCGACACTCGTTATTTATACGACACGTTCGATTAACGCCTACGCGATTGGGCCGCCGGTACCAGCGCTATGACCATCATTTTCTTTTGTGTCATTCCGTAATTAGACCCCTGAAGAACCGCCATACTGGTACAAATGACCTAATATTTTGTGTCACCATCTCCCGGTCTAGTACCAGTGTCATGGTCATTACCAATCATCCGGAAAAGGCCTAAAAATCTGAACAAGTGTAAAACTAATGACAGGAATACAAAACAACGCGTTTTCCCTACAAATGAAAAATATATGCAAATAAAGCCAATCAATCTTCTGTCTTCCATCGAGTTTTCGGAACGCCTTGATTGTACAAACAGTTTTCTTATTATTGTAGGAAAAGAACGGAAAGGAGAATAGAGAAAATGTAAGAATAATTTAGGAGTCCTTCGGGACATAGAATCAATAATAGATTTGTTATTCATCATCTAAGTACACAGCGGAGACTAAAACGAATATTCGAAGTCTTTCCAGGGTCACGCTGGCGCTGTCCAATTCTTTTATAAATGATGGAATTAATACGTCGTTGTCGAAATCGATGACAGATGGATCCAGCTGAAATTTATACTACTTACAGATTTGTCACAAGTTAGGAAACAAACTCTAGAGGGAGATGAAATATCTTGAGTATTTTTTTTGCGGGTTTATGAAGGTTACCTATTTGTGTCATCCATCCATCCATTTATTAAACATTACCCAGTTGCAAATATATTCTTGGCAAGTCAGTATTGTACAGGTTTGATTAAAAAAACGTAATATTAAAATAGGTTGTGTAAAATGTATGTTATGTAATCAAAAACAATAAGAGAAAAGCAAAAACATCCTAAAAATCATGGCACTTTTTTTAGAGGATGAATAGGCTACCTTGTTGATACACAGGCGTAGTCATTGGAATAATAACAGTGTTTGAGAATTGAATGATGGTTTTTCGGTGATTGAGAATGTTGCAGTATCCAAGCAGAGAAAAAGCTTGTGATGTTCAAAGAATATCGTGGGAGCCAAGCGAAAGTAGACAGGAATTGGTGTTCTTCTTGACTTTCTGCAGGCTGAATACCTCAGGGAACGCTTAACCAGGCAGTGAGTTTCAAAACTTTGCCTTTCGTTGAAAGAACGAGCCCTGAGAAATAGATGTTTGGCATGTCTCCAAAGTGACGACAAAGTGCCTTATAAATCGTAATCAATTGACGAGAAGTGAAATACCTCTTTGTACGAAACTGGAAACCAAGTTTTTGAGATGCGCTTTTGGCAATGGACCTGATATGACCTTTCTGCTGATCGTAATACTTTTTTGGTATCGATACTCTTCGACATAATTATGTTGGCCACTGTGAGGTCGGCCTTTCTAGAGAAAATACATTCTTATGTTCATTCCCATTGAATTCTACTTAATTATCGGATTCCCATTCTAGAATTTTTGCTAGGTCCATATTCAAATCGTTCACGCTCCTTCCCAGTTCTCTTTCAATTTCACGGGATGATATAGGAACTTTGAAAGAAAACGCGACATGAAGGATACTATTATCCGCAAAGTTATGCACTGGGCACGAGGTAACTCCCAAAAAGTCAGATGTGAAAGAGAAACAGTGTTGGTGCTAAAATGGATCCCTGCGGAACAATAGCATTTATAGGTATAGCGTCCCATGAACCACCACGTGGAGAGATCTGTTTGAGAGAAATCTAAATATTAGACAACACAACTGCGGGAGGTTGGCAAGCCGTAAGATGAAAACTTCGCGAGGAGTCCCTGGTGTCAAATGCTATCAAACGTCTTGGAGATATCTAATGCGTATCTCTTTTGTTTTTAGTGAAAATGGCATGAATTTTATTGAATCTGAAACGGGTAGGCCTCAAACTGGACGCAAGTTTGGTTATCATGAAAATCAGCGTTGGCCATTCATGGTTATGATTATTTGTTTTTGTGTAGCTCCCTCTTACACCGTCGTATAAATGAATACTTCGAAAGCAGGCTTGAATGACAGATCTCTGAATATTTGTTGGCAGTGATCCCTGTACTACTACTTTTTTTGCATTATGAACACCGCCACAGCATGGAAAGAATTCTTCCAGAACACTTTATTTTAAGTAAGCATGGAAACATGAAAAATAGCGTGTTCGAACTGTCCAAACATAGTTTCTCATATTGCGCAACAAATACAGTGTGTCCTTAGACCATTGAGTCAGTTGAACCAATAAGAATTTTTAAAGTATAGTATTGTGATTCCTTATTATACATCAGCATTAAAATTCCTTATTGAACAGCATTATGAGACCTATCTTCAGGTATCCCTGTTTTTATACAAGGGGCGTAAAAAAGGCTCTCGAAATCGAACATCAGGTTTTTAATTGGAACTCACGATATATTTCAACATATCTAAATTATTCTTCGTTTAGACAAGTTATTTCAGTTTTTCTTTGAATTGAGAAAAACCACTACGAAGAATCAATGAAATCCATCGGAGACGATCCATTTTATATAGTGGAGGTAAGATATAACTAGATTGAAATTTTTTTAACCAATCTTGTTATTTATGAGTTTATTCTAGAGAATTGATGGTTGATCCATCATAAGAAATATTTATCTTTGAATGTTATACAGGGTGGTCAGAAATATAATAAATTCAAACTTTCTTTAATTTAATTTTTCAAATAATGCATCCTACAGGCTGGATCAGTCTTTTCCTTCGTGGAGGTATTTAAAATCAGAGGATTATATTTTAGATTTGAAAGATTTGCAAAATTGAATTTTGAGGGTTTGTCAGAGTTTAACACCGCAAATGTTGCATAAAGTTCCAATAAATCAAGTGTTGAAAAATGTTTTAATGTGTCTTGCAGCAAACGGAAGGCAATTTGAACATTAACATCAGTATTATCGTGACTAATTATTCGTTGAGACAGTTTTTTTGTTGAGATTGTTTGTTCAGTAGTTAAGTAGTTTTGAATATTATGTAGTTAGGTGATTTTTGTTATTGCAGCTATTCACTATAAGCAATGAAACTAACAAAGAGATATATAGTCATACAAATTGTATTTGAAAAATTGAGTTAAAGAAAGTTTGAATATTGTGAAAATCATAGTTTTTTTCTGATCGCCCTGTATAACGTTCAAAGAAAATGAATATTTTCTATGTTAAGCTATAGACTAACAAAACTTTCATAATTTCTCCATAGTATATTAGGTTATGGGCTCTTCCTCAAATATGGGAAATAAAATCATAATATTGTATATTGAAAATTGAGGAACTTTGAATTTCGTGAAAATTACATTATTTTTCCGATCATCCTGTATAACTTTAGAAGAAGATGAATATTCCATTCGATATTATATGCTATCGACTATCAATACTTTCAAATGATAAAGTCCTCATACAATAGGTAATGGGTTCTTCCTCAAAAATACCTGAATTTAATGGGGAATTGGAATAAGTTGGCAACGCCTTGTCGGATTTCCAAAAAGAAAAAACCGTTAATCAGCCTATAATAATATATAAGAGTTCACATATGAGGAAACATACGAGGTGCTCCAATAAAGAAAAAAGTTGATTTTCAAACCTTTCTTGCGCCCCTCGTACACAAACTATTCGTTTCCGAAGATAGCTTTCATGATGCTGACCTATGCTTATCATAAGAAATACTAATATTTGATATAAGTAATAACATTATTTAACTGTTCCACTGTTCTAGGGACCACTGATTGGTCTTTTATAAAGTATGATTCGTTTCTGTGTTTTATTTTGTTCATAAGTTGATATATTAGTCTAACAATTCTTGAAAATTTCTGATTGACTTTCTATATAACTTTTGAAAAAATGCAAATGATACCGATTGGGCGAAAGTCATCTACTGACAGTCTATCGCCTAGTCTATCACCTTTTATAAAGTGTCCGGCATAAAGTTCGCAGCATATGGAAAACTTTTTTATTATTGATTTCTCAAAAAAGAAAAATTCTTGATGAAAACCTCTGCTTCATCCCAAACCTAGATTGCAAATACCAAAATTGAATTTTATACTACCATATACGAGCGATATTGAAAAACAATTCAGTTTTATTCACTATTTGCAGCAAGATTTTCAATCACCGTGTTTTTCCGATGGGGGAGAAAGGAGGAAACATCCAGAGAGTGATATGATCATATTTAACATCTAGGATAGTTTTCCTCATATCGTACAGGGCGATGAGGAGAAAATTGGAAAAAAGTGGAAAAATTAAGTGGCTGTGATTTGAATTTCTGAATCAACATTCGATTCTGAACAATATTTTCCCCATCCTTTTAATTCTACCGTAAAAAATAAAGAGATGGGATCAAATTTTTTGAAAACAAGACGTTTTTCAATATCGCTTGTATATGGTAGTATAAATTCAGTTTTGGTATTTGCAATTTAGGTTTGGGATGAAGCAGAGGTTTTCATCAAGAAATTTTTTTTTTGAGAAATCAATATTAAAAAAGTTTTCCTTATGCTGCGAACTTTATGCCGGACCCTGTATAAAACGGTATAATTTTCAAGGTCTTCCATATGTCCGTAAAGACACGTGAAGGCACCGGGAACTTTTTATGCTGTTATACCTCATCGTCAGATACCCTTCGCAAGGAATTTATTGTCTTTTCAGCGATGCCCACAAAAAAGTCATTGACGTCATTTGTCTCATTTTTATTTCTATTCATATTATTATTCAGATCTGTAGCTATCTTAGTACTGGAGCTATCGAGCTTGGGAGCATTACTGCCTTCCATGTAGATTACCAACTGATTACCTTTGAATCATCAGAGTTGTTATGGAAACGATATATCGCCGAGAAAAATTCAGAGGCGTCAATTGCAAACCTCGCCCAGGGCGGCAAAATGCACAGAGAAGCCCTGCCTATATATCATGAGGCAAACACACAATATTCCCTAGATTATATTATGCAAGTTTCTAAATATCGTTTCATGCATCTGGGAACACTAAAGCGGTTTATTATATAAAGTTCCTGCACGACCAGTTCAGTAATAGCATGGAGGAGTGGGCTTCAAAACGTAACGGTATAACGAACAAGTTAAAATAAAGTTAATTTGGAGCTCAAACCTCATTAGTCTCGACTTCACCGGGTTGAAACACATTGAAATGAGGAACGTGTTCAACGGCCTCTAACTGTCCTGCTCGTTGATTTTGGTTGGTTGGTTGCTCAATTTTATAGTACGGTAGAATTTTGCAATTGCCAGACAAATACTATTAGCAATGACTGCAATGTATGATTTCAACAGTATTACTCGATCCTGGCAATTTTGTTGATTCAAACAAGAATTGCTGGATAATCAAAGGAGGCGGGCAGTATTCAATGAGCTACTAGTGCATTCCACCCAGCACTGACGTTTCCAAACCCATACGTTCCAATATCTAACCATCATCAATATGATGATAAAAATTAATAAAATAATCCAATCTTCCGCTTTAACCTGTACTATAGGTATATTCGTCGGCAAGTCTCCAACTGAAAACAACTACATCCCCCTACAACAGTTGAATTAAACGTGTTGGGCAAAAGTTTTCTACAGGTACTACTTTGTAATTTCACAATGCTCTTCAAACACCATATTTGGGGAACACATACCTTCCGGTTTCATGGTTCTTGCCACTCATTATCGAAAGTTACTTCTTACAACTAAATCAAAAAACCATTTTTTGTTGGAAATTACTACGATAAATACTGAAAAATATATTCAGCGCCATCTCTAGGTTCTAGAGAGTACTCTGACTATAGCATTTACTTCTCTCGATGCCAAATTTTCATGAGGAAAGCTTGCCGATCAAAGTTTTCAGTTTGAATACTAAAGCGATAAGCTTTTCTCTTACTCACAGAATATCTTACGTCACACATCTACAGAAATAATTTTTTCCTTTTAGTGCATTTGCATGAAATCTTGTCACTAAAATATGTTTTTTCACATTTTAACTTTCAAATAGAATCTGACCACGATCACAAAACGCTTCCGCCGTCTTGGAGCCGCCATATCAAACTAATGAATTTTAAGTGATAATTCATAATCTCCGACCCCGAAAACCTCCACATCCCAATTTTGAATAAAATCGGACCATTATCACAAAACTCAACATTTTGAATTTTATTAATTTTGAAAATTGTATCAAATAATCCAGTCTGTCACTTTAACCTATACTATAGATATGTTCTTTTCTTGATTATTTCATCCGTTGTTCATTAAAAGAGCAAAGCAAGGTAGAAAGTTTTATAAAAAATCTAACATATATTTTTCAACGGTCGTAGGGGGCAGTAGTCTTTTTCTGTTAGAGCCTTGCCGACGACTACACCTATTGTATAGGTTGAAACGGAAGACTGGATTATTTAATCCATTTTTCCTTATCAGATTCTTCCGCCAAACAGTATCAACAATTTTTCTCATGAACACTATTATTATGTCGATATTGTTCGGACGACATTAGTTATTATTCGATCAATACTTGAATTCCAATATCGATTCTGAATTTTCCCACTCATATCGAACAAATATGAATATTTAAATATTGCCTAGGTAACATTAATGAAAATATTACCATTACTCCAATTCCAATATTGATAATGCATTTTTTTACCAATTAGTATCCAATTTCAATATTTTGTTGAAACTAATTACCATTATCTTAGATATACCAGCAACGAAATATTGATACAACAATATCGTTAAAGCAATATTGATAAATATGGAAACATATGGATGAACACAATCTCATCAAATGTGGTTTATTATTAAAAAATATCAGCAGGTTAATTTTTACCCAAATGCGTTTAACCCTATACGAGGATATATTAAAAAATTCTTATCCTACTATAGAACCAAACAAAATTTCAATGTCAAAATATTTTATTACTCAACATGTTCTCCTCTTAATTCCTTTCAAAAACCTTTCAAAAAAAATGTTTCTTCTTGCTCTGCAAACCATACCTCCACAGCTTTTATTACCTCCTCGTTGGAAGAAAATTTACTATCTTTCAAACTTTTTTTCAGTTGAGGAAAGAGATGATAGTCGGACGGAGCCAACTCTTGTGAATAAGGGGGTTGTTCTAGTAATTCAAACACTAAATCACGAATTTTTTTCATGGCATCATGAGATTTGTGTGCAGGGGCGTTGTCCTGCAAAAACAAAACACATTTGAATAGCTTTCGTCGTTTCTCTTTAATTTTTTCCCTTAGAGTGGTCAGTAATGTCGAATAGTGATCTCCAGTTATTGTTCTACCATTATCCTAAAAATCATTCATGGTTACTCCATGGCAATCCCAAAAAACTGAAGCAAGAACTTTTCCAGCAGATTTTTGGACACGAAACTTCTTAGGTCTTAGAGAACCGGAGTGTCGCCATTCCATCGATTGTTGCTTTGTTTCTGGATCGTAGAAATGTACCCAAGTCTCATCCATAGTAGTAATTCGGTTTAAGAAGTCTACATCGTTTTCAAATCGAGCACAGATCGAAAGCGATGCTAACTACCCTTGTACGCTTTTGGTCAACAGTCAAACATTTGGGGATCCATTTTGCAGCAATTTTTCTCATGTCCAAATTGACGTGAACTATATGATGAACGCGTTCGTATGAAATATTCAGTGTTTCAGATATCCGTTTTAGCCCAATTCGACGGTCTGTTAAAATCATGTCATGAACTGCATCGATATTTTCGGGGACTGACACAGAAACTGGCCTTCCCGATCGGTCATCATCTTCAATGGAAAATTAACCTCTTTTGAAGCTTGCAGTCCAATTTTTCACGGTCGCATACGAAGGACATTGATCACCATGGGTATTAAGCATATCTTCGTAAATCTGCTTACCTCTTAACCCTTTTAAATACAGGTACTTGATGATGGCTCGATACTCCAATTTTTCGATTTTCACAATTTCGGTGGACATATTTTTTCTTTTAATTTATTGCGTAACTCTTGTTTACTTTTTTGATGTCAAACTTTACACTGATGACACTTCTAATAAGTTATTGTTCATTGCTATGGCAACGCAATATTTTGTTTATGCAAGGAACTGGTCTAGGCTAACTAGATATCAATACATCTTCGTATGTTTTGGGTAGGGTTCAAAAACTGACCCATCGGAAACAAAAATCGACCTATACGAGGATTTTTCCAAAATAACTTTCTTATAAATAATTAATTTATTTTGTACTTTAAGGAATCAATCCATGGGTAATTTCATCAAATACAAAATGCATAAACAATTATATCAAAAACAAATACTTCCCTAGCTATAAGACACGATAAGTTGAATTAAGGAATCAATCCGTGGGTAATTTCATCAAATACAAAATGCATAAACAGTTATATCAAAAACAAATACTTCCCTAGCTATAAGACACGATAAGTTAAATTGGGAAAGATACTTTTTCGCACTAGCGGGCGGTAAAGTACACTTTACCGCCCGGTTCGCCGGTCGTAAAGTGGCACTTTACCGCCCGTGGGCGCATTATGGCCCGGCGGGCCGTAAAGTAGACAAAATTCTCAAATTGTCTATACTCACACATCATTTCATGCAATTCCTAACACGAATTAGAATCATTTCAGTTCAATAGAGCAATACTCTTTCTAACATTTGTTCATAATCGTTGGCAATTTTTTCGGTGATGATCTATTTATTTGAAATAGATTCTCCAATATAGCACTCAGCTACTATAGTTTCACATTCCTCATATCATGTTACCCTTAATTATTGTATGCATAACGTATGAAACGTGCAGAGCATTGCAATTCAAGTCAGTATTCGCGCTATAAAACCGCTAGTGCATAAAATTTTGTATGTATCACGTGCGTAAAATGCGTTTAAGGCCTTCGGCGTGTGATGGCCCTCGGCTAACGCCATCGGGCCATCATCCACGCCGCAGGCCATAAACGCCTACTTTACGCCCTTGATACATAAATAACTATTACAACCCAATTTGTATAGCAAACACGTAATCTTAGAATTACTGTAATCTGTTCGTATTTCAAGTTTTTATATTTCGTATGAAAATTTAAAGAAAAATTGACTTCTTCTGTAATTCAACAACTTTGTGACAAGTGGAAAGATCAGATATTTTTGATTATTACTTTTTTGTGTTTGGATGAATTGCATCTTTATCCATACACACCAAACTCAATAAACTATTCATTAGTAGTCTTGTAGGTTTTCTGGAATTGATAACTTCCTTTTTTCATTATACTGTTTTTTTGATATGAGTGTTAAGTTTGATAACCCAGTATAACATTTATAGGAAAAGTAGTAATAGTAATAGTTGGCTTACCTTTGATGACAGATTATATGATTAGGGCTCCTAATTTTCCTGCATTTGAGCAGCTAATGTCACCTATCGAAATCTCTTGAATAATGACCTGTAAGAGAATTTTCACAATTCATCAACATTAATTTTGCATTAAGATACCTATATCAAAAAAACTTCTTTTGAAGCAATTTTTAAATTGTTCTTTGTGTAACTAGTACAGAAAGTGTGTATTTGTTGCACAAAGCATGAAGTTCACAGCTCGAAACGATGTCATAGTTGTAACCATGCTAAGTGCAAAAAATATAGGTACTTCATGAACATTTTGCACACAATAATTTCCTACAATTGAATTTAATTGTTGTTTCTTGTATTTATATTCAATAGAACATCTTATTGTCACAAGATATATAAATAGAACACTTCCAAAATACATGAAAATCCTCAAGTAGGAATACTTTCATTTCAACAGTTATTCTATTTTTTGAATTTATGCAGAAAAACTTAAATTCCAGCAATTGTCGTTAAAGCGTCCATAACAAACTTCACAGACTTTTTTAAATTTATCTGGTAATGAAACCACCAGCTATATTCGCTGTAGCAAATGTCTGGTGGATTATTTGATAGCCAGATGTTTTTCACCATTTTTACAGATTTTTCTAATTTTCTATCGTGAGTTTTCGCATTCCCAACCGCCTTTATTTCACAACGGTTCAATAAATATCATTATTTCATTATTTTTATGGATTTTTCAGATCTTACTTTCGCGAGATTTTGTAACTTTTTTCGTGGAGAACAGGGGTGCGAGCCCTCAGATCGACATTTTTGTTGTCGTAATTTTTCAAGTCGGAATCCGACGGAAATATTTCTGAACTCTCATTTTTTTTAAATTAATAATCCGACAGTTTTTTACTATTTTCTATTTTCGCAACACTTTTGGAGAAGGATAATATCAGACCAAATTTTTTTTTAACTGTTATTTTCCATGTCCGAAACCTAGCTTTCACGGGGGTACATTTTTCTTAAATTAATTTATTCACCGGATATTTTCGCTTTTATTTGAGCTAGTTTTCGCAACATTCTTTGCTGTAATTTTCCATATCCGAAACCGTATGAACTTTTTCCGAATTCCTAGGCGTTTTCTACTTATATAATATATATATATATATATATATATATATATATTTGAAAAAAAATCACTATACTTACTAGTAGAGGTATATTGATTTTGGATCTTTCAATTTATGCCTCAACAATAGATAAGTATCCCTTTCCTCTTTGGCCGTGATAACTATTTGATTCAAGTTGGGTCCATTAGATGATCATATCGATATTCTAAAAATGTATATCAGTTATCCAAATTGTCAAGAATTGTGTGATGATTGGAATCTGTTCAATTGAATCCAAATTCTAATTGTGTATTGTTGAAAATATCGAACAAAATCGAAATTGTTACTGTTATTTCCGTCAACCAGTTGAACCTCTACGCGCAACCCTTAGAAGTATTCAAGAGACTTGTGCGAGCTAGGGAAGACGCAGCCCTTGCATTTGAACGTGTGATTCCATGCACGTAATATTCAAATAATAGAGGAAAGTCGCCTAATATTAAATCCTTTTTTTATTACAATTTTTATATGAAAAAATATATTTTAATAATTCTCTTGTACCTACCAAATGCTATTATCTCTATAAAAAGAAAATACGTGTAGAAAAATATTTATTTTACAAAGTACAAATGACGTATAGGCAAAAGTGAAGAACATACATTTTTAAAATAAAAAAAAAGTTCGTGAAATTGGAAGCAGCATAGTCCTCATGTGCCAATCGGAAGTAAATTGAATGCTGTTTCCAAACGTCGCCATGTTGTTTCTATAAAAAATTCCTATACAGAAGATGCACGCTCCATTCCTAATTAAGGTTATTCAATTTAATGCACCCATCACGTATTGGGTGTTGCTAAAATCAGTAAATGCGTAATAGTAATTTGTGTTTCATATATTTTGCAACTTTTTTAGTACAATCTATGCCATATTATTGTTTCCTAACTTTACTTAATACCTTTTTGTAGCAGTTTTTATGTGGTGACATAAAAAACTGGTGCACACTGAAAAACATTCAATAATACGGTGCCATCTAGTAGTGAATAACCGAACTTTATGTGTTACACGGGATCCGATTATGCTAGAGATTTTCCATTCTGTGGGTTCGTTTATCGAAAACTGTTTAAAGGTTTTGAGATAACGTATAGTATTCAAAATTGGACCACCATCCAATATTAGATGACTTTCCTCTTACTAGTTCATGAAAATTTGATTTCTCTCAACTTTTGGACATTTGAAAGAAACATTCAGTCACGATCAAACGAGTAACTTTTCCTTCCTTCCTTTTCACGATTTTTCACATTTTCTGTCTTCGATTATAAACAGAAATCTTATCGCATCTGAAAAGTGAAAAACTTTTTAATAGTCGAGATAACATTCAAGTTACGATAGAAAATAGAAATGCAATTTCCTCAAGCATTACCAACTTTATTGAACAGTATGGCTGAATTCACATAAATTCTCCCTGGGCTAGTTGAAGAGAAAGGAAAGTGGGAAGTGTGGATAACTGATGGCGTCAATTATAATTCCTGCTAGGTAATGCGTTGTGTAGGAAAACTTCCTATACATTGACTTTTTTTAGTATATTGGGCACAGGAAAATTATTTCTCGAATACGGCAATGATAATGATACTGTTGACTGCAATTCCCGAGCTGACTGACTATTTCTGTTATGTAATCTACTGTTTGGAATACCTACCAGGGATGCAAGGAACAGAACTGGGCAACGTTGAAGACTTGTGACTGATACTAAAACATGTTTTCGTGTTCAGCTGACGTTGCTTTCAAATCTCCAGCGATAAAATGAACGAAACTCAAAACCCCAGGAACTTCCTGAGAAAGATGATTGAGTGGACCATTGGAAGATTGACGATTTTCAATAACCCATGCTGCTCACTCCAAGATGCAACCGAAAATGGTTCATATGGAGAGGTCAGCTGAATATAATAATAATAATACTTCTTCATAAACATGGCCTGTGGCGGTAGAGGACGGCTATTATTATTATTTGCCATGGCAACTATTGAGATCAAGATCATTGGAACTGGTTCAAGAAAAATTAAATTAAATAATGATGGTGCAAGCCAGGTTAAAATAATCTAGAAGAGGGGCACTGCTATGAACCTGCAATTCAGAGAAAATAACGTTGACATATGGAGTCCGGACCTGTCCGCAATTCGCTTAACAGCTTATGCTTTCAGCTCCAGCTAATTTGTGATTATCATAGTTATTATTTCGTTCTAAAATTTGAACAGTGCATCGTATCAAAGATAGAATTCCAACATCCAAATCACACTTAGTGAGTACTAAACCAACTTATTAAATATATTGCTTTTCGAAGCAATTCTATCGCTAACCGTACCAACACCAAAAAAGCACGGTCCCACAGTCGCAGTTTTTAGGAGTCAGGGCCGCACTCAGGTTCAAAGGGAGTATGAATATTCCAATTAAAATCTTATGATGAATTCCGAAATCGAAGGCAATATGCCTGTACAAATTCCTACCACGAGCAACTCTCAAACCCAACAAACTACTAGAAACGCATCCACACGTTCATATTCAGCTGCACTGAGTCAACATTCTCCAATTAAATTTCCAACCAAAGATCAAGCTATCGTTTTTAATGCCATTGAGAATACCAAACTTCAAGATTATCTTCTTCATTTAGGACCCATCGTTCACCCAAAAAATATTCTCTTTTCGTCGAGAATATCAAATAATAGAATTTGTATTTACCTCAATAGCAAGGCGACTGTTGATCAGTTCTTGAGAGACCATGGATCCATTACTATCAATGGAGAAACTATTACAGCTCGGAGATTAATTGCCCCATCTGAACGACTAGTAATATCCAACATAAGTCCTACCATACCACACGATATTCTAATAACGGAACTTCGAAAAATAGGCATAACTTTACTGTCGTCAGTAACTTTTTTGAGAATCGGTGCAACAAACCCGGAATACAATCATATTCTCAGCTTCAGACGTCAAGTGTATATCTCACCAACAGAAGCATTAATCATTCCTGATTCTATTGAACTAATCCATGATGACCTTACCTACCGTATTTTTCTATCCCGTGATAGTCAAACCTGTTTCAAATGTAGACTTACAGGTCACATTGCATCAAAATGCCCAACCAACCCACCCTTTCAAAATCAACCAATCGACATTCCCACAATGAACTTACCCACAACCTCCGAAAACAATCAAATAATTGACACAAATAATGGAAATCAATCCAACGAAGAAAGTACAGAGGAATCTCCAAACCAAATCAATTCATCCAAGCGCAATGTAGAAGAAATACTGACACCTACATCGGAAGACATACCGGAGTTTATTGCCCCCAAAGACATCCAAAAGATGAAGAAACCCAGAAACGACAATATTGTCAATACAATCGATCCTGAACAGATGCAATCCATAAAAAACTACATGGATCATCTACAAACGCCATGTATAATGAATACTGAACAATTCAAAGATTTCCTAGAAAATACGTACGGCTCAAGAGACGTTTTGAGTCTATCCAAAGACTATACTGACGATACTCCTGCACTCATGGAATTATTACTCAAGATTCACTCCCATACCGACATCAGAAGCTTGAAAGTCAGATGTACTAAACTTAGGAAGAAACTACAAAGACAGATTGAATCCGAGTCATACGAACCCCAGAGCGACTCATCAGATCAACTGTATTGATTTATTCCTATCCACCATCTCTTTATCCTTTTTTGTAAATCAAATTCAATACCATATTACAGTGGAATTTAAATGGATATTATATCCATTTAAACATGCTCCAAATTTTGCTATCTGAGTATTCTCCTGACATAGTATGTCTGCAAGAAACTCACTTTCGCGAAAATAAAACACACCATTTGAAAAATTATGAAGGTTTCTTTCAAAACCGCGCCGTCTATGAGAAAGCCAGTGGAGGTACTGCTATATACGTAAATCTAAATATGAACGCTGTTCGAATACCATTAAGAACCAATCTTGAAGCAATAGCAGTGAGTATAATGGCCCCAACAAGAATAAATATATGTAATATATATTTACCTCCAAATTCAGATATCAATGAACAAGAACTGACACTACTCCTAGACCAGATTCCTACCCCGCGAATAATCCTAGGGGATTTCAATGGACACAACATGACTTGGGGCTCGAACTATACTGACGGTAGAGGACGGAAAATTGAGAACGTACTAAATTTCGCAGATCTCACCCTCTTGAACAATGGATCCAAAACAAGATTCAACTCCGCTACTGGAAGTTCATCAACCCTAGATTTAACTGCATGCAATTCCAACCTCCTTACATCCCTAGAATGGAGAGTCTTAGAAGATCTGTATGGAAGCGATCATTACCCCATAATTATAAACAACACCTTAATAAGGCAGAACGATAAAGACGAACCAATTAAAAAATGGAGACTTGATAAAGCCGACTGGTGCAGCTTCCAAAATATAATAGAAGAGTATATTTCCGGAGTCGAAATAACAGATAATATAGATACATCAATTGCTAGCTTCAATAATATCATTATGAATGCAGCAAACGAAGCAATAGGAAAAACCAAATTCATAAAAAAACACAAAGCTGTACCATGGTGGAATGAAGAATGTTCCACAGCCATAAAAGCCTGTAATACTGCCTTGAAGAAATACAAAAAAACGAGAAATGAAGAAAATAAAATCAATTTCAAGAGACACCGAGCAAAAGTACGACTGACCACCAGGATTAGTAAGAGAGATTCATGGAGAAGATATGTACAAAGTATTAACAGCAACACCCCTCTTCCGTCAATATGGAAAAAAGTCAAAAATATATCTGGAATAAAAACGTACCAGGGAATAAATGCAATAGAGAAGAACGGAACCATTATTACTCAAAAAGAAGACATAGCAGAAGAGTTGGCCGAATATTATAAACATAACTCCACCAACAACAATTACGAAGAAAGCTTTCTCACACACAAAATTGCACAAGAATCCATACCGATTAGGATAGAGGACAACCAAGATCCAATCAACGAACCAATCACAGAATCAGAATTTTTGGAAGCGCTGAATTCACTCAAGGACTCCGCTCCAGGCCCAGATGATATTCCAACATCATTTCTGAAGAACTTGCCACAGGTAGCAAAAAATATCCTTTTACAAATGTTCAACATCATCTGGATCGAACAGAAATTTCCTCAAATTTGGAGACAAGCAGTTATAATCCCTGTCCTCAAACCGTCTAAGTCAGTGGTTCATCTAGAATCTTACAGGCCGATTTCATTGACATGCACGATGTGCAAACTGTTAGAAAAAATCATCAACAAGAGACTTATCTGGACACTTGAAAACAAAAATCAAATCATACCAGAACAGTCAGGTTTCAGACCTCATAGATCGACACTCGACAACATAATAGATTTGGAAAGTCAGATACATGAATCTTTCGCCAACAAGCAGAAATGTATGGCAGTTTATTTTGATATCAATAAAGCCTTCGAAACAGCATGGCGTCATAAAATTCTAGTCAAACTTCAACAATGGGGATACCAGGGAAATATCTTAGCCTTTATTAAGAACTTTTTGAGCCACAGAATCTTTCAAGTCCGCCATGCCGGAATTTTATCAAAACATAAAGTCCAAGAGAATGGCACACCGCAAGGCTCAATCATGAGCCCAACACTGTTTTTAATTGCATTCAATGATGTCATTCAATCTTTGAAAAAACCTGTCCAAGCAAGACTTTATGCGGACGATTTAATTATCTTTGCGAAAGGAAAAAACGTCGGCAACTTAGCAATCACCTTACAGGAACATATTAATCTACTCGAATCATGGGCAAAGACTACAGGTTTCACTTTTTCCTCAAGTAAAACGAAATGCATATTATTTTCGAAAAGAATTATGGCAGATACTCCAATTCTCACACTATATAATGAAAATCTAACGTTCACAGACAACATAAGATTTTTGGGAATGATATTTGACCAACAGCTGAACTGGAAATCACACATCAAAAATCTCATTCTTTCGTGTCAAAAAAGACTCAATCTGATGAAATACTTAGCCCATAAACAATGGGGTGCAGAAGGATTGACACTCCTCACCTTATATAGAGCTCTCATACGCTCCAAACTTGACTATGGTTGCATTGCGTATGCCTCTGCAAAACCCTCGACACTGAAAACTTTGAATACCCTCCACAACTCTGCCTTACGCATAATTCTAGGAGCCTACAGAACTACTCCAATCGAAAGCTTGGAATGCGAACTCGGAGAACCATCTCTACAGCTCAGAAGGCAACAGTTGAGTCTATCCTATGCTACCAGAATAGCTTCACTCGACAATGTTCCAACATACAAAAATACAATCACAACACGCTTTCTGTTAGCATATGAGCAACCGAGAACTGATCCACCGTTCTATGAGAGGATTCGAAGGTACCTGAGATCACTCCAAATGCAGAAATTCCCATCTTTATATCCCATGAATATAAACACTCCACCCCCTTGGCAGATATCCCAACCAATCATCAACACTAACCTATCCTAGTTTAATAAAAATGACACGAATACACAAATCATAACCCAGAATTTTCGTGAAATCCTACATCAACATCAAGATTTCATAGAAATATACACAGATGCATCCAAATCAAATCTAGGAGTTGGAGCAGCAGTAGTAACACCTCAAACTATACCAACCTATAAGCTACCAGAAACCAATACAATTCTCACAGGAGAACTTTTTGCAATCCTGCAAGCATTACGTTTTGCAAAATCTAATATCTCCAATAAATACATCATTATATCAGATTCACTAAGCTCTTTACACTTGCTCCGTCAAATATATGTTCACCACCCAATAGGAAAACTGATCAAAAGGGAACTTCACGAAATTCAAGCACTGAACAAAGAAGTGGTATTACTTTGGGTTCCTTCCCATATAGGAATAACTGGGAACGAAACAGCTGATATGAGTTCAAGAGAGGCAGTCAACAACCCTAATCAGGTAGCGTTGCAACACACTCCTTCGATCGACATGAAATCTTATATCAAGAACAAGATCATGAACAATTGGAACACTCAGTGGCAGACGTCTCAATCAAAACTACGAGAAATCAAGTCAAACGTTGGACTGTGGAAGTATCATGAAATCAACAGGAGAACACAGGTATTAATGTCTAGACTCCGTTTAGGACACACGAGGATCACCCACGAATACCTTATATCTGGACAAAATGAACCAACTTGTGATATCTGTGAAGTTCGGCTAACAGTGAAACATATTATTGTGCAATGTCCCATGTTACAAATCGAGAGAGACTTATTCAACATATCCCATAATTTACAAGAAATGTTAGACTATAGTAATACCAACCGTGATAACTATTTGATTCAAGTTGGGTCCATTAGATGATCATATCGATATTCTAAAAATGTATATCAGTTATCCAAATTGTCAAGAATTGTGTGATGATTGGAATCTGTTCAATTGAATCCAAATTCTAATTGTGTATTGTTGAAAATATCGAACAAAATCGAAATTGTTACTGTTATTTCCGTCAACCAGTTGAACCTCTACGCGCAACCCTTAGAAGTATTCAAGAGACTTGTGCGAGCTAGGGAAGACGCAGCCCTTGCCTTTGAACGTGTGATTCCATGCACGTAATATTCAAATAATAGAGGAAAGTCGCCTAATATTAAATCCTTTTTTTATTACAATTTTTATATGAAAAAATATATTTTAATAATTCTCTTGTACCTACCAAATGCTATTATCTCTATAAAAAGAAAATACGTGTAGAAAAATATTTATTTTACAAAGTACAAATGACGTATAGGCAAAAGTGAAGAACATACATTTTTAAAATAAAAAAAAAGTTCGTGAAATTGGAAGCAGCATAGTCCTCATGTGCCAATCGGAAGTAAATTGAATGCTGTTTCCAAACGTCGCCATGTTGTTTCTATAAAAAATTCCTATACAGAAGATGCACGCTCCATTCCTAATTAAGGTTATTCAATTTAATGCACCCATCACGTATTGGGTGTTGCTAAAATCAGTAAATGCGTAATAGTAATTTGTGTTTCATATATTTTGCAACTTTTTTAGTACAATCTATGCCATATTATTGTTTCCTAACTTTACTTAATACCTTTTTGTAGCAGTTTTTATGTGGTGACATAAAAAACTGGTGCACACTGAAAAACATTCAATAATACGGTGCCATCTAGTAGTGAATAACCGAACTTTATGTGTTACACGGGATCCGATTATGCTAGAGATTTTCCATTCTGTGGGTTCGTTTATCGAAAACTGTTTAAAGGTTTTGAGATAACGTATAGTATTCAAAATTGGACCACCATCCAATATTAGATGACTTTCCTCTTACTAGTTCATGAAAATTTGATTTCTCTCAACTTTTGGACATTTGAAAGAAACATTCAGTCACGATCAAACGAGTAACTTTTCCTTCCTTCCTTTTCACGATTTTTCACATTTTCTGTCTTCGATTATAAACAGAAATCTTATCGCATCTGAAAAGTGAAAAACTTTTTAATAGTCGAGATAACATTCAAGTTACGATAGAAAATAGAAATGCAATTTCCTCAAGCATTACCAACTTTATTGAACAGTATGGCTGAATTCACATAAATTCTCCCTGGGCTAGTTGAAGAGAAAGGAAAGTGGGAAGTGTGGATAACTGATGGCGTCAATTATAATTCCTGCTAGGTAATGCGTTGTGTAGGAAAACTTCCTATACATTGACTTTTTTTAGTATATTGGGCACAGGAAAATTATTTCTCGAATACGGCAATGATAATGATACTGTTGACTGCAATTCCCGAGCTGACTGACTATTTCTGTTATGTAATCTACTGTTTGGAATACCTACCAGGGATGCAAGGAACAGAACTGGGCAACGTTGAAGACTTGTGACTGATACTAAAACATGTTTTCGTGTTCAGCTGACGTTGCTTTCAAATCTCCAGCGATAAAATGAACGAAACTCAAAACCCCAGGAACTTCCTGAGAAAGATGATTGAGTGGACCATTGGAAGATTGACGATTTTCAATAACCCATGCTGCTCACTCCAAGATGCAACCGAAAATGGTTCATATGGAGAGGTCAGCTGAATATAATAATAATAATACTTCTTCATAAACATGGCCTGTGGCGGTAGAGGACGGCTATTATTATTATTTGCCATGGCAACTATTGAGATCAAGATCATTGGAACTGGTTCAAGAAAAATTAAATTAAATAATGATGGTGCAAGCCAGGTTAAAATAATCTAGAAGAGGGGCACTGCTATGAACCTGCAATTCAGAGAAAATAACGTTGACATATGGAGTCCGGACCTGTCCGCAATTCGCTTAACAGCTTATGCTTTCAGCTCCAGCTAATTTGTGATTATCATAGTTATTATTTCGTTCTAAAATTTGAACAGTGCATCGTATCAAAGATAGAATTCCAACATCCAAATCACACTTAGTGAGTACTAAACCAACTTATTAAATATATTGCTTTTCGAAGCAATTCTATCGCTAACCGTACCAACACCAAAAAAGCACGGTCCCACAGTCGCAGTTTTTAGGAGTCAGGGCCGCACTCAGGTTCAAAGGGAGTATGAATATTCCAATTAAAATCTTATGATGAATTCCGAAATCGAAGGCAATATGCCTGTACAAATTCCTACCACGAGCAACTCTCAAACCCAACAAACTACTAGAAACGCATCCACACGTTCATATTCAGCTGCACTGAGTCAACATTCTCCAATTAAATTTCCAACCAAAGATCAAGCTATCGTTTTTAATGCCATTGAGAATACCAAACTTCAAGATTATCTTCTTCATTTAGGACCCATCGTTCACCCAAAAAATATTCTCTTTTCGTCGAGAATATCAAATAATAGAATTTGTATTTACCTCAATAGCAAGGCGACTGTTGATCAGTTCTTGAGAGACCATGGATCCATTACTATCAATGGAGAAACTATTACAGCTCGGAGATTAATTGCCCCATCTGAACGACTAGTAATATCCAACATAAGTCCTACCATACCACACGATATTCTAATAACGGAACTTCGAAAAATAGGCATAACTTTACTGTCGTCAGTAACTTTTTTGAGAATCGGTGCAACAAACCCGGAATACAATCATATTCTCAGCTTCAGACGTCAAGTGTATATCTCACCAACAGAAGCATTAATCATTCCTGATTCTATTGAACTAATCCATGATGACCTTACCTACCGTATTTTTCTATCCCGTGATAGTCAAACCTGTTTCAAATGTAGACTTACAGGTCACATTGCATCAAAATGCCCAACCAACCCACCCTTTCAAAATCAACCAATCGACATTCCCACAATGAACTTACCCACAACCTCCGAAAACAATCAAATAATTGACACAAATAATGGAAATCAATCCAACGAAGAAAGTACAGAGGAATCTCCAAACCAAATCAATTCATCCAAGCGCAATGTAGAAGAAATACTGACACCTACATCGGAAGACATACCGGAGTTTATTGCCCCCAAAGACATCCAAAAGATGAAGAAACCCAGAAACGACAATATTGTCAATACAATCGATCCTGAACAGATGCAATCCATAAAAAACTACATGGATCATCTACAAACGCCATGTATAATGAATACTGAACAATTCAAAGATTTCCTAGAAAATACGTACGGCTCAAGAGACGTTTTGAGTCTATCCAAAGACTATACTGACGATACTCCTGCACTCATGGAATTATTACTCAAGATTCACTCCCATACCGACATCAGAAGCTTGAAAGTCAGATGTACTAAACTTAGGAAGAAACTACAAAGACAGATTGAATCCGAGTCATACGAACCCCAGAGCGACTCATCAGATCAACTGTATTGATTTATTCCTATCCACCATCTCTTTATCCTTTTTTGTAAATCAAATTCAATACCATATTACAGTGGAATTTAAATGGATATTATATCCATTTAAACATGCTCCAAATTTTGCTATCTGAGTATTCTCCTGACATAGTATGTCTGCAAGAAACTCACTTTCGCGAAAATAAAACACACCATTTGAAAAATTATGAAGGTTTCTTTCAAAACCGCGCCGTCTATGAGAAAGCCAGTGGAGGTACTGCTATATACGTAAATCTAAATATGAACGCTGTTCGAATACCATTAAGAACCAATCTTGAAGCAATAGCAGTGAGTATAATGGCCCCAACAAGAATAAATATATGTAATATATATTTACCTCCAAATTCAGATATCAATGAACAAGAACTGACACTACTCCTAGACCAGATTCCTACCCCGCGAATAATCCTAGGGGATTTCAATGGACACAACATGACTTGGGGCTCGAACTATACTGACGGTAGAGGACGGAAAATTGAGAACGTACTAAATTTCGCAGATCTCACCCTCTTGAACAATGGATCCAAAACAAGATTCAACTCCGCTACTGGAAGTTCATCAACCCTAGATTTAACTGCATGCAATTCCAACCTCCTTACATCCCTAGAATGGAGAGTCTTAGAAGATCTGTATGGAAGCGATCATTACCCCATAATTATAAACAACACCTTAATAAGGCAGAACGATAAAGACGAACCAATTAAAAAATGGAGACTTGATAAAGCCGACTGGTGCAGCTTCCAAAATATAATAGAAGAGTATATTTCCGGAGTCGAAATAACAGATAATATAGATACATCAATTGCTAGCTTCAATAATATCATTATGAATGCAGCAAACGAAGCAATAGGAAAAACCAAATTCATAAAAAAACACAAAGCTGTACCATGGTGGAATGAAGAATGTTCCACAGCCATAAAAGCCTGTAATACTGCCTTGAAGAAATACAAAAAAACGAGAAATGAAGAAAATAAAATCAATTTCAAGAGACACCGAGCAAAAGTACGACTGACCACCAGGATTAGTAAGAGAGATTCATGGAGAAGATATGTACAAAGTATTAACAGCAACACCCCTCTTCCGTCAATATGGAAAAAAGTCAAAAATATATCTGGAATAAAAACGTACCAGGGAATAAATGCAATAGAGAAGAACGGAACCATTATTACTCAAAAAGAAGACATAGCAGAAGAGTTGGCCGAATATTATAAACATAACTCCACCAACAACAATTACGAAGAAAGCTTTCTCACACACAAAATTGCACAAGAATCCATACCGATTAGGATAGAGGACAACCAAGATCCAATCAACGAACCAATCACAGAATCAGAATTTTTGGAAGCGCTGAATTCACTCAAGGACTCCGCTCCAGGCCCAGATGATATTCCAACATCATTTCTGAAGAACTTGCCACAGGTAGCAAAAAATATCCTTTTACAAATGTTCAACATCATCTGGATCGAACAGAAATTTCCTCAAATTTGGAGACAAGCAGTTATAATCCCTGTCCTCAAACCGTCTAAGTCAGTGGTTCATCTAGAATCTTACAGGCCGATTTCATTGACATGCACGATGTGCAAACTGTTAGAAAAAATCATCAACAAGAGACTTATCTGGACACTTGAAAACAAAAATCAAATCATACCAGAACAGTCAGGTTTCAGACCTCATAGATCGACACTCGACAACATAATAGATTTGGAAAGTCAGATACATGAATCTTTCGCCAACAAGCAGAAATGTATGGCAGTTTATTTTGATATCAATAAAGCCTTCGAAACAGCATGGCGTCATAAAATTCTAGTCAAACTTCAACAATGGGGATACCAGGGAAATATCTTAGCCTTTATTAAGAACTTTTTGAGCCACAGAATCTTTCAAGTCCGCCATGCCGGAATTTTATCAAAACATAAAGTCCAAGAGAATGGCACACCGCAAGGCTCAATCATGAGCCCAACACTGTTTTTAATTGCATTCAATGATGTCATTCAATCTTTGAAAAAACCTGTCCAAGCAAGACTTTATGCGGACGATTTAATTATCTTTGCGAAAGGAAAAAACGTCGGCAACTTAGCAATCACCTTACAGGAACATATTAATCTACTCGAATCATGGGCAAAGACTACAGGTTTCACTTTTTCCTCAAGTAAAACGAAATGCATATTATTTTCGAAAAGAATTATGGCAGATACTCCAATTCTCACACTATATAATGAAAATCTAACGTTCACAGACAACATAAGATTTTTGGGAATGATATTTGACCAACAGCTGAACTGGAAATCACACATCAAAAATCTCATTCTTTCGTGTCAAAAAAGACTCAATCTGATGAAATACTTAGCCCATAAACAATGGGGTGCAGAAGGATTGACACTCCTCACCTTATATAGAGCTCTCATACGCTCCAAACTTGACTATGGTTGCATTGCGTATGCCTCTGCAAAACCCTCGACACTGAAAACTTTGAATACCCTCCACAACTCTGCCTTACGCATAATTCTAGGAGCCTACAGAACTACTCCAATCGAAAGCTTGGAATGCGAACTCGGAGAACCATCTCTACAGCTCAGAAGGCAACAGTTGAGTCTATCCTATGCTACCAGAATAGCTTCACTCGACAATGTTCCAACATACAAAAATACAATCACAACACGCTTTCTGTTAGCATATGAGCAACCGAGAACTGATCCACCGTTCTATGAGAGGATTCGAAGGTACCTGAGATCACTCCAAATGCAGAAATTCCCATCTTTATATCCCATGAATATAAACACTCCACCCCCTTGGCAGATATCCCAACCAATCATCAACACTAACCTATCCTAGTTTAATAAAAATGACACGAATACACAAATCATAACCCAGAATTTTCGTGAAATCCTACATCAACATCAAGATTTCATAGAAATATACACAGATGCATCCAAATCAAATCTAGGAGTTGGAGCAGCAGTAGTAACACCTCAAACTATACCAACCTATAAGCTACCAGAAACCAATACAATTCTCACAGGAGAACTTTTTGCAATCCTGCAAGCATTACGTTTTGCAAAATCTAATATCTCCAATAAATACATCATTATATCAGATTCACTAAGCTCTTTACACTTGCTCCGTCAAATATATGTTCACCACCCAATAGGAAAACTGATCAAAAGGGAACTTCACGAAATTCAAGCACTGAACAAAGAAGTGGTATTACTTTGGGTTCCTTCCCATATAGGAATAACTGGGAACGAAACAGCTGATATGAGTTCAAGAGAGGCAGTCAACAACCCTAATCAGGTAGCGTTGCAACACACTCCTTCGATCGACATGAAATCTTATATCAAGAACAAGATCATGAACAATTGGAACACTCAGTGGCAGACGTCTCAATCAAAACTACGAGAAATCAAGTCAAACGTTGGACTGTGGAAGTATCATGAAATCAACAGGAGAACACAGGTATTAATGTCTAGACTCCGTTTAGGACACACGAGGATCACCCACGAATACCTTATATCTGGACAAAATGAACCAACTTGTGATATCTGTGAAGTTCGGCTAACAGTGAAACATATTATTGTGCAATGTCCCATGTTACAAATCGAGAGAGACTTATTCAACATATCCCATAATTTACAAGAAATGTTAGACTATAGTAATACCAACAAAATCATACAATTTTTGCATGCTTTAGATATGACTAAGAAATTATAATTGTATTTCATCTACTCCACCGCTAATGACCCAATGGGTTGATGCGGTTATTTCTAATAAAAAAAAAAAAAAAAAAAAAAAAAAAAAAAAAAAAAAAAACGTTGACATATTTTGGATACATGGTTGAATGTTCTGGCCCACCCCGAAATATCCGTATCTAATGAGTTGTAAATAATTTTAATATTTCCGACTATGGTTTGTAATATTAGAACTTTGAAATCGCTATATACAGAAGCAGCTTTTGCAATTTGGGATACTTTTTGAATAGCTGTCAACTGGCATCATTTTAGTTCAAGTAAAAGTGTGAAAATAAGTTAATACTTTTTTTACAGATATATCGACAGGAGGATATTCCTCGTTTTCTATAATTGTCGTAAAATAAATTTTTCTTAGTCCATAACCTTAAGAGTTACGATACATACATGTTATCTCGATAATTATGAGAAGGACTTTTTAAAAACAATATACGAGGTGGTTTGTACCACCGTTACAAAAATGCGACTTGATATAGTAACGAGCTTTATTGAACTAAACTAGCGAACTCGTGTTCTGTCTTTTATAGCAATACAGAGTGTTGATTCAGCATCAGCAGTTCCCATCGTGGAACTTTGCGGATGCTGATAACAAAGATCAGCTTTTCCGAGAGAATTGTTATCGCTTGTAACCTGATACTTATGAGAAGGCCATACTGCCATAATATCGCATATAACAACTCCCCCTTATAATAAAAAGTTGGTGCAAAAGCGACAACTTTTGAAAATGAAATTTGAAAATAAAAAGAAAATTTTTAAATTTGAAAACATTGAAAATTGAAGTTGGATTTAGAATCCTTTGTTGCTGGATGAAGTCAGCTCTAGTTGTTCTTCTATTGATTCTTCGAGATGGACGCTTGGACGTCTTCGAGGGATAAATCTGCTAAAGGGACTTCTTGTTCTTGATGGTCTGGGTGAAGGTGGAGGTTGACTGTCCGGTGCCATGATACTAATTCTTGTGGATTTTCTGCGTCTACATTTGCAGAACAGGTACAGCAGAATCAATGAGATGATTGATGCAATTGTGAGATATGTGAACCATGAGATGTGTTTGTTCACATAGGGTTGATTGATTAGTTTGTCCAAATCTTCGGAGTATTGGTTCAACTTATGCTGGGCTATGCTGAGGTCCTCCGTATCGATTTTGTTGAGTTTCAGCGGTTTCAGGTCTTGAAGACGGTGTTTTTCAGGTAAATGTTCGCAGCATTGGAATGGTATCAATACAGGTTGGTTTCTGTATGTGATGTTCTTGAAGTTGTGTGCGAAATGCTTGGAATGGACTCGTGTACTTCCTATGAATGCGTTGCATTCTGGCTGAAGTTTGAGAAGAGAGTTTTTGTTGATGATTTGGGTGACTGCCTCTCTGTTGATGCATTTGATGGTAACTGGTAGTGGATCGGACAATGATATTAGCCACAGGTTTGATGCTAATTCGTAGGCGTTGTAATCTTTGGCGAAGATGACTGATGATTGGCATGTCTTCGGTACATCGACTAGTTGCCGAAGGAGCTGTGCTTCGCATATGGCATTGTTGTCGATTGGGTATGGCAGAACATCGGAACAAATCAATGAAGTGGTGTCCAAGTTCTTGCATTTGTCCAAATTTGAGAGTGAAACGTATAACATTGAATCGTCGTCTCTCGCGATATATTTTCGTGAGTTTGTCAACATGTGATGGAATCCTGTTCGGTTATCCAGTATAGGAATTGGAAAAAGGCGGTATAGGGTATAAGTTTCGGGTTCTACGAGAGGAATTTTGAGAACGAACACTATTTTTGTATCAGTTTGATAAGCATGGAGTTCAATGATTTCCAAATATTTGGCAACATTTGACAAATAGGTTGGAAGTGGTAAATTGTTTTTCGATAATGACTGAGATATCTCTTGAAGAGAATTAACTAACGTTCTTGGAGATACGATCGATGTGTGAATGATTTTAAGACGAGCAAACGTGATTGAATTCAAAATGTCGTCAAGAGTTGATTCAAGAAACACATAACTTTCCATTAGTGCTTCACACAGTTCTGAAATTTGTAGTTGTGTTTGAATAAAAGCTAAATCATCAGCAAGATTGTATATTGAACGTTCGATTTCTTTTAAATCATTATTGAATGTTTCTTCGTCAATTTGTAACTTTTGTATTGTGCTATTGAAACTCTTTATAACTGAAGTTGTAACTGATATTTGATTTTTCATGAGATTTTCAAGTTGATATTCGTCTTTAGTAACTTTGTCTATACATTCATTGAAATATTCCCCATCGGAAGCATCTAAGTTGCCCGTGATGGCTTTCCAAAACGTTCCTACACCGTTAATCAATCCGCGTTTCATTCTATTGTAGAATTGAGTGTCAGCAAATACTTCACGGTATTTTAGATCAAGTGATTGGGAAATTTGGGAAATGAGGCTAGTGTGGGTGTTGAATTTGGCTCTAAAGGCTTCCATTCTAGGGTCGTCTGTTTCAAGAAGATCCATCGTGCTTTGTAGAATTTTGTTGTTTTTGTCCAAGGCTAGTTTGATTGGTTCTAAGTCTTTATAAATCAATAAGGTCCATTTATCGTTAGAAAGTTTGATAGAGGATTCTTCATGATAAAAGATGCCGATTGTATTATTGATTGGTTCAAGCTTGTACTGGCAACTGACTGCCGAGATCAGCAGGATGAACCTGTAATTAAATTAATCGTCTTCAAAATAGGGTTTAAGCCTATCGAAATTTACTTTAGTTTTTTGTCTTGTTTTCCAATTTACCAAAATAGCGGAATTTTTGAATATTTCCAAAATTTCAAATGGGCCATTGAATTTATTTTGCAGTTTATCCTTTATTTGCGATTCTTTTACATACACTTTGTCACCTACTTTGTACTCATGTATTTTGTCTGAAACGTGTTTGTCAAATCGAATTTTGGCTTTCTCTTTTTGAGTTTGAGTTCTTTCGCGTGCAATTTTATAGTAGTGAGATATTCTGTTATTTAGATCTCGCACATATTTGGATATGAGGTCTTTTTGATTGTACAGTGTCTCCGGTGGTCTACTAGAAGTGTGTCCAAATACGAGTTCATATGGGGTGAAACCGTGAGTCTTGTTCTTGGTGTTGTTGTAACAGATGACTGTATAGGGTAGTATATTGAAGGGATGTTCGTCAGGATTTTCAGTTTTTTGTGCCCTAATCATTTCCATTAATGTAGAGTGGAATCTTTCTAGTGATCCATTGGATTGAGGATGGTTTACACTAGAGTAGGTAAGTTTTATATCGTATAGGGTACATAGGTCTTTGAGCGTGTTGTTCTCGAATTCCCGACCTGAATCACAGTGGATTCGGAGAGGGGTTCCGTAGTGCTGAAAATATAGCAGAAGGGTATTGACAACAGATTTTGCTGTCTTGTCTTCTAGAGGGTAGGCTTGGGTAAATTTGGTGAGTTCATCTCTAATGGTAAGAGCGTAATTTCGTGTGGGAATTTCACAGATGTCAATATTGATTCTTTCGAAAGGAGTCTTTGGTGTTTCGGTGATAACCAGGGGACTGTTTAAATTTTTTCTACATACTTTCACTTTTTGACAAATTTCACAGTTTCTTACAAAATATTCTACATCTTTGGTTAAGCCTTGCCAATTAAATTTTTCTTTAATTCGTCTAACCGTCTCATTTATGCCACGATGAAGGTTGGCTTTTCCTGAGTGGTAATGATCAAGGATTACGGGAATTTCATCCGGAATGGGTGTTCTTATTATATTTTGACAAATTTTTAATTTAATATCTTTTTCATTGTAAATGAAGCAAAGAATTTCGAGGACAGGGAGTTCTAGATTGTTTTCAACAAAGTATGTCTTCGAGAGGTCTAGTATATTTTGGTTTTTATAAAGAACGTAAAATAACTGTTCATTGACTGCGTCGGGGTTGTAAGGTATTGCGATAATATAATATTTTCTGTCTTTCACAGACTTACTACTTAAAATATTGATTTTGTCATGAGTGAAGTCTGCATGTTCTTCAAAAATATCTTCAATGATTTTATGATGGAATTCTTGTAGTTTGTCTTGCCAAAAGAATGTAATGATATTTTTATTTGATTTATCTAATAATTGAGTATTGACGAATTCAATTTTTGAGTAGTCAATAATTGATTTTGTTTTGTAAAGATTGATAAATGTTTCGAACTCATTGGTCATTTTTTCCAAGTCTGGTTCGTCTGTTTGATTGTCTGCATGATTGTCAGTCTGATTGTCTGCCTGATTATTTGCGTCAGGGTTGTCGTTCGAATTTTCTTCTTCCAAATGTAAGATTTTTGATTGGAATTTTGCACATTGGTCAAAGTGATTGATTTTGATTCGCGAAAGTGCGTCCGCATTTTTGTTGACTTTGCCGGGTTTATAGATAATTTCGTAGTCGTACTCTTCGAGCTTTAAGCGCCAACGAGCAAGTCTACTACCAGGGTCTTTGATGGAGAAAAGCCATGTAAGTGGTCTATGGTCTGTTACTAATTTGAACTTTCGTCCAAAGAGGTAGGGGCGGAAGTGCTTCACTGCCCAAACTATTGCAAGTAATTCTCTTTCAATTGTAGAGTAACGGGTTTCAGCTGTGCACAAGGTTCGAGAAGCGTAACCAATGGGAAGGTCTTTACCGATAGGTCCTTGGGATAGGACGGAGCCAATGGCGAATGCGCTTGCATCAGTGGTGAGAAGGAAGGGTTCATCGAAATTCGGGTATATCAAAATTGGAAAGGTAATGAGTGCTTGTTTGAGACTTTCGAAGGCATCTCTGCATTCTTGATTGAAATCGAAGGCGATATCCTTTTGTAAAAGTCTTGTCAAGGGTTTTGAAGTTTTGGCAAAGTTCGGGATGAACCGCCTGTAATACCCTGAAAGTCCTAGGAAGGATTTGATGTCTTTCGGATTTTTGAGTTCTGGAAAATTTTTGATGCAATCAATCTTGGTAGGGTTTGGTTTTACACCATCCTGGGTTATTAGATGTCCTAGATAAGCTACTTCTTTGCGAAGAAATTCGCACTTGTCTGGCTGAATTTTGAGATTGGCTTTGCGAAGACGTTTAAAGACTTCAGATAATCTGGAAATATGTTCATGAATTGTGGGGGAATAAACGATGATGTCGTCCATATAGACGAGACATCTTTCGTTCTGAATGCCCATGAGGATATTGTCCATGACGCGCTGGAAGGTGGACGGGGCGTTTTTCAAACCGAATGGCATGCGAACGAATTCGTAGTGGCCATTTTCGACAGAAAAAGCTGTTTTCTGAATGTCTTTTGGATCGATCTCGATCTGGTGGAAACCAGATGCCAAGTCCAGTGTGGTGAAATATTGGCACTTCCCTAATTGATCTAGCAGGTCAGAAATATTAGGGAGAGGGTATTTGTCGCCTATTGTGAGTTCATTGAGTTTTCGGTAGTCAATGACTACACGCCATTTTTGCTTTCCTGAAGCATCTATTTTCTTGGGCACAACCCATACGGGAGATGACCAAGGAGATACCGAAGGTTGGATGATACCCTGATCAAGCATTTTGGACATTTGATTTTTGACTTCCTCTTTGTGGATTTGGGGGTAACGGTATGATTTGGTGAAAATTGGTTTACTGTTATTTGTGTCAATCGAATGTTTGATTTCGTTCGTAAATGTTAAATTGTCGCCTTCTAGATAGAAAATATCTGAGTATTCTAGACAAAGATTTGAAATCATTTCGTTTTCTTCCTCGTTTAAGTGTTCGAGACGTAATTGTTGTTGTATGATTTGGTGTCTGTCTGTTTGTACGTTTTCATTTTGAAGTTCTTCATTGAGGTTATTGATCGAAAATTCCTGAATGGGTTCCAGTGATAATTCAGAAAATTTGATAATTTTTGGGATCGCGTTCACATTAATTATTGAGGTTAAAAATTCACCTTTTTCGTTTATTTTGACAATGGCATTTGGTAGGCGGACTTTTTCAATTTCCTGAGCTATCAGTATAGCATCAGTGTTTCTCAAGTTACATTTCAGTTTGAAGACTCGTTCAGTGCGAGGCTCAATTGAAATTTGATTTAGATTTTCGAGAATTTGTTTTGGTTCGACAGTTTCTGTTTGTTTATTGTCGTCTGTTACTTTGAAAAGAGGAACAGTTTTGAAATTGGTAATTAGCTGTTTGTTCTTGAGATCTACTATACAGTTATAGTGTTCTAAGAAATCAGCGCCTAAAAGTCCGTCGAATTCAATGTCAAGATTGTGAATATATATCTTATGGGGATCGTCAGGTATGAAAGGGATCAGTGTTGATTCCGTGATTATTATTTTCTGGTCGGTGATGCCTTGAATTGCAATATTTTCTGGGAAACGTGTTTGATAATTTTCACAAGTTTTTGGTTTGAAAATGGAAAGTCCTGCACCTGTATCTATTAGAATTTTGAAAGTATTGGTGATATCGTTAATATAATAAAGATTTTTTGAGTTTACTGATAAAAGTGGTTTCATATGAACCGTTGTTCTGGGAAGTTCAGTGTTGGATCGAAATTGTCCAAATTCATTGTTTGAATTTGGGTTTGAAGGTGGGCTATGGTTTGGTCTTGGGGTTCCTCTTGTAAGTAGTTGGGAGGATCGCCCTGTATTGGGTCTAACTGAAAATTTTGGGTATCAAAGTTCTGGGAGAAGTCTTCATACGGGTTTTGGTTTTCAGTATTGATTGGTTCGTATTGATTTTGACTGTTATCGGTATAATAGTCTGGTTGATAGTCGAAGGTTGGTTCGGAGCTACTAGCAGTATAGTGGTTTTCTTGATTTTGATCATAGCCATCATAGTATTGATTGTCAAATTGTTGGTAATTCATATGGTAGGTTTTTTGATTATTTGGTCGATAGTTTGGATTAGGTTGTATCGTGGAGGGTCTTTGATTATTGAATGTTGGATTTGGTTTAATGACCGAAGGTCTGTTTTGTTGAAACTGATTATTTTGTTGGTATTGATTTTGGTATTGTGGTGGTCTTTGATTAGGACCAGGTTGTTGGAATGGTCTTTGAATATTCGTGTTCTGAACTGGAGGTCTCTGGAAAGTTGGTCTAGAGAAATTTTGATTATTTTGCGTTGAGTATTGTCTAGTGCGACATTCGCTTATTAAATGTCCCATGCGACCACAGAAAGAACAAATTTTGCTAGGTTGATGTGAGATTGGTTTTCGAATGGGTGCTTGGATTTGATTCCGGTTCGGTTGCAATTTTTGGTTTTCAAAGTATGACAATTGGAGTTCACGTCTGATTCTAATAATTGCTGAAAGCATATTAGTAGGATTTCCTGCCCTAACTATTTGTCCTATTTTTGGTTCAAGTCCAGTCAGAAGGGTATTTAGTGTCATGGTTTCAACTAAATGTGATTGTGCCGTTTTTTGTTCTCTTGACATGAGTTGTTTATTAATAGACGAGTGCATTTTTGCATTGTGCGATTGCAAACGAGAAACGAAAGTTAATGCCGACTCACTTGGTAGTTGGCGTATTCTTTGTAGATCTTGAATCAATGCAGTAAGATCTCTAGAATCACCGAAATGAATTTCTAAAAGATGTTTGATTTCGTCCCATGTTGATGGGTTTCGAGAGTTCACTAATTCGGCTGCTTTTGCGCGAAGTCTATTTTTTATGTGTAGAACAACTAAAGTTTTTTGATCTTCCACGGCCATAGTGTGAGCAGTATCACACGCTTGTAAAAACGTTGTGAGGAAAATTTGGTTTCCATCATACTCGGGTACGATGGAGAATATTTCACTTAGCCTGTATGGCTCTAGAGGTTGAGGTAGATTTTCCTCGGGAACTTCTGGATCGTTAGGCATTGTGTTTCTATTATTAGAAATTTATTTCACTATTTTAATAATAATCGATCAGTGCGATTATCGGGATAATTGAACAGTGCAATTATCAAAAACAATATTCGTTCACTTATTCAGTAGAAGAGAATGGAGAGAATATCAGGAATATTTGGATATTCGAACAGATATAAATATTTGAATACGAAAAATACGAGACAATTCAATATATGGTTTCTTACTCTATGTGTTGAAGCATCGAGTTCGTCTTGTTCTCGTCGACGTCTGCCAGGGGCTTCACCAGGTGTTCCTTCCACAGATTCTTCGAGTGATGACTCCCTCAGGGTTCGATTCCGGTAAAGGATTGGTATCCACCGTCACTAGTGAGGAGTTGCCGTGTTCTAGTAACGTTCGCGGAATCCTACAGCGACTGCGCCAATTTGTTATCTCGATAATTATGAGAAGGACTTTTTAAAAACAATATACGAGGTGGTTTGTACCACCGTTACAAAAATGCGACTTGATATAGTAACGAGCTTTATTGAACTAAACTAGCGAACTCGTGTTCTGTCTTTTATAGCAATACAGAGTGTTGATTCAGCATCAGCAGTTCCCATCGTGGAACTTTGCGGATGCTGATAACAAAGATCAGCTTTTCCGAGAGAATTGTTATCGCTTGTAACCTGATACTTATGAGAAGGCCATACTGCCATAATATCGCATATAACATACATAATAGATATTTATGATATAAGGATCATAATGACGATCATTATGATACTAGCTGTGAAGATTATCTGACGAGGCAAGAGCCGAGTCTGATGATTACATAGCTACGAGGATATATTGAAAATTCTTAGCCTATTATAGAACCAAACAAAATTTCAATGTCAAAATATTTTATTACTCAACATATTCTCCTAATTGGATACATTTATAACAGCGAACCTACAACGTCTCTAGACCTTTCAAAAAAAATGTTTCGTCTTGCTCTGCAAACCAGACCTCCACAGCTTTTATTACCTCCTCGTTGGAAGAAAATTTACGACCTTTTAAACTATTTTTCAGTTGAGGAAAGAGATGATAGTCGGACGAAGCCAAATCTGGTGAATAAGGGGGGTGTTCTAGTAATTCAAACCCTAAATCACGAATTTTTTGCATGGCAACATGAGATTTGTATGCAGGGGCATTGTCCTGCAAAAACAAAACACCTTTGGATGGCTTTCCGCGTCTTTTCTCTTTAATTTTTTCCCGTAGAGTGGTCTACTGACCACTATGAACACTATGTAGAATAGTAATATCCAGTTATTGTTCTACCCTTATCCAAAAATTAAATCATGATTACTCCATGGCAATCCCAAAAAACTGAAGTAAGAACTTTTCCAGCAGATTTTTGGACACGAAACTTCTTAGGTCTTGGAGAACCGAAGTGACGCCATTCCATCGATTGTTGCTTTGTTTCTGGATCGTAGAAATGTCTCATCCATAGTAACAATTCGGTTTAAGAAGTCTACATCGTTTTCAAATCGAGCACAGATCGAACGCGATGCTACTACCCTTGCACGCTTTTGTTCAACATTCAAACATTTGGGGATCCATTTTGCAGCAATTTTTATCATGTCCAAATTGACGTAGACTATATGATGAACGCGTTCGTATGAAATATTCAGATTTCCGTTTTAGCCCAATTCGACGGTCTGTTAAAATCATGTCATGAACTGCATCGATATTTTCGGGGACTGACACAGAAACTGGCCTTCCCGATCGGTCATCATCTTCAATGGAAAATTTACCTCTTTTGAAGCTTGCACAATTTTTCAAGGCCGCATACGAAGGACATTGATCACCAACGGTATTAAGCATATCTTCGTAAATCTGCTTACCTCTTAACCCTTTTAAATACAGGTACTTGATGATGGCTCGATACTCCAATTTTTCGATTTTCACAATTTCGATGGATATATTTTTTCTTTCAATTTATTGAGTAACTCTGGTTTACTTTTTTGACGTCAAACTTTACACTGACTCTTCTAATAAGTTATTGTTCCTTGCTATGGTAACGCAATATTTTGTTTATGCAGGGAACTGGTCTAGGCTAACTAGATATCAATACATCCTCGAAGTACCATAATGAATGTTTATGACCCCAATTTCATACAAAATTTTATATTCCGACGATTTCTTTAAAATTAGATTTCTTGTTGCATCACAGTGTAATGAGAACGTATAGCTTAGTTTCAGTAATGTGCGTAGAAACGTAAGGTTATAATGGAATTGTTTGTTTGTTTTCTCAAGTCATTGTCAAAGTTACATTTATTAAAAAGTTCATCAAGCATTTTTAAAAAAAATTATAATTTCAACATTTCAAATGTGTCTATATTTTTTCATTATAGTCCTATAAAGTATTTAATTTTGACACTAAAAATGAAATCCATAATAATATCATAATGATCATAATGAATTCGAGTATTTTTTGGTAAAAAAATTAGAAATTCGATGAAGAAAAACAGGCATAAAAAAATTTGGAAATACAACCAAAATTCTAAATAATGATTTCTATTCATAAAATTCAACCTAGTAAAAAATATTTGATATGACATACCTAATAGATGTTGTTTGTTTCACCCCGTTATAACCCAATGACATTACTTAAAAAAATACACACATTTACCTCGTTACGAATGTACGTAATCTCACAATTCAATAGTTTCTGTAATAACGTGGATTTGAGAAAAAGTTCAAAAACTCAAAAACCTTATTTTCAGTGAAGATATCTCTTTAGGGATTGGAATGAGAATCATTTTTTAAATGACGGACCCCACATCATTTTCAACAATGAATCAATCACCTTCTAATTTTTTCTCGCAAGAAATTGAATTTTTCCGCAACCTACCTGAAAAACTTGCACATTTTGCAATGTGAACATGCATGCGCAGAAAATTACATACTTATTTCGCATTAGTACGACATCCACTACGGACTTGGAAACTAAAAATATTATCGGAGGATATACAGGGTGTTTCCTAAGTACGTGTAGAAAATTCAGGAGCGTATTGCTGACATCAAAATAAGAAGAAAAGTTCCTATAAACATATGTCCACAATTTATTCGTTTCTGAGATACAGAGTGTCAAAGTTGAATTCTTATTTTTATTTCTTGTGAATAATTTCAAAATAATTTTGATATTTGGGTGAAGTTTGGTATCTGGGAATATTTATTATTTAATTTGTGTAAAAAATATATTCTTGATAGAGGTAACTGCGAGCCACTGTTTTCGAGTTATTGAGATTTGAAATAATCGATGCAAGTTATTCTGAATGACAAGATTTTTTAATTCAATACAAATTCAATTAGAAATTAGTTTTTTTCACAATTAACACAAAATTTGATTTTGTCACTGAGAAATCATCCCAGATACCAAACTTTACTCGAATATCACGAATATTTTGGCATTTATTCACAAAAAAACAAATATAATGATTAAACTTTGACACTCTGTATCGTAGAAACGAATAACTTGCGGACATGTGTTTATGAACACTTTTTTTCTTATTTCGACGTCAGCAACATGCTCCCAAAGTTTCTACACGTACTCAAGAAACACCCTGTATAATTACCAAGCAATTCAAGTTTAGGAAAAAAATAATCATACGAGTATTCCCATAGAACTGAATCTCTCGTACGAACATATTTTTCTAGTAGGTCGTCGGGAAAGTATAGTGCATAAACACTATAAAGGAATGAGTTATTTTATTCTCGACACATCATGTCACACTCGTGATCCTATTTTCGGCACTAGTTGCAGAACAACTGTACTAAGGGTAAACATTAAAATATTTGATAAAACAACATCAAAGTACCAACTTGAGCACACATAATAATAACTATTCTTCTAAGACCATGCTCTATTTGTGGAGTTATTTGCCTATGATCAACTTGCGGTAGCAAATATAAAAACGTATCGTTTTTCTTGTGCTTGTATTTTGAGTAAAATTACAAAATTCAGAAATGCGTACATGAGAGCAGTAGACAAACCGTATTTTATAACCAACTTCAACATAATTAACAATTATAAGATCAATATCAAACTCATAATCTAGCAAAAACAATACTAACTAAAATGTATATGTGGCTGGAAATAAAACAATATTAATAAGAAAAATAGTGAATGTCTTCTTCCCAATGTAATGTTACTTATTTTATTTGAATTTATCTTGCGACATTTCATTTTATATTCTATGGTTCTATAATAGCAGTTAAGATGGATGGTATTTATAACTTCCAGATACTCAACTTTCCCCGATATTGTCGAACCTTCATCCTGGAATACGAGATGAAGCTCTGTAATCGTTATACTGATAAATTTTACCATGTTTTTTTCTTAGGGCGGTATTGTATTACTAATAATTCCGTATCTCTTCTTATTGACGTTCTGAACAAAATGTTGAATTTTTCCCTTACTATAATTTTTTTTAGGAATTTCTCATGTTTCCAGAGGAAACCCTTATAGTAGCTCATCTAAGACATTGGGCGTGCAAGGAAGTTACTAATTAAATCTTCCCCATATCCTAGGGCGGCAAACTCCTTTGTGTTGTGTGGCGTTAGCCATGTTTTGACTTTCATAGCAACAGAGCTTGACTCTGAGATGTTGTCTGAGAGATATTTCTGTGTAAGTGAGGAATCCAATTAACAGGCGTGAAACAATCATGATTATCAAAACACAAATTTCTTTGATTTTGATAAACATATTATGTTTCTTGGAAAGCACACGAGAGCATAGCGAGAGAGTGTTTGTGATATAAAGCAATATAATTTGTTTGGAAAAAGAGAAGGAATTGATATTCATCGTTTTTGTCGAAATAATTTCACGAATAAAGTAATCACCGAGAATGCTCTTTCTAAGATGCTCAAAAACCCTGGTATAGCGACTCAAACCTGCAAAACTGTGGGATAAAAGGCGAGACATTCGCCAGCTTGATTACGAGAAAACAAATAAAGTCATGGAGAGCATTTCCAATATCCCGCGATACTTGCATGAATTGCCAACTTTGATATTCTTCTTAGGGTGAGTATTCATGACTGGAATTTTCAAGTATTGCGTACGAATATAAAATGAATAAAACAACATAATAAGTGAAATGTACAGTATTATTGTCTTATAGTAGTTTGAATTGGATATTAATTCATTTCATATACGAGTCTTCAAATTCATGTACATGAGAAGTCACCATTAGTACTATTCAGTTAAATCCTACAAGGACGCAATCCGATTACAGATTACCGATTATAGAAACACACCACTATTTAATTTTTTTTTGTTTTCAAAAAAATCTATTTAAAATCTAATCAGTCGGTACACCAGGGTTTCAAGACATCTTAGCTCTTTTATTCGTATTGACGATTAATTTTGAATAGACATTTTTTGTTATTTTCATTCATGCACACCCTTCCACGGCCCACTATTCATTTCAACCTAGACTTTTGTTAATCCCGCATTTTATTTATCAGTAAGACAACCATCACACAACATCACAAAACTTGGAGCCGAATTCATAAAAAATGACAAGCTTATACTTGCACAATATCAATATCAATATTCATGTCCAGTGCAAAGCTTTGCTGATGAACATCATATTTTCTTCTTTCTCTTTCATAGCTCCGATTCCAGCCCATGAAACCAGAGGAGAGTGAGGAAAGGACGAGAACGATTTAAATATGGACTTGGCAAAATTTCTAGAAAGGGGTCCAACAACTTGGTAGAATTCAGTTCGAACAAGACTCAAGCAAGTCTTTTCTCTAGAAATACCGATGTAATTATGTCAGGAGTACTCATACCAATGAAGTCCTTTATTTCAATGCTCGGTATTACCATCAGTCGGTAGTAACATTTTATGGGACAATCATCTAAGGTCCATTCCAATAAAATTATTTTTGGTTTTTGGTTTCGTCCCAAGATCTATTTCACTTTCCTTCAACTGATAAGGAATTTATAAGGCACAGATCGGTCCTTAAAACATAGAATGTTTTATTTCTCATTTTGTGTTCCTTTTTAATTTTAATATTATTTTTTCCGGCTTCTGGCTCCTGAAATAATGTTTTTTTTGTTTTTTTTTTTTTGAAAACGTACCTAATTAATTTAGAGGAAATGGAAAGCACAATCTTCTTTGAGGAAAGAACAGAGCTGATAGAACTAGATAAAGCAGAAAATCTCAAGTTTCCACCTTGTATACTGCGGAATACATCTTGTTTTCCTTATTTTTCCATAAAACTTGATTGATGTCGAAAAAGGTCTGTTTAATGTTCTTCAATTGGCTGAAGGTTGAAACCAAAGCCAAAAAAAAGTTTTTCAATACAAATGAAATCGACCATTTACGACCCCTATTAATGAACGAATTCAGGTGTTATGGATGTTATTTCGCTAGAATGGATATTGACAATAAATTTATGATGCCAGATGTTGCGAAAACTGCTTAACTTGCATCTTTAACTTAATTGCCAGAATTGAATTCCTTTATTTCAACTAGAGTGAGATAGACGAAAAACTATTGTAATCAACTCTTCTATTAAAATGCTATTAATGATGTCGAAAATTATTATTATTATTAAAATATCTTGATCATTCGATCGCCTTCATTAATACACTAGTTGATTAAATTACTAATAAACTTTTGCAATAGCATTTAGGAACAAACCTGAAAAGTTCAATTTTACTTATTACACTAGTTATTAGTGATTTCAAAAAGTTAATTTGAGACAAAAAAACATCAATCTACAGAAGAATATTTCGAAAAATTTGCAATATTCCATTATTTCAGAAAAATATTTTTAATTTTGCATATAAATTATAAACAAGTTTTTGAAATAAGTATTTTTACCATCTTTAAAAATGACCCCCACTTTTTGCCTATTAATTTTTCTAAATTGCCTCCTTATTGGTGGTATGTTAATATCGATTTTTAGGTTTTCAGATATGTAGAAAGCTTTTTTCGTAACTCTATTTTCCAACTCTATGTTGCAAACATTATGGTCCACACTATACATATGTTAGCACCGAAGAAAGGAGTTCATTCGAAAAATACGGCTTCCGGACAATTGCCCGAAAACAATTTCCCGAAAGACAATTCCCCGAAAACAGTTGCCCGAATGGACAATTGCCCGAATGGACAATTTTCCGAAACACAATTGATCGAATGTACAATTGCCCGAATAGATAATTGCCCGAAGAACAATTGCCCGAAACGAGCCCGAAAGGACAATTGACCGAAAAATGTATTTTAGCGCTACTTTATAAATTTGTAACCAATATTTTCGGAAAATTCTGTATACTATTATTTCTTCTCTGATTTACAATAACACCCTTAATACCTACTATAATAATTGAGGTTACTCATTGAACGTATCCAGGTACACTAACTAAAAATATTAATTCCAAAAATGTTATAATCCCTCTTAATAATAATAATCCTGATATCCTAACATCCTAATAACACCCTTAATACCTACTATAATAATCAAGGTTAGAATAAGTGCGACTCGTTAATTAGTCATTATTTACTTTTATTTAATTACTGCACTAAAGGTTTCTTATTTATTTATTGTCCAAAATCTGAGAAAGAGTCACGACGCAAAATGGCTTTGGAGTTTGTACTTAGTGAAAAGGGGAAGAGGAAATTATTTATCGACGGCTATCTTTAACAGAAAGATAAAGAAAATCAAAGTATTTATTGGAAATGTGATTACTTACTACAAGACGTTCAAGTGTAAAGCTCGTGTTATAACCTTAGAAAATGCAGTAGTAAAAAGAAGTGGAACACACATCAATGTAGCGGATGCCAGGCAAGTGGAAAAAACAAAATTTCTCAATGGCATACGTGAAAACACTAGACAAACCCAAGATGGGCCACATCATATACTATCAACTGCATCTATTCAGCTTGGTCAAGCTACAGCTGCCACGCTTCCAAAAGTGAGCATCAGCATTAAAAGAACAATAAGGCTTGTACGAAGTAATCAGCAAGCCGCTCCGGCTTCACCACTTCACAGACGAGACATTGTTTTTCCAGAAGAGTATAAACTGACAAAAAATGGAGAACAATTTTTATTATTTGATTCAGGCCAACACGATGATCGGTTGTTAATTTTTTCAACCAGACAAAATCTGTTTCTTCTGGCAAGGTCACAACACTGGTTTGCCGACGGAACTTTCAAAACTGTACCTCACCTTTTTCATCAGCTATATACAATCCACGGATTGGATAAGAATACTGCTTTTCCTTTAGTATATGCACTACTCACTAACAAGGCACAAGAAACTTATGTTCGCTTACTTTCGAAAGTAAAAGAACTTTTGCCTGAAGCTTCGTCTGCAACCATATTAACAGAGATTTTGATAGCGGTATGATAAGTGCTATAAGACAACAATATCCCAACTCAAGACATCGTGGGTGCTTTCATTTCAGTCAATGTCTCTTCAGAAGAATCCAGTTAGACGGTTTAAAAAGAAGGTACGAAACTGATGCAGATTTTACATTAATAAAGCTCCGATTATTGTCGGCTTTAGCATTCGTTCCTACTGCAGGCGTAGTGGAGGCATTTGAAACCATTTGCGAGCAAAATGTGTTACCTGCAGAAGCCCAGTTGAAGATACCTGGATCGGGCGTCCACAGAGAGGGAGACAACGTCGTTTGCCCTTATTTTCGCATGATCTGTGGAATTGTTATGATGGGGTGCAAGAAAGTTTGCCAAAACCAAACAATTCCATAGAAGGATGGCATCGAGGGTTTGAACAACAAATTTCTGCAGATCGTCCAAACATTTGGAGATTTATTAACGGCATTCAGCTGGAGCAAAGCTTACACGAACTTCAAATTGAACAGTATGTAGGAGGCTTGGAAGGCCCTCCTACACGTAAAAAATACAGAGATTGTGCTGAGCGGATTGCAAGTCTGGTAAATAATTACGATCCTGCGAATACTTATGAGTTCCTACGGGGAATAGCACATAATTTATCGTATTAGTATAAAGATAAATAGTAAATAAATTCTCTAAAAAAAAGTCAATTTGAATGTTTTATTCCAAGTTCTAAACACGCCTAGCGATAGACGTGAAAACGTGCTGTGCACTTATCGGACAACGGATTATATTCCGTAATATATCCAGTGATAAGGCACTCAACATGATCGTACGCGCAATTAAAAGTCTATTGGTTTCACTATATTTAAATACATTTTTCGGTCACTTGTCTTTTCGGGCAATTGTTCTTCGGGCAATTGTCTATTCGGGCAATTGTACATTCGATCAATTGTGTTTCGGGAAATTGTCCATTCGGGCAATTGTCCATTCGGGGAATTGTCTTTCGGGAAATTGTTTCCGGGCAATTGTCCTAGATCCGAAAAATACGATCTAAGGATTATCTCAGACCAGTATGTATTTACATCCCACCAATTATATTTATATTTATAATTCTACATTTTCTTGAATATTGATCAGTTCGACCCACAAAATGTTCCTCTCCCAATTTTATTTGTTTTCTTTTAACCTAATTGCTCAGTTCTATGACGATGTTCTTTCGAGTGCATTGTAAAGTACATATGTTTTTCCGAAATCAGTTCAATATTCAGTGCAATAGAGTGATTTTAAGCCCTCTATTTGTTCACGTTTCTTTCGTTATCGTTATTGTGAGCATGCGCAAAGAACTTTGGCGATTCGTTAACGTTATTAACGATAACCGATTTTGTTATTTACGGAAAAATAAAGATGGCATGTGGTTATGTTTATCGTTATGTCTAATAGAGTACCGCTGCCATATGTTTGCGGACTTCAGATAATTTTGTAATAGGAGACGTACCTGATGATTGAAATATTCAATAACAAATTATTTTAAAAATATCTGTTTCCTACACACTCAATGAGATTTATTTGTAATCTTTAATATTGTTCAAAATTCAAATACCTAGTTTGATATTTTTGGCAATTATATAAATGTAAAATTTTAATTCAGTATATGTTACTTTAAAAACTGTAAAAGTAATGTTCTGATTGTTCAGAAACATAATCTAAACTTATTCTTTTTTTCTGAATTTAGGCTTGGCGCCTTTGGCCGGTTAAAACTGAAAACATTACTGTTTACTTTATAAATTTTTTCAATCACCACACAACACAGCACCAGAAATTTTGAGGTTAGTACCAAATAAAAATAAGGATCACCTGTCAATTTGAGGAAGTTAAAGTAGTGGTTTGAAATGTGTCTTCGTTTTATCGTCGTGCTCATCGTTATGGTAAGAAAAAATAACCATAGGTATCACCAAAATAACGATATTGTTTAGAGGGCTTAAAATCTCTTCAATGATGCCATGAATATGGTTTATTTTATTTTCACAGAATTTCTTAGAAGTGCTTTATTACGGTATTAGTTCTTGTAGTGCAAATCGCAAAGCCAACACATTTTAACAACCGAAACGACATTTTCCTCTGAGAGTTAGTTAATCACGAAAGTTTCGTCGCCAAACTTCAGTTGTTTCGTTCGGAACAAAACTCCATTTGGTCCATTATACGCAAACGAGACAAAAGCTGCCATACGATTTCGAGCCAACAAGAACAAGCAACGGCTTTCAGGTATATAAAAACTGCCCTGAATAAATAAAACATGGAAAACAAATATAGACCGATCTGCATCGGAAACCGGCTAGTTTACATCTGAACAACGTTATATACATGTCGATTTCAACAGCTTTTCTCGAAATCTACATAAAGAAAAGAATTCTCGGCGGGTCGTAAAAGAAAACATCCCTCGCAAGTAATGGATTCACTAACGTCAGGCGTGTTTTTTATGTTAGAAAACACGCCGGAGTAAGCTGGGGAAATGAGACAGAATGAAATAGAATTTTTTTAAGAGAACATATTTGACTCATTTGGTTATTTATGTGGTAAAATATGTGTTTGCGTGCCCTCACTTTCTTTGTTTATTCAATACATCTGTATTGTTTGGGAAAAGACGTTCAATGAAATATTCAAAAAATAAGTTACTGACTACTTTTCAAACATCTGCAGAAGTTCAAAGATATTTCGCTCGTTTATGAAATGTCTCATAAGAGAATGCAATTATCGAAAAATTTCAGACGAAATTGCACTACGTAGCGATAATTATTGCTGTGCGAAATCATTCCTGCGCCATGACACCACAGAACAATATCAGATAAACTTCAAAATGTGAAAAAATGTCGCGTGTCTAGCACAATTTTATTGATAGTCATTGTCAATACAACGATGTTTCTCAGAAAAAAATCAATATTTCTTCATGCGTGAAATATTCACTTATAATCTCCCAAGTGTTTGAATTATTGCCGGAAATTTCTCGAGTTCATGAATTTTTTGAAAATCATCCGATTCGGGCAGCGACGAGGAGAATTTTCTTAAAAAATTCATGTACGAGATAAATTTCCTGAAATTAATTCAAGCACGCGGGGGATTCTGTAAGAAAATTTCATACCAAAATATATTAAATTAATGCTAATTTCATCTGACTTGGAGATTATTCAAAACAAAACAAGTTATAATATCAGTCAGCCTGAATGCATGGATTTTGTCACGGCTTTTGTTGACACAATGACAGATACGCATTCGTATCGTGGCGGTGTGTTGAAAATATGTGTCAATCAGAAAAAAGCGGAAAGCGCTTTGCTGGATAAACCATAAAAGCGCTTCACAAGTCTACTGGACGGTCCAAATTACAGACCACTGAACCGTTTCAAATAAATCAAGCGGAAAATAAAACGCTTTATTTATCTGTAGAAGCTGGGAGACCTGTCAGCCGTCTATCACGTGAATCGTAAAAGCAGCTGTTACACTTACCCATTGACAGCCTAACCACTAACCAGTTATGCTCAATTTTCTAGTTCGTATTGTTGTAAAATTGTTTTCAAGGTTTCAGAAGAATTATATTGCGGAGAATATTTTGAAATTAGATAAGAAATAATGGAAAAAGAACTTTGCACCCATATTAGGCCAGGACACGAAAAAATATTATCGCTCCAAATATGTTTTAAAAGATACAACGCATTATATAAATGATCACAAAAAATATTTTTGGAATCAAATTTCAATTACAGCCGTTCCTAATCATTTTTGAAAAACATCAAATTTGAAAGCTGTTAATATTGGCGCTCCCGAACCCAATCAGCCGAATGGCATATTCTAATCGTGAAACGGTAATGCTATTGGTTGCTCGGAATTTTCGGGAGTTTACATCACAACAATTTGCAATGGCGCGAGAAAGAAGCCATTTTAATTTTGTCAACTTTACATATTTTTTAAAGACTGAAAAAAAATTACAGAAGAAAAAAAGAAAATTGCCAACAGAGTTTTCACAAGCTGCGGAATCCACTAAAAATATTTTCAAAATTTCGTGTTCTCGCCTATTGAAATACTTGAACAAAAATGAAAAATCAATCAGCGTAGTACAAAGAAAGCATCTCGAAATTTCACCCAAGTTTTCACGAGATATAAGTTGAATGAAATTGTTTTATATATTAAATCCATGTAGTCTAGTATAGGTAGACATTTGATTGATATAATTTTTTATCGATGGACCCATTCATTGTTGAAATGCAAGAAGTCCTCAAAATGTTGTCAGACACATTCGAAATATCTAGTAAGTACCTACATGATTATTGAATATTATCTCCTTTCATTTGAAAAATAAAATTCCATTCGTACTAAAAGCAAAATGTCAACTATCACATGTCAAATATATGACAGTGAAATGTCCACTTATTAATTTCGTCAAGAGTTGTCATGGCAACTAAACAAAATCCAATGTTTTGTAATTTTTAAACAACATGCTTTCTTGCAAAATTATCGGTAATTTTTGTGCACTTGTGCAATTAAAACGGATTAATTCACTCATGATAAAATACGCGTTTTATGATTGATTGAATTTTTATGTTGACAATCGAAAACATAATCTTTTCTACTGGATTCCGATATGATGTGTTTTTGTTTTTGTATTTCTACCTCATCGATGGTTTTATAGAACGATGATTTACCACCAGCAAGCTGTCATTATATTTTCCTTTTTCGAAAATGACACAACACTAAACATTGATTAAAATCGTGATAGTCTGGTCAACAAAATCAAATTGGTGTTGATTAGACATAAACAAATAGACAAGTTTAGCATATAAAAAATGTTTTTACCATTTTGTTGTCATGGCAAAATAATGAATGAACAATTTGTCATAAACAAATTCTGACCAACATTATATTTTTTAGTAATGAAGTTTCGACCATCTATGTAATTATTGGATATGGTTGTTGGGGTTAGGTCGTTTTGAAGAAAAACCAGTATTTTTCAACAGGCCAACGTTTCGGCAGTATATTTTGCCATCCTCGGGGGTCTAAAATATAAAGTTATGGACAAAACTTACATTTATATAAATATAAAATTAAGGAAAATTTACATTGATTTTTTTCCTAAATTTTGATCAACTTTCAGTGACATTTTAACACATTTCCCACCTCTCATATGCCGTTTACAGAATTTGAATAAGATGATTTCCTTCAAATCGGCGCATTTAGAAAAATTTGCCCTTAAATTGTTCATAACGCAAAAACTACATTTCGGACAGAAACCATCTTGCGCACAGTTAAACCACATGTCATTAACTATCAGTTTCTGCAATATTGTTTGTCCACCTTCAGATTTATAAAAATTATGAATTTTTGAAAAATAGTCTCTTTTCAGGGTTTTACCGGATTCTCAGCAAAAAATTCACCGATTTGGGCGTATAAAAAACCGTTTGTAGGTTTCATATATTTCCACAAATGTTCCACCGACATTAAAACGATTCCTTGAATAATCTTACAGATATTTCAAAAAAACCAAAAAAGTTGTAATTTTTTTCATTATTTCTTATTTAAAAAAATCCACAAAGAGATATTGCTGGTGCGAAAACTGGGGTTTTCATTAACTAACTATCTTGGAAAAATTAGTATAGGCCATTTCACTTTTGTGGGGGAAAAAACTTTGAAGATTGATTAAATTTTCATAAAAATTACCTGATTGTTTATTATCGTATCTGTAATAGTTTGAAAGTTATATCAGTTTGTTACATCATAAATCAAGTAACTACTGTAACTGTAATATTGGAAGTATTATGAAAATGTTCTAAAAAAATTTCCAGTATTTTGTTACATATGGCTGATTCTATTTACTATTAGAAAAAAACATACTGTTGGTCTGAATTTGTTTATAACAAATTGTTTACTCAATAAAAAATGAAATTATTGATGAAAAAATAATTTCTTAATTAATTATTTAAACAATGGAAATATAAAAGAACCGATTATAAACAATTGAAAATTGTTTTTAAATTTTTTTTTTCAATTTTATTTTACTATGATAACAAAATGGTAGAAATGTTTTTTTTTAATACTAAACCAGTCTATTCTCTTATAATTTATTAACAAATGACGTGAAAAAAATATACAGCGTTAATTAATGCCATTGGTAGAGTTCCGCGAGTTAGGACTTTTTTAATGGAAATTATCTCCTCTTCAAGAAGCAATCAATATTTTATGTGTTGCAAAATCATTAAAAATCATTTCTGTTCACGTTATTCCGAATCCAATGAGCTGTCGTTCATATTTTCAGAAGCTTTATGTCTAACTTACACCAATTTGACCTTATTGACCAGACTATCATGAGCACTTCTTGCATCGGTACTAACATTTGTATACCGGTTGTCCGCGGAAGGTGGCAAGCAATTATAACTTTTTGGTTTTTGTGAATAGTTGAATGAAATTATGAGGATCTCTATAAGACAGAAAATTGCATTTTCATTCAGGGTGGCAGAAATTACAAAATCGAGGCATGAGAATAATATTAAGATGCAACCGGTACACCCCTATAAACTCTATTTTGGAAGCATTAAATTGGTTTTCAGTGAGAAATAAATTATTCTTAAACACCATGGTTTTCATTTACAAACTGTCAAAAAATAAGCTTCCGTCTAACTTCAATGTTTTCATCATCTATAATAACGAAATCCATCATTACAATACAAGAAATTCCAATATTTTCCATATAGACAGGACTCGATACCATTCCTCAATGAGAAGCTTATTTTTCAAAGGTCTCAGTGATTTCAATAATCTACCATGTGACGTGAAAAACACTGTAACTCTCCAACTTTTTAAACACAAACTAATAGCATACGTAGAATCACGTGGTGATATCCTATAGTGTCCGGCATAAAGTTCGCAGCATATGGAAAACTTTTTAATTATTGATTTCTCAAAAAAATTATTCTTGATGAAAACCACTGCTTCATCCCAAACCTAAATTGCAAATACCAAAATTGAATTTTATACTACCAATTGCGAGCGATATTGAAAAACAATTCAGTTTTATTTACTATTTGCAGCAAGATTTTGTGAAATACCATCACATATTTCAATTAACGTGATTTTCCGATGGGAGGGAGAAAGGAGGGGACATCTAGAGAGTGATATGATCATATCTAACAATATACCATCCATCTAGCATAGTTTTCCTCATATCGTACAGGGCGATGAGGAGAAAATTGGAAAAAAATTGAATAAATTAAATTGATCATAGGTGGCTGTGATTTGAATTTCTGAATCAACATTCGATTCTGAACAATGTTAACCACATACTTTTAATTCTACTGTGAAAAATGAAGTTATGGGATCAATTTTTTTTTAAAATAAGGCATGTTTTTCAATATAGCTCGTATATGGTAGTGTAAAATTCAATTTTGATATTTGAAATTTAGGTTTGGGATGAAGCAGAGGTTTTCATCAAGAATAATTTTTTTTTGAGAAATCAATAATTAAAAAGTTTTCCATTTGCTGCGAACTTTATGCCGGACGCTGTATATACAGTGTCACACATAAAGTTCGCGACATATGGAAGTTTTTTTTATTAATAGATATAAAGAAAATTTGACTTCGCAGTTAGTTTGTGCTTGGAAAATGACTAAAAAACAGCATATTTTCTTTTTTCATGTGCCACTATAAACCTGTCAAATTTGACATTTTTTTCGAAAATCCTCAAAAAATCAGTTTTTTTTTGGAAATTTCGAAAAAATGCAAAAGAAAAAAGTTGCTCGGTTTCCAATTTTATACATTTGCTCCAAATTTGGACTCTCTACTGTCACTTCGACTTTTTTGCAATTTTTTTAATTTTTCGAATCTTTCGCTCTATCGATTCGAACGAAACATGATTCAAATTTCATAATTTTAATGAATATGAATTAGTAGAATTCTTCTGGACTTCCATTGTCTAGAAACAAAGAAAATAAATTCTTTGCATGTGTTTGAGTCACGACGTTTCAACAGTTAACATCTACTGTCGTTATCAAGTGTGTGATAACGACAGTAGATGTTAACTGTTGAAACGTGGTGACTCAAACACATGCAAAGAATTTATTTTCTTTGTTTCTAGACAATGGAAGTCCAGAAGAATCTACTAACAATAATACATTGTCAACCACTTTCAAACAAACAATGAATATGAATAGTTATGAAACTGTAGGTCATTGTTTAGTTTACAGAAAAGTATGATATTTCGGGTTTGCTTGTAACTGAATTATTGGTCAGAAAAATAATCAAACTGAATAAAAAAAACTCTATTGAAAAAAGAAATACGAGTGTAATAAGAATGAAGAGAAATTGGTTTATTCGATTACTAACATATTAACGTCCATACATTGAAAATCCGAATCAGTTTAACAATAAAATGAAAAAACTAGATGAACTTTGCAACAACAAAGACGAATTACTGGAGGTGCATTTTTTAAATTTTCTGGTATCAGGCCAATGTGGGTATTTTCTGGGCAAGATATGATATTGAAGTCTCATATTCATCAAAATTATGAAATTTGAATCATGTTTCGTTCGAATCGATAGAGCGAAAGATTCGAAAAATTAAAAAAATTGGAAAGTCGAAGTGACAATAGAGAGTCCAAATTTGGAGCAAATGTATAAAATTGGAAACTGAGCAACTTTTTTCTTTGGCATTTTTCGAAATTTCCAAAAAAAAAACTGATTTTTTGAGGATTTTCGAAAAATATGTCAAATTTGACAGGTTTATAGTGGCATATGAAAAAAGGAAAGATGCTGTTTTTTACTCATTCTTCAAGCACAAACTAACTGCGAAGTCAAATTTTCTTTATATCTATTAATAAAAGAAACTTCCATATGTCGCGAACTTTATGTGTGACACTGTATATCAACTTTATTATTGTTTTTGTTAATAATTATTGTGTACTTAATACAAAAGTAATCATTAAATTTATACATGTATATTTGGTTTTTTCTGTTTCAACATGTTTTATAAGAACAAACTTTCAACTGTGATTTTAATTTTTGTTTTATTTATATTAGCCATTATATATGGTTTAGATATTTGTATATTAGGACATTCCTATTTAAGATAAACTACTACTACTTTATAAACTTTCGATTTGTCAAATGGGACAACTATGTGTCACTTGTCCATCATCTGTAACTAAACTCTTTTTTATTTTCAAATTTATTTTTTAATCTAGATAACTATGAATTCGGTCAAATCGCTAATTTCAGTCCCAAAATATTGGAAAATATACAACTTTACTGTTTTTATTCTTCTGATTGACTCGGCACTAGAAAATCCATGGTAATTGTACAAACTACATAGAAACTAGATAGAAGCTACTATGTTAGTGAAACATATCTGATTAAATAAATATTGTGAAGATCGAATCGTTTCCTGTGTAGTTTGTAGATTTTTTTAATTGCTTGACTTAAAAAATTAGCATACAAATGAAACAGTGGCATACAATGATTTATCCTAATATTAGATAGATTGCCCTCTGGAACGCTACTGGAAATAATAATTTTATTCTAAGTGATAAGTAATAAACATGCCAAGTTTTAACAAAAGCAGGCCAAGAGTTTTTGAGTAATTACTAAAAACCTGATTTTTTCTAAAAACTTTGACATCCTATATTTCGAAAACTGAGCAAGTTAGGCCACATGCTTGTAGAAAAAAATCTAGTTTTTGCCCACTATACCAATCCTGAACGTTTGGCAGTTTAACCCTGGGTAAACCTGTGTGCCCAAACGTCCGATTAATAATCTAGTCTATGGGCATTTGCATCCTAAATCCAAGACAAGTGCAGTATTCTATCCCGAGAATCAAGTATTCATTGCATACCTTCAGAACAGAGAACAAGTCGAATTAATTGCCGCTCCAGGTGTCCAATAAAGCGCGATTAAGCGCTTCCTTCCCGTCTCATTATCCTTTACACCACGCGGAGTGAGCATCAGAGCAATATCAGGTGAAATATTGAAAACCCATCCGGCTTTTTCAGTTCTGTAAGTGGTTCCGTGTTAGGATTCAATATATCACGCGGCGGGGATTTGGACATGGTTTCAACGAGGAATTCGAGACGAGGAAACACTCAGCAAGGGTTATTGATGAGTTCGATAAATATTGCGGATTTTATAAATTGCACAAGTAGAAATTCTTCAACTATTGTAGACATTTAAGATTTATTCCAAGAGAGGCTTTAACAGAAATGAGAGATATGTTTTCAGTTCAGCTGTAGATAGTCGCGAAAAGATATGGTTCGAGAGCTGCGGTAAAAATGACTTCCTCCAAAGGTTTGAATTGACACGTCGGTCGGTTCTACTTTAGATTGTAATTTCAAAACCGCCCGTCTGCCGGGAGTGAGCGGTCGCTTTATTAGATTTATAATTTATAAAAAAAATTATTTAAAATAGCTAATAATTACCTAAATATTACCAAAACAAGTGTTTTGTGAAAATGGTCTAAGATCTTAACTAAATTGAAATCGTAAGCGTCTGCCGTTGGGAATGGTCGCTATTTTGGAGCAGACGCTGTCTAATGTATCAAAGAAACGCCGTCAACTTCCTCACAGGTTACCACCATCATTTTCGTTCCAAAGTTTCACCGTGGTGGCCGTGTGGGTAGAGCGTTCGCCTTTGGAGCGAAGGGTCGAGGGTTCAAAGCCTCGCATGGTCATCGGTCTCGTGCTTGGCATCACACGTTAAAAGGTAAGGGCTGCGTCTTCCCTAGCTCACACAAGTCTCTCGAAGACTTTAGAGGGTTGCGCGTAGGGGTGCAATCGGTTGATGGAAATAATAATATTAACAATTTTTCAACTAGATATGTTACTAACCAAAATTCAAAGAGAAAACTTTGGCAGATGGTCGCATTCAAACAGCAGACGGTAGCATATTACTGCCTGCAGAATCTGTGCAAAACAGAAGTATTCCTACTCAAGAAGACCGGAAAGAGTATTCAGTTATTTTGAAAGAACAAAAAACTGCTGCTACTGCTATGGAAGGGATTCATACGAAAATATATGCTATATGCCCCCAAATGAAATCTGATGATATTGATATAAGGAAGAAAAAAGTGACGGAGAAAAAGCTTTGTTTCTCTTGTTTCAAACGGAATCATCAGAAATTCAAATATGGAAGTAGGAAAGCATCTGGTGTTTCAGCCTGTGAACTATAACTCAACACTACCCTCTTTTGCACAAATAAAAACCTGAGTTATGAGAATGTTGCTGCCGACACGGTCACCTGCCGGTGCAAATATTGTGTATTGTGGAAAACGATAAATCAATGTTACTACGCATGGTACCAATAAGATTGCATGGACCAAAAACAATCCTTGAAATTTATGCTCTGTGTGATGAAGCCTCAATGGTGATACTTTTGGATAGCAAGGTAGCCGAAAAACTTGCTCTGAAAGGAACCTAAGAACCGCTCTGTCTTCAATGGACTAATGATTATGTTTCTACGCAAAGTAACTCTCAAAAGCTCGATCTGAAGATTTCTAAATTAGACCAAGGGCCTTTTTTCTGAAAAGCATTCGAACACTAGAAAATGTATCTTTGCCTTCGCAGACAATAATGAGAGAAAACTGAAAGAAATACCCATATTTGAAGGGATAATTGGGCAAGATAACATAAACCTAATTATTCATAGACAGCTAAGCTGTCGTTCAGAAAGTGTACCGGTTGCCACCAGATGTAAATTGGGATGGCAGTCCATGGTCTATAAAATCATTCGAAGGATGAGGAACATTTGTTTTTTGTTTTGTTAAAATTGTTTTTTCCGTTAACCAGCTGTCGTCCCCTTACGAACGGCAGCCCCCAAAAGTCGAAACTTGTGCGAGCTAAGGATTAACGAGGTCTTACCTTTTTACGTGCGATTCCTAGCACTTTCTCGGGCCATCAGAAAAAATTCTGCAGTCCCCATGGTTTGAACCACCGCCGACCGGCAGCCAGTGACTAAAACAATGTCGCTTTAACCAGTCGGCTACCTGGCCCCATTTGAGTGGAGTGTTATTTTTTTATTTGAAAGATATGGAAAACGGTTTATTTGGACGTGGTCACGTGACATTCGCTATTTATTCCTTTGTAACCCAGGGTCACACAGGGTAGCAAAATGAACCAAAAATTAGAACAAAATGTACAAGGTATAACAAGGACAGCTTTGCGTTTTCTTTGCGATTCATCACCCCATTTGGTCATCTGATGATCCTCGATGATTTTTAAAGGGGATTGATGGCCATGATAGCATTCAAGTCTTACTTTGATAGACTCTCAAAGTATTTTTTGACTACCACAAATGGAACCTGGAGACTCCACACCGAAAACGGGATTTCTTGGTTGATGTGATGTCCACGGCTCCAATTGTTATTCATCAAAAAATTTCGGTTAAACATTTACCGAAGACAACTGAAATACACACACAAACGAACAATGTCTTATGAAGATTCATCTCATAAAAATTGACAGAGTTGAGAATGATCTAATATCGCAAGAAACAGCAGAACATACGCTAGCACTATGTCCCGTGTCAAAGACATTCAGGTCTGGTTGCGTCGCTATTCCATGCCTGTTGTATGTGTCAGTATCGATCTTGGGACATAAAAAGCTATTCCGTGATAGTTTACCAATGATGGCAATGACCGTTCAAAAATTCTTTCTCCCAACAATGACGAAGGTGAAACTTCAGCAAAGCGATATTTCTCGAAAATGTTGACGACATTATCAAAATGTTGATGACAATATCTATGTTTCCAGGTATATTATTGTGTTTTAAAATATTAACCAGGAAGCATAGATTCTTGGAGCCCAGAGGACTAATTTATAAAAATTCGACAAAAAAACAAATCTTTCTCTCTGGCGACCTTAGCAGACATCCAAAATTCAGAGAAACATTCAAGACCGCAAACATTGAGTATGGAAAAATAAAGATATGAGTGATCGCAAAGTGCAAAGTTTATCTGATAAAATTAAAGAAATGTGGAATATAATCAATAATGCTGTTTACAAGTAAAAAATAAGAAAATCAAAATTATTCAAGAAAGTTTTTCACTAGATAAAATTCAATGATTACAAATGCAGCAAAAAATATAATTGACAAATCTGAAAAATTCGATTCTGAATATTTGAAATCACGAATTAAAAGCCCCGGAAGCTCTTCATTCTTTCATGCTGTCACGAAAAGTGATATCTTAGAAATAAAATAAAGATTGTTTTTTTTTCTTCTCCTTAACCCGCTATACCCCCCTAAGCCATTTATTATATCTTCAAACTCGAGGTGCGATTACCAAGAAATTATTGCATTCACTATTTTTTTTATCCATGCCCAAGCAACGTCCCTGTCTCTACCTCTCGTTATGCAAACAACTAGACCGCTGTATTCCTGCTTCTGTCCTGCAAACCCGCAGCTATGGGTGTAGATCATTTGCAAATAATGAAGTCGCAATTAGCAGCATAGCAACCGACGACAAATGGCCCGCGAGAATGTAATAACTCCTGGAACAATGGGGAATGGTATGTATCAGACCTTTTGCACGTTCTATATACCTATCAGACTAGGTGTAAATCAACGTCTGAGCTCCAATTAGTCTGCCGGATTCGAGGTTAAGGCTCGCGTTCTGGTATCTGCTAGACGCGCGATATATATTGCCCGGAGCGGGATGAAATGTGTTCGGCGGTGTACAAACAGAGGTATTAACGAAAAATCTACTGATGGGAATTTGGAAAACGATGGGGAAAGTGAATTACTGTGGTGACATTGAGCTACTGGGGCTCAACTGGAAATGGTAGTGATTTATTTGTTGTCTTGGCCAGCAGTTAAAGACATTGAATATTTGCACTGTTTATTCAGGTTCACCACATTACATCGATTTGATTCCATGCCAGAAGTGAACATTTTATATTGAATGAAAGTTTGTTTTTGTGTAGGATATTCGTTTCTTGACATACTTTTTTGGGAATTTAAACCTTCCAGAGTCTGAAAATGAAAAAATGTTAGTTTAAATAAATCTGTACTAGTGTAGACGACGAGAAAAACGAGTGTATATGACGAGAAAAATTTTAGTTTACTAAAAATACTTCTCTTTTTCAAAAACGTTGACGTTTCGGAGACTAAATCTGTCTCCGTTATCAAAACTCGAAATATGAAAACTTGCTAAAAATTCTATTTTTATCAGCTTGGATATGTTTAACCTTTTTATGTAGATGTCGAGATAATAACATCATTCCTAAAGGTCTAATTTTAAGAATGCCATATGATAGCCAACGATGCAAAAGAATTATTGAAAGGGCAGGCCACGCAATGGTAAGAGAGAATACAATTTCATAAGAACAACAAGGTAAATTTAGATTATTCAGTCAATAGTTTGGAACAAATCGTAAAACAAAATATGATCCAATATGACTTCTATTATATGAGTTAGCAAAGGGATTGAACTTCGCTGTTACTCCCAAAAGTATTTCAACCCTTGAAATGGTCACTGCCATAGAGGACCAGCATTTACCACCTGTCATAGCTGGTGATTACAGATCTAACTGCAAAAATGCACTGACAAAGCCTTATCGTCCTGGAAGTAATTTAAATAAATACGAGAAGAGAGCAATAACATCTCTTAGGTCAGATGATCAAATTAAGATACTACCAGCTGATAAAGGTAATACCACAGTAATCATGAACACATACGATTATGAAGACAAACTTTCCGAAATGATCTCTAACACTACCTATAAAATAATAAATTACGACGCTACTTCTTCAGTAAAAAACGTATACAAAAAACTGAATGACAACCCAACTCTATTCATAGAGAGAAAAATAAATCGAACACTCGTTAAATACAAAGATACGCTCACAAAAGCAGAGCACACAAACCTAGTGTCTCACCACAGTAAACTCCCACATTCCTACGGACTTCCAAAAATACACAAACCAACACATCCCTTGAGACCTATTGTGAGTTCCATTGGTGCTCCATGTCAAAAGCTTGCCAGATACCTTCTTAATATTCTGAGACCAATATCTGGAAATGGAAATAGCTTTATAAAAAACACCCCTCACTTCTTGGGAAAATTAAACGAATTACTAATCCAAGATGGAGATATTCTGGTGAGTTTTGATGTTGAGAGTTTGTTCACAAATGTACCATTGAAAAAACTTTGAAAATTGTCAAATTTAAATTGGAAAAAGACATATCATTGAATAGCAGAACAAAAATGAATGTCAACTCTATCATAGAACTCGTAAAACTCTGCTGTGAAAAAACTTATTTCCAGTTCTAAAATAATTTCTATCAACAAGAATTCGGTGTGGCTATGGGTTCTCCATTATAGCCAGTTTTGAGTAATATGTTCATGGAACATTTTGAAGAACGTTCATTGAAACGTACCAGAATGTTGATGATGTGTTTGCCATTTTGAATAAAAGTAGATGACTTGAACATATGTTCAGATAATATCAATAAACAAGAACCGACAATAAAATTCACTATAGAAACAGAAAAAGATAATCAACTGCCTTTCTTGGATGTTTTGTAGTCAACATTTCCAGTCAATACTACTGTTTATCGATAGAAAACACACACCAACAGATATCTCAACTATACCTCTAACCATCACATCAGCGTGAAGAAGGGAATTGTGAAATGTCTGTACAATAGGGCAAAAATCGTTTGCAATTCGAATCAGGATCAGGAAGAGGAAATAAATCTATTAAAGTCTGTTCTCAAGGAAAACGCTTATCCAGATCTATTCGTGGCAAATACTATACATGAAATTGAAAACACTAATACACCCAACAACCAAAGAACACAACCACCAGAAAAACTTCAACCCAATACACATCAAACAACCAACATAATACCATATGTCCCCGGATTGTCTGAAAAGATATAACGGATTGGCCATAGGCATGATGTAAAAACAACATTCAAGACAACCAATACATTGAGATCAATACTTACACACACAAAACCAAAAAACACTGATGAGTTTTCCAAAAATTGTGTCTACAACATACCTTGTTCGTGTGGTGAAAGTTGTATAGGTGAAACATCAGACCTTTGACTGTGCGTAAGGAAGAACACAAAAGTTATATAAGGAATCGGAAAATAACTGGTTCGAAAATATCCGAACATATTCTGCCATCGGATGGCGATCATATGATGAAATGAAATGACACCAAAATTTTAATGAGTGAATCAAATCATGAAAAGAGAAAGTTGAAGGAAACTGCCTGTATTTTATTATCGACGAACTTATTTTCGACCAACTCAGTAGAAATGGATAGCACATGGTTACCTCTCCTTAGAGAAGAGTTGAGAAATAACAGATTGGTTGATTGATATCAGACACCCTATATGTATCCAGATAGCAAATGTCATCTTAAAAATAGTATATTGCGTATCTAGTAGTTAAAGCAATACATTCCCGGATGACAATGTAAATTGTTGGCCGAGGACGATTTCAGAAAAATACTTTTTCTGAAATCGTTCAAGAGTGCCCACTTTCTCGGAGCAACTTCATGCCTCAAAATACGCTAATCTAGTATTTTAGTCCGTTGCTAAGCAACGAACTTTCCCGGACCGTCTTCGGACCTAAACGGTACGGGAAAAATCTTTTTCGGCAACCATCCGGGAAGTGTTCACTTCCCGGACACTTTTTCTTTGGGAAAGTAGCACTTCCCAAACTAGGCCGGGAAGTGCTCGAATTTTAATACAAATATTAACATAATTAAGAATTAGAATGTTTCTGTTGGTACCTATCTTCTGTTTGAATTTCAATATATAATACAAATAAGAACTGAAATGTTCGAAATATTCAAATTTGGAATCGTTTCATCCGGTTAACAGATGGGTGAAAGTCGACCTTTCTTTGTCTCTTAGAAAAATAGTGTACGCAACACGCCCGAAAACAGTTTTTTTGGACTCGTAGACTTCCAGGACTCGCTAACGCTCGTCGTAGAATTTGGTCTACTCGTCCAAAAAAACAGTATTTTCCGGGCTTGTTACGTAAATTACTATTCACGTATCGAAAACGATACGGGAAAATTTTTGCCGGCTTGTTTACATTTTAGACAGTCATTGAATTCACGCAAACAATATGTAGAATTCCTTAGTTTTTGATAACGCTGATTGCGATTTCAGAAAAAATAGTATGTGTACCTCGTAGTAAAAGCACATTCCCTGACTTCAATGCTTGTTGGCATCGGCTTAACGCCTCGGCCAACAATTTACATTGTCGTCCTAGAATGTATTGCTTTTCCTACTAGATACACAATATACTATTGGCAAATTTCATTTGACTTTGCAAGTTGACTTTGCATTTGACTTTGCAAGTTTTCATACTTCGAGTTTTGATAACGGAGACAGACTTACGTTCCGAAACGTCAACGTTTTCGAAAAAGAGAAGTATTTTTAGTCAATTTAAATTTTTCTCGTCATATAGACAAATTTAGTATACGATACGTTACTGACTAAAATAATTAACTGTTTTCAAGACAACAGTTTTCTAAACGCAGTAACTGATCGGGGAAAATTGATTATTGCCCCTCTACACTTGTACAGATTTCTTTGAATTAACATTTTTTCATTTTCAGACTGTGGAAGGTTAAAATTCCCAAAAAGGTATGTCAAGAAATGAACATTTTATATTTCTCCATTCTAGAACGGGCTTAAAATTGTCTTCACAATCGCATCTTATACTGAAGCAGAGTACATGCTAGATATACAAGGTCCATCATGACGAGCTGACCCACCAAAACGGAATTGTTACTGATTTCTCATGTCAGTGCGAGTAAAATGAATGAAAACGTTCCAGCTGATTGCAAGCACGTTTCACGCCACAAAAACAAATACAGGACAGCTTTACATCCTTTTCAAATTGAATGAAAGCCAGTTCTCGGCTGTCCAAATCACTTCCACTTTCTGTCATAATAGGTTAATTGACTTCGAATTCAGACCACGCGTCTATTGCCCCCACCCCTTAAAAAGTTCTCCTAACTACAAACAAAATACATTTATCGAGAATTTTTATGTACCACGTTACTCAGAACGAGGCGTATATTTGTTGTATTACATTTAGTATGAATATAATAAATTCATTTGGAAACATGACTGTATATGCTAGTGATTTTTCAGCAAGTTAGTCAGTGATGAATATAGTTTATAATTCCCGGAATTGTGCGAACGGCTTCGGAAATGAAATATTGTCTGGACTTCCCGGATCCATACCGATGCGAATGTTCAGTGAAAAGCCGAAGTCAGTAGAAAAGGAAAATTAAAGATATGATTCAGTGTTAAACAATCCCGAAACTAGTTTAAATTGGTAAGAGGGGAATTATAATATTTGAAACTACCGAAATATGATCTTTTCGTAATCTCAAACCGCCTTAAAACGTAAACTCGTAGCAAGCGAGATTTATGACCAGAGGACCGGAGTCAGTTTATGAATGAAAACCTGACCCGATCATGAAAGATCTTTACTATTTCTTACAAAACGTCTGACCACATTATAATATGCCTTCAGTTTTTGAGAATATCCCGATTCCACAATGTTTGATGGTTACTCATATACTGTTTCACCTACCTGTGAATTGTATCATTTGTATACCGGGTGGCTACGGAAGTATTGCCTACGGAATATCTCAGTTATTGTATGAAGTAGGTTTGTGAAATTTGGAGCGTCGATATAATGACATAAGAGCTAGAATTTGAGCATATTGACATGTCGAAGTTAACTTCCGGTCTGACCGGAAGTAACATCAACTTTCTTATTTTAAACAGAAACCCAATTTTTTTTTCTTTTCGCTTTATTCAGTATTCAATTCCCTTTCTAATGACATATCACAAGTTGGTATCTAACCAGAAACTAGATCAGAAAAAAATTATTATTGAAATTCACCGAGTAGGCCGTGGAAGCAAAATGAAAGCCAAAAATTGAAAAGTTGGCTATGGAAACCATACGTCACTTGATAACAGTTGCTACTACTGTGATATTTTATTTTCATTCGTCGGCGTTATAAAAAGCCGCCAAAAAAATATTGGAAAAATTGGGAAAAAAACAATACTCTGTAGGTCCATAACTTAAATAGGAACATACAACTTTTTCTTGCCTGTACTATTCAGCATAACCATTCCTTTCTAATGATATAGTAGAAAGTAATTTTTTTAAATGAAATACCAAAAAATCCAATTATTATTCTTCAAATAACGAAAAAACAGATTTATGGAAAAAAAATATTCAAATTGATAGGATTAAAGATAAAATAAATTCAAAACAAATGTTCGAAATGCATTCCCTCAGCGTCAATACATTTATTGACTGTGGTGATATTTTCATGTAAAACGTTTCTCAATATTTGGGGCGTGATATCTTGGAAAGCTCTAAGAATTTTTACTTCTAGCTCATGTAGAGTTGTAGGCTGTGTGGAATACACCCTATTTTTACATGAAAATATCACCAGAGTCAATAAATGTATTGACGCTGAGGGAATGCATTTCGAACATTTGTTTTGAATTTATTTTATCTTTAATCCTATCAATTTGAATTATTTTTTTTTTCGATAAATCTGTTTTTTCGTTATTTGAAGAATAATAATTGGATTTTTTGGTATTTCATTTCAAAAAATTACTTTCTATTATATCATTAGAAAGGAATGGTTATGCTGAATAGTACAGGCAAGAAAAAGTTGCATGTTCCTATTTAAGTTATGGACCTACAGAGTATTGTTTTTTTCCCAATTTTTCCAATATTTTTTTTGGCGGCTTTTTATAACGCCGACGAATGAAAATAAAATATCACAGTAGTAGCAACTGTTATCAAGTGACGTATGGTTTCCATGGCCAACTTTTCAATTTTTGGCTTTCATTTTGCTTCCACGGCCTACTCGGTGAATTTCAATAATAATTTTTTTCTGATCTAGTTTCTGGTTAGATACCAACTTGTGATATGTAATTAGAAAGGGAATTGAATGCTGAATAAAGCGAAAAGAAAAAAATAGGGTTACCATTTGAAATAAGAAAGTTGATGTTACTTCCGGTCAGACCGGAAGTTAACTTCGACATGTCAATATGCTCAAATTCTAGCTCTTATGTCATTATATCGACGCTCCAAATTTCACAAACCTACTTCATACAATAACTGAGATATTCCGTAGGCAATACTTCCGTAGCCACCCGGTATGTAAACGTTTGCTTAAATTATGGATATTTTAATCGATTTTGATAATAATGACCTTATTATGGATTTTATTTTTAGTGTCAAAATGTCGTACTTTATAGGACTGAGTACTATAATGATTCATTAGAGTACTGAGGACTATTATGAAAAAAATATAGACACAAAATCTCAAAAATGTATTTAAAACAAAATTGAACAAAATTCAACGAATAAAGTTAAAAGTAACATTATTACAATTCGTTGAGTTGATGCTGAACATAGGAGTCGAAATTGTTGCATTGTTGTGATTGTTAAAACGACAGTCGATGAAACACTCGATCATGATTTCTTCACGAGAATGACTGCTGAAATTCTTTTTTTTATTTTCGCGATAATTCTCTATATATCCTTCAGCAGCTGTATCGCTTTTCCAGCCACCATGGCGTTTAATAGTGTGGAGATCGAGTCCTGAAGCAGCCAAAAGTGAAGCTGAAGACCTCCGGAAACAGTGACCTGTGTATTCGGCGGAATGGGGTAACTTTAAAAAAGCAGCGATCGTTTTGCACATATTTCCGAAAGTATGGATACCCACTGGTTGCTTTGTACATTTGTGGTTTCTAAATGAAAGAAAAAAACTAGAAATTTCGGCATCAGGAGGTCTCATTGCTACATAGGTCCAAACAAGCTGCACCATATTTATTCCTTCGACATCTCCAGGCGTTAACAAAAATTCTCGGGAAACGTTGGTTTTTGTACTAGGTATGAAAATTCTAAAAACAGCCCCCTCATCGTGTACATCTTCTTTCCTTAATTTTTTTAAGTCATCTCTTCGGCATGCTCCACTTATACCTATTATCATTGACACTTTTAATAGCAAGTATGTTTCGTTGTCTGCCTCTCGTAAAAACTTTTGCAATATTTTCTTTACTCAGAATCCTGGATTTTTTGGGTGTGTAAGAATCAGATTGTCGTTTTAGAAAAGGTATCTGTTGAGGGAACTTACTTGTGTCGACTTTTTTTAAATTAATAATGTACTCCTCAACAAACAGTTATAACTCCATAAACTCAAAGACGTTTTCTTCATTGATTCTTCCTTGAAAAATGCCAAAACTACCTTTTTCTACGACAGTGCGTAAACTAAGCTTTTACGCACTGCTGACAGTGCGTAAAGTAATACTTTTTCGCACGAGAGCTTAAAAAAAATCACCTGTGCGTAAAATCATCAACTGTGCGAAAAGTAATTTTTACACACTGTTCATACATTTATGCATTTTTGAAAAATACAGTATTTTGCGTCGAATATAACTCGGAAGTCTTTATTTGATAATACGACGATAATTGATATCATTATAGATTCAAATTAATGATATAATTGCTACAATTTGGCAATATAATAAATGTCGAAGAAAAAACTTTGTATGAAACACTTTCGAAAAGGTGTTTTTTGTACTCGCGTGTTTGTTGAACTCGGCTGCGCCTCATTCAACAATCTTCACGCTTTTACAAAAAAGTCCTACTTTACGAACTTGTTTCATAAATAGATATTTCGTGTGCGATATTGACAACCTCTTTCTGGAAACTCCAAGTTTCGTAATTAGCATACTTTTTTTCATATATGCCTTTAGACTTTTCTGGCAACAAACCAACAACTGCTATTGGCTAATTCTTCGATATCGGATGGTAAATTATCCATATTGAAACGTTAAAAAATGAATTTTTAAAAGAATGCTTGATGAACTTTTCAATTAATGTAACTTTGACATTGACATGAGATTACAAACAATTCCTTTGTTACCTTCGTTTCTACGCACATTACTGAAACTAGGCTACGTTCACATTACTTACAGTAATGCAACAAGAAATCTATTTTTAAAGAAATCGTCGGAATACAAAATTTTGTGTTATCAGACTCGGCTAATGCCTCGTCTGATAATCTTCACAGCCAGTACCATAATGATCGTCATTATGATCCTTATATCATAAATATCTATTATTACACTTACGCCATGGAGCATATTGTCTCTGTGTGGTTTTCGTTCGCATTCATTACAGATTTGCATGTATCATTCTTTGAGTTGTTTATCGGGAAACAGTACTGTTAGTGCGATTTGTTCTTGATGTTGAAATATTATTCAGTACTTATATGTTTTCTTGAAGCATATCGTGTAAAGCCAAAAACAGAGTTACTTACATGTTTCCTATGCTTGAGGTTACTGAGAATTCATACAAATTTGTAAGTGTGAAATTATATGAATGAATATCAAGTACCGTTTGATTAGGTTGTCATAGCTGTTTTTACAATTTTCGTTTCAATATTAAACTTCATATTCAAATAGTCTTCCATCACTGATAATTCACTCAGGTCTCACGAAGTCAAAGGGAAAAAATAATAAAGAAAATTACAGGATGCGGTTGAAAAGAATGAATAAAGAGCAAAATTAAAACAAAGATGCAAAAGGCTGCAAGAGTTAACTAAGGGCCAGAAGTTTTCTCTGGCTATGAAGAAAAAACTATTTGCTTTCGAAATATTGTAGAGGAGTATTGCAAGAGAATTATTTAAATGAGGTGACATCTTCAAAACGGGAAAAAAACAAAAGAATACCGCAATAACAATAGACTACCCAAACACCAAAACTACGTCACAATCATTCTCGACGTGCGTTTCGCCAACAAAGTTAGCATTTTCAGGAGCTAAAAGCATTTAACAGCAGTAAGCCTTTATCTTATTGCTGTTAGAATTTATACCTATTGTCATTAAATTTCTCTCCTCAGAACATCAAATTGTTATTGTGACATTAATTCGTCAATTTGGTTTTCAATGATTTTAGTTAAAAATAATTCATTACCGAGATATAATCCATCAGCCAGTCAGAGGATATGGATTTTTTTCCTGATGACGTCGTCGTTGCTATCTTGTTCAGAGGAATTAGTTTCAATTCCCATGAATAAACATAAATCTGGATTTTTTTTGCAGTCTGTTGATCTAATGGGTTCCAGATTATAGATCAAAAGCTTCGTTTGGATATCTCACATATCGAAAAATATGGTCAAAATCGACTTTAGATATCTTCAAGGCAAATGATCGCATTCATCACCAGGTATTTCTCGCCAAGCTTCCATCTTATGACTTGCTCCCGCCCTCACTCCCCACAGCTCACTCTCAGACAGATCTCTCTATGTGGTTGCTAATGTTGTTGAATCCGATATTCTGCAAATAAATGCTGGTGTTCCGCAAGGATCAATTATGGTACTATTGCTTCTGTTTCATATTTACGATTTGTTGGGAACAATGGAGGGCATTACTCTTCCTACTGCTTCTTTGCCAGAGTTCCATTTTCAACCCATGGTACCAGAAATGAGCGGGGAAGGAATGTGAACAATACAAATATGAACCTGGTCCTTCTGGAATGGGAATCCACTAGTTTGGTGGATATTAACGCAGACAAAACCCAATCATATATTTTGTATCGAAATTGAGTGAAATTAAGAAATTTTCTGTTTCGGATTGTATTATTTGCATTTCTCAATGCGAATTAAATAATATTTTTATTATAATCGTCACGAAATATTCTCACTTTTTTAGAAATATTGCATGCAAAATCCACGTTTACTTCACATTCCGTGTTATTCTAGGTCATCATCTCTCAAGTTTTTCTGGATTTTTCTCAGACGATTCTCACATTATTATATCCATTAGCTTCGCGTTCAACAATTAGGCACATGAAATCAATCACGGTTGATGCAGAGAAAGTATCCGAAAGAGATTCTCATGGCGAATTAGACGGTTAAAGTTTCCATTTTTATGAACAAAAATCGAAAACCGTGCTAGGAATAATTATTCATTACGTTGCTAATGTTAGTTATTCACACAATGGGATTCCACAGAAAAGTGAAATGATTGTTAGTTTCTTCTCACAATGTGGGACAGTAAGATCGAATTAGAATGGATACCGTTTTCAATGCTGTTTGTTTAGTTCGAAACTTTGGAATCATAACTACTAAACATACATTGTGTCCCAGAATAAGGGAGACAAAATCGAACGGTAGAATCCTCACGTCATTTCAAGGTTGAAAGTTCCTAAATATATTCTGTGAGATAAGTAATGAGTGAGTTACAGGGTGTTGAGAGTGCACAACAATTTTTTTTCGAGGATAACTTCATAACTATTCCTAGTAAAATTTGTCATCGACAGCATTCAGTTTAAAATTTCAATTTAAATGAAGAGTTTGTAACTTCAAACAGGGGCGTACGGCTGATCAGTACTCCTCATCCCCTCCCCCCTGGATCATGACAGATTTTGTTTTTTTCTCTTAATTAATTATTTTCTTGACAAAAAAGGGATGAGTTTCATTATTTAATATGTTAACGGTTTTCAAGATATTTGAAGTTGGAGTGCATGCGGAAGTGATTTTGAGACTTTTTGTTGATTATTTTCATAAAAGTTTTGGTAGACAGTCATACTACTAGTTGAATTTTAGAAAGTAGCTGCATAAAGCGTTACTGAGGGATAGCAGTTTACTATCCTGCGTGTTTTTCTAAAACGCAGTATCTAACGAATTTTCGAAGTAGTTCTTAAGGAAGCTGAATTCCTTCGAGAGATGAAAAAATAGTAAAGTAAATGAAGTAATTGAGTATTACCTTCTAGAGAAGCATTAAACTTTTTCTTTTCGATTTTTCAATATCCGGAATTATTCGGTAGCAAAACTGAGCAAAATACATTCAAAATCTTTCAATTTCTGAGAGAAATTAATAACTTTGAGTAAGGTTATTCTGGACTTTCATTGTCTAAAAAAGTACAAAGAAAAATTCAATTATCTGCAATTTTTATTCACGACGTTTCAACTGGTAAAATCTACAGTCGTTATAAGTGTATAAATGCGACAATCTCAAGGATACATATGCAATGGATAATTTTGTGTCATTAGCCTAGGGGTAATTTGTCGGTGTTCAGGTAAGCTTGTTAATTACGGTGCTAGGCCCCTCCGGTACAGCATTGTTAATTCTTATAGCAATTTCAATTGATCCATGCCACTAATTAACGGTTACCACACATTGCGGATTTCTATGCTAGCTTGACTGAAGACTTTGTTGTTCATAATGTATGCACTCTATTTAAACTTCCTTCTATACCAGCCATCAGGAGCTGATTTTCCAACAAGACGGAGCTCCTCCTCATTATTCCCAAAATGTGCGCAATTATTTATATGACACATTTCCAGGACGATGGATAGGACGACGGGGCCTAATAGAATGGCCACCTCGGTCACCCGACTAAGTCCTTTAGATTTTTTCTGTGGGGACACATCAAAAGCCTTGTTTACTAAACACCACCAGACACATTAGAACAGTTACAACGAAGAATCATTAACGTATGTCGCGAAGTGACACCCCAAATGCTCCAGAATGTACGACAACGGTTTGAAAATAACTTATACCACTGTATGCAGGTTGACGGATAGCAATTCGAACATTTATTTGCCTAATAAATGAGTTTTGAAGTACAATTGAATCAATTTTTGCATTTGTCGTCACACGTTATCGTTGGAGTTTCAACGCTCCATATTTTCTAAAAGAGTGGATCAATTTTGAAAATGTAAAGAGGTACCGCTTGACCCCCATTCCCATTTGAAAAAAAATGTAGGGGTGACACCCCTACTTAGGGGGTTGAAGGTTTTACTATGCTTGTTACGTCAAAATGTGTCCCTCTGACAAACAAACTTGACCTGTTTTCGGATTTTATCAAAAAGTTCTTTCCCAGCCTGTAATGCCTTGCGGTACGTTTTCGATGGGCCACCCTGTATAATGTATTCATTGCCGACTTTGAATTATTTATGAATGAATGCAAATTGTTATTTGTCTTGAATGATATAGTAACGCCCTGTTTCTGGAGGACACTAGATATTTTGTTTGTTGAATGACCAAGATGTGTCTTAGACATGCAAACCGATGGTCATTTTCATCTCTGCAATAAATAAATTTCCTACAATAAGTTACTGCGTTGAGAAGACTGTTGTCTCAAATAACATCATTTGATTTTGTTAGTGACGTATCGTATTTCGAAATTAGCCTATCTGAAGAAAGTAAGTTCAAATCAACAAAAAATTACTTGTCTTTTTCAAAAACCGTCAACGTTTTGGAGACTCCGTTGTCAAAACTTCTCGAAAACTCTTTTTTTGTGATTGGAAATAAAAAGATCTGTTTTCACAAAACTGAGAAATCTGTAAAGACATTCTTTACGATGACATTTTCTATCTTGAAACATAGGGTGTCCAGTATCAATCAATCGCCATTTTGTTATTTCTTAATTCTTCCCTGAGAAGAGGTAACCACGTGCTGTACATTTCTACTGAGTTGAGAAACAGTTCTTCGATAATAGTAAATGAGGCAGTTTCTTTCAACTTTCTCCTTCCTCGCTAAGATTCTCACATTAAAATTTTTGTGTCATTCCATTTCATCATATGATCGCTATCAGATGTGAGAATATATTCGGACATTTTGGAACCAGTTATTTTTCGATTTCTCATGTTATTTTTTTGTTCTTTCCGTCGAACAGTCAATGGTCTTGATGTTTCACCTTTATTACTTCCACCACACGAACAAGTTTTGTCATAAATACAATTTCATTAGTTTGTTTTTGGTTTCGAGTGTGTATGAGTTTTGATCTCAATGTATTAGTATTTGTCTTGAATGGCCAATCTGTTTTATTTTTTCAGACAATCGGGGTCAGAAAGTATTAGTTTGTGTATTGGGATGGAGTTCTTCTGTTGGTTGTGTTGTGTGATTGTTTGGTGTACTACTATTTCCAATTTAAATAATATTATTCAAGACAGTAGTTTTTTAAACGCAGTAACTTATCTTGGCAACTATACACACTGCCCTTTTACACTTGTACAGAATTCCAACTGTGGAAGGTTAAAATTCCCCAAAATCTTTGTCAAGAAACGAATATCATCCACAAAACCAGACTTTCATTCGAAAAATAACAGCAACCTTCATGAAAATAATCAACAATGAGTTTTCAAATCACTTAACGCATACGCACTAACTCAACTTCAAACCTTTGCCAATTTTAATAATCCATTTTTTTGAATGGAGAATATTGAAAATTCAGAAAAATCATGCAAAATTCTATATCAGGCCAGTGACGTGAATGGCATTGCAATTTTAAACTCTGTACTGTCAAGTTACACACCACATTACATGTAGAAATGTTGACACATTATGGAGTAGGAAAACATAATAAATTTTACCACTTTCCACAGCCTGTAGCTCTGTTAATACCCATCTTAGAGGACATGTTTATTGGAACTTTTATCGTTAAAACGGAGTCTGTTTCCTTTATTCTAGGACCCCCAGTATAATCACTTCAGATTTATAGCAACCAAAAACAATAATTGTCCAACTCCAGTAATTCATCAGATCCATTATTTCTATGGATCCTCAACTGTTACTAATCATACATTCACTCATAGAATACTTTCATTAATACGTCACAGTTCATCCACTTCGAATTAATAACACAAGCATTATTCTCCATTTTTTTAAATTCTATATTACTTTGTGTGGCAGCAAGTAGAAGTAGTTCCTCGTAAATTGCGGTAATATAAAGTAAGTACCTACACCAAAGTAGTAAATGAAAATTCCCTAACATGAGCATACAGTGTTGTGTCAATCCAATTGTCCTGTCTGTTCATAGAAAGCTATCACGGCTGAAAAGTCAATAAAATTAACGTATTGACTTATTTGACATCTATTTTGTTCGTCTTGCTCACCACAATTGTTTGTTAATAACAAAAGAAAAAAAAGTCGTCATGTGGCGATTATTCAGCAAGTACCAATGGAGAATTAAACTGAATATCAAACAAAGCTGTTATTGAAAAACACGGTAAGAATGGTTATTACTCAAAAAACACAACAAAATCTGCAGCCAATAAAGCTATCAAAAACTGCCTCGTCACTGCCAGTGAAACAATCATGTTAAACTATCGTAAACAACATATCGGAAGCAATAAAAACAGTCGAAAAAATATTATTAAGTAGGTATTGAAGAAATAATCAAAGCTCTATAAACTGATTTACTAACCATAAAAAAAGACTTATGATGAAATCAACAAAATTAATCTTATGATGAAAAAATACAATCTGATTAGGCATCATTATACAATTGAAAGAATAGATTTTCTCAGAATTTTCAGCATCAGAGAAAACTCAGAAGAGTTTCCAGCAAAGAGATTATCGATTTATTCAACTGTATTCAATCTCCAAGAAGACACAGTTGCATACTACGGGGTGGAACACAAGATTTAGAAGGGCATAGAGCAATCTTTATGAAATCAACAACATCGAATTAAACAAGATTTTATAAAAAAAATGTATGTTTAAAAATACTGCGGTTATAACATAGGGATACCTCACAAAGCAAATCGAAATAGTAAACTTCAATGAGTTGAAACTATTTAGGAAAACAGAACAGTGGAAGAACATTGCATCATCTAGGGAAAGTGTCATCTAGGGAAATTTTATGACAGCGGCCTACTCGATTCCTTTCTTTAAAAAAAAAACATCATACATTTCTCATTTTGCAACAAATTTTGCAAACTTTTCAAAGTTTACCCTAAAAAACCCTCTTTCATGCTCTGATTTAATGAAATACAGAGTGTTTTATTCGATCAAGTCAAGTTAATGCTATTTATTATTTTCGTTTCCAAAATATCGTAGTAGGCATGGAACAGAGATTTCGAGTTTGCCTACATCTCCAAAGATGCACTAAAGCCCAAGGAATCGACTGGAAAAAAGTTGGTAAAGTTATTTATTTCGAATGGTTCTGAAAATACCCTTGTGTTTTATACAGTGGGGTTTCATATATTTTTTTTTCCATTTCGTTAAAACTTATTTTCACATTTTCCATTTTTCGAAATTTTCAAGTTGATTTGCGCCCAGTGCCATCTGTCAAGTAATTGCAATGTATTTTTATTTCCTTGGTGTTTTGGTATCGACTGCTATGGTCATTGGCCATGTGTTCGGGATAGGCCTTGTTACTAACTCCATACGAAACTTTAGGAGCAGCACTGTTTCTACGCAACAGTGAATCGTGGAGGATTATTCCCATCCGACATGAGCCTCAATCATTCAGACTTTCACATCTGAAAATGAAAAAAGACCGCACCGTCTGGGAATCGAATCTGCAACCTCTCGGTTACCAGGCGAGCGCTTAACCACTGCGCCCTTGCAATGTATTTTTTCTCAAAAAGTAGTATCGGTCAAATTATTTTTATCTCGCTGATCCACATCAAACCGTTTAAATTTTTCAAGATAAAGGTACTATAAAAAAGGTATCGACGAAATCCGAAAAAAAATTATGATTGAAAAGAGAATTGAATTCTTTTTTCAATGATGTGTCACTTGACCCCCCATGCCATTTGAAATTTGGAAATTGATCTGCCCCCTGCCTCTTTATCGCGCAACCACAATGTTTTTTATTTCCAAAAGTAGTATCGGTGATACCATTCAAAATGGTTTTTGTTCCATGTTTTTACGTCAAACCGTTCAGAAATTAACATATAATGGGGTGTTGCCATTTAAAACACAGAACTCAGTTTTGACTCTTATTCTGGGATATCCTGAATATAAATAGAAATATTCATAGATCATGTCTCATTGTTTAAAAAAATCGGTAGCTTGAAAAAATATGGAGCTTGTCCGCAGTCTCTATAGGAAGTTTTTATTTGTCAATTTTTCAAGTTGTATTGTCGCTCCAATCCTCTCGGTACTCTTTGAAAATTGAACAAAAACGTAAATTTTTTTCTGGCACAAGAAAATTATAATTCTAGGCGGGCTCCATCACCTATTTATAATCAGTTATGTTATTGTGCAGAAACTTTGAGATTTGACATCTGTTTAAAATCCTCAGGATTCGTTAAGACTACAGATTTATTTTATTGACTATAGAATTTATTCCATGACAAAGTGAATGCAGTAAACGAAACACACCATTAATATAAAAGATTTACCATTTAATTGGAAGTATACTGCACCCATATCTGTAGGTGAAAAGCAAAAGCTATTAAATTTTCACTGCCGTCCGCATAAAATGAAATGTTTTATGGAAGGAGTTGATATATATTTTACTCGCATTGACATCAACCCACCATAAAGTTGGGATTGCATATGAAAAATTCAAATGGCCGGGAAGTATCTAGAGAATTGAGATCTACCGCATCATATGTTTCCTTTGTCAACGCTGGCCTATTCACTAAATATGTAAGATGATTTATCTTGACAGTAATTAGTTGTTGTCAGTTACTGAAATGGACAGCTTTCTACAGTTCACTTTGTGTATTATGTATTCTATAATAGTTTCCAACAAGAAATGACTATGGAAATGATGGTCTGAATATAAGTATTGTGGAATTATGTGGTTCCGTTATAATTTATGTTATTACTAAAATTACCAATACTATTAAGTGTTTATTGAAAAACTATTTGCCACCAAAAGGGAAAATTGCGAAAGCAATACCATTACCCAAAATTAGCTCACCTAGTATTTTACTTGTTTTCTGAAAAATCGTTGAAAGAAGTATATAGATATACAAATAAGAAATTTTTTGATATGTTAAAAACAAATTACCTATGAAGTCTTCGAGAGACTTATACAACCTATGGAAGACGAAGCCCTTACCTTTTGAAGTGTAATATCATGCACAGACGAGAATTCAAACTATTCAAGTCCGTCTAAGAATATCAATCACATATCCCAATGAGTCAGCATTACTTGACTTCAGCTATCGACAATATCAAATTCAAAATTCTGAATAATTTATATTGTTTCTCTATTGCTACATTCAATTTCTGTCCCTAAAATATTTTTGAATATGTCGTAGCGGAGGTTTTCAAGTAGAGTAGGAGCCTTTTTGTAGATTAATTTCAAAGTCAGACATTCTTCCTCTGGTAATTAACACTTAATATGCACACGCTACTATTTATCAAAAACGATTTCACAATTACTGGTAACAATAATTCCGTCATTTTCGGGCAGTTAAAAGGTGATAACTTTTGAACTTGGCAACGAATACACGGTGATCGCAACCGCAATACTCTGCTCGCCTAAAACACTCTGCTCGCCTAAAACAACTCAACTGGACTGATATCAAAAATCTGTTCTCTTCCTTTAAAACTTCAAGTAATCATTTTCTAGAAGACGTCTTTGTATTTGCCGTGTCTACGTTTATGATAACGATCACAACAAATATAATCCCTATTTGGATATGACTACTACTTCAATTTACAACCAAATTATCGTGTAAGACGGAATGTCCGGTCCCTTCAGGCCCAAGGATAATCCTATCGCAATACCCTTGAACCCTTGAAGAGATTAAATAACCAATCTCACTAGATTTAATAATCGAATTACAGTCTATGTCGGAATATTTCGCATTCTTCTACCGAAGAAAAGAACGGTTCTCTAGAATATCTTTAATTAATATAAAAGGTTCGATACTTTTAATTCATAGAAAATTTTGCAACCCTATTTTCTTTAAAGTTAAATAAAAAGAAGCAATGCAGACGGCTCTTCGTCGGTAGGCACTATGGGTTCATTTATAACATAATTATATCATCGAACAGTAACAGTATGGTCACAAAAATAAGAGGGGGCCCACAGAAACTTTTAATATGTCAGTGTCAAAGAAACTTACTTGGAAAGTTGAGCAACCGAATAATGACTATTTAGATGTTATACCCATAACTACGAGGATATATTGAAAAATTCTTAGCCTACTATAGAACGAAACAAAATTTCAATGTCAAAATATTTTATTACTCAACATATTCTCCTCTTAATTGGAGACATTTATTACAGCTAACCTGCAACGTCTCTAGACCTTTTAAAAAAATGTTTCTTCTTGCTCTGCAAACCAGACCTTCACCTTCACAGCTTTTATGACCTTCTCGTTGGAAGAAAATTTACTACCTTTTAAACTTTTTTTCAGTTGAGGAAAGAGATGATAGTCGGACGGAGCCAAATCTGGTAAATAAGGGGGGTGTTCTAGTAATTCAAACCCTAAATTACGAATTTTTTGCATGGCAACATGAGATTTGTGTGCAGGGGTGTTGTCCTGCAAAAACAAAACACCTTTGGATAGCTTTTCGCGTCTTTTCTCTTTATTTTTTTCCCGTAGAGTGGTCAGTAATGTCGAACAGTAATCTCCAGTTATTGTTCTACCCTTATCCAAATAATCAATCATGATTACTCCATGGCAATTCAAAAAAACTGAAGCAAGAACTTTTCCAACAGATTTTTGGACACGAAATTTCTTAGGTCTTGGAGAACCGGAGTGTCGCCATTCCATCGATTGTTGCTTTGTTTCTGGATAGTAGAAATGTACCCAAGTGTCATCCATAGTAACAATTCGGTTTAAGAAGTCTACATCGTTTTCAAATCGAGCACAGATCGAACGCGATGCTACTACTCTTGCACGCTTTTGGTCAACATTCAAACATTTGAGGATCCATTTTGCAGCAATTTTTCTCATGTCCAAATTGACGTGAACTATATGATGAACGCGTTCGTATGAAATATTCAGTGCTTCAGATGTTCGTTTTAGCCCAATTCGTTAAAATCATGTCATGACTGCATCGATGTTTTCGGGGACTGACACAGAAACTGGCCTTTCCGATCGGTCATCATCTTCAATGGAAAATTTATCTCTTTTGAAGCTTGCAGTCCAATTTTTCACGGACGCATACGAAGGACATTGAAGTATTAAGCATATCTTCGTAAAGCTGCTTCCCTCTTTACCCTTTTAAATACAGGTACTTGATGATGGCTCGATATACTCCAATTTTTCGATTTTCACAATTTTGGTGGACATATTTTTTCTTTTAAAACAGTAACTCTGGTTTACTTTTTTGACGTCAAACTTTACACTGACACTTCTAATAAGTTATTGTTCGTTGCTATGGTAACGCAATATTTTGTTTATGCAGGGAACTGGTCTAGGCTAACTAGATATCAATACATCCTCGTATATAAGTTAATGAGCAATAAATAGATAAAACATAAATAAACCCACAAACATTTAATATTAATGAATCTTCGCTGGTCAGAGAAGAGTTTCCCTAAATAAGATTGTGATTCTAATAATATTCAATATTCGATATCTGTTGCATATGAGGTTAAATTCATTACGTGTAAGATTTTATTAGGAAATCAATTTTCCCAGCGCATAGTACTATGAGGTGATTTACAAATAGTCGTTGAAAGATACAAACATCAACCGGAGAATATCAATATTGAATAATTAAAACTTTATTTCATCCTCTATAGAAAATTGTGAGTCAAACCTGTTCCTCTGGTTACACCACCATGGAGATTTTGGACTCGATCCTAGGCCAACCAGGACTGGAGTGATGAGGGAATGGAGTCTACAAAAACTTTCAATGAAGAAGGCTTCATCATGACTGACAGTAATCAGCAGTTCATGAAGGGAAACCACGGTAAATGAGCTATACCAGAAATATCCACAACAGGAAAACGCGAGGCTTAACCTAAGCTTCGGAGATACCTAACCAGAACAGGAACAGTGACAATTACCTGGGTGAAAATCCTCCGAGTACAACAACCCTATAAATGGTTTTTAGTAATTAACTGGATAAACAGTCGCTGGCATGAAAACGATGATGAGAAAAGTTGGAAAACTCAGCTTTCGTGAAGGGTTTTGTCTTGTAGAAAAAAGGTGTTGGCGAGGTACAAGGTTTCCAAGTGTCCAAGATAGGCAACTATCAAAAGCCAGGACTTTGGAGTTGAGGTGAGATGGGCAGTACGGAATATCCACGAAAGATCACTTTACAAATTCAGGATTCGTCAGCCGAACAAATGGTAATGGTAATGGGTGGGGTACGCAAGCGTCAGCGACTAGGCCCCAGTGGGCCCTTTTCGCAATCCCCGGCATCTTCACTCATCCCATGTCGGATACCTGCTCGAACCTCTTCGACCTTCTTATGAAAGTCGAAATGTCTTTCTATTGCAACGAGTGCAATTCTTCCTCCTTAACAGTGGCAGCTCCGAAGACGTTTTGTCTGAGCCTGCCATAAATACCACATTCGCACAGGAAGTGGAAGGAGTCCTCCCCTTCCCCACATTCCGTGCATAGTGGGTCTGCCTCAACTCTGATGAGAGCCAGGTGCCTCCTGAGGCCGCAGTGGCCGGTTAGAACTCTCACCAACAGTCGGAGTTCTTTGCGGCTTAGCTTCAGTATCTTGGCCGTCCTTGCCATGTCGGGCCCCGATCTCATCTGCTTTGACTGCCTGCATCCGTCTATCCTTCTCCACTTTTTTCCTATTGTATCAACGGCCCACTCATTCAGTGCCGTTGTTACTTGTCTCCTTGTTATGCCGAGTGCGGGTTCGGGCCCGTAGTAGGGTTGTCCGGCTCCTTGCTAGGCTAGCTAGTCCGCCTGCTCGTTGCCTTCAATCCCTGCATGGCCCGGGACCCACATCAGCGTTATTTTCTTCTCAGTCGCAAGACTCTCCAGGGCATCTCTGCACTCCTGAACCAGTACTGATCTGGTTCTGGTTGCATTCAGAGCTCTGATGGCGGCCTGACTGTCCGAGCAGACATATACATGTCTCTCTTTGCCGGACCTCACCTCTTCCATTCTGGTTGCCTCCAGGATGGCATATACCTCTGCTTGGAAAACTGTTGTCAGAGAACCGAGCGCATATGCTCTTTTCTGTCCGTTTTCCTGGTAAACTCCTGCTCCGTCTTGCCCTTCCTCCAGTTTGGACCCGTCTGTAAAACAGACCAGGCTTTCTGGAGGAAATATCACCCTTTCCTCTTCCCACTCTCTCCTGTCTGGGATCTCTAGCGAGATCGTCTTTTTCCACCTAATATTATCCTTTGCCTGTATCACTTTGATAGCGGATAGTGGGATTTCTTTCTCCGCTACCACAGCGATTTCGGTATGGCCTGTGTACCCCTCTCTTCGCCAGCTCCCTGAGTCACGCATTCTCAGATAGGACGCCATCGCTTCCTTCTTTATACAAGTTGGAAGCGACGGCAGACCCAGCAGGGCGTCTAGGGTTGCCGAGGGGGTCGTCCTCATCGCGCCGGTTATTCCCCTACAAGCTAGTCTTTGAATTTTTCCCAGCTTGTTGGTTGTGGTTATCTGGTCCACTCTCGGCCACCAGACCACTGCTCCATATATATAGGATTCTGGGTCTGATTACCGCCGTGTAGATCTAGTGAAGGATGTGAGGTTTGAGTCCCCACCTCCCTCCCACTGCCCGGCGCAGTCTCCATATAGCGACCACCGCCTTCTCGACTACTCGATCGACATGTGGCCCCCAAGTTAGCTTCGAGTCCAGAATCACCCCAAGGTATTTTACCTCTCTAGCCAGCTCTAGGGGTTTTCCACCAATTACTGGTAATCCGAACCCATCTACCTTCCTTCTCTTGGTGAAGAGAATCATCTCCATTTTAGTCGGATTGACTGCGAGGCCGACTTCCTCGCACCACCTTTCTATTTTCCTGCACGCCAACTGCATCCGGCCACAGACCACATCTACAAAAGGGCCCGACACCAGGACGAGCCCGTCGTCGGCGTATGCCTGGGCGTAGAAACCATTGGCGGCTAGTCTCTTGAGAAGTTCGTCCATGACTAGACACCAAAGGTGAGGGGAGAGACAGCTACCTTGCGGGCAGCCGCCTCTCACCTCGATGTCGGCATGGCTATCTCCTAGAGACACCGTCACTTTCCTCCGCTCTATGGCCGTAGCTACCCAGCTAATCAGCGTAGGAGGGTTTCCCCTAATCTGCAGTGCATTGCAGATAACATCTGTTCTTGCCTTATCGAAGGCACCCTCCACGTCGAAGAAGACTCCGAGAGCCCACTCCTCGAAATGGAGTTCCTTTTCTACCCTGTGCACTACCGCACAAAACCGAACAAACAAAACCGAACAAAACCAGTAACCCTGTTTGGCTAGAGACCTGTAGCTTTCACGAATTCTACCATCAAACTCTCAGTGTGAAACGAAATCCACCTTGTTTTTCCTTCTTTCTCGGAAGTTAGGGTACCAACATTCAGATATTTCAATATTTGCATGTTCCATGCATAACCGACCAATCTGACCAGTTTAAAAATAATGATGTGTTTGGTTGTCTCTTGTCAGACACCCCGAAAGCTAATTTGGCTACACTGATGGCTCGAAAAATTAAACAGATGACAGCTGACAGATGAAATATCATCGGACAGCTGACAAATAAAAATAAACGAGAAAATGCAAAAACAACCAAAACATTTGGTTTATAATCACAGTAATTCTAAAAAATTAAAACGGAGACAATAATTCGAGGACTCTACGAACCTTCTCAATAATCAAATCATAGACATACATATGAAGCACCCACGAAAATTCGGTTGAAGACAACATTGGATGCCATAGTGAGTAGGATTTATATTTCTTTATGAACTTATTTTTATTTACCTTTAATCATTTTTAGATCGACACTTGCAAAGCGTAAAACACTTTTCTAGTAAGCAGAAATACAAGTTGTTACACTGAAAAACAAATAGGACCATATAACGTATTCTGTTTCAGTGAGATCATCTCGAAAATAGAAAAGTTATGAATTATTCTGATGGTGCCTTCAGTACTTAATCATTCTCCTTGAAGTAACGACTTGTAAAATGTGGTTTTAGAATCAAAATTAGCGTGGGAATATTGATAAGGTTTCTACGAATGAGGTTATAAAACCAACTTTTAACATATATGTATGTTGCGTTAAAGCTCACTGAAAGTAGGTCACCACAGGGTGAAGTCTACAATGCTCTAAAGTTTTCTAAAAATTATCAAAATACAGTAGCGAAAATGTACATGCTACAATTTCAGGTTTTCGTTTTACCATTTTGATGGATTTTATGTAATCTTGATTCCAACTCTTCAGACGATGGGGTATTGTAGGTTTCTCCGGGATTCCCTGCAGCTACCTCGCCAGTGCATATATTTAAGCTCATTCAAGCTGCCCCGTAAACTAAGGTTTCACGCACTGTTCACAGTGCGTAAAGTGCTACTTTTTAGCACAAGTGTGTAAAAATATTATTATTTCAAAATATTAAAATATTAACTAGGCGTAAAATCATCAACTTCGCGTAATGTTTTCGCACTGTTCATATTTTTCAAAAAGACAATATTTTGTATCAGATTATAATCAATTTGAAAATACGACAAAAATTGAAAACTTCATAAGTTAAAACATTATTCAATTGTTACAATTTCTCAGTCAGTCAGTTTCATGTTCATATAATTAAAAGTCCTTCTTCACGAACTTGTATCATAATAGCTATTAATGCTACAAGTTCGTAAAGTAGGACTTTTTTGTATGAGCGTTTGAAGTTTGTTGAATGAGGCGCAGCCGTGTTTTTCTTCGGCAGTTATTATATTGCCAAATTGTAGCCATTATATCATTAATTTGAATGTTTAATGAAATGAATTGTCATCGTATTATCAAATAAACACTTCCTAGTTATATTTGACGCAAAATAATGTATTTTTCAAAAATGCATAAATGTATGAACAGTGTGTAAAAAATTACTTTACGCACAGTTGATGGTTTTACGCACTTGTGCGAAAAAGTATTACTATTAAAACATCATTTCGTCATAACCGTACAATGAAGTGAATTATCACCAACAATTTGGTTAGTACGACAAGATTGCAGAACGTACGGAACAGTGTTTATGGTAATTTGTTTACTGATATTTGCGTGGATCCAGTGATTTTTCAGCTTTCGCCCCGCTAACAAAGAAACTATGAGGGTGACAATAATTTCCTAATGACTCTGACACAGAAAAAGCAATAAGCATCAATTTAACATACCGCGCTAGTCTACAAAATATATGATACTGTTATTATGAGAAATTTCGTTAATATACGTTGCTCATCAAAACGTATAATAATCAATAATATTAATTTGTCACTCCCATAAGTATCAAGCATTTCCTCATACCGCCAGGCGCGCAGGGCAGCACAATAGGCCGAAAACTTAGCAAGGTTCAGAGGTTGGCCTGTTTGGTAATAACGGGCGCAATGAGAACAACTCCAACCGCAGTGTTGAAGGTACTGCTGAGGCTGCCACCGTTTCCAGTCTGGATCAAGAAGGAGGCAATGGCAGCCCATTTGAGGATGCGGGACTCGGGAGTCTGGGTAAACGAAGGAGCGATGATAGGTCATGCGGAAATCGCGAAGTGGGCGTAGCAGGAAATTCCGATCTCTGCCCTCAGAGTGAAAAGCGCACAAGACAGACTGCGATGGAATAGAGAGTTTACTCTTACTATTCCGAGCAGAGAACAATGGGAACGAAAAAAGGTGGAGTTTAGCACAGGAAGCCTGATGTGTTATAAGGACGGTTCGCGTCTGACTGACAAACAGGCTTCGGGTGCCGGAATCTACCTGGAGGGAAGAGAAGTACGAGAGAGCTACGCTTTGGGCAGATATACAACAGTTTTTCAAGCTGAAGTGTTGGCCATCCTATCCGAAGCTACGAGGCTAGAGGTGAAAGAAGGGTCCGAACAGAGAATCTATATCTGTTCGGAGAGTCAGGCAGCGCTCAGAGCCATCAGCCATCCTAAACCAAGCTCAGCGCTTGTATAGGAATGCGGAGATGCGCTCGAGAAGCTAGCTGAAACGAAGGAAGTTCAGCTGGTATGGGTCCCGGGTCACAGAGAGGTGCGCGGAAACGAGGTTGCAGACGGACTTGCCAGATCCGGATCCGCAACGCCATTCTGTGGGCCGGAGCCTGTACTAGGCATCGCAAGAAGCCAAACCTCTTCAGCCCTCGACGAGTGGGCAGAAGAAGAGCTGAATAAACTTTGGAGGGATAGCACCGGCTGCAGACAGTCAAAAGACTTCGTGACCGGCTCCAATAAGTCAAGGACGACATGGCTCTTAGGCAGAAACCGCCAAGCACTACGCCTCCTCATAGGAATACTAACAGGACATAACAAGCTAGGCAGACACCTATCACTTATAGGTGTAGAAGACAGCCCCACTTGGCGAAAATGCGAAGAAGACGAAGAAACTTCCTCGGCGAGTGTGAGGCATACGGGAAGCTAAGATTTGGAACCTTCGGAGTTGAGAAACTCCAACAAGAGGAAATAATCGACTTGGAGTGGTCGGAGATACTGACCTTCATTAAGAGGACACAAAGGTTCGAAAAGGAAAACTAGGAGTATGAATGTAGGTAAGTGGAGAACAGAGGATGGCAAAAAGAGTCCATGGAGCCTACTTGCCTGGCCGCGGTTGCGGCCCCCCAAAAGACGACTACTACTACTACTACTTATACCGATCGATTTCTCAATGAGGTACAGTTATTATACCCACATAAAATTTTCTGTGTTAGATTTCGTGGATGACAATTCGTTCCTAACTTCACACCGATTGTTATTATTGTCTACAATAAAGAAATATTTTTCTGATTCTTCTTATTCCACCTATACCCTTGAAAGGGAAACAATCGAAATAAAAAAAATACGTTCAATTGAACGACTTCACACATTTTTCAACCGCTCTGGATCAAACGTGTTGAATTATAATCCCATCCCTTTTTCCAGTGACACATTTATATTCCCGAGTGTAATAACACAGACTCTTCGAGATTAAATTATGTGAAGTTTGTATAGAGCGACGGTGGCGGCGGCTTTATTTAATTTTACATTTTTCATGTGACCCCACGGAGGCGGTCTCGCGTCCTCTATTCTTCGGCTGCTTTGAATTATTTAAAGTTCTCTCTTCCGGGAGAACGCTACCAATTTTCTGAAGAATTTTTAATAGCTTCGCCTTCGGGAAAGATGATACTTTAATTATCCGGTGCCTAAAGGCACAGATTTGAATGATCAAGAAACTCATTTTATCAAGTAATTAATAAAACTTTAAAATTGAATAGCCAGTAGTGAGCATCTAAGAGAGATCTACTACTTTCTTGGATTTCTGTTACACTTCTGGAAAACGCCTGCAGTTTTGGGGAATCTTGGAACAAGTATCTTACAGATGTACAGCTTGGCAAATCCATCTGTGCCTATAAATATTAGGTGACCGGTAGTTGACCGGTAGTACAGCTGCTGTCCTTTCTTGTACTACCCAATTAAAGTTGTTAGCCGATATTTACCCTCAGTTTATCGTTCGTGCATCTCAGAAGCACAGATAGATTTGCCACGCTGTAGTTCACTGAAAAATTCATATTATAATACGTAATGATGGGTTTCTTCCCCGAGGATTAAAGTGATGAATTTACAATCAGGAAACAGAAGTAATTTTATTTTGCGAATGTAAACTTGACAATATGATAATACACCAGCGTTGAAGTTTGTATTCATTTTAATGTATTTTCATTTTCACTTTGTGAAATAACATTCAGTATATTTTTGTTTGAATCACCTTTACACATACTGTAGATTGACAATATTTCATTCAGGTATCCACAACGATATTTTGCCATTTTGCAATTCAAATTGCACAATCACAATCCACGCCTATGGGACTTTTTGCATTTATCTCAGTACAGGGTGTTTCTGATTCAAAAGAACACGTCATAGATACAAACTGAAACAGTAAAATCGAGTAAAACATTTATTATGTTTATGATCAACAACAAAATACGAACTCTTAAATAATGAAATCAACAAAAACAAAGTATCTCAGTTTGATGAAGAATATGGTAAAATCAAGAGATAAACCTGCAATATGATGTATCTCGATAATATTTTAGTACCATTCCTACAGCACCAAAATTTTTCGGTTACATAACTAAGAAAATTCGGTTCTTCTTCAAACGTTTCCAAGTGTTGTGCAAATATAATCTCCATCATATGTTAGTGAGGGACATCATCTCGTTCTGAAATGATTAGACTTGCGATCGTATGTGTGCATTATGTTGAATATACAGCATCAATTCATGAATTTGAAGCTTGTGAGGTGAAAAACCAATCCAGCATGTAAAATTCGAATATCTTGGATATATTCACAATATAACCTTAATATGCTTTATTATTTTCGTTTCTGAATTTGCGATTACCAATTAGACTATATCTAATTGAACTATATTATTATAGAACCTAAATAATTATTTTGAATATTATATCAAGAGTTCAATAAAATCACATTCACGTACGTAAAATTACATCTACTTTGAATAGAGATAGTGCTTGTTTTCTATTATTCTGTTTCCTTCACTTAGTAATTTGCCAACGCCTTATGGATTCCATATTACATCAACAGCTGTCAACCAAGTTCTTTGATAATTTTCATCGACGTGAGAATAGCCTAAACTCATAGGATCAAAAGGTCAAGAAGATATATGTGTAACCAACTAGTATCTTGCTATTTTGTTTTTTGATATGTAAATTCTATTTCAATTTGAGGGATTGGTCGAAAAGTAACAGATGTTCAAAGTTTCGCAATCGAAGTGCGAATGAAGTTTATCTTACCTTGTGGTACATAAATGGTGATCGAATCACAGTATGTGTTGTATTTTTTTTTCAATTGACGTATCCGATATTTGATGAATATCCATGTTATTATCTACTATGAAACTAAAAAGGTTTACAAAAAATAATCGAAATAACATCTTTAATGTTTTTCCTTGAATACTCATCGTAAATTGAATAGGGTTCATGCAAAGCTGTTTCTATGCTAAGGCGCTTTTTGAAGATTCTACCAGTTTGACAAAGATAGAACTTGGGACAACTACCACAGGTTAATTTATAGACTCCACAATTTTTTTTGTCTTTCCACTCTATCTTTGTTGTTTTTAATGTTTTCCCAAAGTATTGTCAGTCTTGAAAGCAATATTAAAACCTTGCTTTTTCAAGAAATTACCCATTTTATTGCTTGGTTCACCGAAATTGGTTCACCAAAATTACTTATATCAGAAGAACACGTGATAGATACAAATCGAAGGGGAAAAATTGAGTCGAACATTTATTATGTTATTCATCAACAACAAAACACGAACTTAAAAATAATTGAATCCACAAAAAGAATGTCATACAGTTTGATAAAGAATAAGGTGAAGAAATCAAGAGATATTTCTCCCCAAGGAAGATAAACCTACAATATTTTATAAACATATCAATGGCAATTGGGAGAAGCAAAAAAGAAGAGGGCTTTTATTTTAATTTTTTCTTTGGCATCGTTTGGCTTAGACTGCTATGGACATTAGCCACTATATGTTCTGGGTAGGCCTTGTTACTACTCCATACGTTAGCTTAGGAGCAGCACTATTAATTGGAACGCAACCGTGAAGACTCACCCTAGTCGAGCCACGAGATTTTAATGGATCAAATTAAATTTTAAAAATATCAACCCTAACTGGGGCTCGAACTCTGGACCTTTAGCAGAGCCGGACGCTCGGCTATTATTATTATTACTTCAATCCTCTAACCAGCCCACCTCTAAATCAAACCTAATTCAATTACTATAAACGTTCACCAGATCTGGATTTAATAGGTGGAACAATTTACCTCCAATAACAAATTCATGCACTGAGAACTAATGAATTATTCAATGCATTCTTATTGACTAATCACACAGGACAAAATGAAAACAGTACGAAACAGGACCCATGTCACTATGACTCCTTTTTCTAGACTCTACAGTCCATCGAGATCTCTGTTTGGGCGTGTGCCATCGAAGCTTATTTAAAACATGTCGGGAACAAATTATGATTTATCTGATTTTGATATTCGAATATGTGCGATAAAATCTCATAAAATATCTCTTCAGGGTTGACTAACAGCCATACCGAAATGTTTGAATTCGGGATTTCCAAGAAACGTCAGAATTTATAGGAAATTTTATATTCAGAGTTCCGAAAGCACCCTTGAAACCCCGAATAGTTCTAAGTTTGTAGGGGATGGCAATGTAGTTGAAACTAAGAGTAATAAAGCTTTCTTCAGTGAAAATATTTGAGGCTTTTTGTTTATTCGATAAGATTAATTCTAGGATGATACTCTTCAGTTATATTAATGATTGATTTTGTTTCAGGTGAGATCCCTACCTCCAATACTATATATAGAACATTTGGTATGTATGAAATAGGGAGATTTTCACGTCCTTGTGAGAAGTATTGAATTCATACTCAAACCATAAGATATTCTCATCTTTTTTTAAAATTTGTTCTGGTGCGCAGATCCAGAACTGTTTGGAAATTGCGCACGACAGTGTGCGTTGAAGCAAAAAATTACAGACATAGTAGGATAGTCTTGGGCGCTTGAATACACCAGAATGCGCATCGGAAAGATTCGGGTATTGAAAAGTTTAAATTAACATCTGACGATGCTGGGAGTTGAACCCACGACCCTACGCTTGAGAGGAGAACGCTCCTGTTAAAACTTATAAAATTACCATGGCTGACATTTGCCTACGAACAAAAAATGATCAATGAACGAAATTAAGGTCTGAATAAATATAAACGCAAAAAATTATTGGCTCATATTCAATGGTATAAGAATCTCAGAAATTATTCAAACCATGCTATAAAAAAGGAAAAAAGGGCATACTTTTTATACAGTGTGACTGACCCATTTTGGATGGAAATGCCCCCCTAAAATTTGAAGTTGTAAACCGATTTTAATAATTTTTTTTGAAATGTCACGTACTAAAATGTCTAATCCAGGACAAAATTTGAAATGTTTATTCCAATTTTCAGGGCACACTACGATATTTTTTCTTAGTCGAAAATCGGGATTTTTTATTAGCGATTTTTTTTATTGAAAAAATCACTACGCCACTGGATTCAGAGTGCCTCTAAACAGGTGTGACCAAAATTCCATTTCACAAAAAACACCCTATTTCAACAGAATATTTTTTTATGATTTGAACAATAAAGTGCCACCAGATGAAAAAAAAATTGATAGCGTAAATTTTTTTAATGAAAATAACGGAATTACATTCACACAATTCAACTAATAATGAAGCAAAAAATTTTAATAAACGATAACTATGAGAACTAATTATTGAAATATTTCGATTCAGTGCAACAATTAATTCTAACTCATTTTCTAGTAGCCTCTACTAATCCACCGTGTATTTCGATACATTTGTCGTAGCGCTTACGAATGTTTCTGATTACGTTCCTTAGTTCTTGATGGGTATTATCTGCACATACCTGTCAAATTCTTGCACAAAGTTCATTTCTATCTCTTGAGGTTTTTGTAAACCTTTTGTGTGAGAAGTCACCAGAGAACAAAGTCCAAAACTGTGAGGTCTGGAGATCTGGGTGGCCACTCTATAAACGGACTACCACGGAAAATGTTCTTTAAGCCATTACCTCACAGCTCTGGCATAATGAACTGAACACCCATCTAACTGGACAATTAAATTTGATCGTTCATTGATTGGCAGCTCGTGAATAGCATCCCAAAACTCCGTGTTTAAAAATTCTAGAAACCTCTGCGCATTTATGTTTTCCTCAAAAAAGAAAGGACCAATAATTCGTTCGTTCAATATCCCACACCAGACGTTGATTTTTTGGGAATACTGACTTTTACAGTTTATTACCCAGTTAGGATTATCCGCTGCCCAATAGCGACAATTATGTGATGACACTACTCCATTTGTAGTGAAAGTGGCTTCGTCGGTATATAAAATATTTTGTAGGAAATTTCTATTGTTTAAATATTGCCCTTGGGCCCATAAACAATATTCCAGACGTCTTGCTTCGTTGCCTTCTTGCAGTGTGTGTAAAAATTTTGGCTTGAAAAGTTTAATATTCTTCGCCTTGAGACATCTCCGAATAGTTTCTCGTAGAATATTCAAATCTAAAGTGGCATTCTTTATACCGGCATTAGGATTATTTCCGAAATAATCTAAAATGATTTGATCATTCCTGTCATTCCTGTTTCGTCTTTGTACAGGATTACTTTTTAACACCATTTTTGATACTGCACCAGTTTCATTGAATATTTTATTTACCGTACCGCAGCTAATACGAGGATGATCTAGATGTCTCTCATTAAAAACTCTACAAATCTCTCTAGCACTTCTAACGTCATCTCCCGATAGGCGTACAATTTCAATTTTCTCTCTTACGCTCAATCTTGCAGCCATGACACAAAATAATTCGAAGAACTGTAAGGTGAATATTGTTGACAATAGTACACTTAAATCTTTCACAAGTGACAAACTATAATATAATTTCCATAGCAACTAAGATTTAAATTGAAAAATCTAATATGTCTTAGTTTTAGTTAATCTGCGTGAAAACTTGAATGTAATTCCGTTATTCATTCCGCTATATCATTAAAAATATTTACGCTATTTGTTTTTTTTTTCATCTGGCGGCACTTTATTGTTAAAATCATATAAAAAAATATTATCATGGCTAAATCTGTTGATATAGGGTGTTTTTTTGTTAGCTGTGTTTCGAATTTTTGAGTTGTCATAACTTTGTTATTAATGAATATTTTTTCATGAAATTTTGGTCACACCTGTTTAGAGGCACTTTGAATCCAGTGGCGTAGTGATTTTTTTAATAAAAATATCGCTAATAAAAAATCCCGATTTTCGACTATGAAAAAATATCGTAGTTTGCCCTGAAAATTGGAATAACCATTTCAAATTTTGTCCCAAGGTACTTGACATTTCAAAAAAAATTTATCAAAGTTGGTTCTCAACTTCAAATTTTAGGGGGGTGTTTCCATTAAAAATGGGTCACACTGTATAATTTTGATAATTCCGATTCAAAAATCATTTGAAAAAATATATAATCGTGAAGTTCCTGGAAATTCAGGGAAGCCAAGTTAAATTAATGATCTTTCGATCTGATGAAGATTTACAGTACCAACAATATTATTCTTTCCACTTTTAAATTCAAAGCAGTTAATGCCACATTTGTATATGACCGTATTTGTACTTGTAATTGATTTCAATGTAATGGGCTGTGATGGGCTATGTTAAACCTATTGAACTTTGTTGACCTCTTTTGTATTCTTTCTACTCTTTCCGAGATTCTAGAAATATCTGTTGAAGTACAAAGAAGAAGTGCAAGAAGAAGTACAAAGAAGTTAATGACCCATTTGTATATGACCGTATTTATACTTGTAATTGATTTCAATGCAATGGGCTGTGATGGGCTATGTTAAACCTATTGAACTTTGTTGTCCTCTTTTGTATTCTTTCTACGCTTTCCGAGATTCTAGAAATATCTGTTGAAGTACAAAGAAGAAGTACAAGAAGAAGTACAAAGAAGTTAATGACACATTTGTATATGACCGTATTTGTACTTGTAGTTAATTTCAATGCAATGGGCTGTGATGGGCTATGTTAAACCTATTGAACTTTGTCCTCTTTTGTATTCTTTCTACGCTTTCCGAGATTCTAGAAATATCTGTTGAAGTACAGAGGATACAGCATGTTTTTCAATCTGGATTTCCTAAAGACAGTTGTCGCAATTGCTTCAATGGAATAAGGTCAGTGTACAATTTTGGTACTGCTAGATTTCAGCACTGCATTTATCACTATTAACCTTAAATTACTCCTATATTTGCACTATTTAGGTTTTTCACAAACTGCATTTACGGCTGTAATGGTCTTATAAAAAATTATCTAGACAATCTTAAAAAGTGTGTGAAAATTGAATGAAATCGGTCCAGATATATAAGATTGAACTCGGGGATACCTCAAGGTTCAATCTTGGGTCTTTTACTTTTTCTATATATACCATCAATTTAATAAAATCATTAGAACAATATAAGATTCATGTCTATGCGAATGATACCCAGATATATCACACTTTTCCCCCGCTAGCAAATAATGTTAATTAAAGTAGCTTCTGACCATTGTTTACTAATAAGTTATGCTAAATCTTATGTAATATCATTTGGCTCTATGCATAATAGGGATAGATTTCAGTTGTCTATTAACACAGAAATTAATAACGAATCGATCACTTCAAAGAACCTGAAAATCTTGAATTATCATAGACAGAGACTTAACATTAAAAAAAACATGTTAATAAATTGATTCATCGTGCTTACCTACAATTCAGGAAAGATATTTTTTAGGACAGATATATAAACTTAAATCTTTCTAAATCACCTAAATTCCAAACTGAAATGTTCATGCTACCTTTTACTTACCAAATTGTCACTTCCGTTTCTGAAAGTTTTAAGAACCACATCATTACTTTCTTCAGGTCTGAATATAAAAACAATTTTTCATTACACAAGTCTAGCTACTTCTACTTCGCTGCCGAAATAACTAACATAACTATTATCATCCCGTTTCTCTCATTATCTGTTTGTCAGTCAGACGGTTGCACACTATAGGTATTAGAGTTAAGTGGAAGAACATTTTCGTAGTGAAGCTACCGTTGTTTCTCTGCAGAAAATGATTATTATTAAATAATATTCAACCAATATGTTATCAAATTTGGATATACAATATTGTTTTTATCTCTAGAATATTGGGATTGCAATATCTATTCTGGATGTTGTAAGCAATATTGTATTACAGATATTGGTAAAAATTCTTCAACCAATATTGACCCAAAATAGGTTACCATGATTTGTTGAATATTGTTGAAATTCATCCAATGTGTTATCAAACTTAGATATGCAATACTATTTTTTATCTCCAGAATCGATATGAGAGGAATATAATCGGATTGCAATATTCATTCTAGATGTTGGAAATAATATGTAAACAATTTTATTTCATTATATCGGTAAACATTATTCAACCAATATTGACCCAATATTATGTGACATTACATCTGCATTCAAAATAAGTTTAGCCAATATTCTACCAATATAATTATTGTAACATTGCTTTTCCAATATTCACTCATTTTGCATGAATACTATTTTTACATTCACAATATATCTATTCTACAGTCTGTCCATAAAGTAATCCCCCCCCCTGTTAACTTTTGATCAGGGTGGAATTTTCCTTTGATTTTTTTTTTGGTCAAATGGTAGTTCATAAGCTACTTTTTGACAATGATGAAAAAATTCTATCTTTCTATTATTCAATTCTCTATTAGGCAGCAAAATTTCAAACAGAAATATTGGTCCAAAACAAAATGGCGGTACATTATTGTAGAACTCTCACGAGAGGATCCTGTCGAATAAATGGCTATTAAAGAGCTTTAGTGCAATGATAAAATATTTTTTCGTTTCTACAATAGCTTCTTGTCACTCAAAATGGCAAATGGGTGCCATATAAGAAAAAATTCAAATAAGTAGATAAGTAGTGCAATACCTCGTTTTATTGAATCTCAGCAAATCTCAGAAATCATATCCCATATACTATTCTGAAGGACAGATAACATTTATTGATATCAAAAAAAATTTTTTCATTTCAATTGAGATCGTTTAAAGCCATTTATTCAAAGAAATCGCGTATAAAAGTTCTGACTTAATGTGCCGCCATTTTGTTTTGGATGAATATTTTTGTCTGAAATTTAGTAGTCGTATAGAAAATCAGAAGACAATTCGAATGAGGTATCACTCGACCCCCCCATGCCATTTAAAAAAATCTTTCAAAATGGCGCCTGACCGCCATTTTGATGGACAGACATTTTCATCACTGTCAAAAAGTAGCTTATAACATACCATTTCACCAAAAAAAAAATTCAAAAAAAATTTCCACTCCGTTCAAAAGTTAACAGGGAGGGGGTTACTTTATGGACACACTGTATATTGACTGATATGAAATCAAGATTCATCCAATATGGGGTGCTACCTATCACCCTCTCACAATTGAACGTCATCGAACCGTTTCACTCGCTTGCTCATCGAAAAAGACAAAAAGTGGCTTGCAAAATTAATAGACTTATGTAATGATCGATTGAAAAACAGTTGCCGCTGTTGAGCGCCATCGCCGACCGAGTCTGCGACCATAGGCCAACCATATGGACTGGCCAGGTAATGATGCGGAACGATTGAAAAAATTGCTTTCCACAATAAATTAAGACTTTTGAAATAACAAACGCTATTCGTCGCTTGAATAGAAATCAAAGTAAATGGATTCGATAGGGCATTTAATGAAAGTTCGACGTAACATTTCCGCTTTTTATACAAATCGAATGGCATCATTCTCAATGAAAGTGACATTACTGAAGTCTATGGTGAATATTGAGTATGGAGAAGCGATTCTTGATGGTTGGCGATAGTAATGCAGGAAATGTTCCGCTAGAGAGATTATCTTAGAATGTACTAGGTGTACTTGCTATGACTTTCATCATCTTTTTACAATCGTTAAAGGGATAAGCGCTATTGTGAACAAAACATACAGACAAGAGCGTCGCGTCGCTAGGTTTTTTTCTGGGAGGAGAAATTGAAAATTACAGACTATATGTAGTAGTAGCAAAAGTATGATTTTATAATATAAAGACTGAAATCATAAATAAATACATATTCTGTTACAAAGTATAAAAATCATAAATAGAATGATCACAGGTTCTTATAAATTGAGCTCATAGAATAAATTCTAATTTTCTCTTTTTCTGGAAAGCAAATCTATTTAGCACTGCATCGTAATCTATAGAAATATAAAACTGCTAAGCCTACCCGACTCTCTTGACTTAAGTGAGTTTTCATGCGTTTCAATGAAGAAAATTAACGTTCAGCAGATGCTACACTTGCGGGCATGACTGTTATCAAATTCAACGATGAATTGATGATCGAAAAAGTGCCTTTATCACACATTTTCGAAACATTCACTGCACTTTCGTAAATAGGCCCTTCGGTTGTTCTGACTGCAATTTATTGAAATTGAAAGGCTTTAAATAATGGCTCAAATTATCAGCTATTTTTTTCATTTCTGCTCGATATCTCTCCAGTATGAGACAAAGTAACAGGCCATTGATTTCCATGCAGACAAAAAAATTGAACCGAATAAAAAATCGAGATCCTGTAAAACATTATCTAGCAATGGGGCGAATACGCTGATTCTGTATTATTCCTTAGGATCTTTGATAACAACATTTGCCCTATTCATTTGTCTGGCATTGACTCTAGGAAGGCGTATCGAAATGTCCAATTTTTCGTGGAGATTTTTACTTTTTCAAAAATTGAATTGAAGCAAGTATCGACATCGTCTCTTTTATTTTTCAATACTGCAAATATACCTTCAACTTATTTTTGTGCAACACTTCTATCGAGCGTTTTTTTCTGTAGAATTCTGCTCAAGTTTTCTATTAAGCTTAGAAAATGAGCCAAACAAAACAAAGATGTTATGAATTTTGTAGTAAGCAATAACAGTGTGTGTAAATTTCCTCTGAGATATAAGTTGCAAGGCTTTGATACTATTCTGGAACGAAAACTTGAATACTAATACCTCTTCGTGTCTTTCTGACCATCTCGTTTCACATAACTTCACGAGTTGAACATCATTTCAGGACATGCTATCGCTTTGTTGAACTTTCGAAAAAGTTGATAGTTTCCTTAATAATCCCTACCGCATTCCGTATATCTTGCACATTACTTAATTTGGAAATAGATGAATTCAGTGAGTAACAAGGTTATGTGATTGTATTCCTGCATGTTTTTGTTATCTCAGAAACATCACATTTTTCACATTACACTACACCTATATCCACACACTTTTTTTCGGACAATCCAATATCTCTCAAACATTTAATGACAGTTTGTTTCAATATTTTGCCAGTTAAAACAGGTTCTAACCACCATCATAGTTTTCTTCAAGGCGGTTGACAAAGGTGAGAAAATCTTCATAAATCTCATGTTATTCGTCCAAATACCGGATCACAAATGACATTTGGGAGTTATTGCTTACATTTGTTTCATCAAAAATAATGCTGTAGTATCATGTTTCCTTGATTTCCCTAACTATAGAATTCATTATTTCTTCGCCACATCAGGAAATGAGCTCATTTTGAATCATGGCACTCCAATATTTGGTGCGGCTCGTAGCAGTTTCAAAATGATTTTCCAGAACCGAATCATCTCCACAAGTTTATATTTGGTGTCGTATCAATTCTCATTGATTTCAGATTCAAGTTGATCTTATGAACACGAAGTGGAATATTTTGTTTTCCCAACAAAGTAATACTTCGAAGAATAGCCTTCAACTTATCTCTGTTTTGATTTATTTTTCTTCATTTTCATGAGAAGTTAATTGCTACAGTTACAGCCTCCTTGTGGTAAATCGTATTTTCATGGCTTGTAAGATTCCCATCTTCTCCTAGTAATATAGAAAATTTTGTAAGTGGCTTGTCAACTAATTCAGTTAGTGATGTTGCTTCGTTCATTCCACCACTTTTTGCAAATGAAAAGCAATATCTACAGAACACACCCCGTGCAAATTTCTAAAATATTAGCCAACAGAACCTTTGAAAATATTTTTCTGACAAATAACATTTCACCTCTCTGTTTTTCTTCAGGTGAACATAATGTGGGAATGACAAATGCTTTACTTAAAATATTGTACTACTCTATATCTGTTAGCATGTGCCCCACAAAATATCCGACATCTATTTCTCCTTCGAATTCAGCTCCATTGTGATGCTGAACTAAACTTCATTACTTGAAGTTGGAGTGCTATTTCATTTTCTTTCTGCTCTAACTAATGAGTATTTTCGTTTTATTGATGAATTATATTTTTTCGATATAAAGAAGTCCAACGTTTTTCGAGATCTCGTATTCGTTTACTAGAAATTAATACAAGTGGCCCGGATTGTCCACGAGGTGAAGGCTTTCACCTAACTCAATACAGTTATGCTCTTGCTGGACTGAAAGCATTCGATTCCGTCTGGATATAGGGGTTTATGAGGAAGATGCTGTGGTCGGGCATGCCTGAATGCATGGTAAAGATTCTGGACTCATAGCTTGTCGACAGGACTTCCAAGGCTAGAGCAAATAATCTCAGCTTCGCAGTGATGTGGAGTGGAGCTGGAGTACCGCAAGGGTCGAGCTTGTCCCAACTTTTTTACTCACTATATACGTACAATTTTGCAACGAATGAGGTCACGAACACGGCTGTCTATGCTGACGATACGGCTATGACGATACGGCTATCTATGTACAATAAATCCTGATAAAACTCATGAATTTGACAAGGAAACGCGTTAACGTGAATATCCTTGGGGGTTTCAGGGTTCAGCTATCCGATATTCAATCGATCGAAGAACATATCAGGCAAATCGCTGATGAGTTCTACTGTTTCTTTATCCTTGGAAGCCCATTGACAAGTGATATAACAACAGTCCGAGCCAACCATAACATGCCAAGAAGGCATGTTGGGCCCATCTACAAGGCATTGGATATTTTCTATGAGCGCCCCGAAGGCGAGTGACCACTACCTCCGCCAAAACATAAAACATAATAATATATGTCTGAGCTGAGGTTCCGGAGTACAATAGGAGCCCTTGTGTTGTTTCATTCCAAAATTAGACATCCTTTTTCAGGTAATTAACACTTAATATGCACACGCACCTAATAATCCAAAACGATTTTATAATTGATAGTATCAATATTTCTGAGTATCTAAAAGGTGATAAGATTATAACTTGGAAACGAATACACTTCAACCAGGACGACAACGTGCAAGCACTCCGCTCGCCTACCACAACTCAACTAGACTGCTATCCAAAATCAACTTCGAGTAATCATTTAAGACCTACTGTCTTTCCTTATTTATATACCTAAACGTCATGTCGCACGTATCGCACGTATCGCACGTATCTCACGTATCTCACGTATCTCACGCCAAATCATGTCCCTAATTGAATAATCAAACTACAGGCTGGAACATTTATTTACCAAGGAAAAACCCATTGAGGTTCACTCCTCGACATATACAGGGTGTTTCTAAATTCAATACAAATATTTCAAGGGCGTATTCCTGGGGTCAAAACAAGACTTTTTTTCCACAAACGTGTCTTAAAATTCACCCCTCCAAGCTACCGATATCGCAAGTTACCATAAAAAAATCGTGAATTTTGAATGGCGTCTACAATTATGCCTCAAATGTTCGTAAAATTAACACTCTTGGTTTTTTGGACGCTTTATTCATTTCTTGCTTCAAAAATAAGATAACTCTGATTTGAAGAGGTGAATGAAGGTTGCCTATAGTTTTTATGGCCAAAATTTTCTATTTCCGCCCAAAACATTCAAATTCAAATATCACCATTGTGCTGTCCATGAAATAACCTAAAGTTTTGGCCTCTTGCATTTTTTGAATCAGCTAATAGTTTTCTAGAAAATCGCTAGTACCTAAATGAACGTAACAAACTAAATTACTTAGTGGGCTATGAGTTTTTAATTTGTTTCTCTTTTTGACGATTTTGACTTTTACAATGCAACATAGCACTTTGATTTACTTGATAGTTTGACCTTTGTTGAATTGCTATTTTTTTCAAGCAACTTGCTATGTCTGTAGCTTGGAGGGGGTGGATTTAAGGACACACATTTACGAAAAAAAAAGTTTCATTTTGACCCCAGGAATACGCCGTTGAAATATTTGCATGAAATTTAGAAACGCCCTGTATAATAGATTTTAACAATAATATTATATAATAATGTCAACACCATGGACCTATAAAGTATTGTACTGGACCAAGCTGTTTACAAACTGGTTTGAAGTCGTGTTTTCCTCAATCTGTAGTCGTGATATTGAGTTGGGCGTTGTCACATCGCGTAGGTAATAAGTCTTTATCATAGACAAAATTGTGTCACTATACGTATTCCATTCGATTACAATCGAAGAATGAATGGTGATGGTGACATTATCACGCAACTCAAACCTGTATTACTTACAAGTTTAAAAATCCAAACTATCGAAAAAAATCATTACTTGCGTCTTCAAATGGTTGTGAAGAAATTATTGTATCTGGACGTTTGTCAACGCTGTCGAATATCAATGTTTATGTTTTCCATAAAGTAAACTTCTGACAGTTCTGTCATGTTTTGTCATTGATTTTTTGTGGGATTATTGCTAAAATAGTGGTTTTTGAACTCATTCGTGATATATAGTGGCAGTACAATAGTAAGAGAATCATAATGGTGCAATCTTGTTGGGTTTGCAAACAATCCATGTGTTAGAACCCGAATATCAGATTCCATTCGTAAGTACCATAGGCGTTACAGTGGGTATCAATCTGTTTTCACCGAATAAAATGAAATTAATACGTGAATTCAAACCTTTACATGTGGAGATAATGAAATAGATACCTCACGAAACATTTAACTTCATTAGTTTTTTGGATGATGCATTAAAACAAAAAGGTTGCCAAAAAGTCCAAGAAATGTCTAGTAAAATTTTGATGTATCTTAGGTTTCCAGCTGATGTCACAGTAAAAGCTGCTTGGTTGAAAGAGTTGGGGATGAAATGTTCAACTGAATGTGTTCCAAAGTCTGTTAGGATTTGTTCCATTTATTTCAAAGACGCAGCATTCGAGATAAACCCAAGTGGAAGAATAGGTTGATTGGCTTTGAAATACTGACGATCTGACAGATAATATTATTGAGGTCAATTTCATATTTTCTGGTTTGAAAAACAGGACAGAATCCCGTGATTTTTCTAAAGAAAAAGTGAGTAGTATTAGTTGGTAGCAGTATCAAATCTATCTAATCTATGTAATATCTTTAAAAGCAATTCTTGTATATTGATATAATTATTTTGGCTATCTCGGAAACAGTTTTAAAGATTTGGATTAAAATTTTTATTCAGATAAGGTTTTAGTTTTTAAGTTCCTCCATACAGACGATTTTCTTGAAGAAACTCGATTCCACTAATAATAATAATAATGATGTGAATTTTTAAATTATATTTCCACCCACTTCCTATTATCATAATCTGAAATTTGGCCACATATCCATGACCGACGATAATACAAGAATTTCCTACTATTAATGTTATAAAAATAATGATAATAATAATAATTGGAATTTCAAATTCAACTTTCACCCTTTATTAATCCTCCGAATTATCTAAAATTTTTCAAAAATTTCCAGAACCAACGACAATACAAGAATTTTATGATAATAACGCACCTAATAATAATAATAATGATGAGAATTTTCCAATTTGATTTCAATCGTCCGTATGATCTGAAATTGGGCACACATAAACCGATTGCAATACAAGGACTTAATTATAAAATTTTAATTATAATGATGATAATGATAATGACGTGAATTTTTTATTCAATATCCACCCACTTGTAATCATCCGAAAATTTTAAAATTTTGCAAACTTACCAAGGACCGACGATAATATAAGAATTTTATTAAATTAATATTTTATTGATAACAATTAATGAGAAATTTTAAACTCCATTCCAACCCACTTCCAATCCTCTGAATAATCCTAAATTTAGCACATACATCAAGAACTGACGACAATACATGAATTCCATGATATCAATGTGATAATAATAATAATGATGAGAATTTTCAGATACTGCTATACATCAGTACACGCACTTTAACACTGCAAGGGCTCTAAACGATTTCGAAGGGCACACACAATATGTCTGAAATGGTCTCTTTTAGCGCGGAAGCCAAAAATGAATCTAAGCTAATCTAATCTAGTCTAGTAATCTAAGATATTTTCAAGCAAAGTTTAAGGGAACACAACTTAATGCCATGCAGGGCAGCAACAAGGCCTTCATTGACTGCAGAACATTGCAGATTACGGCTTGATTTTGCTCGTGCACACCCTCATTGGCGGGAAGCTGAATGATGTCGAGTGCTCTTCACTGATGAGCCAATATTTTTTTTTTTTTGAAAAATTTGTGAACCTAATTTTCTAAGGATCGATACTATCCGAGTCAATGAAGTTTTTTATGACATCAGGTATGTCAAATGAGTTTTTCACACTTTCCTTGATATTTTCATCATTATTTCAAATTCGGCATTTTTTCTTGTGATTGAACCCTATTTTCAGCAAATGCATTCGCTCCTGTCTGTTGTGGGAAGGTCACAGTCTATCGCTACCTTCTCTTTTCCCCGCAGCCCGCGCGCCTAAAACAGAGCGACTTCAAATCACTCCGTGTCGTAGGTATGGCAATGCTGAGTCCATCTGTATTTATATGATATTATACGTCCATGGTCAACACAATGTCCCACTTTTCCGAGAATGAACCCACCGAACCCACTCCTTCCCACCCGCCCCAATAATCAAATCCAATAAACTGATGTTTCACCCATATATTAAGAAAACCCCCGTATTACTTGGAGGAGCTTCGTAGCAGATAAAAACGAACAGAACAAAGTAGGCCTGCAGTAGCGCAAGAATGATCTGGGTTTTCCCCGCCGTTTGTCTTGTAGTTGTTATATACTTTTATTGTAAATTAAACCTTTTTGCCTTTTGCTCATAGAAAGCCATGTATATCCAACATGGATACATTGACCACAAGAATCATGCCGGTTCACCTAGTATATTCCATATACTATAAATATCAGTATACATGAAATGCTGGACCGACTATCTTATAAGCTATTCATTATTTGTTTGTACCGTTCACCACTATCCAGTGAAAACAATTTTTTAGAAAGATTGGAAATTTTGCTAGGACAGATTCCTTGTAAAGCGTCTGTGATACTCACTGGAGATTTCAATATAAACTTTAGGGACAAAACTTCAATCTCTACAAAATCGTTAGAGAATTTATTAATTAGTTTCAATTTAGAGATGCATGTTGAATTGCCAACCCGTCACTCAAAATTTTCTAGTTCAATTATAGATTATGTTTGTTCTAACATGAAAAATATCGAATGCGACGTCATCAATGCAGGCCTTTCGGATCATGAAGCAGTCTTATGTAAGATACCTCAAATATTTGAAATACCCAACAGAACACAACGTATTGGAAGAATATTTAGTAGACAAAACTTTGATAAATTCAAGAATAATTGTAATGATCTCGACTGGAATGAAGCAATGACATGCAACGACCCTTTAACTAAATATCATTCTATGCTTTCTTATGTATTCAATAAGAGCTTTCCGCTCAATAGAATTAAGACTAAAGCCAAAAAACCTTGGTTAACAAAAGGTATTAAAGTATCTGCAAAAAATCTTCGATCCCTTCATTTAATTAAAAAAATTGCCAGTGATAACGAAAACTTTATTTCCTTTTATAACAAGTATAGGTCCATTTATAGAAGAACCTTGAGAGCTGCTAAACAACTACACTATAGGAACAAAATAGAAAATGCAAGACATAAGCAAAAAGAAAGCTGGGTAATTGTCAATGACTTGAGAAGTAAAAACAGCTCCGTTCCAGTAAAAACAAATTTAGAATGTAACGATATCAATGAATATTATTGCTCAATAGCAGAAACTATTTCCAAACAGATTCACTCTCCAACCGATCCATTGAGTTATTTGAAACATATCTCTGTTTCGGAGTCTTTCTTTTTCGCGCCTACAGACATCGTAGAGATGAAGCAAATTTTCAATGAAATAAAAAATAAAAATGCATCTGGGTGGGATGACTTATCGTTACAAATATTTTCATATCTCCCTGAGTTCGCCCTTGAGGTACTAGTTGAGGCTGTAAATTTTTCATTTCTCACAGGAGTTTTTCCATCATGTTTGAAAAACGCTATAGTCATTCCATTACATAAGGGGGGTGATACTGATAATCCTGCAAACTTCAGACCCATCTCAATGTTACCCACACTTTCGAAAATAATAGAAAAACTCGTGAAAAAAAGAATAATGGCTTTTCTGAATAAGCACAATTCTATTAACCCTACTCAATTTGGATTTCAAAGAGAAAAAGGCACAAATGATGCAATTTTCAACCTTTTACAAAATGTTTATTTGAAAATGAATGATAAAGAAGTTGCTGCAGCGGTTTTTTGTGACTTGACAAAGGCCTTCGACTGCGTTAATCACAAAATATTGTTGCAAAAATTAGAGGTATATGGGTTCAGGAAGGTAGTTATCCAGTGGTTTGAGTCATATTTATCTGGAAGAACTCAAAGCGTATCTCTTCAAGGCAGCTTATCGCACAAACTAGAAGTTAAATGGGGAGTACCTCAGGGGTCAGTTCTGGGACCAACACTGTTTTTAATTTATATAAATGATCTAACCTCAATTAATATTTCCGGAGAGTTCACCCAATTCGCAGATGACACCACAATACTTTGGCATGATAAAGATGACTCAAAACTGTATCAAATGGTGGAGAATGATATTGGTGAAGTGAAAAATTGGTGTGATGCTAATAAGCTCTCCTTCAACATATCCAAAACTAACATTCTCACTTTTAAATGTAATCTTCCAGAAATTCATTTAGGAAATCAAGTGATAAGTTGTAGGTCAGACACAAAATTTCTGGGTTTACATATTGATGATAAACTGAAATTTGAAGATCACATTGAAAGACTCAGACGAAAACTATCATCAGGATGTTTTGCAGTAAGAACCACTTCATGGGAACTTGGTGAAGATATGGCAAAGAGTGTGTATTATGCATTAGTTGACTCACATCTAAGATATGGAATTTGTTTTTGGGGATCATGTAGTCAATATCTTTTTAATACGGTTTTTGTTTTGCAAAAAAGAGCAGTTAGGTATATGTGCAGAGCTAAATTCCAGGATTCTTGCAAGCCACTTTTCATTAAACATAAAATTTTACCACTACCGTGCATTTTTATTTTAGAAGCAGTATGTCTCATTCACAGTAACTTTAAAAACGAAATCCATACGATTACCCATTATAACACCAGACAGCCACTAAATATAAAATTACCAATTCCAACATTGACACAGGTTAAAAATTCTATAATTTATAATGGTAAAAAATTATTTAATCATCTACCCAACAAGATTAAAATCATAGACAATAGAAGAAAATTTAAAAATTCCGTAAAAAATCTTCTTCTGGCAAAGGCTTTCTACTCATTAGATGAATTCTACTGTGAGAAGCTTTAGTGCTGTGAAATTCAACTTCGTCATCCCTTCTTAGCTATTTTATATTATGATAATTGTTCTAAGGTTTATTTTGTACTGACATTTTCCTAATTTTTTGTATATATTTTCTTATATTTTTCATAATCTTATATTTATACATTTTTTTGTTGACGATGGAAATTTTCTATAAATTTTTATTCTAATTACCTGTGTGCCAATTATGATGTATTTTTATTCATTATTCAATTTGTACTGGTATTTTTATATTTTTATATTTTTACTTGTTTGTAGTTGACCATTACGGTGAAAATATCGTACCAATTCTATTTTATTTACTTTTGCGCATAATATGTTGTTTTTAATTCATTATTTATTTTGTACCTGTTTGTTGTGCATGTATGGTATGTATGCGTATATGTATGTGTATGTGTGTGTGTGTATGTGTGTGTATATATGTGTATGTATGTATATGTGTATATGTGTATATATATGTATATATATATATATTGTATTTATATGTTATTGTTATATGTAATTATTGTTAGGTATTTTCTTTTATGTGACTTTGTCAATAAGAATTATGTTCTTCAGACAATAAAGTATATTTGATTTGATTTGATTTGATATACATCAAAAAACTGTATTTTTTCGATTCATGCTTCTGTGAGAACTGGTATGGGACATGCTGTATATCATCGACTAATCGTTTATAACGGAGTGCCTCCATTTGTTATTGTCACTAGTAAAAGAATAACCTACAAAACCTTCGACTATCTGCAAATCTATAAATCATATTTAATGATAGGGCCACTTCATGCGTTATTCTCTGACATGGATCGCCCATTAACAGTGATGAATATCCATTATGTCTTTTACACGTATCGCTCATATTTCATTATTTTTATCAAACGTCTGAATCAAGAATTTCCGACAGTGTGCAGTCTAAATTTCAAGCAGTGAACAATTCACAAATTCGCTGAAACAAAACATGTGAGGTCAGCTTTGAGTATCTCTGAGTTTTAGAATTTCTGCTAATGATATCGTAATGATATAATTTTATTCCATAATAGTATATTACGATACATGTTTTATGAGTCACCATTTTGTCGCACGCGTTGTTTGGAGTACGACGAGCGAAGCGAGGAGTGCTCCAAGAGAACAAGTGCGATAATGTGTCTTATAAAACGTGTTTCATATACTATTTTTTCTATTTGGCATTTTTTCGTAGTTTTTTATTGGAAAAAATTGGGTTTAATATTAATAAATAGTATCAGAAAAATCGGGTTGGTAACATTGATAAAATATTTGAAAGTGAAGTTGCACAAGTAGCTGCTAGATTTAATTCGATACCCGTCGTGGTCTTAGCCAGGGGAGTAGTTGTTTTCTGACAGGTACTTGCCATAATAAGCCTACGTAGTAGGTGTTTATGGGAGTAAAGGGTTCATCATCGGTCGGTAACGACTGTTCGTTAGCAAACGATCTCCCAAAGATTTCTGTCTTCTTCGATTCTCTTAACCCGGAGATTCGGAGTGTTCTTCCTCTGCTCGCTAGGTGGAGCAGCCTAGAAACTGCTTTCATCTCGTGAACCAGAATTGACTAATCGGCGGATTGTGTATTGGTTTGAACGGGGAACAGATGGCTTCAGTGCTGTCTGTGTTGACCTTGCACTGATGAGATGCAGCAACCTCGAAACTAGTATGCAGGTGGTCACCCTGTCCAAATCAAAACATAATTCTGCTGGTTGGTCATAGAGGGCACTTGCAATTGCGTCCTCTGATGCTTTGAGGAACGTTGCACAAGTAGCTGTTAGATTTAATTCAATACCCGTCATGGTCTTAGCCAGGGGAGTAGTTGTTTTCTGACAGGTACTTGCCATAATAAGCCTACGTAGTAGGTGTTTATGGGAGTAAAGGGTTCATCATCGGTCGGTAACGACTGTTCGTTAGCAAACGATCTCCCAAAGATTTCTGTCTTCTTGGATTAAATCTCTTAACCCGGAGATTCGGAGTGTTCTTCCTCTGCTCGCTAGGTGGAGCGGCCTAGAAACTACTTTCATCTCGTGAACCAGAATTGACTAATCGGCGGAGTGTGTATTGGTTTGGACGGGGAACAGATGGCTTCAGTGCTGTCTGTGTTGACCTTGCACTGATGAGATGCAGCAACCTCGAAACTAGTATGCAGGTGGTCACCCTGTCCAAATCAAAACATAATTCTGCTGGTTGGTCATAGAGGGCACTTGCAATTGCGTCCTCTGATGCTTTGAGGAACGTTGCACAAGTAGCTGTTAGATTTAATTCAATACCCGTCATGGTCTTAGCCAGGGGAGTAGTTGTTTTCTGACAGGTACTTGCCATAATAAGCCTACGTAGTAGGTGTTTATGGGAGTAAAGGGTTCATCATCGGTCGGTAACGACTGTTCGTTAGCAAACGATCTCCCAAAGATTTCTGTCTTCTTCGATTAAATCTCTTAACCCGGAGATTCGGAGTGTTCTTCCTCTGCTCGCTAGGTGGAGCGGCCTAGAAACTGCTTTCATCTCGTGAACCAGAATTGACTAATCGGCGGAGTGTGTATTGGTTTGGACGGGGAACAGATGGCTTCAGTGCTGTCTGTGTTGACCTTGCACTGATGAGATGCAACAACCTCGAAACTAGTATGCAGGTGGTCACCCTGTCCAAATCAAAACATAATTCTGCTGGTTGGTCATAGAGGGCACTTGCAATTGCGTCCTCTGAGGCTTTGAGGAACGTTGCACAAGTAGCTGTCAGATTTAATTCAATACCCGTCATGGTCTTAGCCAGGGGAGTAGTTGTTTTCTGACAGGTACTTGCCATAATAAGCCTACGTAGTAGGTGTTTATGGGAGTAAAGGGTTCATCATCGGTCGGTAACGACTGTTCGTTAGCAAACGATCTCCCAAAGATTGCTGTCTTCTTGGAAGGATGCTGTCAGGTTATTCATTTGTTTACCTAAATCATTTAAATTTTCAATGCAAATATCAGTAAATTACCTTTTTTTAAATGACTGATGAAGAATACTCAAGTTGCACTCCTCCTGAATTAAGAGTATTGCTCAAACGGCTGTGAATGATTTGTTGCCCAAAAAATCTCATTCAGTTGACGGAAAGGAATTTCACAATTTCGAAGTATCCGATGCCTCACCACACTCCCACTGCAGTCAGAATAACTTTTCAAACAATCAGACCACTGAGCATAATTTTGTAAACCCAGTCCAAACCACACCAGCTAAATTAATTATAAACGCCCGAGAAACCAGTCATGTAACAATTAAAGTTTATAATAACTGAACCATCCAAGGCAACAAATAACACCACAACATTCAAAGGTTATTCTTCTTCTTTGTTTAATATCTGAAAAATCCCATCCCTCTTGTCTGACGTTCATCTGACAGTTGATGTTACCATTGTTACCAATCTCGAAAAAATTAAAATGCGTATCGAAATTGCTTCTATTTCGATATGAACTTCCGGTTTTCATAATGACTTCATTTTAGTCTCCAGATAGAACAAACAATTAAATAAATAAAATCATCAATATCGTCTGCATTTGTTGATCGTGCACATTTTGTACATGCCAAAGCAAGACTAAATAAGCTTATGTTGTTAATAATTTTTTGTTGATCCAACATTGACTTCGATAAGTGATGGATAGACTGATATAAATAACTTTTTCTAATTTTAACATACAAAGTGACACTTTTCAAAACTATGGTGAATGTCATAACGTCCAACTTTTCTTCACCAGTTAGGAAATGTTTCACTTTTTTTAGAAAAAAAATCAATTATCAAAATAAAAAGAAATTAATTTTATTGAAAACACGATACAAGTTTATAAAAACATTTTGTATCTTACTTATAAACGATGCCAATTCAGATTGTTAGGTTAACAGTATTAAGATATTTGGAACGCTAGAGTAGTTTTCTTACAAATACAATGGAAATTTGGTATGATAATTCTCGACAGTGCAACAGCAGAATTTTTTTTGAGAATTTTCGTTTATTTAGAATCGGAGATAATTGTACTCAAAGTTGCTCCCCAATAGACTTTTAAATCATAGCACCATAAGCCAAATGCATTCATCGCTTCAAATAACACGCTGTACAGAAGAAACGCGTCTTACAAATCTGATGGAAAACTAACACATGTCTATAAACTCGAAAACAATGCTAATAACCAAATCTGGAAAAATTCATCCATCTAATTATCGAAATACAATCTCCCAAAGTAGGCAATTTTTTGATCGATGAGAGCATAACAATTACCACGTCAAGAGCAATGGCAACATCGCACTGCAGCTCGTAAGGAACACGAGAAATATATCCAGAAATAAATAGACCAGGAAATATAGGAAATTAGAAATCTAGAATTGGAAAATTGAACAGCCTTCCTACCCATATTGTCGTCAGAATATAATTATGTGGGAGTTTTGGAAAAGATTAGACGTGGAATTGGAATAATTTTCTAAACAAAATGGTTAAAGAAAATGTGTGTTTACTTTTTTGGTTTTCGTAGTATATTTTACCGCTCTTTCTAGTTTGGCCCGATTCCATATGCGTCGGAATTCATGATTTTTTTTCCTGAAGTTCTGCACATTTGCATAAATCAAGAACGATAACGATAACATACCATTTTTCATTTTAAACTTTTTTTTGCAGCCAACATCACTGCGGCTGCATTGCGTTTTTTTTTTCAAATAGCTTTCTTTAATGAACTGTCCCTTGTGAACTAAATTGGTTCGAGCCATTCCGTTAACAATTCATCAGTTTTCAATCACTTTTAAGCAATATGATCGTCGGGACTATAAAAGTTATTGACACTGACACTTGCGACAGAGCAGTGTTGCCTAGCACCTCCGACACTATATTGGATGGCTGAAATGGTAGGGAAATCGTACAGTCGGAACACCAATTTCACTTTCATGATCGACGGAAGTCTAATGGGCCGCAAATAGAAAACTTTTGGCGCACACCGTACCGTTCCAGAGGTTACCAGAATACTAAGGCCACGATTGGTTCAAAAAGGACAAATAAAATTGCGATGGCGTTATCCGGGTCGGAATAATGAGATAAGGATACAATGTTGCTGATTCAACAGAAACATCGTAAGTTGATCTAGAAAGTTGCCGTCGAACATTTAGACAACTTCGAAAAACTCCACTAAAATAACTCATTCTTGTTCCAGTTCCCCATCTCGAATATTTTTATCGAAGTCTAGAATTTCTTGGATGCTGTAGAACTTATATTTCACCACATGAGAAACTCGATTATGAGGTTCAAGACTAGATAGTTGAACCATTGTTTAAATAGAAGTAAGATAGTTAGTCAATGCCTGTGGAAAAGGTATTGGACACAAACGCGAGTGTCATCTAGCGTGATTAGTTACAAACATGAACATTTGACGTCATTTTAATTCAGATTTCTTCAAAAAACCCTGATTTCAATGCTGTCCCATTGTTTTAATCAAGTTACGACATGACTTGGAGGACAGATCACTGAAGTTACGACATGACTTGGATGCGAGATCACTGTCGCCATCTACATGTCGCATCCATTTGAATCCAATATAAATCTCATAGGGTTGGCTAACTATCTTACTTCTATATAAACAAGGGTTGAACTAGTATGTCAAGAACTACCAAGTAAAGTGAGGTTGAAAAGCTGTTTTTCTGCTTGAGCTCATAGAGGCAGTTAACCAAGAACAAGGGTATCACTTATCTAGGAACCCATAAAGTACCACAATCCTTATCATTACCCTGGTCAATCGTGTAAAGGTAAGGAGAATGATGAACTTATTAACTCAAAACTCCTGATTAAACCACCGCAGTTGTTTTAACAGCATTGTACTCTTTTTTGGAATCGCTTAGAGAATTACCTAAACTTTTTTGTGGACACTTACCGATGATACAGCTGGCACACAAATATTTCTGCAGTAACGCTCCGATGGAGATCAAAGTCTCTAGGCCGTGACTACAAAAAATAGGCAATAAACAATCTGAACAATGCTGAACTAGATGTCTGTGCATCGTTGCAAAAATAAATAAAAAGATTTAATTACTGTATTTGCTTACAGCCGCAACATCCGTTGCAGTTGAAAATAAACCACAAATGCTTGATTTACAGCGTTCACCTACATTGTGAATGATGAAATAATTTAAATATTATAATTATTCTCTTTAGAATGGAATCGATTAAATTTTTGGAGCTAAAGTTCCTTGCAGTTTATATTCAGCATTTCATTATTTACAATTTATTGAAAGTAATGAATTGTTGTTTTTACCAAAACGCAAATGCACCTCGAGATGTTCATTCTGAATCATTCAAAAACATGTTTCGGTAATTGAATGAACGACTAATTTGGACAATAGCCGTCTTTAATTTCAATATAGTTGAACATCGGAAAATATCTGACCAAAAAGTAAATACTTCCTTGGATAATACCACGGCGGATATTGTAGTTTCTGACAGATATATGTGTGATATTTCTCACTATTGCAAGGGCTTCTTCTGAACAAAAGGTGGGAAATATTCTTCAATTGGAAGGACACCAACCGGTATCTGGGTAGTTGCCTCTCAACAGTGAGAGATAGGTCATCGCAGACAATATTGTAGTTGTCCGTATCTCTGCCTAGTGAATTATAAACTCTTAAGATATCGATGTATCGAGCAGAAGCCGTGACTTAAAAAGTACAGCTTAATCAGGACAACTTCGTATCTTAAATATATTTGAGCACTAGAATCAACCTCTCTTTCTTTATTTCTTTCGTTCTTTCTTTATTTCTTTCCTCAGTTACCTCCTCTGTTTATAGTTTGAGCACCCAGAGGCTGAGTGGTTTGATCCGTAGATAACTCAATTGTATTGATTATAATAATTATAATATATTTTAATTGATAGAAAATTATATTTCGATACATTTGAAAAAGCCTGTCAAAGAGAGACAAGATTGGTACACAATGTTCTTATTTTTGCAACCCGCAATGAAAAAATACCGTGCGGTTTTTTATAGTTCCCCATTCTTTTAACTTTTAAACGGTTTAGCGTACAAACACGGAACAAAAGCCATTTTGAATGGAATCTCCGGTACTTCTGTTTGAAATGAAAGACATTGTGATCGCCCCATAGAAAGCGCTGTGGCCGATCAATTCAACCATTGTTTATAGAGAAAAAAGATAGTCAATGCGTGTGTAATTGGTGTTGGACGCAAACGCGAGTGTCATCTAGCCCGATAACGACGAACCTAGGCAGAAAATACGAATGCGAATACGAATGCGCCACCTTTAATCAACTTGCATTTTTTGAGGTATGCTTGACGATTTTTATTTTCGTCAAGGAAACCAAGTAATGAATCATTCGCCCTAACAGGGACGTACTTGAAGTTTTCTAATGACAGTTTTTAACAGAGTAGCATATTTTATACACAAATTCAATGGCATTCAATAAAAATGAAGTGCATATTCTTGTGTTAATTATTTGATATAAATATAATGAACTAGTCATAAATTTGATAAAGTGAACGTGAAAGATGAAGAATGTCTCCTTTCGTGTGGGGAACTCAATATCAATTTTGTCATTTGTCTTTACCACACACATTTTTACAAGGGAAAACATATTTTCTCCTTACTATAAGTTGGATAGAGATAATATGGAATAATTTATCGATAAAATTCATTGAGGCTTATTTTGCATTCATACATTATGTTCTGTTTTCTCAACAAATTAGATTTATATTTTTGTTGATTTTCATCTGAATTCTTCTGAAACTGAATTATGAAATAAGGTAGCCTGTAGATATAAGCATGGTGAGAACATTTGAACATTGGGGTCTGATAAAGTAGAAAAACGAATTGATTTTTGAATCTGATAATTGTACGTTATTCAAGCTCTACTGTCTATAGGTACTGAAAGTTATTGTCTTGAAAAATATTAAAATAACGAATTGAAAGCGGCGTTTGCTGCAAATGAAGAAGAACTGATAGAATATGTGACAATTAGGTATCTATCTTATATTATACAGTTAACGAGAACAAAAAGTATTCTAGGAATTGAATTACTCGTGCGGTGAAGGGGTAAAATAGCTTTTGTTCTCGCTGAGTTACACCACAGGCGTCCAATATCCCATTTTCTATACAATTAATAATTAATTTTGTGACTGAGTACAAACTTAAATATTCAAGCTATCACTGTCATGTATAATCTTATGAATTGGTTGGTGATTATAACCTCTATATACATATATAGAAACAAAAAAAAATTGTTTATTCGCCTAGATATTTATTTGGACAAGTTATTTTATATTTTCTAAAATATTCAAAATTTCAACTGTTAACAATCACATGTGGAAAAAATATACATATATACAAATATACCTATGCCAAGTTTACCAAGTTCAGTTCAAAAATATGAAATAGGCTCAGAACAATTGCACTCTTATTTTTGGGAAAAAAATATTTGAAAAATCTGTCCAAAAATGGGATTCAGACTCACATATGGAATCATAGGTACCTATTACAATTTTGGCCTCATAGCAGTGTGGGTTGAACCCGTGTGAAATGAAACCATTCACACCAAAATATCACAGACAATCTAGTTCATTATGACTTTTTTCTCCACTTCGAAAGCTCTTCAATATAGGTATATAAGGTTTTTGTAGAGGATTTGTTATGTTTGCGATACTTTTTTTTCTTATAATTCCACAAAGCTAAAAAGTAAGATATGAAAATCCATGATCATATTGTAGTAGGGCAAACGAAATAACTAGTTATTCACGTGACAATTTCACAAATGATCGAAAAACGAACGGCACAAAACAAATAAACATAAAATTCACTGGAAATGGTCTTGATAACATCGAGTTTCAGGTAACATTAAATATATAAACTGAAATGATTGGAATCTAGAGTTTACCAGTACAACGCTGGATAGGATGCACGTGTCAAAATTATATTTCAGAGCCATCTATCGGATTATTCAATAAATCACATTTTACGAACTGATCAAATACATACGTTAAAATCAAGAAAAGACGTGTTTGGAGACTCGTGGACTAGCGACCTCTAGTGATGGTCTCCATTTAAATCCAACTGAAAGTACGTAAGATTGGCCAACTATCTTCTTTCTCTTTAAACAATGATTCAACATTTCAAATGGCTTGGGGCGAAGTGACAAATCATTGAAAAGATAATTTAATTGTCTTTTCAACCATATAAAAATTTTCGATTTCCCTCAATATATATTTTCACAATTTCGATCTCTATGTCTTTCGAAATGTTCAAGTTGATGTTCCCCCAATGCCATCTGTCGAGTAATTGCCATGTATCTTCTCCCAAAAATTAGTAACGGTAATATCATTCGAAATATCATCTGTACCATCAAACATTTCTAATGCATCGTGGTAAGGGTACCATTCAGATCTGCACTTATACTTAATTTCGAGTGCATATTGTAAAGAAAATATTAACAAAATCCGAAAAATGTAGATGGTTGAATAGAGTATTTGCAAATATTCGCGATGTGTCTGAGACCGGTTTTAAGCAAAAACACCGCAGACTGAAATGTACGTCTGTCAGATATTTTCAAACATTTTGCTTTTCCAACAGTGTATGAAATTTGATCCTGCTGTTTAATACCTAATGAAAATCTCAATCAAATAAGTTTTGATTTTTCTGAATTATCTGTTGCTCATTTTTATTCACAAAGTATTGATATACCATATCGCAGTGGTTAAAAGTGCACAACATCACAAGTAGCTACTTAGTATTTGATTTTAGAAAATGCCTATGAGGATATAATTATTTAATTTTTCCATATGCCCTCTGTATTAACAGTGCATTATGTTTCCTAAATTTGAGGTCGTGATCAGTTAGTACTGCATAGTACTCTGTCTTCCAAATTTGACTACGGAGCACTAGTCAATGTAGTGCTAGCTTACTAAGTGGTTCAGTTCCATGCTCTCTCACTGAGCTGCATCTCTTCGTATCTGGATGAATAATATAACTGAGTATCATGGGCGCATATGCAATTTCAGTTCCAACACATTCAAGCCTACGATCTGCTGAGTTGTATATATGTACTAGATGGTCCCAAGTATTGACCCCTGAGGTACATCCGATGTTAATCCATTGAAATCTGATACATCATTATTAACTTTCACCATTCTAGATCTTTCGAATGTCTCGATAGATGCGAAAAATTAAACAGAGTTATTAGTCAAACCTCTATAGTGTAATATGGAACATTCAGCATCGATAACTGGTATAACGGAATTTTGTCGTATTCAGGATCCTGGTATGTTTCCCGCAAAAGGCTACATGCTACACGGGATGTAAAGTGTTTCTTGGTAAGATAGAAGAACACTTGATATTTACAAAGAGTTAGATTTCTGGGATCTTCAAACCAGTGAAGGATATAAATGTATGCAACCTCCAATTTTGGATTCAAACAGAGTGGTAGTCTGGATATAACCATTGAACAACGTGATTGATGAAACATTTTTTAACATATACTCGATAGACTCCGTATTGTGCGATATTCATTCATTCCTCTCTCTCCCCTTCCTCTTTTTGACTCTTATAGATTAACTTCATTCAAAAACAACACGTTTAGTGTCGTTGGTGCATTCGAACTCACGAACTCTTTCACATCGCAAAATAGTTAACGATCTGACACTTTCTCAGATTTATTGAAGTAGATCCGACGAAAACTTATTTTATGAAAATTTCTTCATTACCGTATATCTTTAAAATCAATATCTCAACAAATGACAAAGCTTTGGAACTCAGTACCTAGTTAATAGTGGTTCTCTGTGTTCCCAGAGCTTCAGAGAGGTTCTTCTTTTCTTTTGAATCAAATCAAATATTGAAGATGGAATCATAACGAATACGCTTTGGTACGACTTCACAAATTGTTGTATTGAGTAATTAATTCTGACTTGTTGGATAATAATGTTCCGAAGACGTTCTCTTGCAATTTTTTACCCCATTGATCAACCGTGCCGTACTCAATACCCGTGTTTTTAAGCGTAGAAATAACCATCGAAGCGAGTAAGTGCCAAGAACTATATCTTTTCTTTTGGTGCACTCCAGATATTTCCACTTTCTTACACTTATCAGAGCAAAATATTCACATAACGTTCCATTGTTTTCATTCCAAGAGATTAATGGTGTACATCGAATTGGTTATATTTTAATCGTCATTTTGTTCTACCAATATGTCTTTAATTCTTCATTGAACCGGACATTACTGAATTAGATAATTGTTTTGATGATTTGTTATTTGATATAAAATATTTTCTGTTCGGTAGAACTTGCAACGATCTGAAAATAAATAACATCATGATGACAGCATACTCGTATTAGCTCGAAAAATTATTATATAATATATTGTTACGTTATGGGTTCTTAAATAAGGAATTTATTGGGCTAATGAGACAGTTTTATTAATTCGAATCAAAAATCTGCTTGACAACGAAGACCTCTAATTCACCTAACAGATTAAAAGCATACTTCATGTACATGACAACTGTGTACAAATGAACGTCAACTGACTCTCTATTATTCAACTATTTCCAAAACTGCAGGTCAAGTTCTTTAAACAGAGCTATGTCTTCTGAAATCTGATTCCATGAAATATTTTCTTAAAATCAACCATTTTCGAGTAATTATTTGTTCAATTTTATGAACTTATATCAAAAAATATAAATACTTATCAATTTTTTAACACGCGTCTTAGAGGAAAATACTTCAAGACATTTTTGAACGCTAAATTCAGTACTATGGACCTGCAATTTTTGTGCTCTTCAGAAACGTCTGAATCAACAAGTAGGTACTTCCTCCATAACCAGTTATAACATCCTGTACATTGTGATGATGTTCCGAATATCAGAAATAAAAAAAGCAAAAGTATTTTAACATGTACCACTGATTGGAATTCGAAAAGAGATTAATTCAGAATACAAATAACTGGAAATTGGCAATATCTCTATTGGACACCTCAGTCAGTTTGTTATAAAGTAAGTACTGAAAACAATTTGATTATCAATTTTGTTCAAAATTCTTTCCCTATGCCCACAGACAAGCTCATTATTCGTGACTCACGAGAGTTCTTCTGTACAACGAGCTATACTAGTGAAAATAATTTTAGTTTGTTGACCTACCTCATCTTTGATATGTTCTTCATAAACCACAAAAATCTAGTAGAGTCAATTCTGGAAAACTTGGTGGCCATTCTAGTGGCCCACGTGTTATCCAAATAGTGCTAGTGCGCCATCTTGATGGAACCTAATGTTTATTCTTATTACAATATTTCCAATAACCCTGGTAAAATTCTTAAAGAAATTCAGACACAACTCACTATTTGAAATTTCTTCCTTCTTTCCTTCCTTCCTTCCTTCCTTCCTTCCTTCCTTCCTTCCTTCCTTCCTTCCTTCCTTCCTTCCTTCCTTCCTTCCTTCCTTCCTTCCTTCCTTCCTTCCTTCCTTCCTTCCTTCCTTCCTTCCTTCCTTCCTTCCTTCCTTCCTTCCTTCCTTCCTTCCTTCCTTCCTTCCTTCCTTCCTTCCTTCCTTCCTTCCTTCCTTCCTTCCTTCCTTCCTTCCTTCCTTCCTTCCTTCCTTCCTTCCTTCCTTCCTTCCTTCCTTCCTTCCTTCCTTCCTTCCTTCCTTCCTTCCTTCCTTCCTTCCTTCCTTCCTTCCTTCCTTCCTTCCTTCCTTCCTTCCTTCCTTCCTTCCTTCCTTCCTTCCTTCCTTCCTTCCTTCCTTCCTTCCTTCCTTCCTTCCTTCCTTCCTTCCTTCCTTCCTTCCTTCCTTCCTTCCTTCCTTCCTTCCTTCCTTCCTTCCTTCCTTCCTTCCTTCCTTCCTTCCTTCCTTCCTTCCTTCCTTCCTTCCTTCCTTCCTTCCTTCCTTCCTTCCTTCCTTCCTTCATAATCAAACACACCAAACATCTATTCCAAAAACATTTATTAGCTCTTTCAGTGATTTTTGTATTCGTTTGTTAACTGTAATGGCAATTATATCTATTGAACATGCTGTTGTTGTGATACCGACTTTCATGTCATGTGTGATTTTTGAGGAGTTTTTTGCTTTCGACAGCAAATTGAAAAACTATTCTATGTCATGAGATTAAGAACAGAAACAAGATCGATGGTTTCTAAATGTTTTATTGAAGTTTTTGAAATATTTCCAGAAGGATTGACATTTCCTGACGGACCCGGTATCGTAACAATAATATTACTATTCTCAGCTTGAGCACAAACAGAGAAATCATTCCGAAAAATTTAATTGAATTCTATCATATATCCAACAGTTGACAATTTCCTATACAGCTTTGCTTTTCATGTATCGGGTGCCTAATTCAGCTAGGATTCCAATTTTGTTAGTGATTCAACAATACAGATTTTTTACAATTGAAGATTTACGAAACCTCGATAATTATTCCACCATTAAATGGCTTTCTCTAAGTACATGATACAAAGCAAACATTTTTGCGCTGTTTTGAATACTAATGATTCTTCAATTATGGTGCAGTCCGTTTTCCAGCTATGTAATTTAAAAGCAATTTGTATATTTATTTGTGTATTATATTATAATTCTATTTGATTGTTAAATAGGTATCGGGACTTTTTCCATTTTGGTTACCTGTAAACCCTTTGGAAGACTCGGTATTATGCCTTTGTTGTCAATGTGCAGAATTTCAAATTCAAACTAGTATCAAACGTTGAATTTGTTCATCACTCTTTATATGATCATTTAAGGTTTTTTAAAGGTTCTACCGATCTATCCGATATATGAATCAGGACAGGTACCACGTGTGTTGGGAAATATACTAGAAATTCATTGATTTTCGAATCTAGTGTTTTTAGTTTCTAATGTGTGTTGTCTATCTATGAAACAATACTGAGGCATCATCTGAATTTGCAAAGGCAAGAACTCAATGTTGTTTTTGAATCAGACAATGCTTCAAGCAAACATAGAAAAACAACCAAGACAGAATTCAAGGAACAAAATAGTATGTGGTTTTTGAATTAACTTGTGATATTTGTTATTGAATAATTGAACTCTGTTCAGTTTATTTTTTACAAAAAAACTCTTTTTTTTAATCAGCCAAATATTTACCATGGATTTATTAGACTTCAATAGTGAAGTATTCAGGGTCGTTTTTTGATTAAACCATTCATGTGATTATTCGTTATCAACTGCATAGCTACTTCGAATCTTCTTAACATATCAAATTGTTATTTTTACATGAATTTCTATAAAAAATATGTATAAAACGATGCTCGATAGTGTTCAATTTTGTCATTACTTTTTGGGATGTTTCAATCAATTTGGCTGCCAGTCGAATGTTCGAGCCCTAGCGACTGCAGTAATTTTTCTGATGGCCCAAGAAAGTGCTTGGAATCTCACGTAAAAAAATAAGACTTCGTTAATCGTTGGCTCGTACAAGTTTCGACTTCTGAGGACTGCCGTTCGTAAGGGAACAACGGCTGGTTAACGGAAAAAACAATTTTAATTTTTTTTCCAACAATTATATTCTAATTAATACCCAGTACACTTTAGTATTTTTTCAATTATATCTTTACTCATCTGTACATAATAGAAAGCTCTGAAACACATTAGTAGCACCTCAAATTGGGAGTTAATACTGATGAAAATATTTTTGTTTGTCTCCAAGATCCTTGATATTTATAATTTGTGATGTCTCCGGGCTTTTCTTACTTTTATTCAGCAAATCAACAAACCAGAACAACAAAAAATATATGCTTTCAGCTGAACTTCAACTCAATTCTTTTTGTTCATGAAGAATGAAAAATTCTCCGTTTTCATCATAATCCAGACATGCTTGATATTTCGAACATAAGTTTCATGAAAGCTTACCTCTTGTCTAGATATTAAATTTTTCATTCTCGCTAACTTTACATTTTCCTTGAAAATATTAAAACTATATAGGGAATTCATCACTACCAGGCAGCTGCAAATTGAAATATCAAGAACTCTTCCAGCCATTAGCGATATCCACGAAACGTGTGGTTCTGAAATTTATACCGAGACAATAATTTTTTCTAGAAAAGCGTTTTAAATCAGAAGTCATCAATTCCATGAGTTCATCTATTTGTATGGTCGGAATCACCGTTACCACTACTTCTTCCTGGGAAAGCCTCGTGAGATGCATTGCTACTTGTCTAGATACTTGATTATCTGTTCTGTACCAAGAGCATCGCCTTATGATCTGTGAGTCAAAGATCCGATAACTTCTAGAATAATTCTCAGTAGGAGAACTGAGCCGGTACTAAACCTTCCCCACCACTTTGAGGTCATCAATGACCTTCAAGGATTCGTCTGTTGCATTGGTGCCATTGTGAGTCTGTGACCTTGTTATGTCCTTGTCTCACCAGTTTTCTCAATTTTGACTATGTTTGGCCTTGATGAAAATTATGTGTTTGTATTTAGGGTATGTGTGTGTGACCTTAGAATGACATTGTTGATAGTTATGAAAGATTGCACTCCGGTAATAAATTTCTTGCTTGGGTACTGTTTTTTTTTGTTCTAGTACTCATAAGTGATCTTCATATTGTGTACTCTCGACAAACTCACAATGCAGTTCGTAAAGAGCACATACAGAATCCACCACTGAAGACTACTGAATGTGTCCTCACAACAAAATCGTTACTATACAATATATGTGAAGAGGAAATGCGTCTGTACATAAAAAAAATCCAGCAACGAGTGGATGACACTATGAGAGTGGTAGTTTGTGACGTTCCCCGGCTCGACTGGGTAATGTACGTCAACAGTTTTTCAAGCTATGCTATTTTATGTGCACGCGTTTGAATCTTCCACAGGTTTATAGTAGGAGTGGTTCACCTACCATTATAAAATCGGCCACAAATCTCGTTTGGTTCTTTGAAACTTTGGAACACTTCGACCTGAAGTATTCAAATTGTGAATTACTGTTTAATGGTCCATCGTACCACGTTTCATTCAATTCCGATGCATAAGAATGTGATTAGTATTTCTTTCCGTACTCTTTAGTATTCCGGTGTGATGATTTGAACCCCCGACAAGTTGTGTCCTCGAATATACTAAAACAGCTCAAGCCACCGCCACCGGCGTAAGGAAGTGTTTTTCTTTAGCTCAATTTGTTTGTCAAGCCCTGGTAATCCCGTGGATAACATGTAACAAGGTCTGCTATATAGAGCAGATAAGCGACACTGAAATTTACTCTATAGTTGGCGATTTTTTCTCTTTTTTAACATTTAAATTGCCTACTTAGTACTGGCCTTACAACGAATACCAGCTCAGGTTTTGTTTCTAAGAAAGAAGTATTTTGCTGCAACATGGCATTCTTCAGATCATGACGGGCTGAACCATTAGACCTCGCCCTACCAAGACGAAGGTTGGGGTGGGGGAAAGAATGGAACTAGTTTCATCGTTAGAAGAGGGATGTACCTCCTCCGAATTGGGATCTTTGGACCACTTGATTGATTCAGACTGAATTGAATCGTAGTGTTCTGCGTAGTTATCACCTCGAATTATGAAGAGTACGTATTAGAATACATACTTGGGAGGAAGACTTTGTACACAGATTTATTAATTTATTTAGATCCAATATCAACTTCGAGAATATATAATAAAATGTATTAAATTAGTGAATTGAAAATAATATATTACAGTACAAGTGTATACGTGAGCCTATGAATCACGCGCAATGTGTATTATACGCTATTTTTCATTATGCCCGCATCTTCGATTCAAACTCATCGCAGGTATAGTAATTGACTATACAAGTGGGATAAAGGCATCATTTATGTATAAGTTTGTAGTAGTAGTTCTAAGGGAGGCCGCTGCCACAGCCAGGCAAGTAGGCCCTCATGGACCCTTTTTGCCATTCCCTGTTCTCCACTTATCTACATCCGTCCTCCTAATCTTCCTTTTCAAACATTTGTGACCTCCTAATGAAGATCAGTATGTCCGACCACTCCAAGTCGATTTTCTCTTGTTGGAGTCTCTCAACTCCGAAGGTTCCAAATCTTAGCCTTACATATGCCTCACACTCGCCGAGGAAGTGGGATGAAGTTTCTTCGTCCTCTTTTATTTTATTTACGGCAAGTGGAGCTGTCTCTATACCTATAAGTGATAGGTGTCTGCCTAAATGTTTATGCCCTGCTAGTATTCCTATAAGGAGGCGTAGTGCTTAGCGGTATCTGCCTAAGAGCCATGCCGTCCTTGACTTACTGGAACCGGCCACGACTTACTGGAGCTGGCCACAAAGTCTTTCGGCTGCCTGCAGCCGGTATTATCCCTCTTCTTCCGCCCACTTGTCGAGGGCTAAAGACGTTTGGTTTCTTGTGATGACTAGTCAGGCTCCGGCCCACAGAACGGTGTTGCAGATCCGAATCTGGCAAGTCTGTCTGCCACCTCGTTTCCGCGCACCCCTCTGTGACCCGGGACCTATACCAACTGAACTTCCTTCGTTTCAGCTAGCTTCTCGAGCGCATCTCTGCATTCCTGTACGAGTGCTGAGATTGGTTTAGGATGGCAGATGGCTCTAAGCGCTGCCTGACTATCCGAACAGATATTTAAGTTCTCTGCCCGAGCCCTTTTTTCATCTCTTGCCTCGTAGGATGGCGAACACTTCAGCTTGAAAAACTGTTGTATATCTACCCAAAGTTTGTAAGTTACAAACGAGTGCGTAGCACGAGTTATGTAAACACACGAATATATTAATGATACATTATCACACATGTTTTATTTATGAATGCCTTTAATGAAAAAAAAAATTACTGCAATGTTTTGATTAAATTACGAAGTAGATTGAAATTCACGTCGAGTCTACAAAATTATTTATACACTTTAGACTTTAGACTTACATCAGTAGACAGAATTAACCGCTTTCAAATTCGTGATTGGCATTATTCTTGATGTTTTTGAGTTGGATTTTAGGTTGCTATCGAAAATTATTCCCTAATGCCGGAACTTGCTTACCGTTATCGATCAGGCAGTCAGATTTGATTTAATTGAAAAATGTGAAATTATGGGGTAGAAACTCTTCTGGTATAAGATTTTTCAACTTTCAAAGGTTGTTTCAGAACCAATCATCAAACAAATAAAATGAATCTTCTTGTTCACATTTTCATGTTGACTGAACGAACCTTAATCAACAACGAAATAATAATTGTTCTCCCTCATAATTAATGAATAATTGTCTGATACTTGATGATTTAAATAATAGTTGTATGTAGCGGATATTCCAAAACATTCTTATTTGTTTGACAGGTAAAGGACTGACTATTGTATATGTTTTGTGTATGTTCTCATCTGCATCAATTTCATTGTTCAAATTTCATTTAGCGATTTTTAACAGCTTTTAACTTTTCGTTTCTTGACGATTCGCTAGCAGGAGTGGCTAGTTTATTCATAGGTTTTATTTATATTGTCACATTTGAACTGTGACAACAGCATGCTGCCAATGATTCGAAGGCGGTCTTCGGCTCTTCTGAATCATTTGTTCAACTCAAACTACCTTGTATCAGTTTTAGAACTGATATTTTTGAAAAGCCCACTCTGCATGACTTGAGAATGGGGTATCTTCTCTATATGATATCAAACAAAGTTCGTTAAGTAAATTCAACTGAAAAGAAATCTGTAGGTCACAATGAGCTTATGACATGAGACATAAGATGTCCGGAGGACTGCTCATTGCTAATATCCTATATTCTGATGGATTTTCGATCCAACTTTTCCTATTGTATAGGATATTAGCAATGAGCAGTCCTCCGGACATCTTATGCCTCATAAATTCAACTGTTCACAATTCACACACCGAATATAATGCAAGTGCGATTCAACTTCTTATGCAGTTATTGAAATCGAAGCATTCAATATCATAATAAAAATAGGAGAATATGTAAATTATTTTTGATGACATATCAATTGCCACGTGTTTTCTGCTGCCGAATCGAAATACAGAAGAACAACTGATGTTTATTCTCTAATTCAGCAAATGTCTAAACTTCCCTCTCAATGAGATACCTCTATTGCAGTTTACTTCAGCGTACGTGTTTACATAGTTTCTTCTCATGGGGTATGTCTAACACCGTGACTTCCTGAACTAAGAGCTCAGAGTTCCAATCCTAAACTCATGTGATACAACAATGTATACGTGAAAGGGGAACTTGTGAATAACTAGAATCATATAATTTCCGTATTCAAGTGGCACCGCAGCTGCTGTTATAAACACGAAGGGCTTGCGAGACAAGAACTTTTCAGGGCGGCGGTTTTCACGTAATTGGATTGGTCAGCTTCTTTCAAATATTACTTACTATGGAAACATAGTTTTCAGATATTGCTGTCCACGAAATTCATCAAACGAACTCCATTCAGAGATATTGATTAGATAAACCCACTTTCATAGAAAAACTAGAAAATATTATCAACTACTACACTATTCGGTTCAAACTTTTCCTTGAATGGTGAAACCCATAACCCAATTATTCATTATCTGATTACTCCTCGATATTCTTAGTTTTTAGAGAAGTTAGAAGAATGTTCATTGTGGAAAAAATCTAACAGAAATGGGTTCTGAAGTTTTCAAAATTACAATTGAATTATCCGTCAATTTTCAACTAAACAATGTTTTCAAAATAACTTGTTATTCCATTGACACAAAGATTCATTTCTGAACATAAATTTTATACAATTCTGAACTTTTAGTTGCTCTATAGAAACCTTCATTTGATCATGACTTTTATACATGGTCTCTTCAACTGATACGAAATTTATGAAAACTCGGAAGCAGTTAGCATTGCGAACCTCATTTCCTAGTTTCCATAATTTTTTTTTACGTGCATCTTGAAGATCTTCAGCACAAGATAATGTGAAACTCAGATATAATGTATATTCAAAGTTTTCTCACGGTAACGCACAACTTAGCAAAGTTATTAGGCAATTTCAGAATTATACCAACAAAATGAGAAATATGTGACTTACATTTGTGGAGGCATTATTTTACTCCTCATCTACAATCGTCATTGAAGTCAATTTGAGATCTTATTCCTCTTCAAATATAGGCTCAGATCGCACGGCAAATTTACCTGCAAGAGAATTCATGCTCTTATCAAAAAGGAAGTGGTTACTTATATTTCGGACGTCCATCATCTTAATGGTTGAAATATTTCTATCTCTTCCAAATTTTTCACAACGTTTCAATTGCTTGAATCCGCAATCGTCTTCTGGTGAATAATTGCTAACCAGCAGGACTTACAGAGGCAGCAAATTTAGCATCTTAGGGGGGAAAAGTGACATTCTTCAGAGTTATTGACACTTAAGTCTCGTGAGCATGCGGAACAGTAGAAATAAAACCCTAGGGGAGAGAAGTGACATTTTCAAATTTTCAAATCATCATTTGAGGGAAGAAAATAGATTTTTCCAACGAACTAATCAAATTATGTATGATTTTACACTGTGAACTATCACAGAAAATTACGTATTTCGCACTAGTACGAAATGAGAAATTGCATCAAATAGATCCTGAACTGGTGCGAAATAATAAATAAAGCAAACTTAATCACATAACAAGTTACACAAAATTAAATTTTTTTGTTGATGTTCTTTGAGGATAATCTCGTAGTATTTTGTTTTTCAAGTTGGTCGTCGGAAAAGTATAGTGTAAAACTCGTGCGGAAACTGGATATGTCATACTCGTGGGACAAGATGATAGACCACTCGCCAATGGGTAGTGGTATATCATCTCGTCACACTCGTATGAAATATCCTATTTTCCGAACTATTTATACAATATTCTATTCCTCTATACAACGTAGGAAATAGCTATTTGTGTATTTAGAGCGAGAAGTGATTGATTGCCGCTCGATAAAGAGGGTTACCGTGTGATGCGAAGCGAAGCGCGGTAATCTTTGGAGAGCGGTAATGACACTTTGTGCTCGAAATACACACATGATTTCTTCTACAAACGCAGCTCTCAGATATGAAAACGATCGACACTTTATTCAACATAGGCACCTAATATTACCATGATAAAATTTACACTCAGTAGTAATCCCAAAAGTAAAAAGCTATCCAAATATCCGATAATTTACATCTCTAACAAAAGGAAAAAAGGGAAATAACTTGCATATAAAAAAATACCGAAAGTCGAGATCGAACCCACGCCGATAATAAAACCAGTTCAGTAGGAAGTATCTCATATAACCTTGACAACACTGCAGTTTCTTAGAGTGCTCTGATATTATTGTCTTTAGTTTCCATCATGCAAGAATAGCTTCGTATTTAGCAAGAGCTAGGGAGATGCGTTTTTTCAATATTTTCGCTCTAGAGCAAAAAATATGGCACAAAATGACATTCCTCGGAAAACGTCAACTTTGCGTTGAGATCTGAAAGCGTCACAGGTTACGTTGGTTAGCGGTAGTAGAAAATAGCTATTTATGTAACCAGTTACGGAAAAATAAACACATACAGTTTTTGAAAAACATGTTTTTTTTTCAGAATTGTCGGTAATTTTTAAAGCACTTATGGTATTATCCCCGAGAACTCGAACAAAGTTCAACATTTTTTTGCCGGATATGAATGAAATTGACAATGACGAAGTATTCTTTTCTCCCTACCACCAATACTTCAAGCTTTGAGAAGAAAACATTTGGGGATCACAACAGTGATTTCCACAGAGTAGCACTCTCTGAGGGCCTGAGGGGAAGGCTCCATCATCTTCTTTTGTCAAAACCCTACTCCAACCATCTTACTACAAAGCACAAAATTCAATTGTCATAGCCATACCAATACACCGATACTGTCGACCATTCACAACTGCTGGAGATACTTTCTGATTGTGATTTCACGGGGTGTAAAACACAAATTGATGACAAGTTATCTGAAGGATAGGAATCAAGTTGTTGAAATAGATGGTGAGGTGGAACTCGAACTGTGAAATATGGGGTCCCGCAAGGAACTGTCTCGGGTCCAATACTCTTCACCATCTATATCAATGATACCCTCGCCACCAATAGAACAGGAACTCTTGTGAGTTTCGCTAACGATACTGTCATTTTCTGTGAAGCACATCCATGGACCGATCTGAAGGAAATCGTTCAACAGTACATGAAAATTATAACAGTTTGTTTCAATCAAAAGTCATACACCGTTAACTTCGATAAAATATGGTGCTTATAACATGCTATGTAACATGTAGATATCAAGAGTTACTACTCATTAGTCGCCCAAATGGTTTTTTTTCTGTTTTATTCCTGAATAAATTCTAAAATGTTCAAATCGATTCTTCTAATTTTAATTCTTCTTGCTATTTTGTAAAAACATCAAACTAATGGAAAACTAAAAAAAGATGCACCCACCTGAATATAAACACACAATAAGTAGTACAATAGGATATAGTTCAATATCAATTTTGTTATCAGCCAGGGTAGTAGTTGTTTTTTGGCAGATGTCTCATATTTATTTTGCATATTTGGAGAGAATGAAGATGCTTCGATTTTATCAATATCATTTAATTGAATTGTCCTGCAAAATGTTTCAAACTTGTTTCGAATTCTCGATACAATAGTTACTAAATAATACATGAAAAAAATTTGCTGATTCCAAGTTTATGAATTACCCTTTTCTTTCTTGAAAACAATAGAAAATCCCGGTCAATTCTTTTTCATTTGTATTTATATTGTATTCGTAATTGTGTTGTATTTTTATGGAATGCTCTACATGGAGATAAATTCAATTTGCACGCAATACAAAAGTAAAACCTTTCCTTTTCCTTCTTTTTTTATCATCCGAAACCGAGTTGGAGACTGGATTTCCAAAGGTTCACGTGTGGGCTGAGGATGTATTGCCGTCTAGGGACTTTTTCCGAAGTTCTCCTTTTCCATGCTTTATCTGATAGATTGCATCAAGGATCAAACAACGTAGGTGGATTAACAATGCTTCGAACGAAAATTGTAAGGATGGAATTATTTTTGATACACTTTATACTACTGTAATTAGGCAAACAACCCAAAATGGGAATTGAAAATAACAAAACTCTATAGAGGACAACATCTGAGAGTTTATTGGAGTGCGTTTATGAAAATTAACAAAATATATGGGTGTGTGAGGTTTATTTCAAATTGCATGATTTTGTTCCAAAAATAGTTCTTTCCATCAACCAAGTCCAGCCCTCCCGAGCAATAACCCTCAGAAGTCTTGAAGAGACTTTTACGAGCTAGAGAAGACGAGGCCCTTACCTTTTAACTTGTGATGCCAAGCACGAATGTGATATGATAAAATCAAAAGAATGGACTAGTTTTAATTTTTTTAGTATCTAAAAATTTAAGTGAGATGAAACAAAAATGCGAAAGTATCATTGAAATATCTCTAGAAATGATAAAGTTATGGGACTTTGAAGTTGCGCTTGGAAAAATAATTTCATGATACGCAGCGCTCTACTGTGTGACGTCACGCCATATAAACGAGGCGACTGGTATTCGCAGTTTCGCAGAGAGCTTACAAAATTATCGTTGTACAATTTACTTGCGCCGTTCGTGTCGTGTATTGTTCATTACACGATGGCTGAAATTTAAAAAATATCCTACAAATATTGTATTGTACCTATGTGTAAAAGCACGACAATTAAAAACCCCAATAAATTGTTTTTTCATGTACCGAATGACATGAATAAAAGAAAGAAGTGGTGGAAACTAATGAGGCGTGACTTAATTGGACCTAAAAGTACTACATATGTATGCCTTGGCTCGGCTAAGGATCTAATACGTAATAATTTGTGGTGTGGCGATCTCAGATATATGGCGTGACGTCACAGACGCAGTGTCGGATTGTACCACCGGGATACCGGGAAATTTCCCGGTAGGCCCTCATGACAGACTCGCGGAGGCCCTCAAAGTGGCCCCAATTTAAAAAGGAATTAATTTAAATTTTTCTAGATTCATAACATTTTTGGGCGTTACAAATCATTTATTACATAACATAAATTAATAAGAAAATGTTTGAGGCCCACCCCACCATCAGTCCGGTTAGTCCGGCATATTCTTTTTTGGATTGTTGAATAGAACGAGTGTCTTTATGTCAGAATCCTATAAGAGAGACGCAATATGGAAACAACAGATTGGATCCAAATTTCAACGCCTGAAAAAAATCAGCAACACCCGCTGGTGGAGCAAGACTAAAGCATTGGAGACTATTTTTGGATCATTTCAACATCATAATAAAGAATTATACTCAAAACTTTTGATTGCACTGCACACCATATCCATTAGTGATGGTCTAGACCGGGATCCCACGCCTATTTTCAAAAATGATTAATAACAGGCTGAAGCTTCCTGAGTAGCTTCATTTTGCCGAGACGCCCAACTTTTTCCTCTACGAAAATTCTCGATAGTGGTAGCTAATAAAATGCGCAGGCGTCAATCATGTCGATTTGGTGAGTGCAAAAAATTCATTAATAACAATTAGTTTATCAGTTGAACCTCGAGATAATTCGATGAAATACTCGAAAAAACTTTTGTCCTACAAAATGGATGGTAGGACTGAAGAGTCCCCCACTCCCAACATGTACCAATGACGTGGTCATATTGTCCTACAAAGTAAATGGTAGGTGTTCCCAGTCCTACGCTCCGAAATTGTCAATTCCATGGTGAACATTTTTTTATTAATAACTGTAGGACAATGATAACACATGAAAGGTTAATGTATTCTTCACCTTCACCTAAATAATACAGTGTCATACAAAAAACCGGGTATGTATCGCTAGTCCTACAAAAATTATTCAAAATAACGAATTATTTTGAAATTGTGGTTTAGCTAATTTAATATACTTTTATTCGTGAAGTAATGTTACTTTCAATGTATAATTGTTTGTTCAATTCAAAAATATCATAATTTACGTGAAAAGTTTAAAAGTTTACTTTTATAAACATATTGAAAACAACAATAACAAAGTAAAAACAATGAAATAATCAATCTGCCCTCCGGGGCGGCTTAAATGATGTCGCATGCGTTTTAACAGATGCTGGGAAACCCGGAAAAACCTGCAACTCCACATCGTCGTCTGAAGAACTGAGATTTATAATTGAAAACTTTCAAAGAGGTCAGACGAATTGTGAAATTCTGCTCTACGGTAAAATATGATGTATGGTATCTCCAGGGGCCTCAAAAAGTCCAGTTCGAAAGAGATATTATATTTTACGGGTGTCAAGTTGCCAAGTAGTTAAAATACCGATCTTTTATCCACTCTGGTCGCCGGTCGTGGGTTCAAAGCCTAGCGACTGCTTATATTTCTCTGATGGCCCGAGGAAGTGGAATAGCACGTAAAAAGTAAGAATTTGTTAATCCTTGGCTCTCACAAGTTTCGACTTCTGAGGGCTGCCGTTCGTAAGGGGACGACATCTGGTCAACGGAAAAAACAATTTTAAACAAAGAGGAAGGGAAGGGAAAGGAGTGGGAGTGCATTTTTCACCAGCTATTCAAGGAGGTATCTCAAGAACAGATTTCTGAAAAATGTAATTGGATGCGGGTGGCTGTAAATCAGAGAGTGACGGAACTTGCTGGAAATAAGGGGAGTTGATGGGAGGATTATTTCATGAGTATAATTTCACTTCAATTCTCATATCCTAGTAACAGATATGGACAATTCGTAATAGTTATTTAATTTTGTTCCTGAGATATAGCCTTTTTAAGCATTCAAATTTTCACTGGAAAATATGGAAAACTGTTGAACTAGCAATCATAATATGAATCCTCATGTAAGTGATAAAGACCCAATCAGTGGTTATTAATGAATTTTTATGACCACGTCATTGGTACATGTTGGAAGTGGGGGACTCTTCAGTCCTACCACCCATTTTGTAGGACAAAAGTTTTTTCGAGTACTTCATCGAATTATCTCGAGGTTCAACTGGAAAACTAACTGTTTTTTTTTCTTTAGTATCTTGGCATCGACTGCTATGGTCATTAGCCACGTGTTCTGGATAGGCCTTGTTACTGACTCCATGCGCCACCTTAGGAGCAGCACTGTTAATTGGAACGCAACAGTGAATCGTGCAGGACTCACCCCTGTCCAGCCACGAGATTTTAATAATTTAATCGGTCAAATTAAATTTAAAAATCCCAGCCGCAACTGGGGCCCGAACTCCGGACCTTTCGACCCAAAGTCGGACGCTCTAACCACTGCTCCACGCCCCGACATACTAACTGTTTTTAATGAATTTTTTGCACTCACCAAATCGACATGATTGACGCTTGCGCATTTTATTAGCTACCACTATCGAGAATTTTCGTAAAGGAAAAAGTTGGGCGTCTCGGCAAAATGAAGCTACTCAGGAAGATTCAGCCTGTTATTAATAATTTTTTTTTACTATGGAATTGACAATTTCTGAGCGTAGGACTGGTAACAGCTACCATTCAATTTGTAGGACAATATGACCATTCAATTATACAAATAATAACCAAGCAACGGTAAAAACATCCACTGGTTATTAATGAATTTTTATGACCACGTCATCGGTACATGTTGGGAGTGGGGGACTCTTCAGTCCTACCATCCATTTTGTAGGAAAAACATTTTTTCGAATACTTTATCGAATTATCTCTAGGTTCGACTGAAGAACTAACTGTGAATAATGACTTTTTTGCACTTGCCAAATCGACATGATTGACGCCTGCGCATTTTATTAGCTACCACTATCGTGAATTTTCGTAGAGGAAAAAGTTGGGCGTCTCGGCAAAATGAAGCTACTCAGGGAGATTCAGCCTGTTATTAATCAATTTTGAAAATACGTGTGGGATCCCGGTCTATAACTTTTCACATAGATGTAACTAACTCTTACCATCATTTTCACAGTCCGTTGTTTCATAGATGTAGACAATTCAATAGGTTGGAAAATGTAGATATATTTTCCACTTCACTAACCCAGTTTAAAAAAACCCTTTCTCAACATATCCCGAATTTGTTAATCATTAATTAAGACTTGCACATCTTATAGAAATGTATCACAATAATTAGTGTTATACAGGGTGTCAATTTGAAAACTTCCCACCCTTAATATCTTCCTTCCAGTAAACAATATGAGTAATCGAAAAAACAGGTCAATTTTATTGTCAAGGGGGACACTTTCAAGGACTATTTGTAGCCCTCGTGGTTCAACCCCCTAGGAGGGGTAGATGTTACCCTTCGAATTTTAAATGGGAAGGGGGGTCAAGTGACACATCATTTTGATGGGCGTTCAATTCTTGTTCCAATGGTACCCTGACTTATTATTTTTTGATGAGCATTTTCCGAAAAATTGCGTTCTAAACTAACAGAAGTAATTATTAGAACGCCTATACTGAGATGCATGGTTTGGCCAGAACTGGTTAGAATATTAGGTGGTACCGTTCCAACCCTGTATTAGGGGTAACATTAGCCATTAGCTCCAAACACTTTACATAAAAAAGTAGTCTAATAGTAAAACGTAGATGGTAGTAAAGTTGTGTTTATTAAATGCTGAATCTTTAAGTGTCATCGCAGAAATTGTACAGATAGCCTTCCTTTTTTGCTACTTCTGCTGTAAAAAGTTTCTGTTTTCCGGCAAAAAATTGGTTAGCAAATTTGAACTATGTGGTAGTATTGTGAATACCGTTGTACCTGTTGGGCTGTTTAGGAATTACTTTAATAAGTGTATAAAAGTGTAAAAATGGTTTACATTCTCAAGACAGAATTGAAATGATTGTAATTTATGGAGAAGTTGGAAAGTGCGCACGAAGAGCGGCATGTCTTTTTAACGAAAGACATCCAAATTGTAATGTAAGTCACCGGTATGTGCTTGATTTGGTGAATAAGTTTTACGAAACTGGTTCAGTGACAAATAAAAAAAGAAATAACCCCAGAGTACTAAATGAAGCAGCTCAAATTGAAGTTTTGGGAACATTTGCTGCAGAGCCCACGAGCTCCTTACGATCAGTATCAGAACAGACGGGAATGTCACGCGAGACTATAAGAAAAGCATTGAAAATGCATAAATTTCATCCATATAAAATGCAGATTCTTCAAGAGCTCCACGAGGATGATTATGATAGAAGAATAGAGTTTTGTGAAATCATGTCTCATCGAGTCAATACCATCCCTAATCTTCTGTTAAACATCTGTTTCAGCGATGAGTGTTAATTTTTTCTGAATGGCAATGTTAATAGACAAAATTGTCGCTATTGGATTGACGAAAACCCACATATTTTTCGGGAAGGGCATACACAACACCCACAAAAAGTTAATGTTTGGGCTGGTATTCTTGGAAATGCCATTCTTGGTCCATTATTTCTGGAAGAAAACTTGACTGGCAATCTGTACCTTGATATGCTTGAAGAGACTATCGATCCTCTTATAACTCACGAGCTAGAAACTCAAATTGATGCAGAAGGTAATGAACTTTTGCAGGAGGATCTGTTACATTACCAGCAGGACGGTGCTCCACCTCATTATTTTCTTCCCGTCCGACAGTGGTTAAACGAGAGATTTCCGGATAGATGGATTGGCAGAAGGGGAGCAGTTGAATGGCCTCCGAGATCATCGGATTTAACACCCTTAGATTTCTTTCTTTGGGGGCATCTTAAATCCGTTGTTTATAAAACACAACCTTCTGATATTGACGAACTTAAAAGACGAATTACAGCAGCATGCCAGTCAATTCCTAGTGAAGTTTTCCGTAATGTTAGAGGGGAGTTTGAAAACAGACTGTATTGCTGTTTAGAGCAAAATGGACAACATTTCGAACAGCTAATAAGATAAGCGTAAGTAGATTTTATGTTGGAAATGTCTTTCTCGCAAATTAAATTTTATTGTGTAGAAGGAAAATAACCACCAAATAAAAAATCCCATGCGTAATAAATTTATTCCTGTCATTCAAGGGTTGGAGCGGTGCCACCTACTCTTCTAACCATTTTTATCAAAGGGAGTCAATACAATAATGCATCTCAGTATAGGCGTTCTAATAATTACTTCTGTTAGTTTAGAACGCAATTTTTCGGAAAATGCTCATCACAAAATAATAAGTCAGGGTACCATTGGAACAAGAATTGAACGCCCATCAAAATGATGTGCCACTTGACCCCCCTTCCCATTTAAAATTCTAAGGGTAACATCTACCCCTCCTAGGGGGTTGAACCACGAGGGCTACAAATAGTCCTTGGAAGTGTCCCCCTTGACAATAAAATTGACCTGTTTTTTCGATTACTCATATTGTTTACTGGAAGGAAGATATTAAGGGTGGGAAGTTTTCAAATTGACACCCTGTATACTCCAGCTAGTGGATTTATAATCTGTTTGGATGTATTACAAATAAATAAATAATAATAAAATTTAGCCTGAGCTCACAATTGATCAAGAAATTTCGAGGTTATTGCAGTTTCAGAACTCGGATGCACCTTTGCATAATTCTTATCCAAGTTTGGAAACGAAGTAAAATTATCAAACGATAATAATAGCATTGAATCTATTTATTTGTTTTTTCGGACTTTTGTCTTTTGCCTGTAAAATTTCGAAACTCTGAAGAGTGAGACAATATTTAAAAATCGAAAGTGTTGTCCTTTCGGTATAATAATGGATGTTTTCGAAAAAGGGACCAGTCAAAATCTTCCAGCAGCAAACGCTGCTGGATTTTCGAAAAGCCATCAAAATTTTCACTCTGCCGAAGTTAAAAATATGGTCCAATAGGTGACACTGTTAGTTATCGCAGATTTCTTGCATATGGAAACGCAGCGTAAGATCTTAACATGGCAGCGTTGCTAAATTGATTGACGCTGTCGACTATGGGATTAGGGTGTTATGGTATTCGGGGTAGTAAGGTATGGTCCGAAAGTTTTGGGAAAAAATCAGGTGCTGACAACTCTTATAATAATTTTCTCTTATAATCTTAACAAATAATCTTACAATATCTTCTAACTGTTCTTAACACTGCCTAAAGTTCAAATAATCTACAAGAGACCGAAGATAACGGTCTCTGCCTAAGTTTTCCCCTGACGCGTTGCATCTTCCTTTGGACGACCCCATCAGCGTTGATTTTTCTAATTTTTCCCGATATACTACTTCGGAGTTGTTCTTGATGTTGTGCTTCCCATCTTTTATTGTACACTTTCCGGCTCAATATTGCCCAGAAGTCTTCAATTGGGCGTGCCTGAAGTAGGTTGGGGGGATTGTCCACTTTCGGTACAAAGTTGATGTTGTTGGCCCCATACCAATCACTTGTGATTGTCTCATAATGACTTAAAGCAAGATCTGGCCAAACATAATTACGTCATTCACATGATTTGTATTCAAAAACTGAAGCAATTTAGAAAGCCATCTGTCAGTATATCGCTCTGCATTCAAGGCCTCACCACGAATAACGCCAATGTAGGGCTGTGAAATGGAACAAGCCCCAGAAATGGCACGTTATACCAAAATGTTGTCCTCAAACTTCTTTTTGCTCTTGAATCTCACATCGTCAGGAACATTTGCGTAATCGTCCGTGTAGAAACCATCATTGCCCTTCATCTTAGAGTTGGCAAAGTGAAAATTTTTTCGTCGTCCATCACGATCAACTTGTTGGCAAAATGCACTCGCCTCAACGCTCGGCAACAACTCGGAATTGTTTGTAACTTTTCCGGAACAAAACATTGTGTCTTGATAGGGTCTTGAACACCGTAGTCTTTCCAATATGGAATCTTCTGGCCAGTGAGATCCCAATTCTGTGCTCATCTGCTTGAATGAGCCTCCCCTCTCTTGATTGGTTCAAAACCCGCAGCCGACCGTTTTTTGGCAAGTTATACATGGTATCCTTTCATACCAATCTTTGATTGTACGATATATTGTCGATTTACTTTTGTTCTGATTTTGATAAATATCGACAATCTCTCGTTTCGTCATTCGCCCAACCAGATTATAAATACTTGGACGAACATCAATTATATAAGACATTCTGGTAAGCGCAAACCAACAACGTTTGCATTGCTTATTTAGATGACAAGACGGGTGTTATTAAGTTTCCACGACTTGCTTGATTAAATGCATTTTGTCAATCAAACCAGGTGAATTTTTTCCCACAACTTTCGGACCTGTTATGTCACAACATTTTGCTATGGCGCTAGAAAGAAGCCATTTGGATTTTGTCCAATGCAAGCATATTTTTCCAAGTTTCAGATAATCAACACAAAAAAAGAGAGGGTCTCAAAGCTATAAGCTATATTGCCAATTGAAAATATTTTGAAAATTTTGTGTCCTCGGCTAATATTCTGAAGACCGCTTAAAATATTTCTGATATTGGAAAACAATGTTCCCCATAAAACTCAACTTTTCTCAAAATCAACTAACATGCCATCTCTAACCATCCCTGACGTGGCAAAAGTGTTCAATTGAATTGTTTCATCCCTGTATACCGACTCACTCAAATCAATATTCAAATAATAGTACGGATAATTCCATTGCAACTAAAATCGCTACATAAATGGCAGAATAAATATAGAGATCGTGTCTAATAAAACCCTTCCATGCATACACCTAGCAATTTGTAAAGGCCTTTGAGACTTATTAAAAGTTGAAGAAGGTGTGCGGTGTCCGCTTCATGGGGGATCTTCGACGATTCCCTAGCGATAGTGCCCGTATATACGGCGAATATTTCATACAATCGTGCCTTTATGTTATATCGAATCGATTCCTCATACAGGGCTGTCGTGTGTTGGCATTTTCCAGAAAATCACATTTTCTTGAAGTGAAATGTTGGTCGCAGCATGTTTAATTAAAACCAGTCATTACCAAAAGAGTTCACTTTTATTCTTTAGCAGAGTAACAGTTTACATTCGAGAGTCAGAACATATACTAATCATTAATCATTCCCGAAAAATTGGGGTTTAATCGAAATTGGTTGGTCATCACTTTTAATCTAATTGTTTATATATTTGAATGGCAAATAGTTCAATGTACTGAAATGTTGCAGAAATACATAATTAGGTCGGTGTAAAGCTACGATGAGTTTAATGACACTGCAACGTTTCTGTACGTATAGTTGTTGAGTAGACATAATTAAAAACATTTGGAATATGAGATAAATGATCTAAATCTTTATCACATCTCCCTCGGTAAAAGAAAAAAAGAAAACATTTTACAGTTTTTCTTTTTTTTTTTTTTTTTAAACTAAATCTGTCGTTAATATAATAGTACACTTGATAATATATAATCACTTGTAATAGGGTTTCACTCTGTTTTTATGCACTGTCATTTCTTTATTGTCCACTTTGATCACTATATTCGGGTGTTCGTCTTTTATCACTGAATAAGGACCTTTAAAAAGTTCTTGCATTTTATTAGTAACATTATTTTTAACTAAAACTAAATCATCTACTTTAAACTTACTACCGGGATTACAGGACTTATCATATCTATCTTTTCTAATTGTTTTTGATTTCAACAAATTATTTCTTGCATCGGCACAAGCTCGCTGAAGACGGTGTTTCAGTTCTAGAGGGTAATTATCAAAAGTATACAGGGGATCAATATTTTCACCAATGTTAGAGGGTAGTTTTGGTAAATGTCCGAAAACTAGTTCGTATGGAGAATATTTTGTTTCTGTATGTACAGTTGTGTTGTATGAAAAACACCAATAGGGTAGCCACGTGCTCCATGCAGTCTCAAATTTAGATGTTTGCATTCTTAAGTACGCGCCTAGATGTTTGTGTGAGTTTTCTAGAGAACCTATTGTCTGTGGGTGGTATGCACACGAATTGAGTTGTTTTATATTAAGTAATTTAGACATTTCTGAGAATACTGAATTCGTGAATTCGGTACCTCGGTCCGAAAGAATTTGTTTTGGAATACCGTATCGTAAAACAAAATTATTTATGAGTGATTTTGCTACGGTTACTGCTTCCTTATTCGGTAGTGCATATGCCTCTACGAATTTTGACAAGTCGCATTGTAATGTTAGAATATATTTATTGTTCTCAATGTCTTGCTCGATAGGGCCTACTAAATCTAGGGATATTTTCTCAAACGCATATGATGCCGTTGTTGTTATGTTCAGGGGTTCTATAAATGGAGTAGAGTGTTTGTACCTTTGGCAGTCGTCACAGATTTTTACAAATTTTTCTACGTCATCATACAGTCCCTTCCAGTTGTAGTACCTTTTAATGTTGTTAAACATTCTATTGATACCTGCGTGTCCTCCCGTATGCAGAATGTGGAAATCATTTAAAATTAATTGTCTAGTTGCTGAATCATTAATGTTATGGCAATTGTTTATGAATGTTATTTTTGTTTTCGACTTCTTGAAGATTTTTGAAATTTCTTTGATTATATCTGCAGATAAATTGTTATCTTTATTAATAAATAATTCTGGAATATTTTCCTGTCCGGACAGTTTTTGACAGTCTTTCAACATCTCTCGAAGGTCTGATGCTGAGCAAGTATCTGTCTTAACTAAATATATAATCTGCAAGCTTGCGTCATAAATCAAATAATCGTTAATGAACTTAAATTGTTTTTCTGACTTTTGTAGTTTATTGAATTGTTGTGAGCTCAATATCTTCAATTCAGTTACGTTGTAAGGTTTTTTCAGAACCTCGACGATTCCGGGGTGATCAGTCCTAGTATCATCGTCTGCAGTCAGGTTGCCCAGCAATGTCTTTGTTCGTGAACGTGTTATAACATTCACAGAGGCATTAATTTTCCTAGACATTTCTTTCAAGTCGTCAGATGGTATTTCTACTCTAGAAAGAGCGTCTGCAATGTTCGAGTTTCCCTTAACGTACTGTACTACATAGTCATATTCATCTAGAACAAGTCGAAATTTTGTCAGTCTACTGGACGGTTGATTTAAGCCATACAAAAATATGAGCGGTCTATGGTCGGTCTGTATTATGAACTTCCTCCCGTATACGTACTGTCTATAGTGTTTAGTCCCCCAAACTACGGCTAAAAGTTCTAGTTCTATGGTGCTATAGTTTCTTTCTGCCTTATTTAAGGTTCTACTGGCATATGCAATTGGTTTATTGTTTCCGTTACAAAGTACTGCAGAGATAGAGATTTTGGATGCATCAGTTTTCAAAATAAAAGTGTTTTCCGCTGAAAAATCTGGGTACTCTAGAATTGGAGGTGATATTAACCTTGATTTCAAATTTTCAAATGCTTCTTGACATTCCTCTGTCCAGATAAATTTTTCACCTTTCCTAGAAAGTTTGTTCAAAGGTGATGTTATTTGAGCGAAATTTGGAATAAACGACCTGTAGTAATTTGCAAAAGCTACAAATCGTTTCGTTTCTTGTGCGTCTTTGGGTACTGGATATTTTTGTAATGCCAGAATTTTTGAGGGGTCCGGAGACACTCCTGACGGTGAAATTTTGTGACCTAGATAAAGAATTTCTTTTCTGAAAAATTTACATTTGCTCGGATTAAGTTTTAAATTAACTTTTCGCAATCTGTGTAAAACTTTCGTTAAATTTTTGTTGTGATCCATCAAACTATTTCCCAGAATAATAATGTCGTCCAAGTATACAAAACAGCATTCGAAATTCAAACCTGTCATAGCCATGGTTAGGGCCCTTGAGAATACACTAGGACTTACTTTCATTCCCATTGGCAGTCTTGTCATTTGATATTGTCCCTTATTTGTGGTAAAAGCTGTATACTCTCTACATGCTGGGTCTAGTTCAATTTGGTAATACCCTTGTGCTAGGTCGAGATGGGAAAAATAAATTGCACCAGAAAGTGAATCTAAAATTTCATTAATATTTGCTATTGGAAATTTTTCGTCTTTTAAACATTTATTTAGTAGTCGATAGTCAATAACAACTCTCCACTTGCGTTCACCATTTTTGTCCGCCTTTTTGGGTACTACTAGTAGTGGTGATGACCATGGAGATTTAGCAGGTTCAATTATTTTTCCGTTTAACATTTTATCAATCTGTTTTTCGATTTCTAGTTTCTGTGATTGTGGAAGTCTGTAAGGTTTTGTGTAAACAGGGGTTGTGTTTTCTTCGAGTTGAATCGAATGTTTATAAATGTCAGTAACTGAAAGTATGTCATTGGGTAAGTGGAAAACGTCCGCGAATTTTGCACATATATGGTCAAGCGCTCGTTTTTCCTCCCCATTTAGTCCGTCCGAAGGAATTGATTTTAAAACTTCTTCCACTCGTTGAACGGATGAGATATTCATGTCGCTGTAAGCAATTATTTCGTACAATTTAGCATCATCAATTTTCGGTTCAAAATTCCTAATTTCCACCGGTTCTTCTCGAGTGTTCAAAATTTTTATTGGAATTTCATTTTTGTCGACCGGTTTTGCAATAGATCCGGCAACAAAAACGCCACTGGCAATTTCTTGTGGAAGTACTATGCATTCAAAATTTGCCTTCACTTTGAAATACTTAATAATTTCACAGCGGGGGGGAATTCTAGTACTTTTACTGAAGTCAGACTCTATCGGAAGTGTTAATTTATTATTATGTACTGTGAAAGAAAACTCAAAATTTTCATAATCTATGATTGCTGAGTACTTTTTGAAGAAATCTGCGCCTAAAATTCCTTGTATGTTATTGTCAAATGATTCAATTATAAAGAATTTATGTGTAAACGTATATTTGTCGACTTGCAAAGGAACGTTCAATGAGCCTAGCGTCGTCGTTGACCCTGAAACTCCGTCTATTTTTATTTTGTCTGTGTAGTCTATTGTATACAAGTGTCTGTTTACATGTTTATGAAAAATTGCGCTAATTGATGCACCTGAGTCGAGGAGTAAATAAATTTCCTGATTATTGTAATTAAATTTAACATAATTTAAACCGTGTATACCAAAAATGGAATTATTTTTCGCCCTATTGGCCTCGAAAAAATGTTCGCTCCTGTGAGCTGCTTTGACTTGATGCCTCACTTTCTACGTCATTTGCTACGAACATAGTTTGTCTTATATTGTCTTCTCTTGTATTTTGAGTTTGTCGAGAACGATCATTTGATGGGTTCTGTGATAGACGGCCTCTATAGTTATTTTGTCTGTTATCACCATTGAATCGTCCTCTGAAATTGTTGTGGTTATAATGTGTATTATTATATCTGTTCGAATAATTTCGATATGTGTTGAAGTTTCGTCCTCTATACCTATTGTTAAAATTTTGGGAAAGTTGGTGATTTTGTCCATTTCTAATGTGAAACATAGTCGGTTGTTCTTGGTTGTCTTGTGTAAATTCGTCTTTTGCTCCATTAATTGCTTCTGTCAGTGTACTGTAATTCCGCGCTTTTATTATAGTTCTTAACTCTGTATTGTTTATACCCTTTGCAAAAACGTCAATGGCTATTTTTTCATTCTGTTCCCTGAAAATCTCAATAGAATTTTTATTGTCGCCGGCCTGAGCTAAAGTAAGGTCTGACATTAGTATTTCTATTGATCTCCCGTATTCATCGATATTGAGGTTACCTTGTTTTACATTTTGTAATTTAGCAGAAAGAGTTGGTGCTGATTGCTTTGGTAAAAAGTTAGTTTTTAAATCTCGTATTAAATTTTCATGGTTGGTATAACTAGTTTTCATTCTAATTTTATCTCTGTGAGATATGCAAACTTTAATAACATAATTGATTAGAGATTGTTTGCCTACCGTGTCTAAAGCTGAATCGTACAATTCTATACCCTCTATTAACTGATACACGCCTTCATTTGTGCCGTTTAATTTTGGCAATAGGTTAGCTGCTGTTTTAAAATCAAATTTTTGTTCACTCATGATTAAGTCTGTAATTATACCTATTTCTATATTAGTATCAACATCTACTTTACTAGTTGACTTTGACCTATCATCCAAAATATTCCTAATTTTAGTGGATATTTTTTTCTATCCTATGTAAATATATTTCTACCTGAATAATTTCATCTTTAGGTGGACTGCTATCATTAAACTTATGTACTAATTTATTAATCACTGAATTAGCATTTTCAAACCTCTGGTGCCGTCTCTGCGTAGCTGGTTGATCTCGTTTGTCGTGAGAGTCTTTGCGAAGGTTTTCTTCAAATTTCACCAGTTGTTCCTCCGCCTCTGCAAACTGCCTCAGAACGTCTTTGCTGCTCATGAGCCCTGGACACTATCGTACTCTTCATTCTTTTCTTCTCTTCAGTTTGAGTCAACGCACTCACGAGATCTTCGAAGTTCGCTTAATGCGATTTGCCGTTCCATTGATTTCTTCATACCTTCTCGCATTTTTCTCCAGATGAAATATACGATGACAACTACAATGAAGATTAAAATTGGGACTATCATTGCGTCGGTGTGATTAAATGCGGTAGAACTTGATTGGTTCGCATTATTTGATCCGGTGCCAACAGTTTGTATCTGCAGTCTTTCTTCGTTTGTAACTTTTGATCCACACATTTTCAAAAAGTTCGTTTTCTTCTACACATTGATTGGACTGGCAGGATCGCCATGAAATGTTGGTCGCAGCATGTAGTTTAATTAAAACCAGTCATTACCAAAAGAGTTCACTTTTATTCTTTAGCAGAGTAACAGTTTACATTCGAGAGTCAGAACATATACTAATCATTAATCATTCCCGAAAAATTGGGGTTTAATCGAAATTGGTTGGTCATCACTTTTAATCTAATTGTTTATATATTTGAATGGCAAATAGTTCAATGTACTGAAATGTTGCAGAAATACATAATTAGGTCGGTGTAAAGCTACGATGAGTTTAATGACACTGCAACGTTTCTGTACGTATAGTTGTTGAGTAGACATAATTAAAAACATTTGGAATATGAGATAAATGATCTAAATCTTTATCACAGAAGTATCCCTGAGAAAGGAATAGTAGACACGCAATAAAAGCTGACGCCAAAGGAATGTTCATCGACTTGTATCAATATTTGTTAACAAAGATTGATGAGTTATTCAATACACTATCAATCAATAAATACTACAATGTTCGGGAAATAATTTTATTGACAAAGCAATCGTTGACTATCGGAGCGCGTTGCTGTACACCATGGTACTAAAAATTAATACCAATCAATTAATTAATCAATACTGTCATGAGGGGTACCCCTAGAATCAGGGGCCCTTGTTTTTTTGTTATTCATTAACGACTTACCAGATTATAGCAAGCACTCCAAATGTTTGCTTTTTGCCGATGATGTAAGAATTTTGAAACAGAGATTGTTCCGTCTTGCAGAAAAATTCAAATAGTTTATTGGATTAGAGTGTTCGATGTAAGTTAGATTTCAACTTAAACAAATTCCAAGCTATGTCAATTACCTGCCAAAAGTATGCCATTTTTTGGTGTATTCAAAGACAGAATTAACCTATGATTGCGAATTGTCGTTTAAGAAACATAAAAATTACCGCACATCGGGCTCCTGGATAACTTCTCTTTTTGATAATATGATTGACTCCTCAAAAATACTGTATTTCACGCTTAATTCAGTTTTACCTGGAAAGTTTTTCGGGAGTTTTGAAAATGGGTAATTTTATAGATTTTGATGTGCTCTTTTCGAATTTCAACTTTGCCACCTCGTATCTTTGCCGCTCGCACCGCTATATTGGAAAAATGGCGTCTTTTAGTAGTTTTTTGACGATATCTCCTTTCTGACTCATTCTACGATGAAAATATCTATATACAAAATTGAATTAGAGAAATTTTTTTAAAATTTATGTTCCTACAACTTTTTTCGTAAAATCAATAGTTTCGGCGTGCGAGCGCCGCAAAGTGTAACTTAAGACGCGTTTTCGCTAAATAACTCGTTTCCACATCACCTTGAGGTAGTAAGAGGTGCATTTTTTAACGTGGTTTCCCCAGTAGGCCTAATCCACATGTAATTCCAAATTTGGAAATTTAGCGCAATCTTCGTCGTTTGGGTATTCTTGATGGGCCAGGTGTTACCAGTTCATTGTCTTCAGTAACGATTCCGATTTCACAGACTGAAATTTCTTCGATATCATCTGCGATGGGATCATCAAATTCACCGCCAGCTTCATCGTTTTCGATTTCATCACATGTTTGTTCGAAAACAGTATCCGTTTCTTCTTCTTCAGCGCTATCGTATGATGGAGTTTGTGAATTATCACAAGCGCCACCAGTATAATTAGTACATACAGGGTGGGGCACCGAAAACGAAAGAGATCGAATATCTTCAAAACAAATGTGTTATGAAAAAAATGCAAAAACACCTCGATTTTTAATTCAAGGGGGACATCTTCCTATCATAACCTCAACTGTCATACTCCTTCCCCCACTCCTTGATCACTATCACCCAAACAATTTGAATAGGGAAAGTAGTGAGTGTGATACATCATTTAAAAAATTATTTTATAAGGAATTCAGCTATGGCAATCTTCGCTACCTAACTTTTTATTTTGGCGCCCTCTTGCGGGAAAAACAACTGTTCCGTTTCCAAATTCTGATACTTCATTTGCAAGCTTATTTGACATAAATTCGGTGACAATGCATTATGGAATTTTTCTTAGGGAATAAACAAAATGACGGCTCCAAAATGGAGGACAAGATTTGCAATTATCGTCCGATTTGGAATACAGAATACGGAACAGTTGTTTTTCCCGCAAGAGGGCGCCAAAATAAAAAGTTAGGTAGCAAAAATTGCCATGGCTGAATTCATTATGAAATTATATTTTAAATGATATGTCACACTCGCTACTTTCCCTATTCAAATTGTTTGGGTGATAGTGATCAAGGAGTGGGGGGAGGAGTATGACAGTTGAGGTTATGATAGGAAGATGTCCCCCTTGGATCAAAAATCGATGTGTTTTTGCAATTTTTCCAAAACACATGCGTTTTGAAGATATTCGATCTGTTTCGTTTTCGGTGTCCCACCCTGTATAACGGAGCATTTTAATCCACATCGCATCCACAGGCTTTTTGACATCCTTTTTTGCATTTGCAAGAAATAAGTTTTAGCAACGATTCTGGAGCTGGGGTGCAAGTGTCATAACAGGAATTAATCCATTCTTGTTTCTCTTCCATCCCCATTGCTCTGCAATTTTTTCATTCCCAAACCACTGCTGAATCTGGTAATAGGTTCGAAACGAATGTTGTCTTGCTGCTGCTTCTGTTGGAGGTAGCAGCGTAATATTAAATTTACTTATATACGCTGACTTTATAAAGCATTCATATCTATAGAGATTTTTCAAGTCATGCTCGTTTATTTTTCAAAATAACATCATCCAAAAAAATGCGTAAGTTTCAGGAATATCTAACTCACAATCTTCAAGAAAATTATCTGATGGAGGATAATGCTTTGTTTCATAGATTCTAGAGCTAATATCCTCTATAACAATTACTGCTGCTGTCTTTACAATACGCCCACGTTCTTAGGTCTTATCATTCCTTTTTTGATTATACCAAGCTTCCGTCAATAGCTTAAACCCTGTATTTCGAAAACAAACCACAAGAGCCTTATTAGCAGTAACAGCAATTAAAATAACATAGCCAATTTTTTTTAAAAGTTGTGCTTTAACTGTTTTTATGTGGGGGCGGTAATCACCTTCAATTTTGGCCATCAATTCATCCAGAGAAAACTGACACTCATCGGAATTCTGCTCGAGATAAGAATAAATGTACTCCATCGCAGTCTCGACCTCGCTTGCATACGGACCCCCTTTTTTAATTTCTTCACTCTGTGGCGCTTGATACAATTTCTTCATGCAGGAGTTGTGATACTGTGCATCGGCTGCAACCAAATCATGAATATGTTCGAGACGCTCAACAATCGCTCGACCCCAATCATCATTACGAGCTCTAGCAAGTTCTGAATCACTATTTTCCATCGATAATTTACGTACACTGTACACAACATTACGATTGCATAAGCGCGTCTGTTGTTTTGCTAGAAACTCTGCTGTTATCTCAGCACCACACAAAAAACAGTGTTTAAATGAAAATGTTGGATACGTGGATCGCAAATGTAGTTGAGGGGTGGGGACATCGCCTCCTCTACTCAATGATGCGGCAATCAACTTCTAATTATTATATCGTTTTCGACATACTTCCTGAACAACAATAGATGTTAGTCCTTCCAATAATTTACACTTGTTATCCTTTCGTTTAACACTTGACTTACGAAAAGTCTCCAATCCTTTTTTCTTCACTTCTGTTACTTCACTATCTTTAAGTGGATCTTTGCAAATCAATCATTTTCCTTCATGAGAAGCCATGGCTCTATAAAAACTCAAACGACACTAAAACGTTACACGTATACTGATGACTCAGCAGTCAGATTAAATATTCTATTGAGTTCGGCCGGCAGATGTTTCGTAGAAGGTAGAGAGGTGAGTCTTAAGTTACACTTTGCAGCGCTCGTACTCCGAAACTATTGACTTTACGAAAAAAGTTGTAGAAACATAAATTGTAGAAAATTTTCTTTTATTCAATTTTGCACATAAATATTTTCATCGTAGAATGTGTCAGAAAGGAGATATCGTCAAAAAACTACTAAAAGACGCTATTTTTTCAATATGGCGGCGCGAGCGGCAAAGATACGAGGTGGCAAAGTTGAAATTCTAAAAGAGCACACCAAAATCTATAATACTACTCATTTTCAAAACTCCCGGAAAACTTTCCAGGTAACCCCCTTTATTTTGACCAAATTACTGAATAGCTGGTAAGATCTAAACTTTAGTACGGCTCTGTAATTTGGAATGGGGAATACCAAACAACCTTTCAGGAACTAGAGAAAATTCAGATCAATTTTCTGAGATACGTCTTTTTTGAAAAATATCCTAGTGAACCCGATTATAGGAACATTAGAAAATAACAATTGAAAACCAATTTTATATTCTCTTCTTAGACTCCAGGCGAAAAATTTCCGGTCCAGTCCTGTCACAACTTGAAAAAAGCTGGGAATAATTTTTTTTTTCAAATTGTTGACCAAAAAAATCAAACTAAAAATTTTTTGAAAAAAAAAGTGTTCATTCAATTTGTAAATACTGAAAATTGAAAAAATATCAAACTAAAGCGTTCAACCAACTTGGAAAAAGAACAGAAAAAAAGTGTTTAACCAACTTAAAAAAAAAAAAAATTTTTGAGAAAAAAATTAAACTGAGAAAAACCAGAGACTTTTTTGAAGAAAAAAAAGTTCACCATTAAAATATATAAAAATGAAATGAAAAAAAAGTTATTCAACTAAATTGAATGAAAACTAATATTTTTTTGAAAAAAAAAAGTGTTCACCAAACCTGGAAAGAAACTGATAATGTAAAAAAAACTTAAAGGAAGGAGAGTTTATTGATAACAAAGACTCCTCAAAAATACTGCAATTCACGTTGGTGAGATCGAAACTTGATTACGGCTCTGTAATTTGGAATAGGGAATACCAAACAACCTATCAGGAACTAGAGAAAATTCTGAGCAAATTTCTAAAATACGTCTTTTATAAAAAATATCATAGTAAACCCGATTATAATAGCATTAGAAAATAACAATTGAGAACCAATTCGATATACACTCCTTAGACTCCAGGCGAAAAATTTCTGGTCTGGTCCGGTCCGGTCACAACTTGAAAAAAGCTGGGAATTATTTAAAAAACAAATGTTCATCAAATGAAAAAAAAAATTAAGTAAACATTTTTTGAAAAGAAAAAAGTGTTCATTCAATTTGGAAAAACTTAAAATTGAAGAAATATATCAAACTAAAGCTTTCACCCAACTTGGCAAAAGAACAGAAAAAACAAGTGTTCAACTAACTTTAAGAAGAAACTGAACATTTTTTGCGAAAAAAATTTAATCAAAAAAAAATGTTCACCATGAAAAATAGGAAAATGAAATAATAAAAAAATTTAACTAACTTGAATAAAAATTGATAAATTAAAAAATAAATAAACAGAAACGTTAACCCAACGTGAAAACAGTTAGTTTTTTTAGTATTAACCAAAGCTAGAAAGACACTGAAAATTAAAAAAAAAAAGATCAAAAAAAGAATGGAAAGTTTTTTATTAAATTCACCCAACTTGAAAAAAAACTGAAGGAAATCCTACATTAAAAGCATGCTGATAATTCAGTGGATGGCCAGTGAATTCAGGTCAGAAAAGCCAGTTACTTTGGTGAATATTAATCTGACAGATGTAATGCGTAGGACATTTTTTGTTTTGTTTTTTTAATAAATTTGGTTTTCATTTCAAGGACCTACGTAGAATGCTAGCAGTATGTACTTCCTTGATTTAATTGAGCTGTTTCTTTTTGTCACTCAAACTCAAATAGGTACCTTATGAAATTCTGTTTGAGGTCCGATTTTTGCCTCATATTTTTGTTCTTTGTATTCTCATTTCTGCTTTGTTCAAAGTTATTTGTTTCGGAGTATTTCACGAGAAAACATTCGACCTGAAACTTCCGTGGATTTAACGACCATGTAATTTTGCCAAATTACCAAGCGACTAAAATTCTCACTACTAATGAAAAAATAAAGCAAAAACCAACGTCTTACTATACATCAAGAATAATCCAATGATGAATTGGTATTATTTAGTATTCATGACATATCGCCGCGTCAATGTAACATTTTGAAATAGTGATTCATTTTCTAGCTTGATTAGAGATACAATGTTGCATATTCTCTGACTGCAACATAAATAAAAATAATTTTAAATTACCCATCAAAGTGATAAGTGTTTCATTGCTGTCAAGGAGATGAAGTATTTTACCGACATTAAAAGCATAATTACTATATCGAATAGCTCTAACATAAACTCACATTTTTTTCTCATCGACAGTTGGTGTATGAAAGACATTTGGATACACTGAGAAAGAAGTGTTCATCTTACCACTCAAGGTGTTCAACAAACTTGTCACTCCTCAAGAAAAACCTGTCACTCCTTCATTTCATTCATTTCGGACATAATGCAAGAAAATTGCCGCATAGTGAAAAAACAACTATTACAATAAACTATTACTTTCCTGGATAGTACCAATATGAACATATTCTTCAACGGTGCGAATCTGCTGGATATCATGAGAAAATGTTGAAATTATAACTGAAAATTATTACTTCTGTTATATGTATTTAAAATTAGGACTGGGGTTCATTTATCATATATCATTTATTTAATGACTAGAATCTCCTGCAGAAATGTGTACAAATATTTCATTAACACACTACAGATACCCGCCATTGGAAATTCCATTGTTCAGGATTTTGCGGAAAAACATGTATGCATATCTGCTAATTATTTTCTGCACTCAATGGCGTTTCCATCACATATTGTTATTTTCAAATTTTACTCGATATTTCACCGTTCGAAAAACAAAAAATTCGTGAAATTATTGTTTGCAGTTTAATCGAAATTCTACAATCATAACAGGGTTTTTCTTTTCGTTAGAACCAGAAGATAAAAGAGTGGTTCTGTAAACTATGCAGGGTAATTCAAATTCGGCACTCACCATTGGAATCTCCTAAGCTATAGCAGATACGACGAAGCCTAAATTAGAACCAAGTTGTGAAACTGGAAAAATTCCGAGTATCTATTTTCGGAAACATCCTGAAATAAATGAATATTGGAATTTTTGTTCCAATTTTTTTCCAGCGTTATTTGACATGATAGCCCACAACCAAAAACAAGTTGCCATTGCTTCTTTTTTCTGCTACACGTTGGCATCTTCAAATTTACTGTCCGACGTTTCGTCCTCTGGCAATCATCATCAACTTTTTTTCTATTCACAGGAAAATAATGTTTCTTTCTGATTCTGATTTTATTGATGTATCTTTTGTTATGATCTTCTCGTCTGACACCACATATGATAAAAAACAGAATCTTCTTAGATGGTTATGAATCCATGGAATAATTTTGTTTTAATCAACACTATTTCGATTATACCCGAAAATCATAAGCTTGATTGAACCTAATTCGAAATCATGAGCGTATAATACTGCATAAAAAATATTACAAGTTTTCGAAATGGTGTCCTTCCTCTGGAATACATGAGCGAACAGGTCGACTCCATAACAATATCCTTTCTTCCAATAGACTCTGAGTAGAGTGATGATGAGTTCTGTTTCAAATTGCCCCAGACGAAAGTATACAAAACTGTGAGGTCAGGTGACCTTGCCGGCCAGCTCACTGATCTTGAATTTTCTAACCACCTATGAGGATACCTTTGGGCTAAATACTCGCAAACTGCTCCTGTTTCTATTCAAAACGTCACAGTTCGAAAAAGTACTTTCGTCGGTCCATTTTTCAAGAAGTTTGTAGAGTTTACCCTATTCGAGAGCCAGCTACAAAATTCCATTCTTCTCTAAGGATCATTTTTGTGAAATATGTATCTTAAAACATTTTTAACAACTTTTTTTAAATTCCTTCCAAACGCTAGTCTGTGGCACATCCATTTCTGATGATACTTGATGATTTGATTTGGAAGGGTTTGTGCATTTATCTAATGAAATTTCAAAAATAATTGTTTTTCCTCGAATACGTAAAGAGCAATTTTTTTACCTCGGCTACTAGTCCGTCAGCCCGCTGCCAAAATGTATAATGATTTTATAACGTATGCTCTTAAGGATTTTGGTAGTTATATAAAATTAGCGCTACCGTGGAACTTAATAATAATAATACTTTAGTTTCTTGAAGACATGCATAAACACGTATGGATTCAACAACGCTTCTTTTTTTTTTCATTGCCAAAATGTTTCACGATCAAAATTATAATACTTTGAAAAATTTATTTTCAACAGAATTAATGAATTAACTATTTATTAAAAAAAAAATCAATAATTATAAAGTTCGAACAATTATTTCCAACAAATTCCCGAAGATGCTTCATATTTCCTGAAGAGTTGATTCCACAATTTTATCAGATATTTCAATGTTTTTGGAAGCAGATGGACAATTCAATATTTCGTTAGAAATTTCTATTTTGTTATGAAACTGCCTTCTATACAGTGCGACGCTAAATTATGGAACAAATTCATTATTTCTGAATATAAAGATATATCGGAAAAATCTTTGGACGGGTCGATTTTCTTTTCCGATCTGCCAATTTTTGAACCTCACCCAAAATATATAGGGTTATCCGCATTTGAGGAAAAGCGACTTTGGTGATATTTTTAAATGGGACACCCAGTATATTTGTCCATATTTGGTTAGGGATCGTAATAACAAATCCAGAGATACCAAGTTTGATGGGATTATGTCAAACGGCTGCGGAGATATGGCCAAAAAACTTCTCCATATACCCAATGAGTGCGACAGAGAACCTTCTGAATCGTGTGGAGTCTCGCAGTCATACGCATTAGACATACGAGGAAGTTTTTTGGCTATATCTCCGCAGCCGTTTGACATAATCCCATCAAACTTGGTATCACTGGTTTCGTAATGACGATCCCTAACCAAATATGGAAAAATATACTGGGTGTCCAATTTAAAAATATCACTAAAGTCATTTTTACTCAATTGCGGATAACCCTATATATTTTGGGTGGGGTTCAAAAATTGGCCCATCGGAAAAGAAAATCGACCTGTCCGAGGATTTTTCCGAAATATCTTTATATTCAGAAATAATGAAATTGTTCCATAATTTAGCGTCGCACTGTATATACTTCTGCTACGGTGGCAAATTTCCAGCCAATGTGATATTTTATGGTTGTAGTTGCAGAGCTTTTTCTGAAACAGTGACCTGTGAAGCTCGTATAGAGTCTTTTCCTAGTCATTTTATGATCAAGCTGGCAATTTCTCCTATTTTATTCATCCCCAAGAGTTGGTTAACACATTGTCTTCTCAAAAATTTTAAATTATTACTTTTTGTATGGGGTTGCTGTAAATCTCAATATAATCAGAATTTCAGTATTTTAACAATCAATATAACCCCGCATCTTCAATGGCATCAATAGTCATATGTAATAATTCATCAAGGCGGCTTGTCATCGTGAATAATTTTACCCAAAAATTAAGGCAACCTACAATTGAAAAAATATTGAATTTACTGCAATATTACAAAACTATGATTATCTGTATAGTACCTTATAAAGTTCATCTTGAACGAAATTATTGATATCATCCCTCGATAAAACTTTAGGTTTCATTCCTCGATATCCGACACTTTTGTTCTTAATGAGCGGGACCAATTCTGAAAACTTCTTAATGTCAATATTTTCTGCAACATTTAATGTACTTCTCAACATTGAGGAGACACTCCGTGAAGGATGTTTTAGAATTCTTTATTTTTTCTCAAAATAGCATATAAACACAGTTTCAGACTCCTATTTTACATGTTTCTTGTCACTCCTTCTGCTAAATTGGTCATATTTTTTTCTCATATACTAACTTGGATTTGACCGGTAACATGTTAGATACTATCGCATGTACTATATCGGATATATCCGGTGGGGTCTACCACTATCATGATCAACATCCATCATACTGAAAATAACTCGAAATTGAACCTAATGCGAACAAACTATAGATGTATATGACAACTACGAGCTGGTGTCATGTCAATAAACCGTTTCTGTGAGAGAGAGATGACTGGCTGTATGGGTTTTTGGAAGAAATTCATAAAATGAAGAAATCTTTTTTGACTCGAAATCAAGTTTTGATAACGGAAATAGATTCAGTCTTCGAAACGTTAACGTCGTTTGGAAAAAATAAGTATTATTTAGTTATTTTGAACATACATTTTTCAGACAGGCAAATTTTAGAATACGATTTTATTGACAAAATTAAATAATTTCTTCAAATCAACAGTCTTGTAAACGCAGTAACTTTGGGACAAAAAACTTGTCAAGATATATAGGAAGTATTTATTCATAACATATTTTAGATGATATGAATTCACCACAGTTGCACAAGAAATAGTTAAATTTCGTTTATAAAATTCGTGTTTTCATGGCAAATGTAAGAGAATTTTTGGCCCCCATCTGCGGACTCTACCAAAAATTAACATTCTCATATTTAATTAAAAAAATCTCATTTACAAAAACAACCATTCAGTAATTTGTTCCGTATTGTTTCCACACTTCATTCTTGGTATGAAACGCTCCGTACTTAACCAAGTGTTGTTCAAAATTTTGAATAATGTTCTACCCGGCTGTTGTCTTTCCCATCAAATTTGAAATAAAGTTTCAACAATTTCTTTTGTCATTTGACTGAAAGTTTGATGAGTTTTGACAAATACTGTTTTTTAAATAATATTATTCGATGGAATCATGAAAACCAAATAAGATATTATTTTTTTAATGTTTGTAGTTTCAGAAGAGCAATCATAACAACAAAGTATACATCAATGATATCAGCATGAAAAGTACTATTTTTCTTTGTGAAAAACAATATGGCTCTCATATTAGAAGAAAAGTTGATGACGATTGCAAGAAAGCGAAACGTCAGATAGTAAATCTGAAAATGCCAAAGTAGCTGAAAAAAAGTAGTAGAGGAAATGTGTTTTTGTTTTTTTGCTTTTTGTTAAATAAGGCCCGAAAAAAATCAAAACCATAATTCCAGTATTAGTTTTTCTGGATATTACAGCTTGGCAAATCTAGCTCTGAATGTGAAATCGCCACACCTATCGATGCGCGGTAGCTAAGAGCTCAGTAGAGTCCGAAACAAGTATGAGTTACTGTACTGGTCAGTTCTTTTGTACCTGTCGCATCGCGAATTGCCACTGTGAAGTTTTATTACTGAATGTACAATTATAATACCCTCTTTATCGTCCGAATACATTCTCATTCTAAATCCGCGCATCTCATACATTTCTCGACGTTCACAGCTAGATTTGTCAAGCTGTACCTACTTTGTTAAGCACCAAAATATGCAACTTTGCCCTAATTGAGGCTCTGCGTATCTCCTGTAAGTTCCCATTGGTGAGGGTCGACTTTCAACCACCCTGTATGTCTGTAATTCAAATCACTGCAGTGCTTTGTTTTTCACCAATCGAGGGTTCACTTAGTTCGTACGTATTCACGATTCCACCAGATCATTAAAATACTCTGGTGTTGGCGAACCACCCGGTTGACCTTTATCTGAGATTCCTGCTAAATAATAAATGAAGCAAATGGCAAACAATGCTCTCTCAGATTTTCATTATTTCCCAGCGCCACGTTTCTATTGTCCAGGTAATGAACACATGATACCCTGAAAGTTCACAGTTCATTTCCTGACGACCTTAAAGTGGCTTCACGATGTATTATGTTCGAGCCGTGGAGAAACGAAAGCCATGGTGTTTATGGTCTGTATTATATACAGTGTAACTCAACCAAGGATAGAATTTAGTGTTGATAAATCACTAATATAAACGAGTAAAGTGTATACGAAATGAGAAAAAAGTTTTCAGTGTCCACCAAATTCTTTTTTTTCATTTTAGAAATGTTTCTTCCCGATAAAATATAAATAGTGCCATATGATTTCATTTTTTTGTTTTTCCTTTTTCTCTAGTTCGCTGTACAGTACTCGTAGTTATGGGTAGGCCGCTACCACAGCACTTCACTTCTCCTAATCTTCCTTTTCGAACCTTCGTGACATTCTTATGAAAGTCAGTATATCTTTCCACTCCAAATCGATTAGATCATCTTGTTTAAGATTTTCAAATTCAAATATTTAATATTTAGTCCAGGAGGAATCGGCGCAGAGTCAGTTAATTTCGCGCGCTCACAAGTATGCATCGATTACCTTTAAGTATCGCCGTCTCTCTCTGACTCATGCGCTGCATCGGCCTCTCTGTGTCTTCAATCATTATTAATCATTTATCTTAAAAACTATCAACAATTAGTCCCTCCTGGCAATGGCTTAGAATTAAGTACTAAGGAGTTGAAAGGCTTAGAAACCTTGTATTTAAATATTTTGGGTAAAAAAGGTAACACCGCGGATGAAGGTAGACAAATTATTTTTTCTCGTTGCTTTGGCACTAATATTAATCTCTCTAAAATTCTGTGCACATCAGATGCCTTGCAATTGCATGCACTTAGAGCTTCGGCTCAAACATACATTTGGAAAAATGCATTGAATCCCCAATATGAAATATTAGATTTTACGAATTGTGGATACAAATTAGAGAATGGTACTTTACTACCTTTATTTATAAACAAAAGCCCATATCCAACTTATCTTAAAAAACCGTGTAATTGTGAGAAAGCCTGTGAAACCAAAGCTTGTTATTGTAAAAAAATAACATTAGTTGCATATTTCTTTGTGGTTATGATTCAGAAGACTGTAAGAATATAATATATAAAAATGATATTGATTTCATACTTCTCCATCTATAACCTTAGTTTGAAGAAGTTATTCAATGTAATTACTTTCTGTTTTAACAACAAAAAAGTAATATAAACTGATAAAAAAGTAGTTTTAATGTTCCGATTTATGCTTAAATAACTTTTGAAAAATTGATTTCAGAAAAAAATTTGTGAAAAATTGTAGACAATATAATTATTAATAACATTCATTTCTTTAACAATCTTGATAAAGTTGATAGTCTTTAACATAAATAATAAATAATGATTCAAGACACAGAGAGGCCGATGCAGCGCATGAGTTAGAGAGAGACGGCGAAACTTGAAGGTAAGCGGCGCATACTTGTGAGCGCGCGAAATTAGCAATTAAAAAACAGGTATAAACAATGATTTTTTTTAAGATCTCTATTCACAATATTATTAACTATTGTATGAAGAATAAAAAAAATATTATTCATATTTCATTTTTTTTTATCTATCTAGCCACATGAGTTGAAAACACTTGCAAGATGAAGGTGAAATTATTTGCACCAATTGTTATTCAACAAAACCTAAAGTAACCTAACCTAACCAGGAGCAGCAGAGTTCTTCAAGTCTTTGAGGGCCCGTCAAACTTCTTCCAGAGTTATCATCGAGCTTAAAGTTTCTTGAGGTTGCAGATATTCATAAATGTTCTTCCAGGTGGTTTTTTCTGATCATCGGTTGGTGGTCTATATTGTTATTATTATTATTATTTCCAAAAATTATCCAAAACAGTTACCATCCAAATGAAGAGATTTATTTGACTTACAAATCTTTTAACAATTTCGTTCTCACTGTTGCGTCATTTTCCACTTAAATCGTAAAGTTCCCAAAGAAACTCCCACGTCGATACACTCTTTGATTATAATGAATGGTGGCCTGACATATGCAACGGCATAAAAGAGCCATCTATCACTTTTATGATGAGTGATTAGTCTAGGATGATATCACGATACATAAGCAATCTCTCCGTGAAATACCGATAGGTACTAAATAACACGAAGTACTCGAAGGAAGCGGTACCGGGTGACTTTTAGTATAGATTTAACAATATTTGAATGAGAAAAGTCTCATCTCACCCAGCTATGAAATGTTAAATTTTAACCCTTTATAGGTTACTGGTCGATATTTTGACCGCGGAGAAAAATGATAGTCACCGAACAGGTGCCAGTTTTGTTTTTAGCCAGAACACACTATATGACATCCATTTATAGTCTGCGGTCGTTATATCGACCAGATTATAGCTCCTGGGCAGATGTTAAGGTTTGTGGCTAATATTTCGACCATTGGGTGGTATGATTAAAAAGAGTATTTGCTTGTACTTCAAGTTAATGCTCCATGTTGTAGTTTTCACTTCAAACATTCAAAGTATTTACTCCACATAATTCTTGAAGTAACACTTAAGTAAGTACTAGTAGCAATTACTCTATACTTTGCTTTATTTACTTCGATATATAGAAGTTAATACTGCAGTAATTACTAATGTTGTCAAGTATTTCCTCCACTTGGGAGTGTTTGGTGTAGTTTTCAAAAAGCTGCTCAAAGATTAACTTCATATCTTCAATTGAATAGGAGTTATGACTTTTTTATGAATTATGGTAGGAAAAGGAGGGAAAGTGTGACCGTAGAACGTATGGGGAGGTACAGTATAGAAAATTATTTCGGTAAGTCAATTATTTTAGCTAGATTGCTACTACTAAGCTCTGCACTTTTAGGTTCAATAAAAACAATGTTGAATGGATAGCTAGAGAGTTCTTAGAAAATCATATTGAGATGAGGGGAGCAGCTTTATCAAATTTAACGAAAATTGAGGTATTTTTCTCTAAGTGATCCGGGGTTTCAACAAGGAACGGGTGTAGATGTCGGGGTACAACAAACAACTGTGTCAAAAGTAATCAAAGAAGTTCCACAAAAAATTGTGTACTCCCACATCTTCAGCAACCTCGGCTCTTGGTTCAACACTATCATTACTCTTACTCATGATTATTAAGTACCACAGAACAATCAACAACAATCGAACCAATTTGAGGTTAATCACGTACTAATGTTTACTAGTAGTTTATACTTCTAAGCTAAAGTCAACACTTTCCATCGAAGAATTTACTTTATGTAAAACATCATACTCCACAAAATACTAGGAAGTAAAAGCTCTTACTTGAAGTACAAGCAAATACTCTTTTTGATCATACCACCCATTGTTCACTTAGTTACACGGGGCCTTGAAGGTTACGATTGTGTTTGTTTAGTTATTCTGGAAAGTATTACTGCAGTTATGTAATTTATATATATAATGCTTTAGAGGAAGGGTAATCGTTGCTGACTAGTTAGGTATGGAACTAGTAAATAGTGGGGCTTTGCAGCAAATCAAAGTTGATATAAAACAAATAAAATTGGAAAGATGTCATAACATTTTTGAAAAAAATACGTTACGTTTAAAATTGTTAAAATTACTTTTGACCACACCAAGCCAAATCTCTGGTATTGGTTAGAAGTAGACAGACAGTTGACATTACATATGACTCAGTCAGTGGTACCAATTTACAGTTACCAACTTGTGTTGGAGTCCGTAAATCCGAATTTCAATTTTGGTAAGGCGACACCTAGTGAGCTAGGAAAGAACCTAACTTAAGTACATTTGGCATGTAACTAAATGTACAACTTTTAATTATGAATATTATATGTGTTAAAGTAGATATGACAATGTTTTGTCCTTATGCGGGCAAAATTATTGATACAGGTTAGGTACCTAGAGAACATCGAAAAAAGGTTAAGTTGTTAAAATTTTTGATCAAAGTCTTGAAATATTTGTTGATAAATTTGGATTGATGGTTGATGGGTTCTTATCCAACGTCAGGAGGTAGGAATAAATTTCACCAAGATGATTATTATCTGTTCTTTTATTCATGCAATTAATACCTTTTGCAATAAAGGCCATTTCTAGAAAGATCATTTTGGATAGATGCGATTCACTAGCTAAGACTTTAGTGGCATCATAATTCATATGGTGGTCAAATTTGTTTACATGTTCAGCTGACGCAGATCGTTCTGGATGTAATCTACAGTCACTATTATGTGAAACGATTCGGGAGCCTAGAGATCTCGAAGTCTGACCAACATACTTTTTGTTGCAAGATTGACAAGGAATACTATATATTACATTCGTTTCGGAGAATAGAAAAAGTGTGTCTTTAACTTGAGAGTGGATTGCTCTAATCGTTAGGACTGATTTGTTTGCAATTTTCAAATTTGGTAAATCCTTAAAAAATCTGGAGAGTTTGGGAGTGATCTCCTTTATGTAGGGTAAAGAACTGTAGAAAGAACTCAATGGTGCAATATTATTTTCAATGTTATTATTAATTTTTTTTTCTTTGGTGTCTTGGCATCGACTGCTATGGTCATTGGCCACGTGTTCTGGATAGGCCTTGTTACTAACTCCATGCGCCACCTTAGGAGCAGCACTGTTAATTGGAACGCAACAGTGAATCGTGCAGGACCCCATTGAATTTGATACTTCCAGTGTCCAAATTCAGTATGCTTGGGTGTTGATTGGACACTGGTTGAAATATCGACTATCAATAAAAAAATACTCCGAAGCGATGTCATATTGTTTTATCGTTCCATAACAATTTATATCGAGTTCTTCAATGCGATTTAAAATAAAAATGCATTCTTTGCGCGTTGTATCAATTTGCCCTATAGGGGGTTAAATGCATTTTTGACGTTTTGAAACACCACATTTTCCATAAATATTTTGACAAATAAAGTTATACTTTCCAAAACTGACGTGATTGTCATAACGTCCAACTTTTCATCACCAGTTAGGAAATATTACACTTTCGACGACAGCTTTCGGAAAACATTTCGTATCAAAAATACAGTGTTCTATTTGAAAAATTTGTATGAATGTCGTCTGAATTTTACTCTATTTAACATCCAAATTTGAGCACCCTGTAAAGGAACACGTCGCAGAATAACGAAATTTGTGTACGTGAGACCTTGCTACTTCTATATGCCAAAAATATTTCCAAATTTTGAGCAAATATAATAACCGATCTCAATTCAACATGACTCTTCAATAGTGATAAAAGTAGATTTATCAATTATAACTTGACAACGCCGCAAACGATTTAATTTTTTTTACGTTGATGTAAAGGTAAAACTTGGCGGATAAGTTCGAAGAAAATATACAGGGTATTTTATTTAAATAAAAAACTCGTCTCTGAGTCGTTCCGCTTTTATGAAACATCCAGTGATGTTCAAAATATTTTTGAAATGAGCATGTTTAGTAACTGAAAAAGTATTTTGTTCAAAGTTTTTCTCTATAGGTTATGGTTTCGAGACACCACACGAAGAGAGCTGGCAAACTTCCAGAAATAATTCCCAACAACCAAATTCAATCTGATTGTTACCGAGATACGGGTTTTACGTTCGATTTGATTGAATAATTGAACTTCAACGCTAATCGCTTCGCAGGAAAAAATCTGGGGATAATTACCAGCTCTATTATTATCGAGATTTTATAGGGAGCGTTAAACATCAAAGTGCTTCACCGGCTGTTGGAAACGACGATAATTAAATAAATCTCACGTTTCGGGGTAATTGTAGAGCGGAATGACGTCACGGGCATTTTTCTCGGCCCCTTGAGGTTGATTCAATACCCAATTGTTTTTCTACATGCCCTGTAATGTTATTTTATACCACTATTGACTATTGAGGGTCTTTCAGAATGTAAATTATATCCTTGCATGCGTTCTACCTTGATTTCTTCGCATAATACTTGATAATTAACAAATAATAATAATAAATACTTTTATTATATACGTTTCCCATTTGAATACAAAAAAGAAGACACATAATTTGGCAACTAGTAATAGGTAGGCATATAAATGACAGTATGGTTCAGAAGCCAGAGGATAAACCTCTGAGTCTGTCCCTTAAAACCAGCAATTTTTAATAATTATTATGATAATGGACAACAGTTTACTTAAAATATACTTGACATAATAATGGAAGATTGTGATCTGGAGAAAGAGACAGTGCTAAAGAGAGAGGGAGACTGAGAGAGGACAGCAACGGAGAGAAAGAAAGAGAATAGAATAGAGAGAAACATACCAAAGGTAGGAGAATTTTTACTCACGTGACGTATCTAATTACTGTGCATACCAATAGATGTTGCTTCAATTTGCGTTTGAAAGCATTTGAATAAGACATATCGAAACTAAAAAAGTCATTAAGTAAGCTCGTTTGCGATTATAGCACTTATCAAGGAAAAAGATTTCTTGAATACTTCTTTATGGTGCGAGAAGGTATGGTGAGAATATATTGTCGTCCGATATGCAAATTATAATCTGTACAATAACCCATTGTGAGAAATCCTGTGTGCTTTGTGAGCTCTTTTAGGATTTGGTTCCCAATATGATCTGAGATACAGTTTCCTCATAGACAGGTTCGAAAGAAAATACTAGAATATTTCAGCATGTGATATGAATAAATATTTTATCATGCATGGCGAAAGGCTATAATTTCATCAAATGAAAAGCCAGCTTCTCGCAAATTTTCCGTTGGCAAGCATATTTATTTATTTATTTATTTATGTATTAGGTTTATGCAGATACTAAGGAGGGTTTTAAAATAAATTGCGCTTAGGCATTTTGAGAGATTTTCTGTATCTGCTAGACGGAGCATGCATACACACTTACAGAAAAGTATATCAAAAATCCAATATCGCTAAGTTGGGAGTAATGGACCATGTAGATGGCCTCCTAGACCACCAGATCTAACCTCCATTGATTTTTACTTATGTGGTCATAGAGAATATAAAAAATATGAGCGGTTAGTTGATTTTCGTGAAGAACTTGTACAATGGGTGAGATGCAGTTTCGTTGAATTAGATATTGTTTATATTAGGAAATCGTCGTCTGAAGAAGGATCGTGTAGTTTTTGAATAGAAATGGACATCACCATCACTACTTCAATTAAATAATTATTTTTTCAAATTGCCTGTTCTTCAGTAATGAGCTCAACAAATGAGGATTGTTTCGATTAATGTTTTTTTTTTGGTATTTACAAATTCTACGGATTGTTCTTCTGTTCTGAATTCACTTTCGTTTATTTGAGGCAAGTTCATAATATATCACTAATAAAAAATTACAAGGTCTTAGTCCAGTAACATCAGAAATATGAGCCAAAAGTGAAAGATGAATTATAGCAGCATGATACTCAGCACGTGACTTCTTGACATTATGTAAAGTGAGAAAAAAAATTGTGCCCAAAAAAATTAGGGGAGTGACTCAACAAAAGATATTAATTAGTTCATGTTAAAAAAAAGTTTTTTGGGTTTCATTACAAAGTAAGTGGGCTGCCGGAAAATGGCTTTGATGGAATATGAGGCGATGAAATTATCACTTGTAATCTCCCAAGTGCTTGAATTATTGCCGGAAATTTTTCGAGTACATGAATTTTCTTAAAAAATTCATGTACGAGATAAATTTCCTGCAATTAATTCAAGCACGCGGGGGATTCGGTAAGAAAATTTTATACCAAAATATATCCAACAATTCATAAGAAATAACTAACTATGGTTCACCTGAACTATTTATAGGCATAGTACAAAAAAGATGCATGAAAATATTGATATGTAAAACACACTTAACAAAATTTCAATTTGATTTTTTTAAATTTAATAAAAAAAAAAGTAAAAATGCTCCACTGGGAATTGAACTAGTGACCACACGACCACGAGGCGGACACTTTACCGACTCGCCACGGGGCCTTTGATTTACATGTAGACAACTGGTGTATTGAAGTGTTTCTGAAATTTGATTTCAGAATTTGCAAATTCTGCGATTATCGTGAAGAAAATATTCAGACACATTCGAAATATTTAATAAATACATAAATATGAAATATTATCTCATTTCAAATGAAAAATACAATTCCATTTGTACATCAAAGCAAAATATAAACTATCACCTGTCAAATATTTGACAGAAAAATTTCCACTTATTAATTTCGGCCAGGGTACCCAGGAGGATAAAAATTTCCGGAAATTTTTTGGGTTGCCATGGCATCTAAATAAGAACGAATGTTTTGGTTCTCTCTAAAAGTGAGGTGTGAAATTTTCTACAAAATAGTCCATGGATACCTTAAGTAGGCTTGGTTACGTCAGGTTAGGGGAGGTTAATGCTTCATATTCCGAGTAAAATCCGCCTTTGTGATCTCTAAAAACGAAGTTAATCGTTCTAAAAATGTTTCGAGGTCATGTTCAAGTCTCACCTATACATGATTATTATGAGGATGGTTAGAACCAATAGTATAATATATAAAATAATTGGTGTTAAAACTGTGCCAAAATATTTCTTTCAATAGATATTTGTTGACTTATGTGATGTTCCAAAATTGCATAATTATATTCCAATGGGAACATGGAAAAGTTCTGATAATCAGGATCTTAGATAGGAACTATACTCAACTCAATGATATCTTAGAAATATATGAACTGAAACAAATAATAGAAACTCCAACCAGGGTGACTCAATCTTCGTCCTCCTTATTAGACTATGTTATTGTTCATGATAATTTAAAACCAGATGACTGGGGAACTGTAGACTTCACCTATCTGATCACATCTTGGTTTATTGCAATGTGGGGCCTATGAAACATGACCACCAAACCCTGAAAACCTTTCGTAATTTCAAAAACTTCAATATAGAACACTTTACAAATGATTTGAATTTGGTACCTTGGGCTCAAATGTACATGTTGGACGATATCAATGATAAAATCGACCACTTCAATTTTCACATACACAGACTTTTCGATAAACATGCCCCATACATCACAAGAAGTTTCAACAAACCATATACTCCGTGGATAACTGATAATGTAAAACTTATGATGAAACTTAGAGACAAAGCTCGCAACAAGTTCAAGCGGTCAGGAAGAGTCGAGGACTGGGATTACTATGAAACACTTAGGAACTACACGAAGTCTGCTACCGAGCGCGAAAAAAAAGCTTACATGGAATATATCACATTGAATGAAAATAAATCGAAAGATTTATGGTTCAAATTAAAAAAATTAAATATACACAGTAAACCAAAGTCGCCGAATCTCCCTGACCAGTTGAATAATGTCACTGAAATAAATGACTTTTTTGTGTCATCCACCCAACTCGGTAACGTAATCGATTCCGATCTTGACGAATTCTACAAGAGTAATTCAAATAACACCTTAACAACATTTTTAGAATTCACTTTGATAACCGAAAATCAGCTACTAACTTACATGTCTCAAATCAAAAGTAAGTCCAAAGGAATTGATGGTTTAGATAGCTTCCTTATAAATATATGCTGCCCCCTAGTACTACCTGTCATGCTACATATCATCAATTTCTGTTTGGAAAAGAACGTTTTTCCTGAAATATGGAAACAATCGATCGTGATTCCAATACCGAAAGTTAAAGAACCGAAGAGCTTTAAAGATTTACGTCTAATTAGCATACTGCCTTTTCTTTCCAAAATCCTGGAGAAAGCTATCGCTCATCAGCTCCGTGATCACCTTTATAATAACAACATCCTACCGATGATGCAATCTGGATTCAGATCTAATTATAGTTGTGCAACTGCCTTATTGAACATCATTGACGATATTGTCAGAGCTTCAGATAATGACGAAATCACAACTCTAATTGTAATTGACTTCAGTAAAGCTTTTGATACCATAAATCATCAACTTCTCCTCTCAATATTACACTACAATGGTTTGTCACACAACTCAATTAAATTCTTTGATTCATACCTCTCGAATAGATCCCAACTAGTAAAAGTAAAGAAGGAACTATCAGAATGTAAAACCTTATTCTCAGGCGTTCCGCAAGGATCAATTCTTGGGCCTATACTTTACACACTTTATAATACACAATTATCTGTTGGTTTGAATAAATTGAAATATCACATGTACGTGGATGACACACAATTGTATTACTCATTCAAACTAAATGAACTATTAGACAGTGTAAGTGTCATCAACCAAGAATTGAACCATTTTGTCGATATATCTAAAAAACATGCACTCCATATAAACATTGCCAAGTGCTCAGTAATAACATTCGGTCGTCATGAAACTAGGTCCAGAGTTGGTGGTTTGGGCATCAAAATTGGTGACGTAGAACTGCCTGTGGTAAATCAAGTGAAAAACTTGGGAGTAACAATAGACAATGAGCTCAAGTTCAAGAAAAACACATCTCTATTGATTCAGAAGGCGTTCGGAAAGATGAAAGTATTATATCCGCATAGACATGCCCTGAGTACCAAAACTAAGCTACTTCTTTGTGACACCCTAATATTATCTACCTTCAACCATTGCTATGTGGTTTATCATTACTTTCTGAATATCACCGAACAGCAAAGAATTCAAAGAGTTCAAAACGCGTGTCTGAGATTTTCATACGGAATTAAAAAACGGGATCCAGTTTCTCACACGCTGAAAAAAGCAAAATGGTTGAAAATGTCTGATAGACGCACGCTTCATACCTCGGTGTTATATCACAAAATTATCACTACTAAAACACCACCCTACCTCTATAACAAAATTCAATACAGGACCGATGTACACCATGTGAACATTAGACGTAAAAGAATCCACATTGTTAGACATTCCACTGAACAGTTTAAAAGATCATTCACCTATAAAATATCTGAATTATATAACGACTTTCCGCATTCCCTCCAAGCAAAATCTTTGGCCAATTTCAGATATTGTCTCAAACAAAGCTTTCTAAACAAACTATAGCATTCGAGCATCACCATTAAAAAAAAAAACACATTTTTCCTGCTTTTCAAAAACTGGCTACGAACCAACTGATACTCTATGTTAATGAAATTATTCATACATACATATTATTCTTTTTATTTTTAAATTTTTTTTTTATTTTTTTTTTGTAAGGTGCAAGAGTAAGAATGGATAGATCCAATCTTGTATCCCATTGGCAGACCTTTATTGTTACCATGACTTTGTATTTTTTTTCTTCTGTCAATAAATACATATATTATTATTATTATTATTATATAAGAATTATAGTTCCCCATTTTTATCCTACGGCTTCGAAATCAATAATCAAGGCCTATAACAAATCTATCCCGTATCGTAAAACCGCCGACACTTCGAACACTCCGGAACGGTGACGGAACGTAATACGAAACATGCCATAAAAACGAAATCATAAACTCAAACCGCTCCCCCGACATCAATGAAAATTGCTGATCATAAAGTCACTTTTTACGCTTCGAAACGCCCTTGCGTCGAACGAACGTAATCCCGGAGCTTTATATCCGAACTGCAAAGATAGTACGGGAAGTTCGAATCGTTTACGAAAAGAAGCTAATAATAAAACCGGAAAAGTAAGCGGATTGAAGGACTACCTTTCATTGTGTAAGGATCGAAAGCAGATACTCAGTTGTATACCACGGTGATACGAATGTTCGTGATAGATTCACTCACCATATGGAACCAGCATCTCCTGCGATACAAGGACCAATCAAAACGGTGTGTCTCGGTAGTGCACAGTTTGTAGAGATTCCAAATTTACCGGTTTTTGTCGGACGGCAACGGTCGCCGCCACTTTTTTATAAATCAAAAGAAAAGTTCTAATTCATCCATATCACACGAGTAGTATTGAAAATTAAAGTTGCCACACTCTAAATGATAAACAGCTTACTGTTTGAAGAAGTATAATTATTAAAATCAAAATGATAGTGAAATGACTGTACGGGTACGTTCTCACACAAAACTAACTAGCTATATAAATACCTGAGGACTATTAAAATCGACCTTACAATTGGTCTACAGGAACAGTTCAATGACCAAATATGTTTCAAACACTAACAAACCTCTAATGTGAGATTATACAGGCACTAGTAAATATAAAAGGGTAAATGTATCCAGTGTTACACACAAAATATATCTACCGCTGTAGGGTAGGAGAAAAAAATATGTCTTAAACAATCCGCAATAGTATGGTGCACCTTACCTTGTAGCGTGTACACATTAGCATTAGGTTAAAGACTATGCTATGGAAAAGGATATTAGTAGGATACTTAAGTGGTACGTGGAGTGCAACGTCGGGTCAACTAGACTGGTACAACCAAGCTGATCTTAGCTGCAATGGTGTTTCTTTGAGAGTCGCTGCTACAAGGGCAGGAAACTAGGGTTGTACAACCAGGTTGATCGTAGCAGCAGTGTTGCCTCTTTGAAAGCCTTCGCTACCAGCACATGAATACCCTACTCAATGGCTATAGTAGGTGGAAGATTGTTACCAGGAAGACATACCATACATCAACGGAGTCATGAAACTTCAGTCAAAAAGGAAGGGAATACTGTCTTAGCCCTTTCAGTCCCAATGGGTCATATATGTACCAGAAGATGTTTAAAGAAGCCCAGAGGAAATTCTGCGCTATTAATTCAGCCCGCGTTGTGTCCCACTGGTAATATACCTTATTTCTATTATCCCCACTCGAAAATAGTAGCGCGATTATGCCGGTCCATCCGTTTTTTCCATAGCTTTTTTTGCGTTGTTAGAATAATAATCACCAGTAACATATCTATGTCCCACCTTTCAAACCCATTGGGACAAGTATATCCCGAGCCAACTAAAGACCCCCACCCCAAACTTCAAAAAATAAATAAATGATTATTTTTTATTTCTCTGTTATCCATTTACTGGCATATCAAAAAATTAAGTTATTTTAACTAAAGCAACAAATTGGGACTGAAAGGGTTAGGGACAGAACGATAGTGCCCTATAAATAAACCTTCTGTCCAGAACAGGTCTAGGTGCTCCCACAGTGGAAGATGCTTTCGGTAGGCTCTTTCATATGTCAAAAATATCCTGGTCAAAGGGTTAACAGCGGCACATAGGGTACCCATAAGTACCCATAGTACCCAAAAGGCCTAACAAATCAGATCCAGAGATAATTGGGTTATAGAGTCCCCCAAGAGGTAAGGTTCAGAAATATGCATACAAAGCAATTCAACGACTAAACGAAAACTGAAACCTTTTGGCAGTTGCAAGATATAATCCCCTTACGGACGATTCAAATGGAAATAAAATGCTTTCAACTAATTCCCCAATCATGTCAAAAGTGAAAAGCACAGCACACTGGTGGCAGACGACAGTCAAAACTAATTAATCTTCTTCTTCTCAAACTTTAGGTCAAAATGTCAAATCCATGTGCATTGTTGCCAAGTACACTTCTCGAAGAGTATTACACTCTCAACGTATTATTCTTTTTCCACAAGCTAGAATGATATTATGAAGCCCTATCCTCAAATGAAACACGCCTGAGTAATACTGCATGGCCATTTCGCCTCTTCAGTTATGAAACCAACAAAAGTCACTCCGTGCTACTCCAGCTGAATGCAGAAGTCACAACAACCACAAGTCTATGACCTACTCCGCTTGCGCACACCTAAGACGTGGAATGAAAAGTGTTAACAGAGTTCCAAAAGTAAACAACTAAATCACGAATGACAATTAATAATAAATAATAGGTAATCAATAATAAAATGGATGTACCTGGTAGTATAATGCAATGGGGGCGCCTACTTCCGTGTTCAATTGACAAATAGTCACTCTCGAAGAAGCAACATTTTGTTATCAATGTTAGTGTGTGAAAATTGTGAAATAAATGCAGAAGGCAAATAGTGGTAAAATGCATGTAAGAAATAATGGAAAAATTCGATATACCCTGAAAAGTTAACAATAAATAAAAATACCGTTACAAACCCAATAAACGTCGTCAATGTGGGTTGCCTATCGTTTATTGATATAAGGGGGATTCACGTATAACTCCTACCTTCATTATTTTTACTCAATGTTTTTTGAACTCGCTGCGAAGTAAAAACTGATTATTCAACACTTCAGAGTTCAGCTAGAGTTTTTCTTTTCCCTTTGCCACAGTGAGAGAGACCATGTTCTAGTGCTTTGAGTGAGGCTCTGAGTAATTACTCGTGGTTGAAAGTAATCAACATAATTTATTCTAGGTAGGTAAATTTCCTTTCACTACTTCTGTCCATGTTGATAACATTGTAATTTTTCCATACATGGTATAATAAGTTCATGTGTTTAACTGTAATTAATTCATTGTAGCCTGCTTATTGCAAACACTCGACTGGCAAAATATCTGTCTCATGTTCTGGATAGGCCTTGTTACTAACTCCATACGCTACCTGCCACCTTAGCAGCACTGTTAATTGGACGCAACAGTGAATCATGCAGTTCAATCTTTCAAATTAAATTAAAAAATCCCAGCCGTAACTGGGGCTCGATCTCTGGACGTTTCGACTCAGATTCGGACGCTCTAACCACTGCGCTACGCCCTGACATACTAGGGAATATTATTATTACTATTATTGCTCGGCGGGGCTGGCTATCGACCGAAGTACAGGTAGTTCTGTCAGGTCTATCTCTTGTATATTCCGGATCGTCTGATGAACTCCTGGAGATTCCTCTCGGGGATTCCCTATGGGATGATATCTTCTGCACTGCAGTGTCCAAAGATATTCGTCCTCATGCGAGCTAGGCCTTCGCATTCGAACATTATGTGGGAGTCTGTTCCTCCTCACAGAACCTGCCTAGTGTGGAGTCTTGATATATCCTCAGGTGGCAGTACTCTGGTACGAGTCCTACCACCTTTCTGAGAGAGTTCCGACTCAGTTATATTTATGCATCATTGCGCTATAAATATTATTATTATTTTCCAGTTTGGAAGTTCCGGCACATTCGGAGGGCGCGCTGGAGTCTTTTACCACAATAACCACTACCCACGTCTGTTGGGTAAGCGACTATAGGGTCTATTAAAGTTTCCATCATCTCTCTATTAATTAATGTTTGTACATTTATTATTCAAAATTAGTTTATATTTAATTTAATGTAAATTTAAATATTACTATAAAAACAAAATGCATATGGTCGAAGCAGTTATTCTCTTTTTCTCAATGAAGTTAATTTTTGCGCTCATAAAAGAGAATCGAATGGCTCGCACAGAATCGAAGCGGGAAAACAAAAAAAAAGGAAGTACGAATAGGTCTGCTGCTTTGACATCAGAAATTCAATGATATGTTCTTACGTGAGTGATAAACCGCATGTTTTCTGCTAAACAAAACTTTTATCGCGAGTATCAGCCGTACACCTCTATGATCATTGAAGTAGTTCATTTGCTGAAGCTGGATCAACCAGGTAGATGGAAGTTACTTTTGCGAATTTAATATCAAAAATATATCAAACCGCAAAAATTATTTTAAACCAGCATTTTGGATTAATATTACTTTGACCGCCACAGGGTCCGAGAATCATGTGCACTGAGCAGAGTGAACCCAGGATTAACTGATGAAGAAAACATTTGCTATGGATATGATGACAACATAGTCATCATGGCCGAGAGCAAATTTGAAAGAACCCTCTTCGATCTCACTGAAAGAGGGCTAGATTGATTGATAGTGTTGCTGAAGAATCAACTCAATCAAAATCAGAGTGGTTTCTTTCAAGAGAAAGAGAAATCTTCAACAAATGAGCATATACTCCTCGATGAAGAAGATCTAGAATAGGAGCAGAAAGCAAAGTACTCAGACGCAAAACTACAGGAACGTAAAAAATATCGTTAATAGGGCAACTCACTAACTGATGTTATACAGAAATATTGCAGGAAAGTCGTGTGGTTGGAACGCTCCAACATTGAGATGGATATACACAATCAAAGTGAGGCCTGAGACCTAGGGAGCAGTGGTATGGTATACGATTACACTAGCTACAACAAGAAAAATATTATGACTGCAGCCCTAGAAGTCATACCTCTTCACATTGTGAAAAGAAGAGCTGCCTGTTGAACCCACATCAGATTGGTTAGAGTTAGAATCGAAGGGAAAAAGCACTCTATCAAGGAATCGCCTCTTACTGGTAATGTGCACTTTGCCAATGTTCCAACAAATTAGATTGTAAAGAAATTCCACGGAGCGCAGAAGCAATCCACGCACTGAAAAAGAATATCATTATTTGGTACACAAACAGGTCTATGGCCACGGAGGGAACAGAAGTCTGTGGGCTTCCATCAAATACTTCGAACCTATGGTCAAATTCACAAGTATATTTTGCTTACCGTAGACCTCAAATTCCACGGCAGCCATAATACCTCCTTGGAAACTTCAACCGAAAGAGGTCTAAATTGCGTTAGCAGGAGAAATCCCTATACCTCAACAGGATTTCTCACGAGGCTCTGAAAGCTAAGCTAAAGGAGAACAGCACCAGTAGGTTCTACGAGCAACAATAGTTCAGAACCAGCGAATCATCAACGTGGCATCTAATAATGTCAAAACATCAAAGTTATTCATAAAAGTGGAATTGAGTGAGGAAATATAAAAAAAATTCATCTGGTTTGCGTTAAGTTGGAAGAGTAACCGTAGACACATGTATTTTGCTTTTTGGCATTCGTCAGTCCAATGTTGTTAAGTGAAAGGGTGATCAACACTTGGTTGGAAGTCAAAACAGGAAATAAACGGTGTCAACTACACATATGTGGCTCAATTAGATTACTTAGTTTTCAAGTGTGCGATCCAACAATCCTACCCAGAAAATTATACACAAAAGTGGGCTAGTGACAGAATATATTGAAAATTATAATGAAAAATCAGCCTAATCCAAGAAAAGCCATTGACTGTAAGAAATGCGGGTCTTTGGAATTTCATTTCCCCAACTTTTCTTCGTCCTGTATAAGGTTTTTCCTGGTCTATTTTGCTCAAACAAGCCCTTCTGATTTACTGACACATACAATACTGCATGGTGAAGAGAACAAACAGGGGAATTCCTGGAGATATAGGAAAACTCTGGCGTAAATCCAATTTGACGAATACACAACTCGACATCGATTCCTACACAACTTCTCTAAAGGTAAATATTTGAGGCAAGCCATCAATTTAAAAAAAAAATCTTTGGGAAAAATAATAATACCCACCTTCAGTAAATCATTTCTGTACACATAGAACGTGAAAAATGTTTTTCGAATAATTGAAACCACGTCTTTTGTTTGACATCGCATGTTAGTGTTTGCGTGTTTATTTTCATATCTGCTGAAGCTGACGATTACATTCGTATAGGGGTGATCATATTTCAGATTGAGCATTTAACGTTTATAAAGTTATACCTGAATGAAGTCAAGATAACTTTGCAAAGCAGGAAAGTTGTCTGTAGAATTATATTTTTTATATAGAGAAAGAGTGTTGCGTGTTTATTTTCATATCTGATGAAGCTGACAATTACATGTGGTGTATAGGGGTGATCACATTTCAGATTGAAAATGTAAAGTTTTACAAAGTCTTCAATCTATCAATAGTTTAAGTGATTTAGGGATTATCTTCGATAAAGATCTCAACTTTGGCGATCATGTCAATAATATTTGTAAGAAAGCATTCAGAATGCTCGGGTTCATTAAAAGAAATACTGGCCATATAACAGACTGTGATGCGATAAAGACGTTATACTTTTCACTGATTCGTAGTGTTTTGGAGTATAAAGCTGGATTTATATAGTTGTCGTCAAACATATAAGATAAATAAAAAAAGGCGCAAAAAATGGTCGATTAGCATGAAATTGACTCCCATGCCGCCAACCAGGGTCGGACTTGTACATATGCCGCTAAATATTGTGATGCGTGCAGATTATTCAAGTTAATTTAACAAAAGCACTGTAACTTTTCTATTCAGAATAATCCATTTTTATAATTATTAGTATCCTTAGATTGGGTAAACAACTGCCCCGTCGAAATCTAATTTGCTAATAGCTGGGCGTGCCGCAAACAGCTGTGATTTCTATTATAACTACGCCCGACCCTGCATGGAAAAAACATTCCTAATTGCTGTGCGGGCCTTTACATCTTCCGCGCTAAGTGTTACGTGGGGGCGATAGGTGGAATAATTTGAATAAAGGTAGAGATGTCAATAATTTCATTTATTGATTTAGGGCGATTTTAGTCTGAAAAACTGTTTGGTTATTGACAAAATAGGAATTAATTTCCTGGTAATTTCCTGAAGTTATGTGAGTATTGATATTGACTCACACTGATTTTAGCCAATATTCTCATGTGAATACCATATAAGGTGTGTATGGCGTGGTACTATGCATTTTTGGCAGAAATATATATTTTGTGATTGGTTTTTTTGGAGGAAATGTGAGGACTAGCACAATATTTGCTCATACAGGATGATTCCTACGGTGGACCAGTCCTTTCATTAATTTCTCAGATTGCACAGAAAATAATGGCTATAGGTGAACATGTAAAAGACAACAATTCGTTTTTGAGATGCAAGGCGTTAAAGTTGAAAATTAATATTGAATTTACTTTAATTACTGAAGGATCACCAATCACATACTATTCAAGATATCCAACGAAGGCGATCCATTACATCCAGTGGAAATGAGATATAACCGGATGGTGGGAGTTAGACTGTATGTTTTTCACCTTCCCAGCTATTCAGAATATTTTAGGGAGTCACAAAATACCCAAGAGCAGATGAATAAAAATATAATTGTACGAAACAGAATGCCAGTGTCCAATATTGATTATATTCCCAAATTTGATTTTAGGATATGAAAGTACATTAAATTTTATGTAAGAAATAAATATATGATTGCACTAAAACTTGATAGAAATCACCGATAAAAATCGAGAAAACTATATTTGGCACCAAAATTTAATGTAACTGTGTCGGATGAAAAGTCCGTTCAAGACACCCATATGATAAATATAATTTTGATCATTGACATACCACACTGAGAGCTTCAATCAGAAAAAAATCACACATTGTGCATATCATCTATTAGAAAATCTTCAAACACGAAAGTATTATTCCAGTTCAAGTTGAAGTGATTTTTCGCAATAAAATCTGTATAAATAATGATAGCGTGGCAACGCACTATTCAATCTGAAAACATAGAATTACAGAGAGTTCATATAAATGAAACACAGAGCGATCAATTGGAAAGTTGAAATTAAGTGGGCCCTTCACGTGCAGTTTTTCGTTACTTCCAAAGTGACACTCCATCGCTCCACTCCAAATTCGAACGTGAAGTGTCAACATGCGCCTGGCGCTTCTCGCATCTGACGCGACGCGAGACGTTCCAACCTTCTTAAACTTCTAGCGCGATTCGAACAGAGGAGTCATCCAAAACTGAAAGTGATGGGACAATTCCCGCGCCGCTCCGACTGTAGAGAAGAACAGTCGAATTGAATTGTAACGAGAAGACAGGTATAGTTGCTTCGAGTAGTCTTAATGTGATTTCGGCCCAAGTACCATTTTTGGACCAATACTCTGTGTCTTTCTTCTGGAATCTTCATTTTCTAATTTTATACATGCAATTTTTCTCTTTGAATGTAAAGAACACATCGCGAAAAAAGGCCCACTAGCTATCGAGAAGCTTCGAGGAATGAAGTCGGCGTACTATATTTGAATGTGCGTGTAGTTTGGCATGCAACTTCGCTCCGAGAGTGACGCGAAGGGAGTGCGCGTCGGGAATCGAAAAATAACTGCACGTGAAGCTGGCCCTTTTTATTTTCATGGAAGACCATGTTGGTATATGCACTTATTTGAGAATTCCCTTCTCTAGATCAATTTTAAATTATCTGAACAAAAATATCTGAATTCCTGTTAATCCAGATGTTGAGTCGTGAAGAATGCAGTACTGAATGAACACCCTGTATATACAAGAATGTCTTTTATTTGTAATTTTTTTGTTGAATAACTTTTACATTAATGATAAATTGAATCATTATACTGCATATATTTTTTGAATTACTCGTATCTATGTACTTAGTATCGATCTCTAGTATACTCATTAATCTAAATAAAATTGGATTAATTAATCCTCTGTCAATGATGAATTTGATGCAATTGAAAAATTCTTTACCCATGGCGAAGTTACCTATAATGCACTAACTATTTCAAACTTTTGCACCACTTGCCCCCAACATTATGTGGCACGTTCCAGGAAAAGATAAGACCATTTTTTGCGGTTTTTTTTATTTATCTTATATGTTTGACGACAACTATAAACTTGCCGTTCGCCGTTGGAGTTGGCGATCGCGCTGGCGTCCGACTTAAAATGCATTTAACTTGAACGTCAGCCCAACGGCGAACGGCAACGCCGACGGTAGATATAAAAGGTCTTACGGTTCTGTACTTTTAATTGAGAACGCCAGCGCGAACGCCAACTCCAACGGCGAACGGCAAGTTTATAAATCCAGCTTAATAGTGTCATTTCGTGTCCTCTTTATGCTTGCCATAAAGAGAGGCTGGAAAAAGTTCAGAATTGTTTCACCAAATACCTAATATGGAAACTTGGCCTACCATATTTTGGATTCAACCCGAAAATGAGGCTTTCTGTTTTTGATTTAATGTCACTTGAGGATAGACGTAATCTTGCAATGGTTCTATTTCTCCACAAAATAATACATTCTTTCTTTAATTGTTCTGCTCTTCTAAGAGAGCTCTGCCTTTCTGTTAACTCCAGAAGCTTGAGAAGTAATCGTATTTTTTCATTTGGCATACGGTTCCACAGAACAAACTATGGTTCGATGGCAATTAGTTGTATACTTCAAAAAAATTTCAATATGCATTTTTCAGAACTTGATCTTTTTCATCTTTCACATTATAAATTTTAAAAAATGGCAGTTAGACAACTTAATCTTGCCATTGTTCAATAGACTTCTGATAAGTCATTGTGTAGATACTTATTTTTAGGTATATTACTTACCTCTTAGTGCATTAATAATGACATCTTTAGGTGTATAACTATATTCGAGTGTTTAAATGTTTTTTTTTTATGTACGTTTATGTATTCTTCTATTGAAACTTCCTTTTGGCATTTTATAAAAAATCTGTATTGTAAGTACTTGACTAAGGGAAATGAATGGGTTTATTTTAGGTAAATACATTTGTTCATTTCCAACTTTTTACTTTTTAGGTTTATAACTTAACTCTAGTTTGTGTTTCACTGGTTTCTTTATCTGAAACTTACTTCATGTACCATTTGGGATTTTATTTCAATTCTGTAGTGTACTGGACTAATAAATAAATAAATAAATGAATAAATAAATAAATAAATAAATAAATAAATAAATAAATAAATAAATAAATAAATAAATAAATAAATAAATAAATAAATAAATAAATAAATAAATAAATAAATAAATAAATAAATAAATAAATAAATAAATAAATAAATAAATAAATAAATAAATAAATAAATAAATAAATAAATAAATAAATAAATAAATAAATAAATAAATAAATAAATAAATAAATAAATAAATAAATAAATAAATAAATAAATAAATAAATAAATAAATAAATAAATAAATAAATAAATAAATAAATAAATAAATAAATAAATAAATAAATAAATAAATAAATAAATAAATAAATAAATAAATAAATAAATAAATAAATAAATAAATAAATAAATAAATAAATAAATAAATAAATAAATAAATAAATAAATAAATAAATAAATAAATAAATAAATAAATAAATAAATAAATAAATAAATAAATAAATAAATAAATAAATAAATAAATAAATAAATAAATAAATAAATAAATAAATAAATAAATAAATAAATAAATAAATAAATAAATAAATAAATAAATAAATAAATAAATAAATAAATAAATAAATAAATAAATAAATAAATAAATAAATAAATAAATAAATAAATAAATAAATAAATAAATAAATAAATAAATAAATAAATAAATAAATAAATAAATAAATAAATAAATAAATAAATAAATAAATAAATAAATAAATAAATAAATAAATAAATAAATAAATAAATAAATAAATAAATAAATAAATAAATAAATAAATAAATAAATAAATAAATAAATAAATAAATAAATAAATAAATAAATAAATAAATAAATAAATAAATAAATAAATAAATAAATAAATAAATAAATAAATAAATAAATAAATAAATAAATAAATAAATAAATAAATAAATAAATAAATAAATAAATAAATAAATAAATAAATAAATAAATAAATAAATAAATAAATAAATAAATAAATAAATAAATAAATAAATAAATAAATAAATAAATAAATAAATAAATAAATAAATAAATAAATAAATAAATAAATAAATAAATAAATAAATAAATAAATAAATAAATAAATAAATAAATAAATAAATAAATAAATAAATAAATAAATAAATAAATAAATAAATAAATAAATAAATAAATAAATAAATAAATAAATAAATAAATAAATAAATAAATAAATAAATAAATAAATAAATAAATAAATAAATAAATAAATAAATAAATAAATAAATAAATAAATAAATAAATAAATAAATAAATAAATAAATAAATAAATAAATAAATAAATAAATAAATAAATAAATAAATAAATAAATAAATAAATAACCTACGATAAAAATGAGGTTACTGTTTTGTAATATCTAACAGAAAACAACTACTTTCCCACTCTGGATATTGAACTATCTGATTGATAGATATTGTGAAAATACTCTATATAGCTTGAAAGAAAAAATCCGTGAGGGAAAATTTGCATTTGCATTCCGATGGTTGAAATGAAAACAAGCAATTTTTTTTGTAATATCTGACAGAAAACAACTACTTTCCCGGCTGAATCCAAGCTGGATATTGAACAACTTCAGATAGATATTGTGAAAATAACATAACTTGAAAGAATTGATTATTCCTCAAATATCCAGTTTCCAATTGGAGATTCATATAGATAAATGAGATAAGGGGAAATGTTATTCAGAAGTATCACTCACAGAAATCGCTCATCGCTCATTGATGCGGGAATTGCATCTCTTTCGCTAGGCCTCCAATAAATTTTGGTATAGACAAAAATCCATTCCACACTTCGGAAATCATCGGGAAGGTCGAAATAATTGGAAAGCATATGTACTCTGCAGGAGCAATTTTACTCTGCAATGATGGAATAGTGGGACTATATCTTGTGCGTTGACACTTTTAAAAATGCCATGAGTATGGCATGTTGATTTTGCTTTTAATATGAACAAGATGTTCCAACCAAGAGTTTATGTTTGAAGATGGAAAATAGCGACCATAGTTTGTCTTTCAGTCGCAGATGATTCCACATCTAATTTCACTTTCGATTTTTTTTTTGTTAGGTTCTTTCACAATATTTGTCAGATGTATGTCAGTGTCCAGCGTTGCCGTACCAAAGGAAGAAGTTGTTTTCATTTAGATATTACATTTCCAGACGAGTCATGTTTTTTTAAAAAAAATTATTGAGAATGTTTCCCTTTTCAACAAGATACTTAGCAACAATCTTTCTAGCAAGGCGTGAGAAGTATTATGATGCAGGTATAATGAAAAAAAAAATGAGACCAGAAATACCAGAATGAAATTTATCTTCGATGAAAGTGAAACACATATTTAGAGTGTTTCTTCGATGGTTGTCATCGTTGTGCACTAATATGAAAAAAGAATACAGTAACTATTTCAATGAAAAACCATGACGAACGGAAAGTAAAACACAATATTTTATATCTCTGCTTGGTTGAATGAGCGCCAACATCCGGAATGGGGTTTCACCCTATCTTGTTTCGGTAACTCACGCTTGGCACCTGACACTCGTTGGGAAAACCAATGGCGTACTCATAGTATACACAGAGAAGAAAGAAAAAAACAATGCGGTATAAATATGTCGTTACTCCATACAAAATTCGAGTTACTTGGGTTTCGGAAGCATCCTCCGTGTGAAGGTGATATACAAATGAAAAACTGAAGAAAGGATTTATTAAATTAGCTATAAGGACTGCGATGAGTATGTGGGTCGAACTAGAGGAGCCATGCAAGTACAGTTCAAAGAGCATAGTCCTCATTTCCAAATTTTGAGACCCGAAAAGTCGAGTGTGTCCTAACATGTTTTTGATCACGATTACCGAAGGGATGACACAAGTTTCAAATTTGACAGGTGCATGACCTTAGACTCCTCGATGTATTCGGGAGTCTGGAAATTGCCAAGTGTAAAAATAGATAGATAGTCTTTGTTCGTTCATGTGTATAATGCATAATAGTCAAACGGTTGTGGAATATGTCAATAATATATATGAAAATCATAGATGAAAGAAAATAAATCTAAAAGAGGAAATATTAAAGCTTATGAACTAATTACTTATTAGAAGAAATATTCCCCCAGTGTATAGTAATAGACCGGGGGATAGTGACAGATTTTGGGACACGATTTTACTCAGTATGCCTTTTGGAGGACAGTATTGTCCGTATATCCTCATGATAATAATGCATGAATCAAAGAGTCGTCGTGGGTTCTTCATATTAAAAAATAGTAATCAGGCTGCCATATATATATATATATATATATATATATATATATATATATATATATATATATATATATATATATATATATATATATATATATATATATATATATATATATATATAGAAGAGAGGTAGTCTATTGCTGACTAGTTAGAAACAAACTTGACAATATTTGGGACAGCAGCAAAACGCAAGTGTACTCTTATAACATTATATTTCCAATATTTCGACAGTGGTTACTGTCATCATCAGGGAGCTACAAAAATGGATGAAACTATGGTAAAATGGTGAGGATGAGAGTCCTATACTTACAATGTTAGTGAGATTGGTCGCTTAACAACGATGTTACAGAATTTAAAAAGACAAAATCCATGTGCAACATGGGGTACTTAATAAAATTTATGTAAAACATTAAACAATTGAAATTAAAAAAAAAAAAATGTGTCGGATGCACAATACCTGTAGGAATACCACGAGGTGCGTGGGAGAAGAGAAAATTGTTGGGTTACAATTTATTAAAATTAATCATATGTCATATGTCAAAAGTCAAAGTCTAATTTTTTCATAGAAGTTATAGAACAAGAGAACAATATATATATATCTATATATATATATATATATATGTATATATAAATAAGGATGGATATAGCGAGGGGCAATATATGAAAATATAAGTAGAAAAGTTATTGGGTATAACCCTCAAAATGTTCTGCAACCGTAGACACGTGTTTCGAGCTTAAGCTCTCATCAGTACGGTAAAATCAAGTGCGAAGATGTACAACACTTGGATGTAAAAATAGAAACAAAGGAAGTCAACAACAGGAAGCCAACCACACATTTGTGGCTTCGGTTAGAAGACCTTGTGCTTACAAGGCAACAACTAACGTCGCCACGGAGGCAGCTATAGCTACCAGCGTGATAATCCTACCCAGGAAAATACAAATAAGGATGGATATAGCGAGGGGCAATATATGAAAATATAAGTAGAAAAGTTATTGGGTATAACCCTCAAAATGTTCTGCAGAACATTTTGAGGGTTATACCCAATAACTTTTCTACTTATATATATATATATATATATATATATATATATATATATATATATATATATATATATATATATATATATGTATATATATATATATATATATATATATATATATATATATATATATATATAGGGTGTTAATTAAGTTCGTTGACAAACTTCGGGAGGTGATTCTTTGAAGGTTTTCAGGACGAAAAGTTCATATAAACATATGTCCCAAACGGCTTGGTTTTCGAGATACAGGGCGATAAAAATACATTTTTTTCAAGATTTTTAGAGTTAACTTCGACATTTTCGACAATAATAAAAATAATAATAAAATTTTGATATCTTGCATTTTTTCATTTATTTGTACGGTTCAGGGGCTATAATGAAAATATTAATTTAAACATTTTCCAGTGTGGCATAACGTTAGAAAATTTGAAAATTAAAAATGGATGGAAATATTTTTTCAGAATTAGAAAAATCTACGATGAATAAAAATTATACAATAAAAAATATAAAGACAAGCTTTTATACAAATGCACTGAAAATGAAAAAATAATTTGTTTCATTTTTTGTAGGTTATTCTGTGAGTATCAAAATCTTTCTGTACAAGATTACCTAGATCAAACAATGAAATGAATTATTTTTTCCTTTTCAGTGTATTGTATAAAAACTTTAAAATGTTTTCTTTTTATAATTTTTATTTTTAAAATTTTAGTTTATTTTTTATGTGAAACTGAAAATCTCCAACCCAAAAACCATCACATACCAATTTTGAACAGAATCGGATCATAATCACAAAACTCGTCCGCCATATTGGAGCCGCCATTTTGTTTTTTAACAAACATTTTTTTAATGCATTGTCACCGGAATTACGGAAACCTGCCAAATTTCAAATTAATCGGAGTATTAGAAGTGGGTCAAATTCAACTTTTATTAAATTGTTTGTTAGTTACTTACAAGTGAAGCTAAATAAAAGCTTGTTATTGTAAAGATGTGATTTCTTTTTGTGATATCTAACAGAAAACTACTATCTCCCCGTCACTGCGGTACGCTGGATATTAAACTAGATGTGACAGATATTGGGAAAACCTTAACTTTCAACCTGAAGATTTTGATGGTAAAAATGTGCATTTTCATTGAGATATTTGATTAAAAATGTTTTTACCCATCAGTCTTGATAGAGAACTCATACAAATTTTTTGTTATTTTAAAAAAAGATATTTTTTAGTTTTCAATTGAACGTTTTCTTTTCAACATAAAAAACTTCCGAAAGGTAATCCTGTAATGGAAGATAGTTAATAGGGTTTTTCTAATAGTCGCAGATCATTACACATTTGATTTTCATTTATGAATCTCTGGTCATAACTGCAAAAAACTAAATCAAACAAATTTTTGTTTCCGTACGGAGTACATTATTTTATCAGAAATTTCGGTTTGTTTTTTCTTCTGCAGTAACGCAGAAATTTTGTAATCAATTTGAATTCATAAAAATAGCAAAGTGGGCTTTGATATTAATTCATTTATTTAAATATCAACGACTTGACAGTTATCGAAAGTTGAGAAACTGTCTCATTGTTAATTCTTCGTTAGTGCAAGCTATAAAGCAGATTCATTCAATATTCCTTTGGATAAAATGGTTGAATATACAAATTCAGAAATGGCAGACATGCACTTAATGTATGGAATGGCTGATGGTAACGCTCGTGCCGCCAGACGAATGTATCTAGAAAGATTTCCACAACGTCATATTCCCAGCACACAAATGTTCATCAATATTCACTCCCGTCTTCGTGAAACGGGTACTTTCAAGAGGTCTGCTGTTCTCATAGGAAGACCCAGGAGAGTTAGAACAGTTCAGATAGAAGAAGCTGTACTTAACGAAATTGAGCAGCATCCAGACACCAGTACAAGACAAATTGCGGCACAGTTTAACGTAACCCATGTATTGGTATGGCAAATTTTAAAAGAGCAACAAGGGATTTTCCAAAGAGATTAACTTTTTTACTTGGATTCGAAATAAATTGTTGGAAAATCCATGGTTTTTATCTCAAGTGTTATTCACCGATGAGGCATGCTTTTCCCGTAAAGCCATTATTAATTTTCACAACAATCATATGTGGGCTGATGAAAACCCACACGCCGTGATTGAAAACCATTTTCAAGAGACGTTTTCTGTGGTTTGGGTTGGAATTGTAGGGAATTTCCTTATCGGGCCACATTTTCTGCCTCATAGACTCAATGGTGACCATTATCGACATTTTCTTGAATTCATCTTACCTGGACTCCTAGAAGAGATCCCACTGAGGGAAAGAATTGGAATTTGGTTTATGCATGATGGTGCTCCAATACACTTCAGATTGGTTGCACGCCAATATTTAGATGAGAATTATTCTGATCGCTGGATTGGGCGTGGTGGGCCACAACTTTGGCCACCAAGGTCACCCGATATGAATCCACTTGATTTTTTCCTCTGGGGGCACCTTAAATCATTAGTGTACCGAACTCCAGTTCAAAGTGAAGAAGACCTGAGGAATCGCATACAGGAGTCATGCGGAATTATAAGAAACACTCCTGGAATTTTTGAGCGTGTCCGCCAGTCTATGGTTAGGCGCATAAACGCATGCATTGAAGTTGGCGGTGGCCATTTCCAGCAGCTGCTCTGACATATCAATTTCAATAATGGTCCTTTTCTGAACTTAATTTTATTCCTAGGGAATTTATGTTAATTTGCTCTAGTATTTGATAATAAAGTTATTCACTATTGAAAATGTTCAAAATTATTTTGCCATAATTAACTTTGTGCAATACATATTCAACCTGAGTTATGGTAAAAAATGTATGGGAGCTCCATAACATTACATTTTCTCTACACGAGCAGAAAATCGCTATTTGTGTAATGAGAACAAAATGACGTATTGCGTCACGCGCTAATCTTTGGAGAGTGGCAATAACACTTCGAGAAATGAATTATTTTATATCATGCGCACTATTGAATGGATTGTACTTGTCCAGTTAGAAGTAATTTGGATCGATTATTGTCGAAAATTTCAAAGTAAACTCCAAAAACTCCTAAAAAATGTATTTTGATCACCCTGTACTTCGAAAACCAAGCCGCTTGGGACATGTTTATATGAACTTTTCATCTTGAAACCTTTCAAAGAATCACCCTTCAAGTTTGTTAGACTATTTGCTTCTCAAATTTCTTTATGTTATGCGTTACTGGAAAATGTTTGCGTTAATATTTTCATTGTTACTCCTGAACCGTACAAGTAAATGAAAAACATAAAGAGAGTAAAAAGATGTTAAATGAAACAACATTCATTATTCTTTTCTTATAATATGTCAGTGGCGGCGGAAAAAAAATTCTGAAGGGTTGAACAAAGCTTGACTCTGAAAAAAGGAGGACCCTGTGAATTATTTGAGAAATGCATTATTTTGTATCGTGCGTACTATTGAATGGATTGTACTTGCCTAATTTGAACTGAGTATTGTAGAAAATGTCGAAGTTAACTCTAAAAAATCTTGAAAAAAATGTATTTTTATCATCCTGTATCTCGAAAACCAAGCCGTTTGGGACATATGTTTATATGAACATTTCGTCCTGAAAACCTTCAAAGAATCACCTCCCGAAGTTTGTCAACGAACTTAATTAACACCCTGTATATATATATATATATATATATATATATATATATATATATATATATATATATATATACGGACAATACTGTCCTCCAAAAGGCATATTGAGTAAAATCGTGTCCCAATATCTGTCACTATCCCTCGGTCTATAAGCCTTTCATGTCAATGACTGCTTGATATGGTGCTTCATTTTGTTCATTTGCATTTTTAAGATTATCGGCCAAGTGATTGAACATTTTCATGACTGAGAATTCTACATTTCTTCTAATATAAGTAATTTTTTAAATCTGTTATTAGATATTGTGTGAATCTAGTATTGTACTCATGTTCTAGTGTTTTGAAGAGATCATTATTTTTCTTGACAAAATTTACTGCTCATGAATATACAATCCCGCATAAGTACATTTACTTTTGAAAATATAGTTCTGCAGCTATCGATTTGTGTCAAACTCAAACATCTTTTTATGAATACCAAAATTCCGTGGGTATCTGAAGAATTAGCCCAAATCATAATTCCATATCGAACACGAGATTGGACGTATGTATGATACGATCTTAATGAAGCCTCTATGTTTACTGCCACTACCTTCTTAAGTGCATAGTAATAGCTTCCATATTTTGTGCTATGCGGTAAAAATGTGTTTTCACCAATCCAATCTAGAATCTATCGTAATTCCTAATAATTTTACGGTAGCAGCTGAAATTTCATCTCCATCGTGGAGTAGTGAAAATGTTTCATTCTGTTGCGTTTTTGAAAACTTCATGAGTTGAATTGTTAATATTCATTTGGAGATTATTCATTGCAACCCAATTTTTTACTATATTCATAGAATTGTATGTAGTTTGTTATATAATTTCCAGATATATCGCTGAATATTAAAGAAGTGCCATCCGCAAATTGAACAATTTTTTGGCCAATTATATGAGGCAAATTATTGATACATAAAATAAACATTAGTGGTCCAAGTATAGAGCCTTGTGGAATACCCACTTTGATTTTTTCCTCCTCAAATTTAATCAGTTCCAAAATATTTTCAAATGTATAGTGTGGTCAACCCTACCGAAGGCTTTAGAAAGATCTATAAATACAGCTAGTTTATTTTTTATAGTTCAATGAGTTGAATGTAAGGCATCATATGGAGCAAGTATAGTAGATTTCTTTTTTCTGAAACCATTTCAAGAATCTGAAATCATGTTGTGACTCTTGAATATATTATTTTTTCAAAAACCTTGTATGTGATAATATAGCTATTGAGTGAGAATTCTGACAATTTCTTTGGATCATTTTTCCTATATAGCTTTAAATGTAGCAGTTCTACTCATCTGGGAAAATTCCTTTGATCAACATCAGGTTCATTATGTAACTGAAAGGATGACAAATCACCTCAGCCTGATATTTTAATACTTTAACAGGTCCTATTGATTTTTGTTTTTCAATGAAGTAATCACATCATATATTTCATTGGAGTCCCATGGTTTCAAACACAGTGTATCTAGCATGCTTATATTTTGTTTTTCCTGGAAGTTATTTGTTGTTGAATCCATACATTGATTAATTACAAATTTCGCTTGCTTTATATAGGATTGTTTTGGCTTTGTTTCCATTTGCGAATTCAATGATTGAAAAAAAAAATTGTTGTTTTACCTGTGTACTTTTTACAAGGTTTCAAACAGATTTATTTTTATTTTAGCGCTTTCAACATACATATGATTTGCATTTTGTATTGCTGCTTCAGTGACTTTTTTCAATTTATTTGCATATTTCCTATAGAACTCTTTTGATACTCGTCCTTCTAAGATATTTTTGAAAAGTTTACGTTTTGTATTTGATGAGATTTTGATAACTTCAGTAATCTTGTGCTTTGAGGTCTTTTCGTTTAGGAGAAAGATCAGTTATATTTATTTTACTAATCAAGATGTATTCAAATTTGTTATAAGCTATATTTGGATCAGTTACCATTAGAACATTATCCCACTGTAGATTTTCAAACCATTCAGTTTGTTTTTAGAAAATATCAAACAGAACAGATTGATGGTCGGATAATGAGGTTGACACAACTTTTGTTTCGAAGCCATTTTCTTACAAAAATATTACCGATTTGAGTTGCTGAGGTTTTAGTTACTCTCAAGGGACCAAATGTCGTTTGAAACTAATTAAAGCGTAGTAACAGAGTTACTAAGTATTCGGAAACTTTGTTTTTCTGCATGAGATTCATATTGAAGACACCGCAAAGAACAATGGTAAATGACACATACTTTTCCATGCAGTTGTTTATGATGTACTACAAAATTTCAAGAAATATATTGATATCAAGACGGCAGAAATTTCGATATGTTCCTCCACCGACAGTTGTTTGATGTCTTCCATTTCTGAGAAATGCATTTTCTTGTATACAATCCTCTTGGAGTTTCCTTTCTCTAAATTAAGTTATATAGTTTTCACTTCATTCCTGCGATACCAATGCTCTGGTGCAGTTCATTTAACGATTTCAGGAAGATTTCACATTCTGATAACTTATTTTTTAACACTGGATAATCTGATGAAAGATGGATATTTTTTTCTTTTCTTGATCTTTTACTACGAGGCTTGTTTGGTAAGTCCGTGACTTTTTAAATTTCCCGCGCAGTAACTTTAAATGCAACACTGCTGCTGTCAACCACCATCTTTCAATAGACTACTGTCAAATTTTGAGCAAGCTGCGACATTTGGTTTGTGTTTGACAGCAATTAGAAGCAGACAACCTCGTGAATTTTAACAAAAATGGAAAAAAGTGAATTTCGTGTGTTGATTAAGCATTATTTTTTGCGTAAAAAAACCATAACTGAAACCAAGGAAAGACTTGATAAATACTATGGGAACTCTGCACCATCAATTTCAATGGTTAAGAAGTGGTTTACTGAGTTCCGTTGTGGTCGTACCAGCACAAGTGACGCCGTACGTTCAGGTCGCCCAAAAGAGGTCATCACGCCAGAAATCGTCGATAAAATCCATGGAATGATATTGGACGATCGGAGAATAAAAGTACGTGAGGTAGCTGAGGCTGTAGGCATCTCAACTGAGCGAGTACATCACATTTTACATGAATATTTGGACATGAAGAAGCTATCCGCGAGATGGGTGCCGCGATTGCTCACACTCGACCACAAGCGCAACCGTGTGACCACTTCAAAGGAGTGTTTGGCAAAGTTCAATCGCAATCCGGGCGAGTTTTTACGCCGTTATATAACCGTAGACGAAACATGGATCCATCACAATACCCCAGAGACCAAGGAACAATCAAAACAGTGGGTGTCAACTGGTGAACGTGCACCAAAGAAGGCTAAGGTGCGTCTGTCAGCCAACAAGGTTATGGCCACAGTTTTTTGGGATGCACGCGGTGTCATTCATATAGATTACTTAGAGAAGGGTAGAACGATCAACGGCGAATATTATTCAGAGCTTTTAGACAGATTCGATATTGATTTGAGGCAAAAACGACCACATTTAGCGAAAAAAAAAGTGCTGCTTCATCAAGACAATGCACGAGTGCACACGTGTGTAGTCACTATGGCAAAAATTCATAAATTGGGCTACGAACTACTACCCCATCCAGCATATTCTCCAGATTTAGCCCCTTGCGACTATTTTCTTTTCCCAAACCTGAAGAAATGGCTGGGTGGTAAGAGATTTGGGTCGAATGAAGAGGTTATAACCGAAACAAACGCCTATTTTGAGGGCCTTGAGAAAACCTATTATTTGGAAGGAATAAAAAAACTGGAAAAACGCTGGACTAAATGTATTGATCTAAAAGGAGATTATGTTGAAAAATAAAACGCTTATTTGCCAATTTTTTTTTTCTTTATTCAAATAGTCACGGAGTATCACATTGTTCGAATTCGAAGTACATTTAAATGTTTTCAGAATAGAATTCCAAAAGTTATTCAGGGCCGTGGTGGTCGGCTGCTAAAGCGTTCGCCTCGCAAGCGTGGGGTCGTGGGTTCGATCCACCGATTCACCGGTCTCGTGCATGGCATCACACGTTAAAAGGTAAGGGCTGCGTCTTCCCTAGCTCACACAAGTCTCTCGAAAACTTCCGAGGGTTAAGCGTAGGGGTGCAATCGGTTGACGGAAATAACAATTTTAACAATTTTAACAACAATTCAGGAGGGGGTCATAAGTGCGATCATAACCATTCAGATAAGGAGTAGAGTAGATAAATCCACATTAGGTAGATAATTACAAAGATGACCACTCAAATAAGTAGTATAAATAAGATTAGGACAGACTTAGTAGTTCAGTAAGCTTTCAGCTCCTGAAATTGCTAACTTTATTAGCGAAACGTGCTTCGAGTGAAAATTGACGTAGTTTTGGTATCTGGGTAGTTGTTATATCTTGAATTGTAATCACACCAAATGTTCCAAATATTCATTTATTCGATGAATTTTTTGCATTAATATCAATAAAAGCACTCTTGAAAATACTACTTCACAACCATTTGGTTTTTTTCATTAATCTATCTTTCAGACTACCACAAAATTACCGCACTACTGTCATTTTTCATTACTGTAGTAAGAATTGACACCACCAAACACATTATCGTGGTATTCATTATGAAATTGAGTTTGCTATTCTGGTTCAATCAGAGTTGGCTCTGAAATCCATTTGATTGAAAGTACACGAATTTTTTTTTTTAATTTGTATGTGAATTTGCAGTCGGTGATGGTCGGCTGAAGACTAATATTCATAGGAGTTATTACAAAAGCAAGTACCTTAGTTATTCGAGAAATGAGAATTGTCTTAGACATTCCTTATATCGTTCATCACTAAAGACCGTAATAGTAGATTTTAAAAAGCCACAACCAAGCACCCCTCACTATTATTAACAATCTGGACAATGTTTCTGGCTTGAAAATAGACCCAACTATTTTGGACTAATCCTCACGTTTCTCAATCTCTTTGAATCATTTGTTCACCTTGTACTATTTCGGGTAGGAAACTTCTTCGAATTCCTGCAACGCTTCATAAAAAAATTGTACATTTCCAAACAAGGTTAGCGTTAAGTAAATATTCATATCCGGTCTTGGAGAGACCAATTACTGTGAAAGTCATAAAAAAAGAATGGATGAAGAATGCTATTCGATTCTGGAGATTAATAAAGTTCTAAGCTCAAGAGTCGATTAAAAGTTGGTAGAAATTAATTGACAAATTATTAACTGCAGCCAGACAAACTTCACAACTTTAGTAGTTTTATTTTTGAAGCAGTATGAAAGGAATTAACGGATCATAAAATAGAATACTTGAATGAGTTGAAATTGGAAGCAACTGAAAATTGGAATATAAACCTAATGCCATGGAGGCTGTGCACATTCCTTTGAAGAAGTTTTGGTTATTTTGTACTCCACATGGCAGTCGGAATCAAGACTTGAACCTGAATACGAACGTTTGTCGTTTGGATTCAGCATCACGTGCAGAAACTAATTATTCAAATTGGATGTTCAGTGTTTTCATTTTAATTTGTCCCACTTTTAAAAGGCAGTAAAATATTTATTTTTTGAGGAAAAATGTAGAATAAAAGAGGATTAGTAGTATTTTTCGTTAAGTTTTATGCTGTCCAGTAAAAAAAATTATAAATTGTCAAATGCCAAAAATATTAACATAACTTACTTTTTTTTGAATGGTATATCATTATATTTTTGAAAATATTTATTTTTTCTGCTAACGAAAATATGCCACACTTGCCGTTTCTTTTCATTAGTTTAGAGCAAATTGGTGTAAATATGATAAAAATTAAGAAGAAGAAAACTGTAGTTCACAAACAATGAGCTTATGACTTGAGGCATAAGATGTCCGGAGGACTGCTCATTGCTAATATCCTATACAATAGGACAAGTTGGGTCGAAAATCCATCAGAAAACAACTACTTTCCTGGCTAACACCACGACAAACATTGAATTACATCTGATGAAATTTCCGTGCAGAGTTCCTACAAGGTTATCTCTGCAATTGCTTGTTGCATGGAAATGTTCATCAAAACATTCGGACCACCTATATATCGATTTCGGGTTGTTGCCTCTCATCAGTATAGGGTAGGTCTAGCAGTCAATAACTAATGACTGCAATGAAATTTCATCAGATGTAATTCAATGTTCGTCGAGGCATTAGCCAGGAAAGTAGTTGTTTTCTGATGGATTTTCTACCCAACTTTTCCTATTGTATAGGATATTAGCAATGAGCAGTCCTCCGGAAATCTTATGCCTCAAGTCATATGCTCATTGTTTGTGAACTACAGTTTTATTCTCCGTTTTATACGGTCTTGACGATCGTGGTTCATGGGTATTGCTTAGTTGGGTGGCTGGCGCTGGGATGGCGCTCGCAGTTTGGAGTTATCCACTATGCGTGCGAAATCTCAGTTTCGGTCTTGAAATGGATTTGGTTATCGATTCATTCGTTGCAGTCATTAGTTATTGACTGCTAGACCTACCCTCTACTGATGAGGGGCAACACCCCGAAATCGATATATAGGTGGTCCGAATGTTTCAATGAACATTTCCATTCAACAAGCAATTGCAGAGATAACCTTGTAGGAACTCTGCACGGAAATTTCATCAGATGTAATTTAATGTTCGTCGTGGCATTAGCCAGGAAAGTAGTTGTTTTTTGATGGATTTTCGACCCAACTTTTCCTATTGTATAGGATATTAGCAATGAGCAGTCCTCCGTACATCTTATGCCTCAAGTCATAGGCTCATTGTTTGTGAACTACAGTTTTCTTCTCCGTTTTATACGGTCTTGACGATCGCGGTTCATGGGTATTGCTTAGTTGGGTGGCCGGCGCTGGGATGGCTCTCGCAGTTTGGAGTTATCCACTGTGCGGGCGAGATCTCAGTTTCGGTCTTGAAATGGATTTGTTTATCGATTCATTCGTTGCAGTCATTAGTTATTGACTGCTAGACCTACCCTATACTGATGAGGGGCAACACCCCGAAATCGATATATAGGTGGTCCGAATGTTTCGAGTCATTTCCATGCAACAAGCAATTGCAGAGATAACCTTGTAGGAACTCTGCAAGGAAATTTCATCAGATGTAATTCAATGTTCGTCGTGGCATTAGTCAGGAAAGTATTTGTTTTCTGATGGATTTTCGACCCAACTTTTCTTATTGTATAGGATATTAGCAATGAGCAGTCCTCCGGACATCTTATGCCTCATGATAAAAATTGTAATTCTTCAGCAACATCAAGAATTGTCATGGTTTCGCACGAATTATTAAACTTCATACGTGGATATTGTTCCATGACAGTTTGATGATCAATAAACAAAAGGAGATATTCCATGGAAGAGAAATATTTTATGTTCGATATTTATCGACAGTGGTGGTGTTACAAAAGCTCTTAGAAGATATAGACTGTATTTTCCAGGTAAAGAACTCCATCTAAAAAATGTTTTATAGACTTAAGAAGAACTTTTTCGAGACTGGTAGCCTCGAGTGAAAAAAACTGTTAGGCCAAAACCGGTTTTGACAGAAGAAACAGACATCGATATTCTAGCATATCTTAGATCCAATACTCTAAATTCATCAAAAGATGCCAGTGTTTATTGGATCAGCCCAAGCAGTGACTAAAAAATACAAATTTGGCCCATACAAGCTAAAAATGTGCAAAAGTTGACACCAGCGCAAAAGGATATCAGACATTAGCTCAAATAATAAATATTTTACAGCCCTTTAAGTGGGACAATTTAAAATGAAAGCACTGTACATATTTCTTCCGAAACATCGCATCAGAATCAGAATATATTCTTATGTTGATTTTTCAAAATGTTATGTAATTGTTAACTAACAAATTTTTTTTCCGATCTCCGTTCTCACAACGGCGACATAAAAGTTGACCTATAAAGTTTTTGCTCCTTGGTGTATGCTCAAGAAGATCACGTGATAAAAGCTTATGAAAGTTCTTCATTTTGTTAATTGTTTAAAGCTAAAATTAAATGAAGTATCAAAAAATTATCTTAATTTTTTTCAAACAAATGTTTTATTTACCTATTTATAAAGAAATAGGCAAGTTTAGTAGGTATATTAAAAAATTTTTTACCATTTTGTTGCCATGGCAAAATGAGGATAAAAAAAATAATTTTTTTTCGTTGTTTTCTAATCGTTTTCTTATATTTCCACTGATTAAATAATTAATTAAGAAATTATTTTACCTTCAGGGTAACAGAAATTTTTTTTTTCTACTCCTATGTTAGTAAACATTGTTTTACAAACAGTTCACTCTATAAGTAAATCCATTCTTACGCACAACTGTGCGTAAAGAATAAAAACGCACAACTGTGCGTCATGATATGATGGCTAGTATAATAGGTAACAATCAAGTTGCCTCTTGAACCACTCAAATCGTGACATTTATCTGTCTTGCGTTTTAAATATTTGACAGTGACATTGTCACTTTTTGAGATTTGAAGTTCAAATCGATACTTCATAAATTATAATCCGATCTTTAATTTTATATCTACAAATATGAGCAACTCCGATAATGAAATGAGCGCAACGCCACCGGAAATTGTTCTTCAGGCTGCTTCTGCTATGGAGAATATTCTGCCGCAAAAATCAAAGGATAGATATGAAAAAGCCTATCAAAAATTTATGGAATGGAGTATGGATAACCACGTGAGTACGTACTCCGAAAATGTATTGCTCGCCTATTTTAATATATTGACCAAAACATTTAAACCCTCCTCGCTCTGTTCATCATTTCTATGCTATATAGTACAAAATTGTATTTTCTTAGATTTAATTTGTTGTTGTTGGAAATTAAACCATAAACTGCGTTAGTTACCTTCATTTTTTTATTACTTAAAGCTTAATCAAACGCACCATCCAGTATATAAGAGTCGTAGAAAAAGTATAGTACGTATTACGTGTTGTAAAGCAATTACGCACTCATGTAATTACCGCACTCACCGCTACGCGGCTCGTGCGCAATTTTTCCATTCGTGCGTAATATGCTTTTTACAACACTTGATACGTAATATACTATTTATTGATGATTTTATTGTTAATATTTTTTTTTCTGAAAGTAAAAATAATAATAATAATGTTTATTCACCATCTTTCCATATACAAATACAAAAAATACAATACACATCAATTAATAATACTAACAGTAGTAGATCACAGAAGTAGTATAATCTATTTGTGTATGTGATTGAGACAAAAAAATTAATTGTATTAATAATCGGTGGAGTTCGACACATAAATAAGGTAGAATACAAATGTTATAACTTAAATGTTACATAAATAGAGGGTAGAGGTACATGAAACGTTTCTTTTTTTATGGAGGATTCAACAAATCTAATTTTTAATCTTAATTGAGGTTGAATATAATATTTGTATTAAATTATGTTTCATAAATTGAAGGGTAGGTTACAGTCAGGATCATTTTCTTTATGTGTAACATTATACTTAATTTTTTTATTTTTAATCTTTTAGGTACTTATACCTATTTCCAATATTACAGTTATAGCGATGAGTTGATTCAAAATGTAAAAAACTGATATAATTTTCAAACTATACTACTATACTATAATGGACATTTATATAAAGAATTAATTAATCTTCAAAAGTTTGTAGATATTGTTGATCAGCTGTTATATGCATTAGTTTATACAAATTAAAATGTTTTTTTGACATTTTCGTAAATATTTGTTAAAACGCGTTGAATGCGTTAGCCAATATTAAGCTTAATTCATCCAGTGCGGTATCGCTTTTCCGTGCCCTATATCGATCGAATCTACTCTGCGGTATAGGTCCTCGGTGCCCGATATGTTGAAAACAATAAAGAGACATCTAAACTAAAATAGATTAATTAAGTCGGTAATTTATGTATTGGAGTATGTTCATCATTCCCCACAACACAAGTATTAGCAAGCACAGCGTCGGTATCCGGTGACCAGAACTGCACACAATTATTGTTGATATTTTCATTCAATTTATTTTTACCAAATTTTGAGTATTTTCTTATTATTATTTTTCACTAAAAACATTGGAATTCAGGCATATCTCTTACAAACAAATGTCAATTTTATAATTAATTATGAAAATCATACGTTACAAGAAGCAGAAATATCGAAATTTTACACTGAAAACTTGCCTTTTTATGCAAATTATAGAAACAGTCAAGGGACATTCTTGTCTGCATGAAACTGTTGTTTCTTCAACATATTCATGTGGTAGACAGTCGTTATATCGAAAGAATTATGTAAGGTTATTCTATTTACGTAAGATTATTCAGGTCAGGTTAGGTTGGCTAGTAATTTACTCAAGTTGAACTAAGTTAATGGAGGGAGAGGATTTTATTGGAAATTTCCTCCTCTAAGAGTCATTTTTTGAAATACCGGGTGACAATGATATCACTTTCGGGCTGCCATTTTTTTTAATTTTTCACCTAGTATAAAGAAACTTGGCACAGTTATTATTTGAACTAAATGTCAATTGACTGGTTTAACGACAAATTTCTACAACTTCCGGTTTCCCTGGAAATGACCTTAACTTTCGATATTTAAATGGGACACCCTGTATATTGTTTATTTTTAGGATTGTTCAAATCATTCTACATCCGAATCCATAATTTTTTAATTGGTTTTGACACAAATTATATTTTTAAATCAAATTTTAATTTTCAATCTAGGGTGCCATGACCATCCTAAAATTTCTCCACTTAGACTCTCAATTTACAGAAAAATCTAAAAAGAATATCTTTGTTTGTTAGCCTAGAGAAAAGCTATGAAGTTTTTAATTTAATTTTTTGTATTAATTAAAAAAACTATGACTTCGAGAATCGGAAAAATTTAAATTAATAATGAAATAAAATTGAGTTGGAATGAAAGATGGTAGTATGTGTTATACATTTTTGGATTCGTCTTGAAATATTGCATATAATAGTGTTATGAAAGTGATATGGTTACATTTAAGTTTTTTGAATTATTACAAAAAAATTAAATTATACAACTTTTCAGCCTTTCTCTAGGCTAACGAACAGAGATAATAATCTTTTTAGATTTTTCTGAAAATAGAGAGTCGACGTAGAGAAATTTTAGGATGGTCTAGATTGAAAATTGATATTTGATTTAAAAATATAATTTATGTCAAAATCAATTGGAAAATTATGAATTCGGATGTAGAATGATTCAAAGAATCCTCAACAATATACAGGGTGTCCCATTTAAATTTCGAAAGTTAAGGTCATTTCCAGGGAAACCGGAAATTGTAGAAATTTGTAGTTACATCAGTCGAATGACATTCAGTTCGAATATTAACTCTGCCAAGTTTTGTTTTATAGGGTGGAATAATAAAAAATGGCAGCCCGAAAGTGATCTCGTTGTCACCCGGTATATCAATTTTCAATATCTTTTGAGTTATTAGCAAAAAAGTGAAAGCGTCCTTTTTTATCTTAATTTGTTACTAACAATTGAAATTTTTCATGTGCTGCAGAATCATTGAAATACATTTTGCTACACGTCATCCCGAATCCAATGAGCTATCGTTAGTATTTTTAGGAGCTCTATGACTAATTAACACCGATTTGAACTTTTTGACAACTAACGTAAATTAAAATAGACAAATAATATCCCGAATTGGTTAACACCGATTTGAACTTTTTAACAACTAACGTAAATTAAAATAGACAAATAATATCCCGAATTGGTAATCAATTCGGATCTCTAGTTTCCTCCAAATACTCAAAAAAGTAATTCTCTTTATTACATTCGAGAAAATTGCACTTGGTAATGAAACAGCATGTCAAAGTGTAATAGTAAAATGAATCACCAGTGACCTGAAGCTGTTTGTGTCTCCGCCCTGATATCGTCCTTTCAAAATTGAAGCAAATACAGCAATCAACTTCAAAGGAATTGAAGTATCTATAGAGAAGTGCACTTTACAAATCATTTCGTGATAGGGATTGTGTGCATGGAAGCGTACTCAGCATCAACAAAGGCCATCAAAATTTGATATTGGATTCGAGTTAATGACAGACATTTTTATTTGTCATATTGGGCACTACACATTCAGAAGCCGAATGGGGCCATTATAACAAAAATAATCACTTTTGGAACTAAAAATAGTTGGACATTTTAATGAACTATGAACTGATTCTCTAAAGTAACGAACAGTCGTTGCCGAACGATAATGAACCCTTCACTCCCATAAACACCTACTTCGTAGGCTTATTATGGCAAGTTCCTGTCAGAAAACAACTACTCCCCTGGCTAAGACCATACGACGGGTATTGAATCAAATCTAACAGATACTTGTGCAATGTTCGTCAAAATTATCATCAGAGGACGCAATTGCAAGTGTCTTCTGTGACCAACCAGCAGAATTATTTTTTGATTTGGACAGGGTGACCACCTGCAGACTAGTTTCGAGGTTGTTGCCTCTCATCAGTGCAAGGATAGGTCAACACAGACAGCACTGAAGACATCTGTTCCCCACCCAAATCATTACTCACTCCGTTGCTTGGTCACCAATGGTTCTCTTAACCCGGAGATTCGGAGTGTTCTCCCTCTGCTCGCTAGGTGGAGCGGCCTAGAAACCGCTTCATCGCGAGAACCAGAGGTGACCAAGCAGCGGAGTGTGTAATGATTTGGACGAGGAACAGATGGCTCCAGTGCTGTCTGTGTTGACCTACCTTTGCACTGATGAGAGGTAAAACCTCGAAACTAGTCTGTAGGTGGTCAGCCTGTCCAAAACAATAAAAATGGTTTTGCCGAACTTCATATTTAGATTTATAGACCATTGCACCAAAATTGGAACACTGATTGATGGAATGATTTTTTTTTCAGTTTGTAAATAATTCAATAATTCCAACAACATCAAGCACAAAGTGGAATTTCTAATTTAATGTTCTTTATTTGTCTCCCATACTAGTCTGAAGTATACCTGCATCAATGCAAAGCCTTTATTGCTACTTGACTAGCCAGAAGGTTGGTTTCTAGGACATCTTCTTTCGCAGACTGCTATAGTACGGTATTGAACTTTGGGGCACAGCCATTGAGTCCCCTTCCACATTTATAATACAAAAAATAGCAATCAGAACTATTTTTGGCTTGAGCTATAGAGAATCATGCATTTCACAAAATATTCACACTTACCAATCTACATCTACAAAGTTTCACTTCTCATCCACAAAAAACGTGATTTTCTCTTACATCCTCATACCCTACCCGGAATCAATCAATAATATTACCAAATTACATACAGCAGAACTCGCAAGGGACCTTTGTACATGGGTATCAAGGTTTGCAATCACCTTCCTCAAACACTCAAAATGTTAGCCAACCGAAGATTCAAAATGGAACTCTTCTATAATCTTGATCAGATTTATCAATTCAGTGTTTAAAGCATGCCTCTTTATTTATGTCAGAATGTAACGCTTCGAACTGATAATGACTATAACCTAATATGATGCTATTATTATTTCTATATACTTGAGTATTTATACTTTGTGAGCTAGTCTTTCCCTATGCTTTTGGCAGTAAGAAGGTACCAAATTAATCTCGCGAGTGCAAACCGAAATGGTTATTAACTTTGTTTGAAATATAGTGGTGATGTCAGTCGAGTCGAGTAACACACTGAAAATATTTTGCGAGGTTTCAACAGCAATCGATTAATAGTCTTCATCCCTGAAAAAAAGGGAGTCAGAAACGATTTTTTTTTCTGAGTGGTGAAGGCTTGTATGATTGTATAAAGATAAAAATAATGAAAAGAATTTTCGAGTTTTAAATGAATAAAAAGGATATTTTCACCCATTTTTGAACATTTTCGTTCAGTTGGTGTTGTTTCATTTCAGTATCGAAGTCTATCATTCACTTAGTTAAACGACTTTCTCCTAGACGTTTCCTTGTGAATAATTTTACAAAAATGTGTGGTTTTCGAGAAATGAGTTTCCTTGCTTTATTCCATTTGAAATGGGGAATATCCAGCTTTATCAAAGTCAACTAATAAAGGTTTGGTTCAGCCGTCGACCAGTGAAAACTAATTATTATTTACAATTCTGGATTCAGAAATGGAACTGAATTTCTTTTAAATGACACGCCCCTCAGGTTGCTCATATAGCCAGTATGACATCTGGCACAGGTTTGGATCGGGAATGGGAAAAAATAAAACTCATTCGGGTCGATCGAACTTTTACAATTAATAGCTTCTTTCAACATGTATTATCACTTGGGGGGCAATACTCCATAACATTTTTATATTAGGAAAAACCAGAATGTTGGACGAGTTTCGTGATTTGGGATGTTTTTTTTAATTCAACGTAGCAGCTTCAAAATAGCGGACGAAATTTCTGAATCTTGGTCTGATTCTATTTTGAGTTGGTATAGGTATAGGGATTTTTGTGGTCGGATATCATGATTTTTTTGTCAATGTTTGATAATTCGAAATGACAGCTACAAAACGGTGGACGAATAATTAATAATACTTTTTTGTCAAAATGAAATAAATCAAGATGGCGGCCCAGATATTTAGGGTCAGATTCTATTGAAAATTTGTATCTAACAGCCGTATGCATAGTCAATCGCCAGCGACTCGCCAGAGTTTCGCCGTTCGCTACACAAGGATTATAATGCACAGTCGAGCTCCAAAAAAGTGACAACTATGCGATAAGTCACATTTTGGCGAAACGCTGGCGATTTACCACTTTTTTGGAGCTCGACTGTGTATTATAGTTCTTGTGTAGCGAGCGGCGAAACTATGGCGAGTCGCTGGAATTGACTATGCATACGGCTGTATGAGTTTTTGGAATAGGAGATGAGTTTATCAAAACTAAATAATTCAATATGACATATTTTACGAATGATCTAAAGAAAATATTCGGTTTCAGTGTATTTGAATGAAATCTTTTCTCAAAAACATTTTTTTATTTATATTTATCAGGAATTACACTCTTCACTTCGTCAGGGCTATTTAGCGAGAATGTCGGAGTTAGTGGCATATTTTTACGCATATTACTCAATAACTTGTTCTTGTGACTCCCAAATCGGCAACTCCGATCTAAATTGGTTTCCAATACAACGGTTTATTTGGGTGGCGCGGCGTTTTTGATGTTCCATTGAAGTTGAAAAGCTACAGCGGACTTTTTTCGATTGTTCCAATGGGGCAGCGCGGCAAGGTAAACGAACGAAACATTGACCTAATACCAGGTGATTGTTACGGCTTTGTTTGTTTCTTTGGCTGCATTTATATCGAGAATCGTAATCATTCGAATTTATTCAATCAACTTTTTTATTTTCATCAATGAGTCTATGTTGAAGAAGTATCACAATTATTTTTATCAAATTCAAGGACAACACAATATAACCAGAAGAAAATATTGCGATTTAGTTATATATACGTGAAATGATTTCAATGTAAAAAGAATACACAGAGACGTTTGTGACTGGGAATCAATAATGCTTCCAAAGCTGAAAGCATTTTATGTAAATTGCATTCTACCTGAAATTTTGGACGGGTATCTTCCTAGAGGAATGAGAATTAGGGATATATGTTTCTAATGTTGTTGAAAGTAGAGAAAAAAATTTAGAAAAAGAAAGAAATTGCAAATTTTTTTCAATATTCGGTTATATTAAAATAAAACATTGTTTAATTTATTTTTAACAATTGTATTAATTCACATCGGTTGAATTGAAGGCTTCACGGGGATATAGTCTTATATTGTTTCACCCTTTATATGGAATAAGACATATGTACCAATGTACCTAAACTATGGACCTTTCCTGCAAAAATTACATTCAAATCGAGAAAATAGTTTTCAAGAAAATTGCGATCAGATCTTATTGGTCAATATTTTCAATAACTAACTTGTAAGTCAATTTTGATAACTGATTTTTTAATTTTTTATTCATGATTCCTCATCTAATTTTATATTTTCGAATCAATTCAAATTAATGCATTCATTCACACCTAACTAGTAATTTTGAACAGAATACGACCATAACGTACAAAATAAACCAAATCCATCGTGGAGCTGCCATTTTGAATTATTGAAATTTTATGAAAAATTCATTATCTCCAACCCCAAATTAACCTTCTTACATAGAATTCGACCATAAATCACAAAACTCGTCTGCCATCTTGAATTCCTGAATTTTTACAGAAAAATCATTATCTTCGAACCCACAAACCACTACATAGGTTATTATCTTAGAACCCGCCCTAAAATTACAAAACTTTTCCGTCATTTTAAATTCACGAATTTTAACAGAAATCATCAGGATCTCTTAACCCAAAAACCGATTTTGAATCGAATCGGACATAATCACAAAACTCGTCCACCATCTTGGAACCACCATCTTAATTAATCAATTTTGACAAAAGATTCATAATCTCTGAGCCCGAAAAACCCACAGAAAAATTTTGAATCGAATTGGACCATAATCACAAATCTCGTCCGCCGTTTTGAAATTATTAATTTTGATGAAAGATTCATAATCTACGACCCCGAAAACCATATAACAAATCTCGCTTTTTTGTTTTTTCTTTAAAAACCACCTCTACTGGAATTATGAACAGTGAACACCTATCAAATATCAAATCATTCGGACGTCTGCAAGTGAAAATTTTGTTCAACGATTCCATTACATACCTACATATATCATACAGGTCAAATTAGTATCAAACGTGTAATAAGAAAAACAAGTATTCCATAAAATTAATTCTGGTCCAGTACATTTTTAAAAAATAATAGAATAGACTGTTTACGTCAGCGTTGTATATTTATTTTGTGCTGCATGCATGTCATGTTTTATTTGACATTGCCTTTCATCTGATATTTCAGACGTCATTATCTATTTATTTTTGGGGTGTACTTCTTAAAATTCACATTCAAAACATTTCCGAGATAGTTCAAACAGATTTTGCTAAAATATTTTTTCAATTCTTGATACATTGTGTGACTGGATTCCATTATATTTATTCATTTAAAATTTTCGTGCAAACTCTCAGATTACCACGAAAACAAACAGGTTTCAATCTAGATTCGTAATTTAGAAAAACAAGCACCGAATTAACTAATACGGATTTCGGACCTGTATCTTACGAGAATCGCCAAGTTAGAAGTGAGGCGGAGTTTGTATTTATTGTGTTTTTTATTCAGGAGGCTAAAGACCGTTAATGGATTTGTTTATAGGAACTTTATATATTGTCACAGAATATTCCCAAGAAGATTGTCGATTTTATTAGGAATCACTCTGTTTAATGCCTATATGGTTACAGCTACTAGAGCAGAAAAAAATAAACTGGTCATCACACAAATGAGACCTGCACAAAAATAGCGAATATGCAAGGGTTTTCGGACACCAAATAAAAATTATTAGCTGGCTCCATGCCCACATGAACAATATCGATATTACCAGAAATCGCAGAAGAGGAAATGTAATCCTTTCTGTAACAAATAGAAACTCAAGTGGTTTCGACGAAAGTGTATTCGTCTTGAAAACGATATTCTTGACATCAAAACTTTTCATCCTCCCTGCTTTTTATCTGTTTACAAAAAGGTCTCCGTGGGAATCGTCGTGCAAAACAGTCCTTTGAAGCAGTTGTACATAAACTGAATTTTCTTGGAAATATGACGACAGATGCGGTATTCGGAGAATAGTGGATGAAAGGGGATTTAGCACAAAAAGCGGATAGGGTGGTTATTCTATACTTGAATACAAATTTCTAGTTACAAATTTATGCAAACTTAAATATGTCGAATAAGATTTTATCAAGTGTGTGTAAACGTGTTGGTTCCACAACAATTAAACAAAAAATACTACCCAGTTTGTACATCAGAGAAATACAGAAAGTATGTTGCAGTAAAACCTGATGTGCTCCAAATGAATTAGCCTATTCAGAACAATGATAAGTTACTAACAATAGTCTTGTAAACGGTGTAACTCATCTGGTCAAATTGATTCATTTGCCCTTTATACTTGTATAGATTTTGTTGATTTGACATACTTTCATTTTTGAAAAATACGGTTATCAGTAAAATGTGCTCCGATTGAATTTAACTATTCGGAATACCATAAAGAGCTGGCAATTTTTTTTTTCAACGGCAGTGTTGTAAACCTCGTAACTTGTCTGAGTCAATTGCTTATTTTTTTAATTTTCAGATTATAGGTTAAAACTGCAAAAAATTTGTTGGTCTTGCTATCAGGAATTCTAAACGTTACGGCAACACCCATATTACTAATGTTATATAGGGTCAGTTTAGTAACACGTCTCTAAGGCATACTCCTCCAATGCCAACCGTCTATAACATACATTTAAAAATTAATTATTTTTCATTCCTTCATCATTGTATATTTTTATTATCTAAAGCTTTGATTAAAATGTGTCAAAATCATGCCGCGATAACTTGTTGTTTTTTTTTGGCTATTCTACAGATTTGTTTTCCAATATAGTCATGTTGAATTTCAGTCCAAGAAACGAGGAAGTGGATGGGAGGAAGGGATGTGCAAAAATTAATATCCGAAAAATAAAAATATGAATGCATTGGAAATTAAAATTCAGGATGAGTTTCTATTTCATGCGACTCGATCCTGATTACCGAACATAACCTAAAAAATTGGCAAAGTTGCGAAAAGCGGTTTTTTGTTGATAATTAAAAAACTACAGCTCCGATCAAAAAAAGTTGAAGCAGGAAATTGTAGGTATTAGAAAGATCTATCAATTTCTTAATTTTGTTTTTATAGAACTGCCTTTTATGAAAATAGATTTCTAGCATGATTTCACGCATTAAAAAAAAAATGAATTCCTACGATCACTAGGAGCCGAGATAATGTTTTAATTTCAAAAAAATCTGGAAGGCGCAATAATCATCGTACAACAGTCACCTTCGTGAATATTGAGGTTGAATACCTATATTTTCGATAAAAAATACTAGGATATGTCTAGTTCATTTGCAGTGTTTTTAGTTGATGAACAAAGTGAGGCGTGCAGGAGCGGAGCGATGCAATTTTAGCGGGTGGCGCAGTGGGGATACAAATACTGTTGACATTAAAGACACTTTCGTTCTGACAGTGTTATTGAAAAAGAAAAGAGAAGTTATTGTCAATTGAATACCCTATAATTTTTTGATATCATTGATACTTATCGAGTTATATCGGAAAAACCGTAAAAAATCGGGTTTTCTACAACTCGTTTATTGTAAGGTATTGAAAATTGTTACTTACAGTTTTGTGTAGCCTATGGCATGCCAAAAAAAGTCTTTTCCAAAAAAATTGATGAATATTGATAATTTTTCAAAATATATAAAGTTTTCTGAAAAAAGATGCTCTCTCAATATGGCTACTCTTGCTCGGGGAATGATGCTACAGTAACCAGGGCTTATTTTTTTCTGTAGGAGTTGTACTTTCATATTATCGAATAAGTATATTGATTCTATTTATTTTAAGTGTCAAAAAATTACTTTAAAAAATTGCACAATTTTTTTAAATGTTTTTTTTCTAAATAAATTTCTTAATTTTGTTTTTATAGAACTGCCTTTTATGAAAATAGATTTCTAGCATGACTTCACCCATTAAAAAAAATTAATTCCTACGATCACTAGGAGCCGAGATAATGTTTTAATTTAAAAAAAATCTGGAAGGCGCAATAATCATCGTACAACAGTCACCTTCGTGAATATTGAGGTTGAATACCTATATTTTCGATAAAAAAATACTAGGATATGTCTAGTTCATTTGCAGTGTTTTTAGTTGATGAACAAAGTGAGGCGTGCAGGAGATGAGCGATGCAATTTTAGCAGGTGGCGCCGTGGGGATACAAATACTGTTGACATTAAAGATTCTGACAGTGTTATTGAAAAAGAAAAGAAAAGTTATTGGTTCAATATGAAGTAGTAGTGTACATTGCAAAAGAAAACATATGTGAACAACAAGCCGAAATACCCAATATTTTTAAAGCACAAGCCACTTTGAACGCACGAAATAAGTTTTCAGTGCTATCCCCACTCCGCCACCCGCTACAGCTATCGCGATCCGCGTCTGCACGCCTCACTTTATTCATCAATTAATAATACTGCATATGAACTAGACATATCCTTGTATTTTTTTATTGAAAATATAGGTATCCAACCATAATATCCATGAAGGTGACTGCTGTACGATGATTATTGCGTCTTCCAGATTCTTTTGAAATAAAAAAATTATCTCGGCTCCTAGTGATCGTAGGAATTCAATTTTTTTTTGAGCTTGAAATCATGCCAGGAATCCATTTCCATGAAAGTCATTTATATAAAAACAAAATTAAGTAATGTATTTTAAAAAACATGTAAAAAATTGTGCAATTTTTTTAAAGTAATTTTTTGACACTTAAAATTAAAAAAATCAATTTACTTATTCAATAATATGAAAGAACAACAAAAAAATAAGCCATGAATCGTTACTGTAGCATCATTCCCCGAGCAAGAGTAGCCATATTGAGAGTGTATCTTTTTTAGAAAACTTCATATATTTTGAAAAATAATCAATATTTATCAATTTTTCAAAGAAAGACTTTTTTGGCTTGTCATAGGCTACACATAACGGTAAGTAACAAGTTTGAATACCTTACAGTTAACGAGTTATAGAAAACCCCGATTTTTCACGGTTTTTCCGATATAACTCGAAAAGTATCAATGACATCGGAAAATTATAAGTCATACAATTGATAGATCTTTTTGATTCCTACAATTTCCTTATTTGACTTTTTTCGATCGGAGCTGAAGTTTTTTAGTTATCAACAAAAAACCGCTTTTCGCAACTTTGCCAATTTTTTAGGTTATGTTCGGTAATCACGATCGAGTCGCATGAAGTAAAAACTCATGCTGAATTTCAATTTCATATACGCTCATATTTTTTATTTTTCGGATATTAATTTTTGCACGCACTTTTCCCTATTGCTTGGACTATTTTCACATATTTCTTGATTCAACCATAATCTGAAATGAATCAGTATTTCTGAAAAATGTTTGCAGAAGGATCCCTGAATAACTTGTTAATCAGTCTTTATAGCGTCTGTATCAGATTTAGGTGAATTAACTGTCATAGTTGCATTTGTTGTTTTAATTATACAGTTCTCCAGTAGACGACGGCTGTATAATACGATTTTAAAACCAGATATAGTGGTCAAAGTTTAAGTATTCGAGAAAATTTTTGAGAAGTACTGCCCACCCAATTTCCGGATGCAATATGTAGGTAAATTAAGAAAATTTTCCGAAATCGTCAAAACTTTTTCAAAATTCCTACGTGTTCTATCACTGTTTTTATGGGTTTCTCATATTTCATTCTCACGAATTTTAACAACTTTTTTCGAGAAGAAGGATCCGAGCCCCGTACACAACAAGTTTTTGTGCTATGATTTTGGCCATCCGAAACCGTCGGAATTGTTTCCATTTTCCTACGCGTTCTCTATGTAGCCTGCAGGAGAGAGGAGATATATTTTTTTAGGTATTCTGTTGTAACCGGTTCTTAAAAAATACAAATTTTGAACTGGAAAGACAGACTAACAGACATACAAGCGAGAAGAAATTGTTGAATAAAACCTTGTAAATAAAATGAACGTAAATAATTTTTTATTAAAACAAGTTTCTATTCATAAACTATTGAAGTAAAAAGTACAAAATAATATTTAATGTATGAAAAACGAAGAAGTTTTGGAAATTTTATTATTTTCTCAAAAGGTGAGGTTTTATTTCACGTCTCAAGATTTAAAAAAAAATATATTTCAATGTTTAGAAGTTCTTCGTTTTTCATACACCGAATATAATTTTCTACTTTTTAGTTAAATAGTTAATGAATAAAATCTCGTGTTTTGAAAGATTGTTTACGTTTATTTTATTTTGTACGTTTGAGCATACATGTAGGTCAAACTACCAAAATTATTCCTCGGCCCGGTGTTTTCTACTATTTCTAAGGATTTGTACAATTTTCTTTTAGTTAATTTTATTGAAAATATGAACAGGATGTTCATAAAGTCAGTTGTGGAATCATCTGCGACTGAAAGTTGGAATTTAGTCGCTATTTTCCATCGTACAAGATAACCTCTCTTGAAAGGGATTTATGTTGTAAAGAGAAACATTCTCAATTGAAAATTGAACCAATACATGACTCCACTGGAAATGTAAAAAACCTACGATAAAATTGAAGTAACTTTTTTGTAATATCTAACAGAAAACAACTTCTTCCCCGGATAAAGCCACGTTGGACATTGAACTACATCTGATAGATATTGGGAAAGACCCTATATAATTCGAGAGAAAATATCTGAAAGTGAAAATTTGCATTTTCATTCAGATAGATGATTATTTATTAAATGTCCAGTTTCCATTGGAGATTCTATCTATAAATGAGATAAGGGAGAATGTTATTCAGAAGTATCATTCACAGAAAATCGCTCACTTCATTGATGCGTGAATTACATCTCTTTCGCTTGGCCTCCAATACATTTTGGTCGACCAAAATCTATTTCACTCTTCTAAGATCATCAGGGAGGTCGGAAGAATTGGAAAACACACTCTTCAGAAGCAATACCACACTGTAATGAGGAATTGTTGGACTATTTCTTGTGCGGTGAAATTTTGAAAATATTTTTCTGACATAAAACCTGTCATGGGTGTGGCATGTTGACTTTATTGAAAATATGAACAGGATGTTCATAGAGTCAGTTGTGGAATCATCTGCGACTGAATGTTGGAATTTAGTCGCTATTTTCCATCGTACAAGATAACCTCTCTTGGAAGGGATTCATGTTGTAAAGAGAAATATTCGCAATTGAAAATTACTTTTCTCATCCATTTTCAAGAAGGACGGTTGGGGCCCAGACCCCCCAAAGTTCATGTTTTTTTTTCGTTGCATTTCACGTCTAAAACGGTGTTTTTGAATTCCTGCAGGGTTGGAGGGGAAAAAATTTGTTGAAATGAAAAATGTTTTGTCTTTCCGTTATTCACTAATTTTACGGATTTTTCCGATTTTATTTTCGCGAGTTCTTATAATTTTTTGGACAAGTACGGGGGTCTGATCCTCCAACTAACATTGCCACGTCTGTAGAAGTTTGTTAGGAATTTCTACGCGTTCTCTATCTAGCCTTCAGTAGGACTGGGTGTAATTTTTTTTAAACTAAAACATTCGACGGTCTGAACTTTTTCACAAGTCCAATTTTTTTTTGTTTTGGTTTTCACGACTTGGAAATTCCTGTGATGTCCAAAGATCATTGTGAGATGTGAGAAAAATTTGGTGAGAATTTGTGTTCTTCTTGAATTTCTGCAGGCTGTATGCCTCAGGGAACACCTCCTGAGGCAGTGAGTTCCGAAGCTTTGCCGTACGTAATTTTCCACTTCCGAAACCGTCTGAAAATTTTCCGAATTCGTACGCGTTGTCTATTCTATTTAGCGTTCAAGGGGGTTCTATATTCTGAATTTTCCGCGACTAGTTTCTTGAAGAAGTGGGGGGGGGGGGTGATCCGAGCCTCTCGACCGTCTTATATTTTCTGTGTTCGAAACCATCGGAATATTTTCCGGATCTCTACTCGTTTTCTCTCTAGCCTTCAGGGTGCCATGGGGGAAGGTAATTTTTTTTTATTTGGTCATTGTCATCAGTACTAAGAATACGTTTGCAAAATTTCTCAATCGGATCTCAGAAAGTGCTAGAAAACTGAAAGCTAGACTGATACATTCGAATAAAACTAAATCAAAGAAATCTTGCAAAAATTGAAAATGATCGACAGACCGGTCAGAATCCAAACCAGCGAAAGTAATAATAGTGAATCGAGTGCAGGGATGTTATAGCGCCCGCCTTATGGTAAAAAAAGCTCATTTTTAATTTTCCAATTTGTTTTATCGTCCATTAGGAACATCTGCTGTTGTTTTTCAGTACCTTCTATATCATTTTCTCTGAAATATTGCCACTATCCTTCTTCTCACGCTTCACCGACGGAGGAAATGCAACAGATTCCGGGAGATCTGCAAAAAGCTGCATTTGCATCCTCCGACCGTAATAGCCCTTCCGGTATCAGCTTGCGGAAAGCTTATGGAAACACCGGAAAAGTAATAAAAGGAATGAAAAGGTATTCACGAAACATGTCGGAGATGAGAATATACGGCTGGAAAGATATACTGTTGTTAGATTTTTCTTATCCATATTTTATGACGGAGATGGATGAGATGGCGAAACGGATTGGGATATTTCGACTCTCAACACTGTGCACAGATGGAAATGAAACTCGAGTTTATCTCGTTATCTTTGATACATGTACATTTGAATAATATCTTTCAGTTGGTGCAGATGCCTGGGCTCAAGATATTCCGAATTCGGATGACAATGTAGGAGCGAAGATATTTCTTGAAATCTCATAACTAGTTGTCTGGGCAATTTTAAAGAATATGTTTTACTGGTTCATTTAACACTGTGAAACCCCCTTTTGGTTTAATATAAAAACGTTGTGGAATTCTCTCCACTACATATTTCATTGTTTCTATATCATAACTTGTAACAACGTCATGTACAAATGTTCATCTCCTTTTAGATTTTTTGTTTAAGAGCAAACACTACCTTGAAGAAACGGGAATGGGTTTTACTCAATCATTTTTTATTTAACGATTTTTTTAACAAATATTCAACTAGTTTATTATTTTCATTCCCACTCTTGATAAATATATGCATAAAAACCTTAACTGGGCGGGGTGAGGAAGAAATTCGACTGCTCGGTATGTGACGCGATATGGTTGGCTCTTAAGTAATCGGCATGCCTCTACTGATTCGAGAACGCATGAATGACCTAAAGTTGAGAGTAAATTTGACGAACAACAGTTTAAAAATGAACATTCCAAGTTCCACTAATTTATGAAACCCGTTGTGAATGTTGAATGACAGTTATCAGTTATCAGCAGTACACTGTTGCACCGAACGTTGTCATTCATCCTTGCCTTGAAATGGAAAAATATTACAGCTGATTTACAAAAATTCTCCACGTAAAACCATATTTTACAAAAAACAACAACAGCCCATGAATAACAGAAAGTATTAAACTTCTAAAGAGATCACGTGACAAAGCTCTGTTTGAATACAGAACTTTTGGATCGCCCGGTAAATGGGCGTACTATAAGCAGCTCAGAAATTATTCTTGCTCAGATCTAGTATTTTAGTCCGTTGCTAAGCAACGAACTTTCCCGGACCGTTTTCGGACCTAAACGGTACGAGAAAGTACTTTTTCGGCAACCATCCGGGAAGTGTTTACTTCTAGGCCGGGAAGTGCTCGAAATTTAATATAAATAAGAATTAGAATGTTTCTGTTGGTATCTATCTTCTGTTCGAATTTCAATATATAATACAAATAAGAACTAAAATGTTCGAAATTTTCAAATTTGGAATCACAGCCAGGGTAGTTTACTCTTGATCATAATTATATTATTTGTTTCCCCCTGTACACCGTTGGGAAATGTAGAAGTTTGAAAACTTGAATATAAGTATTTCGTAATGCACCAATTTTCATTAAGAATAAAATTTTCTGGCAAATCGATAATAAAAAAGTTTCCATATGTTGCAAATTTTTTCGCTGACGCTCGTCCTAGAATTTGGTCTACTCGTCCAAAAAAACAGTATTTTCTGGACTTGTTACGTAAATTACTATTTTCTGAAATCGTTCAAGAATGCCCACTTTCTCGGAGCAACTTCAGGCCTCAAAATATACAAAGCTAGTATTTTAGTCCGTTGATAAGCAACGAACTTTCCCGGACCATTTTCGGACCTAAACGGTACGGGAATAGTAATTTACGTAACAAGTCCGGAAAATACTGTTTTTTTGGACGAGTAGGCCAAATTCTAGGAAGAGCGTTAGCGAGTCCTGGAAGTCTACGAGTCCAAAAAAACTGTTTTCGGACGTGTTGCGTACACTATTTTTTCGGCAACCATGTAGAATAACAAATCAATGAGACGCATTTAGTCTAAGAGACGAAGAGTGGTCGACTTTCACCCATCTGTTAACCGGATGAAACGATTCCAAATTTGAATATTTCGAACATTTCAGTTCTTATTTGTATTATATATTGATTTCGAACAGAAGATAGGTACCAACAGAAACATTATAATTCTTATTTATATTAATATTTGTATTAAAATTTGAGCACTTCCCGGCCTAATCCGGGAAGTACGTATTTCCCGGACTAAGCCGGCACTTTCCCAAAAAAGTGCCGAAAAAGTACTTTCCCGTATCGAAAACGATACGGGAAAATTTTTGCCGGCTTGTTTACATTTTAGACAGTTATTGAATTCACGCAAACAATATGTAGAATTCCTTAGTTTTTGATAATGCTGATTGCGATTTCAGAAAAAATAGTATGCGTACCTCGTAGTAAAAGCACATTCCCAGACTTCAATGCTTCAATTTACATTGTCGTCCGGGAATGTATTGCTTTTACTACTAGTTACACAATATACTATTTTTGTAAGCTATTCAAACACCTTAGGCATCAAATTATAAATTATTATTCCCACAATACTAAAAATGACATTAGCATATTTGACTTCTCAACTACATAACAAGAAAGTGTTACCAATATTATTTTGGATATCAAATAGACGGCACGTGGTACCAATGGTGTAAATATTAGAATCATAGTTATTCTGTCCCACATAATACCCATCAATATCATATTTTCAGAAAGTTTGGAAATTTTCTAATGTTATATCGTTACCAAAAATTAGTCAGCATACAGAAATCAGTAATTTGATATCAAAAAATTTGCTAGCCACCCTACCGAAGGTTCTTGGAAAATTTTTGAACATACAAATTAGGGAACTGTCAGGATTCCGTCGGGGTTATAGTACAGCCCCGCTTTATCAGACATTACTGAGGATTTACTGAAAGATACTAACTAAAATAGCATAATAATTTTTCAATTTTTTTTTTTTTAAATTGCTGAGTCTGATGATATGATGAATCACGATCTTAACAAACTAAACAAAATATCTTGTGATCATTTGCTTAAAATAAACCCAATAAAATTGAATGCAAAATTATTTTGTAAATAATCTGTTCGACAAATAACGCTAGATACATATGTTTGAAGATTGGTGATGATATTATATCCTTTATTAATCATGGAAAACGCCTTGGACTCATCTTTGACTGAGATTAAAAAATATAAGGTCACAAGAAATAATACAGTCTGAGTATTCTGCACTGAAGTGAATATATTTCCGAAGCCATTACCTTCAGACTGATATCAAGAAAGTTTGAATTCCTTGTTTTATCGCAGTTCGATCACTGCCCTTGTATTGAAAATTATAATAAAAAATGTATACAGAAGGTACAAAATACATGTTTGTGATTGATCTATTGAATCTAACGCCAGTCAGGGAATTTTAAGTAAAAGATTGTACAATTGTGGGAAGTTACATAGAGCAGGTTTTTTTTCAAGATTATTAAATGCCTGATAATAACAACTTGAATGTCGGGGCGTGGCGCAGTGGTTAAAGCGTTCGACTCTGAGTCGAAAGGTCCGGAGTTCGAACCCTAGTTGGGCTGGGATTTTTTAAATTTAATTTAACCGGTTAAATTATTAAAATCTCGTGGCTAGACTAGGGTGAGTCCTGCACGATTCGCTGTTGCGTTCCAATTAACAGTGCTGCTCCTAAGGTGGCGTATGGAGTTAGTAACAAGGCCTATAAAGAACACATGGCTAATGACCATAGCAGCCGATGCCAAAACACCAAAGAAAAAAAAAAGAAAAAATAACAACTTGAATATTCGCCGTAGGAATGCATCTACTCATCGGAAAGAAATTTTCAAAAGATCATCTTCATGCAACGTTGCTGTCATCCTCAATGATCATTCATCACAAAAATCATAATTGAAGGTAATCTTTGACTCACTTTCATCTTCATCAATTATTTATAAATTATTAAATTTTACATAATATTCAACTTTTCCAATTTTTCAGGTATCAACCATCTCAACTTTTTGTTTTTGTTTCAGGTGAGGACAAATACAAGAACAATTACATCGTTTGTTTGGTGAGCTATTAATGAAATCCTATTTCTTGAACTCAAGGTCTAGTGTAAATATCAATTTATATTTATTTATTTATTTATCTCATCCAAACAGACCTTTCAGGTCTCATTACATGGAAAATTATAACTAAATAATTGTAAAGAAATATATCAATATTATATAGTAGTGAATATAAATATTTAAAAAAGAAAAATATATTACTTATAGAAAATTAAAATTAAAAACATATATTGTGATTTGCCGTTTGCCAAACTGCCAAACTGCATTCTTTTTAATTGAGTTAGCGACGTTTGATATTCGCCAAACCATATATATTTGATCTCCTTGAGTCCTGTAGGCAAATCGTTTATAAAAAGGACAAAAAGAAGAGGTTTGAACACTGAGTCGCTTCGAATTGATTCGAAATTCTTTTTTTTTTGTACCTAATAATCAGAAATATGTTTTATAAATAACTTTTGAACAGTCTCCGAATATGTTTCTTTAATCCATATTGAGACAGCTTCGAAGGAAGAACGTCATGACAATTTGTGTAAATCGTATCCAACTGAGATTTTTGATGTAGCTCATTGTAAGCTAAATTAGTGAACGTTATTAGATTGCTATCCATCAATTTATTTTTAACAAAGCCTCGTTGTAATATATTTCTCAACAAACTGATATAAACTCTTAAACTGCAATAGATAATCTGTTCGAATAATTTCGATGGTGCACACATTATAGATATTGGTCTATACTAGTCTTCAATTTGTTTTTTTTTTCAGATTTTTGAATAGAGGCAGCTATAGCTGTTTTCCATTCAGTTAGAAAAACACTTATTTTTATATTATTTAATTTGCAATCAACAGGCACTTAGCCTAATTACAGATTACAATACAATACCTTATAACTAGTACACTAGTGAGTGTCACACAAAAAATTAACGTTATAACTTCTAATAACTTCCCAGTATGTTTAGTAAATAGGAAACACCAAACTAACATAAAGTTTACATTTGCAATATTTCATTAATTTGTTTTTTGAATACAGAGATTCTGTCAAAAAATACATCCGAGCTGTCGAGATACTTATTGGCAAGGTTACAGAGTCGATAAATAGGAGCATTTTCCCCTAGATTTGAATGAGGTGTTGAAAGACCGAAAAGAATAGATTTGTTCCTTTTATTGTATTGTGGGACTGAAAACAGTAATTTTGCTAAGACTTGAGTGCAGTCGACATTCTCTAAGTAATTCTGTGTATGGCATGTCAAGTCTGTAAATACCGTGTGTTTTGTAATGAAGATAGCGAAGAAATCGTTTTTGTACTTTCTCAATGTTGTTTTTGTATTCATTGTATATGGGGTTCCAAATAAGCGAACAATACTCTAGTATAGTTTGAACGTAGATTTTATACAGATAAATATATGTTCTTGTATTCCTGAATTCACATGAATTTCTCATTATGAATCCCAAAGCTTTGAGGGATTGATTAACAGTATTATTTATATGATTATTGAAGGTCAGTTTGTTATCAATAGTTATGCCCAAATCTTTTATTTCGTTTTTTCTTTCTAATTTTATGTTATTCATCTTATACTCAAGTAGAAAGCAGGACTTTTTTCTAGTGAATGATAAAGTGTAACATTTTTTAATGTTGAAATACAAGGAATTTTTTGTTGCCCATTGCACTAAATTATCTAGGTCCAATTGAAGTTTCAAGCAGTCCTCAAAATTTTCAATATTTCTATAAAGCTTTAAGTCATCGGCAAATAATTGACAAGAGGAAACTTTCAGGGTGTTCGGTAGATCATTTACCATGCACAGAAAAAGCAGTGGTCCCAAGTTTGATCCTTGGGGAACCCCTGAATTTGCTGGGAACATTGAAGACTTTACTCCTTTGTAAACAACATATTGCTTCCTGTTCATTAAGTATGATCTACAAATACTCAAAAGGTTACCTGTTACCCCCATATAGTTAAGCTTCTTCAGTAGTATATCATGATTGACCTTGTCAAACGCTTTTTTAAAATCTGTCTATATGACATCCAATTGAGCTTGATTTTCCAGTACTTCATTAACAATTTGAGTGAAACACATTAGGTTAGTTGTCGTTGACCTCATATTCATGAAACCATGTTGCTCTTCTAGTATTTGGGGAGATATATGAGAGTAAAGTCTGCTGTATAAGATAAATTCAAAGATTTTACTTGGTACACATATTAACGAAACTGGTCTGTAATTAGTGATCATATTTCTTTTACCTTTTTTGAAAATTGGACAGATTTTAGAGCATTTCCACCTGTTGGGATATGTACCCGTTTCTGTTATTTTGTTGAATATAATTTTAAGGGGCTGTAATAGAAATTCAGAACATCCCTTGAAGATGTATGCTGGAATATTATCTGGGCCTACTGATTTTTTTGGTTTCATTTTTTTAATTGCATTCAAAATTTCTTTTTCTTCAATTTTACCTATGTCTATTGATGGATTGATACATATGTCAGGTTGTTGAAAATTCTCATAATCAACTTGTTGACATAATAAGGTTAAATATAAGTTTCAGAGGTTGTTTCAACCAATCGCTGAAAGTTTTAATTACATAGGGTGGTATACCTTCCATCCCATTATCATAATCCGATTCGGTGATCGAATTCAGTGAAAAACTATCGTTAGATAGAACGCCATGGCTTGCTAAGTCAATATCGTATGTTGTTTCTGCCGTTTAAAAACTGACGAAAAAAAGTTTGCAAATGCAACCAATGTTTTTGTCTCCTCTTTCGTCACTCCCTCCAAACTAAATGTACCCTCGTTTGTAACACTTTTTTTTATTGTTGACATGATTCCAAAAGTAACCAATATTTTCTATTGAATATTGTTCCAGTCTTTTGGTATATTTCATTCCTTCACATTTCACTAATTTTTTTAAATTTTTGTTCTTTACCATGTAAAGGACCCCGCAAACACCTTATGGGATTTGGGTCCCGGTAGATTTTTTTGAATTTTTGGTATGATGTAGTCCATGTTATTCTCAACCAATGTTACCATTGCGCCAACTCAAAAAAATTAACAGTTTTGCTGCTACGGGCGTTGAAATCACCCCTAGCGCAGATTAGACTATTTATTTTTGAATCCGGTAACAATATGTTCACTTGTTTCATTGTTGCTAACGTTGCACAATATTGTGCTGTTTAAAAAAAAAATACCCTCCTCCTTCTTTCCCCCAACTCCTATTACGTAACGAAAAAGAAAATATTTCTTGGGTGCTTTTAAATGTATCGTCGAACGTTTAAATATGCCTTAATAAAGGGAAATAGCAGTTTTGTATGATTATCCCCCCTCCCCCCGAAAGACACAAAATGAAAAAATTTCGGTGGATTTTTCTGAATTTTTAATATGATGTAGTTCAAGTTATTTTGAATCGAAAATAATTGGGTGAGAAACCCCGAAAATTAATAGTTTTGATGCTAGGGGGCGTTGAAATCTCATTTTGCTCAGAATAGACTATTTATTAATATAGGCTGAAACAATTTCTCTACGTATTGTAGTTTAGATTATGCTGAACAATTATGTGATTTCTTATTAAAAAAAAAATCTGAAACCTCCCCTTACCCCCAACCCCTATTTTAAAACACGAAATTTAAAAATATTTGTAAATGCTTTATCAAAATAAATGTTTAAATCAACTAAAATTAGGGAAACTGTACAGTGGTTCAATTTCACCTTTTCCTCCATTCAAATAAATATTGGTGGATTCAAAGGAAGAGGGGAGAGATTAAATTAAACAACTGTACGATTTCCTTCATTTGAACTGATTAAAACATTTATTTTGATAAAACATTTATTTTGATAAAGCATTTACAAGTAGTCGAGAATATTTTTTTGTGTTTTAAAATAGGGGTTGGGGGTAAGGGGGAGGTTTCAGGGTTTTTTTTATAAGAAATCACACAATTGTTCAGCATAATCTAAACTACAATACGTAGAGAAATTGTTTCAGCCTATATTAATAAATAGTCTATTCTAAGCAAAATGAGATTTCAACGCCCCCTAGCATCAAAACTATTCATTTTCGGGGTTTGTCACCCAATTATTTTCGATTCAAAATAACTTGAACTACATTATATTAAAAATTCAGAAAAATCCACCGAAATTTTTTCATTTTGTGTCTTTCGGGGGGAGGGGGGATAATCATACAAAATTGCTATTTCCCTTATTAAGGCATATTTAAACGTTCGACGATACATTTAAAAGCACCCAAGAAATATTTTCTTTTTCGTTACGTAATAAGAGTTGGGGGGGAGGGGGGTAACATTTTTTTTATAAAACAGCACAATATTGTGCAACGTTAGCAACAATGAAACAAGTGAACATATTGTTACCGGATTCAAAAATAAATAGTCTAATCTGCGCTTGGGGTGATTTCAACGCCCCCTAGCAGCAAAACTGTTCATTTTTTTGAGTTGGCGCAATGGTAACATTGGTTGAGAATAACATGGACTACATCATACCAAAAATTCAAAAAAATCCACCGGGACCCAAATCCCATAAGGTGTTTGCGGGGTCCCTTTAGACAGTGACCTCAATCTCCTGAATCTTTCCTTTTCTTTCAATAGATATATTATTCTTTTTGTGAAACCAATAAACCGTCAGATAGTGACAGATTTAGGTGCCCCATTTTCACATACAAGCCTCGAATAGGGTTGAAAAGTAAGTCGATGTTGAGTTAAATGAAGGGAAATTTACGAGTGGCTCGTGGGGAAAACATATGGAAAAATTAAAAAGAATTTCCATTAAATTTTCCAACGACAAAATCTACTTTTCCATTCGCGCCACTCAAGCCATTATGTTTTTCGGTCTAGTGACGATGTAGGTTTTCATAGTTTCGATGGGCTTGCGTGGGAAAATCTGTTAAAATCTAGATTTTTCTTTACAAGATTACAGCCTTATTTTAACCCTTTAGCCACCTTCAACACTCAAGCCTTTGATCTTCCGAAGCCAGGTTCTACTAATTAATGATTAGAAGAACACGGCTCGCGTTAAAATATGGAAAATCGAATTTTCCATGGAAAATCGAATTTTCAATCGAATTTTCCATATGTTTTCCCCAGGAGCCACTCGTAAATTTCCCTCCATTTTACTCAACATCGATGTACTTCTCAATTCTATTCAAGGCTTGTATATGAAAATGGGGCACCTAAATCTGTCACTATCTGACGGTCTACAACTGGAAAACGATTTTGCCTTTCGTGAATTGCGAACCTAGGTACCCACTTATCCACAATACCCTGCCATATGTTATGGAATTCATGTAAGCCACGTTATCATCTGATTTTTCAACAAGAACTTTATCCCAGTTGGAGTTTGTTATAAGTTGACTCATAACAGAGAAATCAGTTTTCTTGAAATTATAAATTTATTTCTTTGGAATTGTTTTAAGTGTTACACTTGACCCAATAGTTATCGAAATACTCAGAGCTGGACGATAGATACATCTCTTCCAATTCAAAAGGCATGTGATCTTTACTAACTGAACACTTACTTATATTATCATTCTATTGACCAATAACCAAATCTAAGGTTCCTTCCTGAAAATGTTTAATGTTCAAGTAAGTAGACGGAAGTCATTAAAGACTATAGAAGGGAATGTTTTTATATTCACTGGTGGATCCACCATTCCACCATCTTCGCTCTTATATCATAAGAACATGAGGGCAAAGCTGGTGGATTGGTGGATCCACGTTAAAATGTAACGGCTGCGCCTCCCCTAGCTAGCACAAATCGGTCGAAGACGGGAGGGTTGCACGTAGGGCTGCAACATGTTGACGAAAATAACGATTTTGACAAAAAGAAGGCTGGCTTGACCGAATTGACTGGATTGTACTCAGCAACCTGTCGAAAATGTCCCTATGGTACTTAATATAAATTGTGAATGCAATTATTAATGTCAACATTACTCGGAGAGCCTAGAGCAAGCTGAGATCATCCTGATCTTGAAGAAGCGTAAACCCTCCCAACAGACCAGAGAGCTATAGTATAGCTTATTTGTTTATTAAACTGTGGCTACTGACCAATCTCTTTGTTAAGAGCGGTTGCCAAAGTGATCGATCGAATTTTGCTGAAACCCTTTTTGTTCGTCGAGCATAGGCCAAAGCTTATCACGGCGGAATAGTTCGGCTTCAGGAAGGTCCTTTGAGGATGCTGAAATTGTCCACGGGGTAAAAAAGGCATTTCATAGTCGGCAAAATACAGAAATGGTTCTGCTTGATATGCCGAAAGCGTTCGTCAAAGTGTTGATAGAGGGATTCATCACAAAAAGGGCAGGCATGCCTTTATACACGATCAAACTCTCAGAGTCGTGTCTGGTTGATAGCTTCTTTCAGGTATAAGTCGATTCTAGTCATTCACCAAGGTATGTACCCGGAGCACGAGAGTCTCTTATAATTCTTTATACTGATTGTCCCAGATCTATTCATACAGTCAATATCTCGGTTATGAAGCGTACAGAAAAAAAATGTCAAAGTCAACTTCTCTCAAATTACACCTCAAAAACCACCCCAACTTCAATTATTCTAGTGGCACCCTGTACATTTTACTTTTGACTTCTGAAGTGAGATCGATTCTATTTTCAATGATGTGCCACACTCAATTTTTTTAAAGACGTCCAACTGACAGAATAAGAAAGTTTGAACAATGTACTAAATTCCATAACCACGAATTTTTCGAAAACAAAAACAATAAAAGTGGTTCAAAATATCTACGTATATTATTCATGTTATATATGTGTTATATTTATTAGTTCAATTATTATTTATTCTTACTGTATATGACTCCTGTACATTTTATGTCACGAATAGCTAGTGATGGTATCTATTGGCAGCAGGGTGATAAACAATTGAAGAAGATAATAAACGAATAGAAAATACAAAAAGTTGTAATTATTATTAAAAGGAAAGAATAAAACATGACGCAGTCGAAAAAAGGATTTTGAAGAACTTGGAACCGTTCAATTTATAATCTCAATTATGGAAGCCCTCCGAAGGCCGCAAAACTTAGAAGGTAATTTGAAAGAAAACTGGAGAAGATTCAAGCAAGGAGTTGATATTTATATGTCCGCTACAGGAAAAGAATTGGGAGATGAAGTCAAAATATCAATTTTGTTAAATTTTGCTGGAGAAGAGGCTGTAGAATTATTCAATACATTCAAATTGAACTCGGACCAGAAAATAGTGTATGCAGAGGAGGTGAAAGCATTCGAAAGTTATTGCAACCCTAGAAAGAACCAGGTATATGAAAGGTTTCTTTTCTATAACAAGAAACAGGAAGAAAATGAATCATTCGATCATTTCGTGACAGATGTCAAAAAATTACTCAACAATTGTGAGTTTGGTGATCAAGAAAAGTCTATGCTCAGAGATAAAATCGTCCTTGGAGTGAATAGTCGCAGTTTGCAAGAGAAATTGTTGGGAATTGCTGATCTGTCCTGTGATAAAGCTGTCGAAATGTGTCGAGCATCAGAAACTACAAAAAACCAAATGTTGTTGGTTAGCAATGAAAAAATGATTGAAGAAGTCAAACGAAAATATCCCCAGAGAAACTACAGAAGCGATGAACGAAGAGGAAAATACCTTTGTTTCAAGTATGCAACAGAACACGAAAGAATGAGATGTCCTGCTTATGGTAAAAAGTGTTCGGGATGTCAGAGATATAACCACTTCAGCAATATGTGTCCAATGAAGAATTCAGTTCGTGAAATAGTCCAAGAGGAAAAAGAGGTCCAACATTTAGAATCAAATTCTGAACTGGATTCGGATATTTTTTTTGTTCATAGTTTAAATGGTAAGGGTCAGAATCAGAAGGCCTGGATTGAAACAGTTAAAATACAAGGTAGATATATAAATTTTAAGCTAGATTCAGGTTCAGAAACAAATACATTGCCATTAAAATTATGCAAAGAACTAGAAAATTATCAAAAAATTCATTTAAAAAACCCAAAGCCACATTTTTGAATTACGATGGCCACGAACTAAATGCCATTGGTATAGCTTACTTAGTAAGTGAAATAAAAAATTCTGAATATAAAATTGAATATTTAATTGTTGATACAAATTCATGTCCTTTATTAGGTATTAATACATGCTCAACACTCAATTTGATTGCCCGAATTAATGAGATTTTTTCACAGCCAGCTGATAAAAATGCATTCGTGTTGAAAAATGACGTATTCAAAGGTTTGGGTGAATTCAATGAAAAGTGCCATCTTAAATTGAAGGACGGATCTGTTCCTGTGGCCAAACCTCCTAGAAGGGTTCCCATGAGTCGTTTACAGGAAAAGTTGAATGAATTAGAAACAAAAGGAATAATTTCAAAAGCTACTGAGCCATCTGAGTGGGTAAGCAATTTGGTTGTTGTTGAAAAACCGGATTCTTCTCTCAGATTATGTATTGATCCCCAAGATTTGAATAAAAATCTGGTAAGGGACTATTTCTGCATTCCAAAAATCGAAGATTTGAAAGAATTTTTACTGGGAAAAACGTTTTTTACGGTTGTTGATCAAAAAGACGGTTTTTATCAAGTAGAACTAGATGAAAATTCTTCAAAGATATGCACGTTCAGCACTATTTTTGGATTGTATAAATTTAATCGGTTACCTTTCGGTATTTGTGTGGCTCCAGAATATTTTCAAAAGATGAATTCAAAATATTTTTCGGATATAAAGGGTGTTTTCATATATTTTGATGATATATTGATAGCAAGTGAAAATATTGTGGAGCATGATAAAACGTTACAAAAGGTAATGAAAGCATAGGGCAAGAGAAATAAATATAAAATTTAACTTTACAATACAGGCTAGAAGAAATAAAATATGTTGGGTTTATCTTCAATAAAGATGGTTGGAAACCTGATCCGAATAAAGTTAAATCAATAACAGATCTTGAACCACCATCATGTAAAAATTACTTGCAAAAACTGCTAGGTATGATCAATTATTTAAGATCATTCATTCCAAATTTGTCAGAACTTACAGTTAATTTGCGAAATTTGCTGAAAAGTTCAGTTGAGTGGCAATGGCTGACTGTTCATGACCGTGAACTAAGTGTTATTAAAGACACAATTACCAAAGCACATATTCTCAATAATTTTGACAGTAAAAAACCGGTCATCATATAGAGTGAAGCATCGAAAATGGTTTGGGTTGTTGCATGTTACAAAATAATAGGCCAATTTCATTTGAATCGAGTAGTTTGACAGATACAGAGAAAAGATATTCACAAACTGAGAAGGAGATGTTGGGTTTATGTTTTGCTGCAGAAAAGTATCATAATTTTATTTATGGTTTAGCTGATGTTACTTTCTTAACAGATCACAAACCATTATTGACCATTATGAAAAAACCTATTGCAGATATAGCTTCCAGTCGTTTGCAAAGGATGAAAATAAAACTATTGAAATATTGTTTCACTTTAAAATTCAGTCCTGGTAAGGATCTACATATTGCTGATTTTTTTGTCTAGAAATTATCTGAATCACAATAATGGGGATGATATTGAATTAATTGAGGTATCATAGTGTTGAGAAAGATTTGAATATGTCAGGACATAGGAAAGAGCAATTTAAAACTAGCATATCCTACGATAACGATTCTCAAAAGCTAATTGATTATATAAATAACGGTTGGCCCAAGCGTTACAATAAAGTTTCCCTAAACTTGAGAAGTTATTGGAATAATAAGCAAGATTTACAGTATATCAATGGCTTACTTTTTCTTGATGATAGAATTATTGTACCAAAAAAGTTGAGGAAAGATATGCTATCACTTCTACATGAAGGACACTTTGGAATTTGCAAAACTAAAAATCGCGCGAGACAAATTTTTTACTGGCCAAATTTAAATAATGATATCGAATCCCTGATTGGTTCGTGTAATATCTGTATGAAATATTCGAAAAATAATGTGAAAGAAGAGATGATTTGTCACGACATACCAGAAATTCCATTCAGGAAGATAGCTAGTGATATATTTTCATTTGCTGGAAATGACTATCTTGTTGTGATAGATTATTATTCCAAATGGATAGATTTTTTTAAAATCGAAAATAAGTCTAGTGGCGAGGTTGTCAGGTGTTTGAAAAATATTTTTTCAATTTTCGGAATTCCTGATGAATTAATTGCGGATAATAACCCCTTCAGTTCTTATGAAATGAAAAATTTTTCTTGTTCTTGGAACTTTAAAATTATAACAAGTAGTCCTCATTATCCAAAATCGAATGGGTTAGCTGAAAAGGCAGTAGCAATCTCAAAAAATATTTTGAAAAAATGTCCAGATTTTCATTTGGGTCTTTTGGAATATAGGAATATTCCCTTAACAGGTATTTCCGTTTCACCCTGTCAGTTAATGATGAATAGAAGAGTCCAAACTAAAATACCAATGAATCGTAATTTACTGAAATTTGAAAATATCAATCACGAACATATCAGAAATAAAATGATAGATAATAAAAAACAATCTAAAGTATTTTATGACATGCATTCTAAGAGAAGACCGGATCTTAACGTTGGCGATAACGTGATGATAAAAAAAGGAAAGTTGTGGGCACCTGGAAAGGTGGTGAAATTACATGACACGCCACGATCCTATTTGGTAAGAGATAATGTTCATAAGAGGGTTTTAAGACGAAATAAATCATCTTAAAAGAATTGAGTCAAATGATATCAGTTTTTATGAAAGTGAACCGGAACCGGAAACTTTCAAACACTTAGATATCAGTCAACCTAATTCTTCTTCTTCAGTAAATAACCAGGTTCAATCTGAGTCTTCTGAGGATGTTAGTGTCAGACCTGAAAAAGAAATATCTGGGTCCAGTAGAACAAGAAGTGGACGATTAGTAAAATTACCACAAAAATTTAAGTGCTTTGATTTATATTGATTAACAAATTTGTTAGGGTTTTGCTTCTTGAGAAGGGAAGATGTTATATATGTGTTATATTTATTAGTTCAATTATTATTTATGCTTACTGTATATGACTCCTGTACATTTTATGTCACGAATAGCTAGTGATGGTATCTATGGGCAGCAGGTTGTAATTGTAATTATTATTAAAAGGAAAGAATAAAACAATTCATACATGCTTCAATCTAAATTAAAATATTGGAAGTTTTCATCACTCGATTCCAGCTCTGGTTGAAGTAGGAAGAAGAAGAAATGTGTATTGTGCACAGATGACATATTAATAGTTATTGACAATTGAATAAAAATATGTTTACTTTTGCTTGCGCAACATATCAAACTGATTTGAACAGATGGCTAGGGTTAGATCTCCCCCACCACGATTTTTTTTTGAAAACTCGCGAAAATTAAATTAAAAAAATCCATGAAAATAGTGGAAAATATGGGCGGTTCTTGGATATTTTGTTCACATCTGATCGAATTTCTTAGATTTTTATTTGTACAATCTTTACCTATATAAAGGGTACTCAGAAAACATTTTATCGGGAAGAGAGGACAAGGTACATATGAACGCCCATTCATAGCATAATCTAATATAGAATCTAATAATTTTTCACTTGCAGTATAATGAAATTTGATATAATTATTCAAATCACTTATTTCAATAAAAGCGTCAATACATTTCTGAGAGTCCTCTAAACTTTTGAGAGAACGCTTATTTCCTGTTCGATCAAATGAAGGATTGACATTGCAACCAGTGAATGCGTGAAATGCTGGCGGTATATTTATGGGTATTGCTAACTCCATATTATATCCATTCTATAAATACTGTTTCTAAATAACAAAATTGCTGGTTGATATGAATAAAATCGACAAAGTCGAAGTACCCTTTCTCTACAAATATTTCCACCAAGTAGAAAATATGAGGCAAACATCTGACAGAAAACAACTACTTTCCTAGCTAATACAATTTTTCGAAATTTTTCCTAGAGCAAAAAGAGGCAATGTTTTGACAGACTTTATTGACAGAGTTAAAAAGGGTGGTAGACGCATAACGTCGTTCATTTCGACTGACAAACTGGTTATATCGCATTCTATGAGTTATGAATAATATTTCTACAATGCTTTGTTCTTAGGTTAATCAGTCAACGATTAAAAAATGTTGTAGATTTTTCCTGTCACTTACTGTTGCACCGGTGGGTTGGCAGACTTTCACCAGTAAAATTATATCCTTTGTCAATATCAAAATTAATAATTATGAAGTATAGCCAAACGAGTCACAAAAAACTGTCAATGCATCCCGCACTAAAACTATTGATGTGCCAGAACTATTATGAAAATAATTATTCCAACACTCCCACATGCGTGGAATTTGCCTAATTCCTTCGAACTTCTGAATTAATTCCCATCTATTATCCGGAGCAGCAGAAGTTCACCCACAATTATCCCCGACCACGAATGCAAATTGTTGGTCGTTCTGACAAACAATTTATGTAAAGCCGGGATGCTAGATCCGTATCTTAAATTCGGAAATTCAAAGTAGTCCCCAAAATACGTATGCAGAAGCCTAAATCGATTCCATGACAAACGGCATACGTATTGCCGCTCCGCAATGCCCATGGGCCATATTTCAGATAACTCAGATCAAGAATTTCTTAGCCGGGTATAGGGGATATAATTTATTGGACGAGATCGGTATAATTTACATACTAGTGGTTTAGAACACATTTGAAGAAACAATTTCATTGTTTAATTAGCACCACTAGATACAATGACTTGTTTCGTGTTCACACGTTTTCTTTTTCCGAGGAACGTGCCCCAAGGATCAATACTAAGGCTCGATAAGCACCTGGCGCCTTATTGAGATGGAATTTGATGATGCATTGTTATTCAGGAAAACCCAGAAAAAAAGCAGTACCACATCATCTGAAGAGCTACAATTATTTTCGTAAATATTGACGGTCACGACCACAGTGTTTTCGTTTCATAATAAAACTTTGAATATTATTGTGAGTGTGGAAATTGAATTAAGCTATTTTATGGGCCAATTGCGAAGATGTGTTGGTTTTCTTGCGTCAACCAATTCAAGAAGGGTGTGTGTATTTGTTTCAAAACATCTTTCTTTCAAGTGGCCAAGAAGATACCGTCAAAAATATATTTGATCACCAACGCAATTATGCATTGATGCAAAAAGTTTTTTTTTCATTAAACACTCTTCCAATATTCAATATAAATGGTAATCACATTATAAATATTAAAAAATTAAAATCTATACATTAAAACATTGAAATCAATACTTTGAAATATTGAAACACTAAAACATTAAAAAAAATATTAAAATATTAAAACATCAAATATTAAATTATTGAATCATTAAATATCAGTATATTGAAACATTAAAATATCAAAACACTGAAACATCAAAAACTTGAAACATTAAGATATTAAAATATTAAAACATTAAAATATAAGAACTAGAATGAAATAATTAAAACTTAATCAATGCATAGGTATGGATCAATAATATAGATGTTATTTATGGTTTCGATTCAATCAGATTGTTCATTATTTTTCCATCGTTGCTTCTGAACTTTATTTTATTTTTTGAAACTGACCTTATTTTTTTCAGATCTTTTAGTTTAGACTGTTATACAGGGTGTTTCTTAAGTACGTGTAGAAAATTTAGGAGCTTGTTGCTGACATCAAAATAAGAAGAAAAGTTCCTATAAACATATGTCCGCAAGTTATTCGTTTCTGAGATACAGAGTGTCGAAGTTGAATTCTTATTTTTATTTTTTGTGAATAATATCAAAATAATTTTGATATTTGGTAAAGTTTGGTATCTGGGAATATTTATTATTTAGTTTGTGTAAAAAGAATATTCTTGGTAGAGGTCACTGCAAGCAACTGTTTTCGAGTTATTGAGGTTTGAAATAATCGATGGAAGTGATTTTGAATGACAAGATTTTTAAATTTAAAATAAATTCAATTAACAATTAATTTTTTCAAAATTAACATAAAATTTGATTTTGTCATTGAAAAATTATCCCAGATACCAAACTTTACTCGAATATCACAAATATTTTGGAATTTATTCACAAAAAACAAATATAAGAATTAAACTTTGACACTCTCTATCTTAGAAATGAATAACTTGCGGACATGTGTTTATGGGAACTTTTTTCTTATTTCGGCGTCAGCAACATGCTCCTAAAGTTTCTACACGTACTTAAGAAACACCGTATAACGTTTTTGTGACATATGATCTTTGAGAAACAGATTTTTTCACAAGTGGCACAACCGTGATTGGTTTTCGGCGGGTATTATATTCATGAGTGAGTCCTGTTATATCACCAGACATGGAATTTCACATTCGTACAGAAATAGAATAATTGCCTGATGTCCATGATTTCGGATTGTTTGAATAGTAATTCCGAAGAAAATCTTCGGTTTTTCGTTATCATAACTTTCAGAAATCTTTGTGAACAGGATGTTCATAAAATCAGATTTGGAATTGTGTGCGACTGAAAGACAAGCTTTAGTCGCTATTCAAGATAACCTCTTGGAAGGTATTCGTGTTGAAAGGGGAAACATTCTCAATTGAAAATGGAAATGATAAAAACGAAGCTATTTTTTGTAATACCTAATAGAAAACGACTACTTCCCTGGCAAATGCCACGCTGGACATTGAACTATATCTGGTAGGTATTGTGAAAAGTCCCTAACTTGAAAAAAAATCCGAAAGTAAAAATTAGCATTTTCATCCAGATAGGTAGTTGAAAGGAAATGAAGCATTTTTTTGTGATATCTAACAGAAAACAACTACTTCCTAAGGCAACGCGCAACATTGAAAACCATCTGATAGATATTGTGAGACGTTGAAAGAAAAAAATTCGAAAGTGAACATTTGCATTTTCATTCAGATTGTTTAATTCTTAACTATCCAGAGTCCATTTGATATCCATATAGATGAATGAGATAAGGGAGAATGTTACTCAAATGAATCACTCACACAAATCTGTCATTCCATTGATGCGAGAATTGCATCTCTTTCGCTAAGCTTCCAATATATCGGTAGACATCATACCTTACCCATGACAGGTTTATGTCAAGAAACATTTTTCAAAGTGTTGCCATAAAAGAAATAGTCCAACCTTTCCATCATTGCACAGTGAAATTGCTTCTGAAGAATATGTTTTCCAATTTTTTCGACCTCTCCGAGGATCTCTGCAAAGTGAAATAGATTTTCGTCGACGAAAATTTTTTGAATTCCTAGTAAAAGGGAAGCAATTACCGCATCAATTAAAAGAGCGATTTCTGTGAGACTTCTGAATAACATTCTCCCTTATCTCATTTATTTATATGAATCTCCAAAGGAACCTCAAATGGAAAATGCAAATTTTCACTTTGGGACTTTTTCTTTCAAGTTAGGTTCTTTTGACAATATCTATCAGATATAATTCAATGTCCAGCGTGGCATTAGCTGCGGAAGTAGTTGTTTTCTGTTAGAGATTACAAAAAAAAACTTATTTTTTTCGTCGGATTTTCCATTTCTTGAGGAGTCTTTTATATTAAATTTCCTATTGAGAATGTTTACCTTTTCTTGTGCTTTAACAAAAAATAACTCTACTGAATGGTACTCTCTCGTAGAAATGCGTGTCGATGAACCCATGTTAAAACTCATAAAAGATATACCGGAAGATACAGTCCTTTGTGATACTTCACTTCCTGCAATGCTGCTCCATCACACGATAAGTTTTTTACGAAGTTAATTATGGATGATAATGAGCCAATTAATGGTGTTTATCAAAGTAATGATGCACACTTCAGCGGGTTCGAACTTGAGTGAGATAAGCAAACTGGATATTCATTTACATATTTAGGTAGGCACCACTTTGGATGCCCATTCCTCTGGAGATGAAGACCGCACATCATGTCAACATCTTCTTCGCGCCACTGAGCTTGATAATGTTTCTCGAGGGAACACAAGCGCCGTTTTAAGGCCTCCAATGAGATGAAAACGATATAATATGCTGTTACGAGTTCATTTTGCACTAGAAAACCTTTTCTGTTTTAATGCAATAACATCAGAAATTATCTGTCATTTATACAAATTTTCCACTATGTATGCCACTGTTTCAAAATGATAACTTGATCGATGTCATGTACAGATCTTTTCGAATGTTAGTATTTACCTTTGCCATACTAGTTCGAGCAGACATGAACTATCCTTAAGCTAATGACAGTTATCAGTTGTTCTATTTTGCGGTATGACAACGTTATTTTGTAAACATACTTTTGGTTAGTCGATTGTTTTGTGTTTAGAACACAAAACCGTAATATTCCTTCTCTGTCTCTATTCTGTGCCATTGAGGTACTTCACTTTCGAATACTTGTTTGTGTTTGGTTCTGATATTGAGCAAATATGACGTTTTCGTCTGGGGAACACTGAATCTCTAGGTTTTCTGTTCACCAGAGTCGTTGTCCAATTGTCCCAAGGAGGAGCTCCGATTAGTTCCGGGTAGTTACTGAACTGATCTCACAGACCACAAACAAGCAAGGAAGCGCTTTGTCTAATAGTGACAGTTTTCGACTTTGACGTGACGTTTCCCATTCGATTCGAGGTTAGACATTGATGGCACTGGTATACAAGCGGCTATTGCAACCGATACAACTTTATTGGAATCCACTGAGCATGCGCCAAACTTGAATTTAAATATTGTAGTTCGGCATGGCGGGGTGTTTAGGTGAAGAAACAAGAAAGCAAACTGAATTGAAAATGCGTTAATTTGTTTTTTCGCTCGTAATTGACACACAAACCTAACCTGAGCAAGCTAGCCTATCTTGCGAGACTCGAAAATGCGTGAATCAGTTTTTCGCTCGCAATGCACACACAAACCCAACCCAACGAGTTGTAAATGCGTAAATTACTAGCCAACCATCTACTGAGCATGCTCAGTGGATTCCAATAAAGTTGCATCGGTTGCACTAGCCGCTAGTAACTGGCATGAGCTATTTGAATTTTCATATCAAATTAAATTTTGATCATCTTCCGGCGCTCCGGAACATTAAACCCCATATTTCTATCTTATCGAAATCAATATTTATTGTCGAACCCACGCCAACGACTGTGCTACTGGGTATGATAGTGGCGTGAAAAATAATTGCACATTCACTGCTCTCCTTTCCTAAATTTTGCCCCTAACAATGCGACGATGGTGTTGAATGATGGCTATTAATAAAAGAATATTATTACGATTACATGTAATCCATCAGAACGGTAAAACGTCAAACTGAAATTGTCTGTGAATCAAAAAGATCGAACCTATAAAATTCATTGAAGATATTATAGAGAACCGAACTAGACAAGAAGTAATTTTAAAGAAATGGAAAATAATCGAAAAGTAAAGTCAATTCATTACAATAACCAATGTTCTTCAAAAACTAATCATCCCAGAATCCTAAATCATCATATCGTACTTTTAAAGAACCGAAATTCGAAGAACCGAATTTTATAAGAAAATAAATCTGTAATACCATCAGAAGAGAATAAACGAAAATGTGAAGACGATTATTCGATCAAACCAGCAAGTAACAAAAACAATATTTTCTAAAAATGATAAAATATCGTAATAGAATATGGTAAGTCTGCAAAGCGTCATATTCGAGAGTAATTTAGCTATTTATGTACCAAGTGCGTTATATACAGGGCTATTCAAATTCGTTTCTGTACATAGGGATCTCGTAAACGATAAGAGATGGAGTGTCGGTTAAATCGTGACAAAGCTGCGTATTTTAGAGACCTATTCAATGATGTGAAAAAATCGAATTTAGCTCTTTTGGTTCTAAAGATATACAGGAAAAACCAAAATATCCCAAATTATTTTTTGCCTGTATCTTCTTTATTCGCAGACATATTGAAAATCTGTCCACATTTTGCTATTGACACTTGATGTGGGCTATCAGAATATGTCCATGAATCTTTTATACAGGGTGTCATTTGACTTGGGCCACCCCCATCTTTGAATTTTTAAATATGGACCTGTATTTTTTGTTGTAGTTTTTGGATCGTCGACGTTCACTTCATACTGAGAAACTTAATTTAATTTTATATTTCGGGATGTTTCGGTAATATTTTATTATAATTGTGTGAATTATTCCCTTTTGAATTACAGCGCTGGAAATTGGTTGACTGAGTTAAGTAAAAACACAATAGCAACTTTCACGTCTCTCCATGACCATAACATTTTTCGAGAGTATTTTTTTCATTTTTAGGTAGGTACCAATGCATATATCTGAGCTCGTCCTCATTGTACAAGAGTGGTTAATCAGTTTCTGAATACCACATTCAACAACAGATGGATAGCAAATAATAGGCCAATAAGATGGCCTGCAAGATCACCAGATCTTACTATTTTGGACTATTTTCTATAGGGGACATTGAAAAATAGGATTTACGCTGGCGGAGAAATAGAAAATGTGGAAGAGTTGAGATTGAGGATTTTTAATGCTTTCGCAACAATGCAGCAAAGAAGTTTATTAAGGGCAATAAATAATACGAATAAACGAGTTCAAAAATGTCTCAAAATGGAAGGACTCCAATTCGAACATTTATTGTGCCATTAATTTTTTTGTGTATATAAATTACTTAATTTCAATATTCATTACAATTATAGTGTTCGTTTCGGATGTAATTATTGCTATCGTTTCTTTTTCAGCTTATCAAAAGACATTTAATCTATTTTTGTTGTAGATATGTTTCAGATAATCATAAAAGATTTTGCTAGTCGAAGTTCATTGTAGAAAACTCTCAAGGAGCATTGAAAATGTGAAGAAATATGAATTGGTATCTAAAACTGAAAAAAAATACTCTCGAAAAACACTATGGCACATCGGGAGACGTGAAAGTTGCTATTGTGTTTTTATTTAACTCAGTCAACCAATTTCCAGAGCCGTAATTGAAAAGGGAATAATCAAATTTAATTTCTCAGTATGAAGTGAACGTCGACGATCCAAAAACTACAACAAAAAATACAGGTCCGTATTTAAAAATTCAAAGATGGGGGTGGCCCAAGTCAGACATATTCTGATAGCCAACATCAAGTGCCAATAGCAAAATGTGGACAGATTTTCAATATATCTGCGAATAAAGAAGATACAAGCAAAAAAATTATTTGGGATTTTTTGGGTTTTCCTGTATATCTCCAGAACCAAAAGAGCTAAATTCGATTTTTTACATCATTCAATAGGTCTCTAAAATACGTAACTTTGTCACGATTTAACCGACACTCTATCTCTTATCGTTTACGAGATCCCCATGTATAGAAACGAATTTGAATAGCCCTGTAGATCCTAACGCCCGGAGGGTAACATTCACCCGAAGTCCTTCGGAAAATATTAATATATCAGCATTCAGTAAACTAATGACCTTTCTGAAAGTTAAATCAAAAGTATACATTCCTAAAAAATCAAAAGTATTACTTTTCATAAGAAAAGTTCCAGATGATACTTTTCTGCTACATAAAGTTGTTCTGGTAATGTGCGTATTTGGAGGCTTAAGACGTGATGAAATGGTCATAACGCCCCGGTCGTTATGGGTCTGTTAATAGCAACCGTTGCCAAGCTGTTATAAAGCAGTAATGGACAAGTCAAAAATAAAGAATTAAAAATCCCGAATCCATAATAATAATGATAATAAAGACCTTTTTTAATTTATATAAATTCAACAAACAAAAAATAAAAATTAGGAATATAGAAAATTAGAGCGAAATTCAGATTGGTTATTCTCACACAGATGTGTGCAGACAACTGCCTGTGCATCCGCCAAACCCCGAAGTCTGCAGAGGACGTTTAGAAGAAAAAAATTGAAAATAAGTACAGTTTACAAATACGCATACGTGTTATAAAGTGATGTAAGTTGGTCATTTATTTAGACAGTTGTTTTAACAACAAATTTCTACTCATTTTATTTCCGAAGGCTGTGTGAGTAATTTTTTTTAGTTCAGAGGGTAAGTCATTCATAATGGCGGGTAAATTATAAGAAAATGATCTCTTGCATAGCTCTGTATGGTGAATCGGTGTTGTTAATGTGAACTTGAACCTGATATTGAAATTATGTATATCTGTTCGATGAGTAATCTTATTATTTACGTAAGCACGAGATTTCTGTTTCATATGTTTATGGAAAAAACAAGCAGAGTGACTAATGATTTCGTACTTTCTGATGCCATATATTAATCTGAGACAGCTGTTTTGTAATTTCTGTATTCTGTTAACATCGTGAAGAATCAAACAGGGTGCATAAACAACATCGCAATAGTTGAGGTGACTTGAAACAATAGAGTCGCATTAGAGAGATTTAGTTTTTCTATCGAAAATTTGTCTATTTTGATAAATCATTTTTAAGTTACGATAAGCGTTCAAGGAATGTTGCTGAGTTGTATGCTCAGAGATATCCCAATGGCAACATCCATCCCATCAGTATTTTCCGTATGTTGAGAATCGTTTTAGGCAAGAGGGAAATCGAGAGGCAGAACAGAGGTTTATCATAAATAAAGATACTGAGATTAACGTTCTTGCTATGGTTGAGGTTGACAAAACGGTTTCTTTAAGAGAAATTAGTCGAGAAATGCAGATAAGTCACGAATCAGCAAGAAAAATATTGAAAAAGCACGGATATCGAGCATTTAAATATCAGTTACATCAACATTTGTATGCTGACGATGGCGATAGACGAGTAGTGTTTTGTGATTGGTTGCTTCAAAATCATAGAGTTAACCCAAATTTCATCAACCTTATTCTATTTTCCGACGAATCACGATTTACAAATAATGGCTTGTTTAATAAGCAAAATTCTCGATACTGGGCCCAACAAAATCAACATGCAATGAGAGAAGGCAATTTTCAAGAAAGGTTTGTCGTCAATGTCTGGGCTGGTATCGTTGGAAACACAATAATTGGACCAATATTATTTCAAGGTCAAAATGAAATCGAGGATCATCTTAATAATCTACCTTTAGCAGTTTTACGGCAAATTTACTTCCAACAAGATGGAGCACCTCCTCATAATACCAGATACGTTCTTGATTACTTAATAGAGCATTTCAATAATCAAGTTATTGCAACCAATGGTCCAGTACGGTGGCCTGTCCGCTCACCGGATCTGACTGTGCTAGATTGCTTCATTTGGGGATATGTTAAATAAAGGGTGTACTATGCAACAGCCCCAGCCACTCTCGAAATCTTAGAAGATAGGATTCTACAGGCATTTAGAAGTATAACGCCACAAATGTTACGAAAAGTGTTGAGAGAAACAATTGAACGAGCTGAAATGTGTCTTAAACAAGGAGGAATGCACTTTGAAAATCTACTCCAGTGAAAAATTTAAGAAATTAGGATATTGAAAAAATGTAAGTGCATCGCAGAAATTATTGTTAATTTTGTTAAATTTGTTGATCCAATCGCAAATAAATTAGTATCGTTAGATTCATTAAAATATCCTTTTTTCGGAAAGTGCTTGTCAAAAAATGGTTGTCATGTGAAAAATAATAGACACGAACATGTAATTTTGCCAACTTATCATATCTATCACTAAAACTTCGCGATTGTAATATTCTGATATTACTTGAGGTCCTTAGATTAGTTTACTTCCGATCATGGCCACCTAGATGTAATTTCAAAAGTGACTCCGAAAAAATTTAGTAGGCATAAAAACTTTCGAAAATGTCACATTTTGATCTAGAATTGTCTCAGAAATCCAAAAATGTTACAATATACAGGGTGTTCCATTTAAAAATTTAGAACCGGAGCCATTTCCGGTGAAACCGGAAGTGACCGGAAAGTGAAAAATATGTGAAAACTCTCCTCTTCACATACCATTTACCTATAACAAATCTCATTTTGATACACCTAATGGTCTAGAAGTTATGACTTGTCTAATAGATTCGTTGATACCCGGTATATTAGTCAAACCGGTTAAAATCTCTCAAATAATTAATTTCATGAACATGAGAAAGTTATTGATACGGACCTTCACTAAGATATTCTTGACTAAATTAACTCTTCTAGTTCATTTGCTAATCACGTCTTCAATAAAAACCACCTATTTGATATCGATCCTGATTTTGATATTTTACACATCTGTAATAATGGTCCTAAACTGAATATTTTGGAGATTTTCGAGATAAATAGAAATAACAAGGACCATAATATAGAATCTTTGAATGAACAAATAAAATTTTACTGTATTTACTTTTAATGCTCTACGTTTTCAAAACTAATTAAGATCCTATTACATTGTAACTCCAAATGTTTCCGATATCCTAATGCTATTTAATTCATCCTCATCTTGGAAACACTGTAACATTTTTTAGCCATCATCATATTCCTATCCAGTTTGTTTCTTGGTATGCACATTGACTAAACCAACTGAAAATGAGATAAAATACTCAACCGTTCTGCATCAGAAATTAAATGAATGAATGAGTTTGAGTTGTTCTTTGAAGTCAAACGATAAAAATGCTTTTAGTGCAATCCTTTTATGAAATTGTAAGAGAAACATTTCCAGCTTCGGTATATTTGTCCTGAACATCAAAGGAGAAATAATGTTTCATTTATCCTAATAAAATCTCAATTTTAGTGCCGAGTTTCGATGCTCTCATTTTATTTTCCATTGTCTTCGCAAGTGAATACACGAAGGACAAGTCGCTATATTTCAACTGTCCAAGAAATATTAACTTTGACTCATATTGGAATTGGTAGATTTGTGAAAAAATATCAAATTGGTAATACTGGGTATAAATTGGATTTGAATCTCTCATTGATACAACTTTTGGAAATTATTGTTGTTGTTCTTTTGAATGAGAATCTGATGGTGAAAGTCAATCCAGTCAATATCCAATTTTGTATTTTCGTGCAAGGGCCAATCAAGAGGAGCCTTAACATGAACAAAATAGACCTATCAATCATTATAGGCCGATCAATTTCTACGCAATATTCAGATCAGATCAATATCCTTGAGTTGACTATCATTAACACACTCTTTTATTATACCTGTATCATTATTCTTGCCAAATTCACCAGAAAGCTAGGTTAAAATGCGAAGTTCTCAGTTTTATCATATGAAATGTCAAATAATCTACCACTACTTGACATCAGATGCCCATTATCTACTTGATTAGCTGTAATAAAAATGAGGGATATTTTCCTGATCAAAAAATCATTTCCAGTATGAATTTGAAGTCACGATGCAGTCATAATCATAAATGGTGTATAATACACGTTTGCAAGTGCCTGTTAAGGGCACTCCGGTTCACGTCGTACCCTTAAACTTAAACACAGCGACATCATTTTATACAGTGCAGACGTAAGTTCCCCCTCCCCCACATTAACTTTCAAATCAGACAAGACATAAATTTTGGACAAAAACTGGTTTCGGTGATATCAAGTCTTGTTACTATCTTAGATAAAAGAGGAAAATTTCAAAGAACAAGAGGAGTCACGTGATATATCATTGGAAACGCCTTTCAATTCTCTTTCCAAAGCTGTTTTGATTTTGGAATGTATTATGAAAGGAATGAAGAATTAATGGCATTACCGCCAAAACTGTCGACAATGTTCGAAAGGAATATCTGTATCATTGTCAATATAAGTAAGGAAACATGTTGAGCATTTGTTACTAAATAACATGAATTAAGATTTTGTAGATTTTTCCATGGGATCCCGTTGAATTTTAAGTTATTCTATATTCGTCCTTCTTCACTCCCCAAATTGTTATTACCTCAGTGATGTTTGCAAATGCCATTTTCAATCGAAAAATGTCCCTAAATCCATTATAAAAACATTAATTCAGAAGTATTCAAAAAAACGATAAAAATCATACAGAAAACAATACAGCGTTGGAAAGACATTTTGAATGAAATACAGGTTGGAAAATCTATCTGTGCCTCTGAATATTGGGTGCGCGGTAGAACAGTCGCTGTCTTTCGTGTCCTTCCTGATTGAAGTGGGTAGAGGATATTTATTTACCCTCTCTGTTTATCGTTCGCGCATCTCAGAGGCACAGATAGATTTGCCATATACTTGACTCCCTTTGCCGGTTAAATTGATAGTTCCCGTAGCGCTTTCTTTGGATATTTATATTCACTTCAACTGTAGATTTTGTTCTTTCCGTCAGTGACATAAAAAATAGGGGTTTGTTTTAGGACCAGTCTTGTTTTTGGTTTATTTAAATGACCTAATGAACATTAACATCGCAGGACGATTTACTATTTTTGATGACGATACCACTATTACATGGAGTAATGAAGAAATTTATCAGCTATCACATACGATAAAAATATATGTGTAAGGCGAACCCTTTGTTTCATCCTTAACAAAACAAAACTAGTTACAAAACAAGATGATTTAAAATTGAAGAATATTCACATAGACAATACATTACATTTCAACGAACGTGTAACGTACTTTAGTAAAAAATGTGTAAAATAGATGCTACGCAATTAAAGTGATATCAAATGAGCTGGGGTACACTACAGCTAGAGTGACTTACTTTGCATTAATCGAATCACATGTTCGTTATGGAATAGCTCCTGGGCCCACTGTAACTTACAATACGGAATATGCATAATTTTTTAAAATTTTTTACTTCGTTAAAACATAGTAAAAAATATAAATACTGTTGAAAGTCTTGGAATTAATTTTTAAAATAATATATAAAATACCGATTGAATTTGACCTATTTGAACGCCACCATTTTCGCGCGCTGAGGATGACGTCACATGGCGCGATCAGTGTTGTTCTTCTTCAGTGTCGTTCGTTGAGACGTACTCTGGTTGCTCTACTTGCTTGAAGTTGATATTTTATAAAAGAGTAAGACAAATGTAGTACAAGTATTGGAGAGAGATGAACATATGTGAAAGTGATCTCGATCTACCAGAGCAGTATTCAATGAACAAGCCTTTCTATAGTTATGGCCATTGACACTATTGACAGTTATTAAATAGGTTAGGGATTCGCAGTTTTAATCGCTATCACGATAATGGAAAATGATAAAAAAAACATTTTATAGGTATTATCTCGTACCGGAATGCCAAAACACAATTATAAGTACACCAAATAAAGTATTTTTTCTGTTCGAAGAGATGCGAAAATACGTAAACAATGGTGTAAGGTTATGAGAAGAGTAGTATTTCGATAGTTAACATGATGTGAATTGATCAGAAGTAAGTTTTGTATGCATAAATGTTTTGTATATCAAGCGGGAGATAACTCTGTTTATACCTGCCTTACCTAAATTACAAAAGGAAAACTGTCATTTGATAAACTATTACTACTTATCAGTTCAGATATTGTCGGATTGTGCTTTGACAAAACCGCTTTCAGTCATTGCTCTTGATAACTTACAATAATTGTCACTAGACCAAAATCGCACTATGCAATGGAAAACACTACAAATATATAAATAAAAACAAATTTCCTATGAAAGACAACTAGCACAGTATGAATATCAACACAGATGAATTTCATAACGTGCCATGTGACGTCATTCTTCGTTTCGACCAATGGTGATGCGTTTCACAAATTTGAATTCCGCGCGCTTATTATGCACTTTTTGATTAAAGTTTTATGGAGTTAAATACAAACTAAATGATAAACTAATGGTTTAGGTGTAAGTCAAGACAATAAAGTATCGGAGGTAAAAAAAGCAAGTAAATTTAAATCACTTGCATATTCCCTATTATATAATACGATAATTGCTCTCCAGAAGCGGTCGTTGAGATATATTACAAAGTCTAAATCAAGAAGTATACATAATGGTAACAGTACGCTTAATTTACAAAAATAAAACTAGCATATACCCTCCCGGAACTAATTGTCAGAATACCAGACAGGGCTATGCTACTTATATTTAACTATTCCAAAATAATTTGCTCTGAGTAAGCATTCTCTGATTTATGGAAGTAATAAAGTAGGTATCTATACAACCATCTTCTCACAATTCTAAAAAATATTAGAGATTACAGATGGTACAGAAGTTGAGTCAAAGATCTTTTAGCAGAAAAAGCCTATTATTCGATCTACGAATTCTACAGTGCTAACCTGTAAATTCTAAATAGTAGTCTTTTATATGTCCAACAAATCTAATCATCATCTGTCTTTCTATGTTTTGTTTGTGAAATTCTATTTTTTGTCTCTTATATTTGACATGAGTTTTATTATATGAATATCTCATACTTCATGAACAAGATCTATTGTCTTCGACAATAAAGTATATTTTGACTTGACATGGCTTGAAAACCGGCTACACCCATACCAAAAGAAGTTGATAGCACCCAATCCAGTTTTATTTCCTCTATGTTACCTGACTGAATTTCCTGCAAATACTTCAACAGCAAACTTTCCCCTGTCCAAAAAATTTGGAAAATAATAAGCGAAATTAAGAAACTTTATAAATCGCAGTACACACCACCAGACTTCTTGAATAATATATCTACTGCAAACTCGCTCTTCATCACTTCTGTTAACAAAAAGGAGGTTATCGAAATCATTTCAAAATAACAAACAATTGTGCTCCTGGGCCCGATGGAATCAACACAAAACTGATACATATCACCTGCCTTTGACATGGTTTCTCACGAAAATTTTATAGAGAAACCTCATAGGTACTTATGGAGTTCAAGGACTGGCAATTGAAATCTTCGAAAATTACTCATCACATAGAAAATACACTGTTAATATTAGCTACAGTATTAGTTCTCCTCGTGAGATCTCTTTTGGGGTACCCCAGGGCACAGTTTTGGGACTCATATTATTTATAGTGTATATCAACGTAAAGCTGAAATTAGCAACCTCAAGTGCCATCTCATCTCATACGCTGATGATACAGCCATTCTTTATAAAGCTTAGAAATGATGTATCCAACGGAGCGGAAGAAAGTAATTATTGGAAGTGTTACCGTGAAGAAAAAATGGAAAGCACAATACAAGCGCTCAGTTTGCGAACCATTTTTCTGCGAACGGTTCAAATGATCTGACTATTGAATGTGTCATCTTTTCGAAATTGAAATAAACTGAAAATAAAATGAAACTGAAACCAACAAAAAAAAATAAGTTTGTATGTTTTTATTTTACACTTATTAACAGTGCTGACGAAAGTCCGGTTGAATTTGTATCATCGCAAACCAACTACCATTTTTGCCATAACAGTGGCAACAACATTTGAAACGTAGGCTACTAAAGATGCAAGTAATTTCTAAAAGAAGGAAGTTGACGGTATTGGTGGTGAACGGAGGCATGCTCCTAGTCATTAATAGTTGGAATTTCGCAGGCAAATTAAATTTCAAATTATTGCATCATAGTACAAGACGACTGAGGATCTCCAGACAGTCAGCTCATATAAAATAACTCTTATCTAATTGACGCAGACTTCATTCACACGCAAAGTATGTAATACATTACGTTGCCCTTCAATATGAACCCTAATAAATTCAAATAGTCTCCTACCCTTCGCATATGAAAACGAATTTGCTCATTTCCATACCGCTAGGGACGTGATATATATGTCTTTTATTTTCCACGAAACAGTGAATTCTACCTCGGAGTTCTTCTCGATTTTGTCTGGGAACAAAGAATATTCCTGGAAGGACTAATCTGATATAACGATGGCTCAAAAGACGAAAAAACACTTACTTAATATGTGCCTTTGTGTTCTTTGAAGCAGTGGAAGTTTACTTTTGTCCTTTGGGATCAAAGGTAAGGGTGAAACCGCCATCTCTGGTATACGAGCGGTTTGGTAGTAGGGATTTTGGAAGAAAATGGGAACTATACATTGGTGGAAAATCATCGGCTACTTCAAGTAATACCAGTGTGTAGATCGAGTATTTTCATTATTATTTATTCCTTGTGAAAACATCCTGAACACTACGTTGTGTATAACTTATTGAGAAACCAACTACTTAAACTTGACACAGGTAACAAAAAAATATGCACACCGGAGTTGACTAGGAGATTCGGATAATATTTCTAAGAGAGTTGGAAACTCATGAATTATGAACGTAAGAATTGCGAAATATCTCAAGATTTCAGCAACTCTTTTGAAAACAGCAGAAAATATTGTTTTCTCCTTGTCAAATAGAAACTGCAAAATTGAAAGAACCTTGACTTCTATAGATCAAAAGTTGACGTTCTAGTCTATAAATTTCGAAACAATGAAACCAAACAAAAATATTTCAAGAATGTATCTATTTTATCAACGAGTCTTTTGAAATCAATAGAATGGTTTTTTATATACAAGAGCTTTTTTAGTTTAGTTTTGAAGTTTATATACCCCCAATGCTATTTGACAAGTAATTGCAATGTATCTTCTCTCAAAAATTAGTATCGGTAATACCATTTAAAATAATTTTTGTACAATTGCTACAAATCAAACCGTTCAAATTTACCATTTAGATCCCCACTTATACTTGATATTAAGAGTGTATATGGTAAAAAGAATATTAACGAAATCTAAAAAAATGTAAATCGTTTAGAAGAGAATTGAATTATCTTTTCCACGATATGTCACCTGATAATACGGGAGCCCAAGCGGGGATTTCGGGATCTACTAAAGCGCGGCAGATTAATATACAGGGGGATACCTTGTACCCGGTTGAGTACCTCCACCAAATATGAGCCCCATATATAAGGCCGCCCGTGAAAGATAAAGGATCAGATTGGTAAAAAAATGTTTATCATCAGAAATTCTCGAGCGCGTTAGATTAGGGTAGGGTGAGTTAATTACATGCTAAAAAGTGTATATTCCACTAATCTGACAAGTTGAGAATAGTGGTTCTTATCAATTCTAAAAAAAATCGAAAATCTCGAAAATATTCAATTTGGGGCATTTATTACAAATGTGTGAAATATTAGGGTGTGAGTCAATTAATGATGATGTTTATTATTAACGATTAGCAAAAGAACTAGATCAATTAATTTCATAAAAACTGTCTGAATGAAGATACGTATCAATTACTCATGTTCATAGATTCTGTGTAAAATTTACCACCAGTTTGACCAAAATACAGTGTGTCCTATTTTGAGCAGCCACACCCTCATACTTCACTGAGGATAAATCAATTTGAAAATAATTTTTTTTCAAATTATATTACTCAGGAATACCTACCTTCATGTAGATGAAACATTCGTATATCCATTTTCCATGGCTAACTATGACCAATTGAAATGTGAAAAAGTAGTGAAAACATATTAGGAATTTTTTTATCACAAAATTAACATAAAATTCTGTTTCAGAATACCCTCAAACCCTCAAATCTCAATGCTTGAATCAATTGATTATACAGGGTGTCATTTGTAGCTGACAATATGATTAACTCTCTTTCATCAGTAATATTTAATTTCTTCACTTTTCACAAAATTGACAAAAATATGCAATCAATACTGCGAAAAATAACCAAACACTAATTTTCCATTGCAAACTGTGACCACTTGAATGGTGAAATATTGGGATAAATAGATTAAGAATCTTTTATTGAAAAATTAACCGCAATTCCTGGTTTTGGAATATCCCAGAACTCAATGCTGAATCTTTGAAATACACAGGGTGTCATATGTAGCTGGCAATATCACCAACTCTTATTCATCCACAATGCTCGGAATATTTCGAAAATGTCTTCTGTTGTGACAAACAGCCCAGAAATATTCCATTTATACTGCAGCATCACTTTTCCAAAGCTATGATCAGTTGAGAAGTGAAAAATTGGGGAAAATGTATCACATCAGAAATGGGTTCAGAATACTCTATAACTCTTAGATCTTAATCCCCCAGTCATCTGCGAATACCAATATTATAAATTGATGTGAATTTGCAGCTGCGGAAAAGGAATAAATTGATGAGTGCAATAATTTTCGAAATATGTCAATTTAGGAGTTGAACTATTGCCATATACAGATGACACATATATTTCTCAGGAATTGAGATCTGAGGGTTTCAGAGTATTCTGATCCATAATCTGATGTTAGTTCAGTGATAAAAGAGTCCATGATATGTTATTCCCAATTTTTTCAATTTTCAGTTGGTCATAGTTAGCCATGAAAAAGTGATTCTTGGTTACTTTCTACAGTAATAATGAATAATTTTTGGGTACACTTTGACAAAAAAGGGCATTTTATAATCAACCGAGCATTATGGATGAATAAGAGTTGGTGATATTGCCAGCTACGTATGACACCCTGTATATTGTAAATATTGAGTACTGCCCTTTGAATTGTTTTAGTGCATTGATCCGTTCATCTTATTGTTTATTAATTCGTCCACGATATAGAAGTTCATTGTCATATTATGTGACCGACATTGAAATTAGCGAAGTCGCGTGACGAGCTAAAATCGTTGACCGAATGATATAAACATATTTCCTTATATAAATACAAGAGGAATGGAACGATGAGATAGTTAGTAATAGACTCCTATAGAGGAACGAGCCCTAGTGCTCAGTTAGCCTCATAGGCTAGGCCCTTTTGGCCTTAGCTGTAAGTGTAGGTTTAGTTATGGTTTTAGGTGAAAGTTATTTGTTCCCTATTATATTATTGAATGTCCCTTATGTTACAATTTACAATGTGTATATAACTTTCCCCAGTAGCCCTGTTGTATAATAAATGTTTATATTCCTTTGCTACCCCTTGCGTTTCAATAGCTATATACCATCTGTAGTTACACCCCAAGTCGCAGTTAGTATAAGGGAAACAACCCCTTATGCGGCTCAGGATGCTACTCTAGTAGCCCTAGTCGCGACAATATTTCAATGATTCAGCATTGAGTTCCGGGATTCTGGGTCATGCCAAAACCAGGAGTTGGAGTTAATTTTTCAACAAAAGGTCTTTAAAAAAATGTTTCCTAATTTTTCACAATTCAAGTGGTCACAGTTTGCCATGGAAAAGTAATATTTGCTTATTTTTGCAATATTTTTGTGTATTTTGTTAAAAGTGAAGAAATTTTGAAAATTAAGCAAATATTACTGATGAAAAAACCATGACACCCAGTAAAATCAATTGATTCAAGCTTCGGGATCTAGGGGTTTAAGAGTATTCTAAAACAGAATTTGATGTTAATTTTGTGATGAAAAAATCCATAATATGGTTTCCCCACTTTTTCACTTTTTAATTGGTCATAGTTAGCCGTGGAAAATGGATATACGAATGTTTCATCAACATAAAGGTAGATATTCTTGAGTACTATAACATGAAAAAAAAATTTCAATGAGACTAAATCGTAAAGACTTCTATTGGTATATCTCGAAGGGTTCCTGAGATATTAAACTAAAATCAAGTCATGTGGGCCACTTTCAAAGAATCGATGCTTCATTTTGTGCCCCTTTGGATTCAATTGGAACTGACCTTATACTCAATTTCTCAAATGGAATACCAAGAAGTATATGTTGCGCCCAATCAATGTATGATTTGCGGACAGTTCTTCCAAAATTAACATAAATATCAAGAGTATTTTTAACTAGACACATTATGTGTCCAATGAAATATTTCGGTAAGTAGATTATCTCTAAAGAGTATAAAGAGTGGAACATATTATTTGATGAAGAGAAATGTAGGTAAATAAGATGAAAGTTAATCCAAATGTTGACTAGTTTTACTTCGCGCTATAATCCTAATTCTAGTATATTTATGTAAATTTCTGTGGATACAATTACGAATTCCGAGTGTAATTTCAAGTTAACACGCTCTAAGCACCGAATTTCTACCTGAAACAAGCTAATACAATAATTATTTCAGTTGTAGAACATCCATCGAGAAAACACAGATTTCACTATCTGTAATTAAGCTCGACACAAACATGCAAACGATCTTCAGTTTCAAGTATAGGTTATACAAATTATTTAAGTGATTCGACCTCTTTAAAAAGTTGAAGCAGTATACGAAGGAAGTGAGATTTGCAGTAGTTTCAGTACAAAATTGATTTAGTTTTCTTCAGTTACATTTTTTCGAAATTTTGTGTTTTTAAGTTCACAGGAAAATTAAAATTCTGGAATTTTCAGAGAAAATTAAAAGACCAAAAGGGAAAATAGGTTTAAAAATTGGTATTGTTGAATTTATCAGGGTTGTATTCCTCGGGGAACACTTTCCAAAGCGTTGCCGTTCGTTGAAATGAATAGCTCTGGAAAAGAGACATTCGGCAAGTCTGCAAAGTGGCGACAAAGGATCGTTCTGATCATTCTCGATGAAACTGACAGGGAGAACAATTGAAGATCTTTCATCGTCCATGAAAACGTCTATAAAATAAGACTGACAGATGTCATCCGTAGAGCTGTAGATACTAGACGGAATAGTTCCCAACTAATCATCATTATTTTTATCCATTTTTTATTTATTGATTTATACATCCAACAGACAAATTTCCAAATGACAGGAGTATTTTACTTAAATGGAACTTTACGTTTTTTACCATTCATAAAAGCATAATCAGTTGGTTACAAAAATTCAATTAAACCTAGAAGAAAACTTCCAATGTTGTTTAGTATCATTGGATCTATCGAAAGCATTTGATACGGTAGATCACGAAATTTCATTATGTAAATTATTCAATATCGGGATTTGGGGTTGTAACCTCTTGTTTTTCCGTGTTACAATGCAAACGGCTGCTGTTCGCCGGTGAGCACAAGGGGTGGAAGCCTTAGGGTATTTTATGAGCCTTTCAAAAAAACTGAATGGGCGCCATGCAACTTTCTTCGATCTAATGCTGTACTTAATCGAATTACGAATAAAAAAAATAGTTATAACGAGTGAGGGAGGTGGTTGAGAATGATCGACATAATAGTGACGAGTGACGGTTCGTATATTAAAAGAATCGTTTTTTTTTTGTTATTACAAGTGCCGAAATGTTTTTCTAATGAGCTAATTAGGAGCTTTTTGTCATTACTAAGAAATCAATCGATGTAATAAATATTTGAGTTTCGATATGTAATAGGGCGCATCTCCATAGTATACTATGCGTCTGCTTACAAGATGCACTTAAGATTATTATTTGCTTACGCAATATTGTTCGGAAAGCCTGTTTACACCGATCACCAAAAAAATCACTTTGTCTTTACTAATTAGAAAGATGGTGTCACTCAGTCACTCAGAAAGATGGTGTCACTCAGTCGTAAATACCATGAAATAAAAAAATAATAATCAAAAAGTTCTGGCCTTTTCTGTTGTCTTCTCCCAGGAATTTTGTAATCCTAACGGCCGCCAAAGTCGTTACCGGATCTTGACGGTAATTTTCCAGAATTTTATCGAGATTCCAGAGTAAGTCTCACAACAGCAACCAAGTGGGCGATCACGAAATAATTCAATCTCTCATCTAATACGAGAGTGTCGAAACCCTTCTTTTTTGTAACCCTAAGTAGAACCCTGGAATAAAGTCCCAAATAAAAACGAGAACAAAATTAGACACTTATCCAGCCCAGTAAAACTCACCTTATTTAAAAGGGTGAAAATCAAAAGAGAATATGCACGTAGGCTCGAAGGAGCATGACTTATTCCTATTTCAAGCGAGGTATGCTCTTGACGAAACTGAAGCTGGATGTAGTAGCACCAACAGAGATAACCAATAATTTAAAAAAATCCACACTAATCTCCTATAATGGTAACGAATTCAATTCGGTTCTCGGGCACCTTATCAATCCTACGTATCGCTTCAAGAGCATCGACAGTACTGTCTCAATTTGTATTCCTTTTTCAGGTGGTACCAACGATTCGCCGATTTTGTCGGTGGCATGACGGGTTGCCTATGTCAAGGTACCGTTTATGGGGTGGGCACGATAATCTCAGAGGGCAAAAAATGCCTGTAGCAATTGAAAATGCTACAGGGTCATGTACATAAATGGTTCCAAAATTATGTGTCTGCTAGAATACAATATATAAGCCTACGTAGTAGGTGTATATCCCAAAGAACTCTGTTTTCTCCGAATAAATCTCTCAACCCGGAGATTTGGAGTGTTCTCCCTCTGCTTGCTAGGTGGAGCGGCCTAGAAACAGCTTCACCGCGTGAAACACAGTTGACCAAACCAGCGGAGTGTATAATAATTTGGACGGGGAACAGATGGCTTCAGTGCTGTCTGTGTTGACCTACCCTTGCTCTGATGTGAGGCAACAACCTCGAAACTAGTCTGCAGGTGGTCACCCTGTCCAAATCAAAACATAGTTCTGCTAGTTGGTCATAGAGGGCACTTGCAACTGCGTCCTATAGCCTATACACTTCTATCTTATAACGAACAGTCGTTACCGACCGATGATGAAGCCTTTACTCCCATTTACATCTACTACGTAGGCTTATTATGGCAAGTATCTGTCAGAAAACAACTACTCCCCTAGCTAAGACCACGAAGGGTATTGAATTAAATCCAACAGATACTTGTGCAACGTTCCTCAAAGCATCAGAGGACGCAGTTGCACTGAAGAGAGGCAACAACCTCGAAACTAGTCTGCAGGTGGTTACCCTGTCCAAATCAAAACCTAATTCTGCTAGTTGGTCATTGAGGGCACTCGCAACTGCGTCCTCTGATGCTTTGAGGAACGTTGCACAAGTATCTGTTAGATTTAATTCAATACCCGCCGTGGTCTTAGCCAGTGGAGTAGTTGTTTTCTGACAGGTACTTGCCATAATAAGCCTACGTAGTAGGTGGATATGGGAGTAAAGGGTTCATCATCGGTCGGAAACGACTGTTCGTTAAGAAAACAATATGTTTGTTGGGGAATGGAAATCGTGAGTTCGAATCATTTGCGGATGACACATTATTAATTTATTTTGGGAAAAATGATAATGAAATAACCGAACATATTCATATTCATTGGATGTAATTCAACTTTCGTCGTGGTTTTAGCCAGGAAAGTAGTTGGTTTCTGATGGATTTTCGACCCAATTATTCCTATTGTATAGGATTATGCCAATGAGCACCGTCCTGGTAAGGCAGGACACCTTGTTTCTTTGTTGACAAGCGCTCATTGTGAACCATGCAGATTTATTTATGTATACTCAAGCTGATTTAAAAATAATTTCGCTTTGGTTAAACAATCATATGATGACTATGAATATTGATAAATCTTCCTTTGTGTTTCTGTCAGAAAGCAAATCCAGACATATCGCAAATTCATTAGTTTTCAACTGGAAAAATATAAAATATTCAGGAAAAACAAAATTTTTTGGATTATACATTGAAAACTTTCCTTGGAAAAGCCGTATTGAAAATCTTCGAGAACAAATATCTCCCATAATTGGTATTTGGTTCAAAATTACTTGCCTTTGAAATATCTAAAAATGATATATTTCAGTTTAATTTATTCAAAATTACAATATTTATATCAGTTTGGAAAACTGCCAATTGTACTATCTTGCGTCCAGTTAAAACTTTGCAAAACAAAAGTATTAAAAGCATTTTTAAATTATCATTCCTTGAATCTACATCCCATTTATATGTTGCAAACAATCTTTCGAGTATCAATTCTTTGTACAAATTGAAAATTTGTATTTTCATACATTCTGTTATCAATAATATAAAACATTCAAATCTGGAAGTTTATTCAACCGATTCTGTTCACATTCACTAAACTAGACAATCAATTAGTCTCATCACGCACAGAATAAAAACAAAAATCAGAAAAAACAATTTCATATAATGTCATTTTGGTATTCAATAATTTACCCTATAATTTGAAAAATAGAATACAACAAAATCGTTTCAAATTATATTCAAAAAACACTTATTACAATGATACTTTTTTTAAAACTGATGCAAACATATTCAACTTGAAAAGACCCCGCACCAAATACATGGGAAAATGGCTTTCAGCCAATTTTGATATTTTTTTGGCATATTGTAGTACAAGTCACTAGAAATTGCACATGCAAGTTTAAATTAGTTTCTATGTCAAGTTTCAGAGATATGAATCTTTGAAAATCATATAAATTGCTGTTTTACCAAAACATAGCAAGGTTCGCTTATACAAAAGTATTACTTTTCAGATGATTAGTAACAAAATAATAGCACTGCAGGTTTGGAAAAAGTCAAAGGACATGTCAGTCAGTCGGTCGTTAAGATTATACAGGGTAGGTCAAAAATTGCGACAATTTAGCATACTTTGCCAATCTTTATCATCGGTCCCATTAATGAGACTGAGCAGTTTTCATTAGGAAAATCCCTATTGGGATTATTTTCTTTTGACATAGAGATTTTTTTAAGAAAGTTTGGACTTTTTTACAATACAGTAACTGTTTTTTTCAAATGTTATGTTTTTAACAATAGCCACACAAAACAGCCTTTTTGAATCAATAAATCCGCTTTGGAGCCAAATCTACTTGCTTAATATGATTAGGTTAAAAAAGTACGATCACATTTTATAAATATTAGTTGAAATCGGTTTTGTACGTAAAATATATGTTTGTTAACTATTCTTGAATGGATCTCCTCTCAGTACCTATCTCTCATTTTGAAAAATTAATGAAACTGTGTAAATATATATTTAAGCAATCGATTCCATTGGACGATTCAAACCTGTGGAACATTTTTATATGCTGTTGAGCTTGCTTCTTTGGCGGAATTCAAAATTGTATTTTGGACAAAAGTACAGACCAACTGGTTACGTACATGAAATGTCAGTCATAAAGCTGGCTACATATAGGAAAAAAAATTGTTATTGATATTTCTGAGAAACTCTATTGGCGGTTCGTTATACATGACATACTGACCTGACCTGACATACCTGACAACTGAAAAATCCGTTGCGACTCATATCACGTGACCTCAGATTCGGATGGAATTTAAAAAACGGTGGCTGTGGTGCGCAAAAATGGGTTAAAATGACAAGATAACGAAAAATTTATTGAAAAAATTTATTTGGTATCCAACTAAGACCCCATTTACCAATTTTGAACCGGATTAAAAAAAAAATCAAAAATACCATTTTATTCTTCTACCCTTACAAAGAAACATTATTCATTCTTATTTTACCTGGAAACAGCTTTAATAACCTAAATCACATAAATTTGTGTGAAACCTAATCAAATATTTGTGGAATAGACATTTTGTGGGAGATTAATTATGAAAACACGATTTAGTTTTGTCACTAGGAGTAGTCATGCAACACTCAAGTCAATGAACAGATCTTATATACCTCTCCATAGACGTCTGAAATAATAATAATTTATTTATTTATTACATAGGAAGAAATACCCATTTACAATAATATAAAACACCGAGAAAAATATATAAAAATGTAAAAAATATATATACATATAACAACTTATATCTAACAGTTTTATACAGTAACTGGACAAAAACAAAACAAATTAAAATGAAATCAGCAATTAAAGCTAAAAAACTTGAGCTACATACATAGTAGATCTCTTCATTTGCCAAAGCGAAGCGGAAAAAATATCTATTGCCTGTCGCAGTAATATAATCATCCCTATGTTTGCACCATAATTAGATCGATGTGAAACGAAGGAAAATGTGCTATATTCACGTATTGCTCTAGGTACATCTTCTAATAATTCAGGAGCATCTATCAGACCGTTCAAAATTTTATAAATAAACAAGGTGTCAACCCTTGCCTTCTGTGGATCAGAGGACTCAAATTCATCACTGATAGCATGTTGGTATAAGAGTAAGGAATGTTCATCCTAAAAAATCGATGAACTCTTTCACATTTTTCGATGTGGACTTGAGCATAAGGGCTCCAAATAATCGAAGCATATTCAAGATGAGATCTTACCAATGAAAGGAATAAGATTTCCACTGTACTCATATGAACAAAATCTCTAGAATGTCTCTTTATGAAACCCAACCGCTTGAGTGCTCTATTACAGATGTACTCAATGTGCGAAGAAAATAAGAGGTTGGATTGGAAGATGACTCCAAGATCTTTGATCAAGGTAACTTTTTCAATGACAGTGTTATCAAAAATATAGTTGAAGGTTACCTCTTGCACTGTGTGATGGAAACTGATAACTTTACATTTCAAAGGATTCATGCTCATTTTATTCACCAAACAACCATGTGAAAAAATATTCGAGCTCTTTTGGAGTATAAGACTGGATTTTGTATGACAAGAAATATTTTGATATCATCGGCATACATAAGGAATTTACAATCGGATATTTCTTTGACAATGTCATCGATGAACATACTGAACAGTAAAGGCCCCAGGTGGGAGCCTTGAGGCTCACTCGAAGTGGCAGTGTATTCATCGGAAATGTACCCGTTCAACTTGACACATGGGAGGCGATCTGATAAATACGTTTTCAACCAGTCCAGAAGAGAACCACGAATGCCAATATAAGATAACTTCTGGATGAGAATAGCACGATCGACTTTATCGAAAGTCTTAGATAGATCTGTATAAACATAATCAACCTGTCGGCCCTTCTCTAAAGCTGATACAATGAAGTTGGTATAAATCATGAGGTTATTGCACGTCGATCGTTCAGATTGAAACCCATGTTGACCAACTCTTATAATACTGTTCAGATTCATTATTTTTGCTTAAAAATTGTTTTGCCCTAACTTTTGTGCTACTCAAATTTCCTATTCTTGGACAAAGAAAGATCTCATTAGACTTTTCATATGTCTGGTGGCTCGCATAGTGGGGAACACATAAAATATTGATGGTGTTTTCTTTAGTACACCTTGACATATTTCTGAAAATTTGAGGTTCTCATCAGACTGATCCTTTTAGGATGTATGCTCCGTTTATCATGTAAACTCATGTCTTGTTATTTCAATTTCTATTACCTACAGTTCCTAAAACTTTCGATTATATGTCACATAAGTCAATTGTCATTGTCACTTGTTAATATTGTCATTGTCACTCATTGTCAAATTTCATTTCCACTTCAACACTTAATTAGATATGATGTAGTATCCCATATCGTAATCCAGAATAATCCTGACACAGGATGAATAAAAAGTGTTCAATTTTTATTTAAAATTTTCCATATTTTAATTTATCAAATTCACTTTCTAATGTTACTCATTTACATACCTACGCAATGATGATGACTCAACAATATAATAATAATAATAATAATAATTAACGTCTTTATTACTCACAAGATAATACATCTTACATCAGTATGAAAATACAATTGAAATGAGTAAAAGGCGAAGTTCAATTTAGGTGGAGATGATGAATCACCACTAAATTGTTCTTCCACTTAACCTTATATAAAGCGCTTGGCTACGATTAAAAAAAATGAAAATATTAAATACAAATTTTCTTCCTCAAGTACCTATAACGTTTATCTAACTCAACTTTGCCCTAACTCATTTAATAAGCCAGTTTCGCGTTCAATAAGATTATTCTATCCAACCCGACAATGACATGAATCAATGCCACAGACATTAATAACGAGTCAAGTTGTGTGCACGATCCTGTAAATGTAGCTGTCGTCGGCAGGAGAACTCGCAATTTATAACGGCATTATTTGAACAGAATGAATCGTGTTTTATCTGCGGAAAACAAAGAGTTCAATTCGTAACAAACAATTACCGAGACGTCGGAAGTGGAATCTTGTCTAAATGGATTTTTCGTGACCAGAACGAAGCGAAACTTTTTTTTCTTCTTTGGCTTCAACGATGGTTTAGAACTATAATAATGAGGTTGGAGGATGAGCAATGTCTCAATTATTTACTAATTCTACAATAATTCAATCATAAAAGATGCGAGGAGCGTAAACTAGCCAACCATGTGGCTATTATAAATATGACTTGTATTGGAAGCACTCATTGTAGGGTAATTACGGGAGATATAGACCACGTTTTTTATTTTTTCCACAATTAAAAAAAAAATAGCCCCACTAATATGGAACAAGTTTTTTATAAAACCTTTTACCTACTATAATGTTAACTGACTCCGAATACTCATAAAATAAATTGTTTTTTTCAACGTCAAACTGCAAATCTTATTATGATCCAACCATAATATAAATATAATAAACACTAGAACGCCATTTTGCCAATCAGTTCATAATAATGTAGGCCAAGCTGTAGGCTCTTTTCACATAAAATAAAAGACGCAGACGCCCTATACAACGATCGGCCTGCGTCGTTTTTGTAAAAAATTGTCCAAGAGAAAGCGAACAAGTATTATCTGTAAATGTCATGGGTAAGACTGCTCCTCAATGCAACAGAGTTGGTGAGTTAAATATCTTTCACATCAACATTCAATCAATCTCTAATAAAATCGAAGCTTTGCTTCTATATATAGAAAACAAAAAATTAGATCCACTATGTATCAGTGAACACTGGCTCACTGATAATCAAATTCAATCTGTACACCTAAATAATTACACTTTGGCCTCCTCCTACTGCCGCGCCGAGTATGAGCATGGTGGTGTGAGCATTTTCGTAAAAAATAACCTTAAATCTGTACCTATAGATTTGCATCAGTTCTGTATTGCTAGACACGGGGAGTTTTGCGCGATAGAACTGTCTTCAAGTAGAACAGCTGTCATAACCTGTTATAGACCTAGTAGCTCATGCAACAGTGAGTTATTTTTCAAACAAATCACTGCTATACTAGACAAGTTAGTAGTCAAATATTCGAAAATAATATTAGTAGGAGACTTTAATATCAACATACTAATCGACGATAATAAATCTATTCTCTGGAAAGACATACTTGAGTCTTATGAACTAAAACCAACTATTTTTGCTCCCACTAGAGTAACATCTTCGTCTTCTACTTGCATTGATAATATTATCACTAACTTGAATGAGAATAACTATAAAGCTTCAATTGACGATCCATGCCTATCTGACCATAAGTCTCAAATGCTCACAATATACTCTGACTTTGAAAATCACGTAAAAGTTTTCAATACAAAAAGGGTTATAACACAGGCTAAGATAAATAGAATCGTCGAAATACTATATCCCATGAACTGGACTGAATTCGTTGATCCGACTTGCCCAGAAAAAATTTCTGACTATCTAACAACTCTTTATAATGCACTAGTCACACAAAACTGTCCTGTGAAAAGGGTCTATGACAACTGCAACCTTAAAGTAAATTTTTTTAATGAAAACTTGAGAAAAATGAGAGATTTCTCTCGATCCTAAATACAATTTCGAAAAGTTCGAATGATGATTTCTACAAAAATTTCTACAATAAGTTCAAATCGAGATATAATCAAGAGATAAAAAAAAGCAAAGCAGAAGCTTATAATCAGTTGATATCGAATTCTGACAATTTAGCTAAAACATGCTGAAATTTGATAAACACGGAAAGCAATCGAGGTAAAAAAAAGTTAATGAAAGATGTGACTATAACCCCCGACGAGTTCAAAGATTTTTTTATAAATATTTCAAATGATATTATAAGTTCACTACCTGATTGCGATCAGAATGCAATAAATTTTCTTGACCCACTGAATTCTCCTAAAGACTCGCTTTTTCTCCATCCAATAACTGAAAGTGAAGTTCTTGATGCCATTCTAAAACTGAAAAATTCATCTTGTCCTGATATGTACGAAATGACGAGCAAAATAATAAAAAGCACTTGTTTTTTTCTTCTAGAACCTTTGACTATTCTCTTCAATCATTGTATCTCCAATGGTAAATTCCCTGATGAGTTCAAGCTAACTACAGTGATGCCTATATTTAAAAAAGGTTACAAAAATACCATTGATAATTAACGACCAATATCGATAATACCAATTTTCGGTAAAATTTTTGAAATTATTCTAAAAAGCCGCTTAATTTCGTTCTTCACTATACATAAAACGCTACATGTAGGTCAGTTCGGCTTCAGACAGAACTGTTCCACTGTTCAAGCGATACAAAGACTTGTGGCTGACATAGTCGAGGGTTTTGAGGCTGGTCTACATACGGTGGTATCTATGTGTGACCTGAGCAAAGCCTTCGACTGTGTCTCTCACACAGTACTATTAGATAAACTACAATTTTACGGTATACGCGGTACCTCATGGGAATTATTCAAATCATACCTGAATGGTAGGAGACAAGCTGTACTTATAGATAACAGCTATTCTGAAATCGAAAACATTCATTATGGGGTACCTCAAGGTTCTATCCTTGGTCCACTTTTATTCATTGTCTATATAAATGACATATTTCATTACATGTGTCCAACCAAATGCATTTGTTATGCAGATGATTGCTCCCTTTATGCATCTGATAAGAAACTAGATTATTTGGAAGAAACTTTACAGAATTTTTCAAGAAAAGCCGAAACATGGTTCGTTTCTAATTGCTTGAAACTCAATAAAAACAAAACTCAAAATATTGTTTTCTCAACCAACAATACGATTGCCAACAGCTCAGAAGTTAAATTACTTGGAATTGTTATGGATGACAAATTAAAATGGTCAGCTCATATTGAGCACCTAAGTAAAAAATTAAACTCAACTCTCTTCATTTTGCGGAAACTCAGCAGATTTGCTAACGTTACAGTTTTGAAAACAGCCTACTTTGGTTTATTTCACTCCCACATTAATTACGGTATTACTCTATGGGGAAACGCTGTAGACTCTGTGAGAATCTTCAGACTCCAGAAACGAGCTTTAAGAATAATATCTAAAGCCAATTTTAGAGACAGCTGCCGCCCCATATTTGAAAACCTAGAAATACTCACCTTACCATGTATTTACATTCTCAATTGTTTGTTGGATATTCATAGAAATAAAGAAAAACTTCAAAGTAGTAATTCATTTCACAATTATAGCACAAGAAATTGTAATTTGATTCGACCTACTAGACATCGTTTATTGACTTCTGAACGCAATACCTTAGACGTGAAGTTATATAATAAATTGCCAGTGTACATTAGGGAATTACCCACCCATAAGTTCAAGATACTAATTCGAAGATATTTGCTGTCGCAGTGCTTCTACTCGGAGGGGGAGTATTTGGAGGCTGGTGTGAGTTCATGGGAAACTACAGATAAGTCATAATATATATATATATATATATATATATATATATATATATATATATATATATATCTGCAACACAAGCCATTGAGGAGCACTCTTTACCTAATTTAAAATTATGTACATATATATATATATTTTTTTTAACTTTAAATTTTAAAATTTTAAATTGCAGTATTGTAGTATTGTATTGTTTTGAACAAATTTTTTTAATGTATGCTATGTTCTCGACCTACCACAAATGGATTTACTATTCTGTAATGTGGCTGAATAAACTATGAATAAACTATGAATAAACTACTGTTTATAAGATGGTTCGTAATGAAAACCCCGGTTTTCGCCCCAGCAAAATCGCTTTGTGGAATTTTTTAAACAAGAAATATTGAAAAAAATTACAACTTTTTCGTTTTTTTGCGAGTATATCAAAAAGTACTGGAGGAATCGTTTTACAGTTTCAGAACTTTTCTAGATAATTATAAAACCTACAAAATGGTTCTTTATACGACCAGACCGGTGCCTTTTTCACTGAAAAATCCGTGAAAACCTCGAAATCCTTCAAAAATTCATAATTTTCTTGAATCTGATGCTGGACGAACAATATTGCGGAAACTGATAGATAATAACATGTATGGTTCCACTAATGGGCAAGATGCTTTCTGTCCGATGTGTATAGTTTTTGCACAATCGCGTTAAATACAATTTAAGGGCAAATCTTTCTAAAAGCGCCGATTCAAGAGAAATTATCTTATTCAAATTCTGTAGCATTTGAAAGTAGAGATCAAAATCTACAATTTGTATATTTTGGATTTTGACCTGAGAGGTGGGAAATGTGTTGAAAATATCACTGGAAGTTACTCTAAATGCTTTAAAGTGCATCCGAAGTTGCCCGAACTCAACGCGAGTTAACTTCAGTGCGACTTCGGGTGACTTCGGACGACTTCGGACGCACTTTGAAGCGTTTTGATCAACTTTCAGCGACATTTTAACACATTTTCTACCTCTCAGGTGAAAATAAAAAATAAAGAAATTGTAGATTAATCTCTACTTCCAGATGCCAGTAACAGAATACGACGGTTTCCCTTAAATCTGCGCATCTTGCAAGATGTGCTCTTAAATTGTTTATAATGCGATTGTGCAAAAACTACACATCGGACAGAAAACATCTTGCGCACAGTTGAACCACTTATTATTATCCATCAGTTTCTGCAATATTGTTCAGCTTCAGATTTATAAAAATTACCAATTTTTGAAAAATGGTCTCTTTTTCGAGGTTTCTACGGTTTTTCTCAGTGGAAAATGCTCCGATCCGGTCGTGTGAAAATCCTTGTTGTAGGTTTTATAAATCTCTACAAATGTTCCATTGACTGTTAAACGATTCCTTGAATAATCTTTGAGATATTTCCAAAAACCCAAAAAAGTTGTAACTTTTTTCAATCTTGCATGTTTAAAAAATTCCACAAAGCGATTTTGCTGGAGCAAAAACTAGGGTTTTCATCAACGAACTATTTAAAAAAAATTAGTATAGGCCTTTTGCGTCCTTTATTTTGTGGAGGAGAAAACCTCTATAGCTTGGTCTATTGTTGTATCCCATACGATAAATTAACCGACCTGTGAGTTTGCGCAATGGATCGCATTATTGAGCGGAATGTGTCATATGTCGCCAGAGACAGTCTTCGGATTTTTGACTTCTTATTCCTGAATCTGGTATAAGTTGTCGTTGATAGCATTTTATAATATCATTGAGGTTTCCTTTGATGATTTTTTTTTGTTTTGTTTTTACGAAACTGCCAGGTTTTCAGAGAAAACCCCTCAAAAGCAGAGCTTGTGCGAGCAAGGGAGATCCGGGACCTACAGTTTAAATCAAAGTGGAATCCGAACCACTTCAGCTCAGTGACACACGACCGGGGATCGAACCCGGACCGTCTGGGTGGAAGCCAAACGCTCTAACACCTCGACCACTTCGCTGTAAAGTTACAGAAAAACAATAATTGATTTCTTGAAAATGGAAATATGGATTTTATTTCTAATAAAGAAGGGAAATTTTGTTTGGAATGCTTCCTCATCAAATCCATCTATGAATACTACATAGAACCCTAGGTCTTCGATTTTGTGCTTTCTCGCGATCAAAGTAGGGAGAAATTATTGTGATCCTCAAAAAACTATAATTTGAGATTTTAATAGCAATTGATTATATTCCACTCATAGAGAGCCTGCAAATCACAAAAATAAAAATAACTCATTTTGTGCGTCCATCAGCCTCACGCCTAAACAGCATTACACTCTAAATCCATTTCAGAGAGTGAGGAAACACTTTCTTATGCTAGGTATCCTTTTGATTTTCGAAAATCTGAATATTGAAGGTGGTTTTCATGAACTAATTGACATGACATGACATGACATGACTAATTTGGGGATATTGGATATAAGCTTATGTGATAAAATAATCGACTTCTACAAATTATTTGATTAAGTAGTTATTAATTCCAGATATTATGTACACAATTTATGTTGTAAAGCAGAAATGTCCTCGATTGGAAACTGAAATTCAGAAAAAATCTGTCAAATATAGTGAAAATTCATTTTCATTTTACCTATTTACATGCTTATTTAGCATGCTGAAATAGCTATTTGTGTATTTAGAGCGCAAAGTGATTGATTGCCGCTCGACAAAGAGAGTTACCGCGCGACTCGAAGCGAAGCGCGGTAATCTTTGGAGAGCGGCAATGACACTTTGTGCTAGAAATACACACATGATTTTTTCTACAAACGTATCTCTTAGACATAAAAACGATAGACACCTCATTCAACATAGGCAACATAGGCCTATGAGAAAATTTACATTTAATAGTAATCCCAAATGTATAAGCTATCCAAATATCCAAAAATTTACATCTCTAACAAAAGGAAAAATGGGAAAAAACTTGCCGAAAAAATACAGAAGCCCGAGATCGAACTCACGCCAAGATAGAAAACCCAGTTTAGTAGGAAGCATCTTTAACCTTGAAGCTTGAAGCTAAATTTGTTTTGTTCATGCAAGAATAGGTTCGTTTTCAACAAAAGCTAGTAGACCACAAGCCCAGGCACATTTTCAGGGGGTGATTTTATACACCACGAGTCATATATAATGTTGAAGTACTGGTCGAGAAACAAACTTTAGGCCCTATGCCGTCAATTTTCCGCGGTACAGGTGAGTGTACAGGCGAGTTGAAATGTCGTAAAAAGGGGGTACTTTTTGATTACTTTATACATGACGGCACTATTCTGGTCAAAGAGGCAATGAAAAAAGAATGCTCTAAAACCCAGTGCCGTCAAAAAACAGCGGTACAGGGAGTCGGATTTTTTTTTTAAATCTGCGATTTTACCCCCCCTCCCCAGTTAATCGAATACTTGACGGCGTTGATTCAGTTAACTTTGCCGTTCCTTAAAAAACTATAATACATCTATGCCGTCAGAAATTGGTGGTACATGGGGTCAGAAATCGCGAATCAAAACCCGATTTTTACCCCTTGTGGGGGTGGTCATTTTATACAACCTAAAATTTAGCTGTTTCAATGCTATATCCTTCAAAGATAACACATTTTACTATGCCGTCATTTTTTTATGGTACAATACGCTGAAAAATGTGTTTTTCATGTCGAAATCAAATTAGTCCAGCAGATTCGAAGAACCTATCAAGAAAAATAAAATTAGTTCATTCAAAATCACAACTGCTAGGAAAAAAAAGGAAGGAAAAATTGAAGACGTGAAAATTCAAAGAGATTTGTTTGGGCGATTACTGGGAATTTCACTCAAAAACAAGCTCGAAATTGACAAGGTGTTAGAATACCCGCTCACTCCCGTGCCTCTGTCTTTATGCCACTTGGACGGTTCAATTAATAAGACTGACAAATCCAAATTAGTCAAGCCTATAATTACAGCTGTTACACCTACAGAATCTTCCAAATGAGTTAACCGCTATTATTATCGATGGATTCTTTTACTTATATACTTTGCGAGATATCCCATCCACGTTTGGAGCAATTAGCCATAACATTTTAAAAAATTTAACAAATAAGCAAGCCCAAGAAATTCATATAATTTTTTATACGTACCCTCAGCCTAGCATAAAAGATAATGAGCACGAGATTAAACAAAATGTACGGCAATCTGAATACTGTATTGCAGGACCTGACACCAAACGACCCAACAACTTCATGGCCGAATTAAAAAACATTAATTTCAAAAAAGCTTTTGTACAATTTCTAATCAAAGATTGGGCAGAACTACACAACTGTGTTCTCATTAAACCTACCCAAATAATATTTTTAAATTATGACATTTGCTACGAATATAGAGTAGTGCAAGGAAATACGGTGAAAAACGTTTCTGAGCACTATACTTGTAATGGCCACGAAGACGCAGACACAAAAATTGTTTTTCATACCTGCAACCTCCCAAAAAAATCGCGTATCTTGATTAGATGCTCCGATACAGACATTTTAATTATTCTATTGGCCAATATGAAGAATCTTCTGGAGGAACGTGATGGTCAAAAAATGATTGACCGCAAAATATGGATGCAGCTAGGTACCGCCAATAACGTCCGTAATTTAGATATTTGTTCTATTTTTGAGAAGTTTTTGAGAAAATCTATGCACTTCTTTGGCTGATGCGTTTCATGCATTTACTGGTTGTGATTACAACCCTGCCTTCTGTAGGAATGCCAAACTGAGGCCATTTAAAATTTTGAAAAATTCGACAAAGTATCAACATGCCTTTGGTACGATGGGGTGTACTTCAGTTAGATATTTTAAAGATAGTCGAAGAATTTGTGTGCATTTTGTACAATGTACGAGCTGTAAAAACAGTAAATGAGGCAAGATCTCTCATTTTCAATAAAATGTATAAACCTAAGTCCGAAAATGAAAAATTCAGAAAATCAACGGCAAATTGGAAGCAACCTCTTTTCCTCCTTCTCATTCCGAATTAGAGCAGCAATTTCGAAGATCTATGTATATATCGCAAATTTGGTGTAATTCTCATTTAAAAAATCCCACCACAATTAGCCCACACAACAATAGTTGGACATTGGATAAAAATAAATTTGTTTTCCACTGGTTCGATGGCGATGAAGTTCCAGCAAGCGTGCAGGACATTATTGTACAGGATGGGAGAACTGAGACAGAAGATGATAATTCAGGTATGAAACAGCAAAATCAATTAATTGATTTCTTGTAATATTTCTTCAATTATATATTGTATTAATATTTTAGATCTGGAGGAAGTGACTGAAATGGATTCTGCGAGTGAATCAGATATAGAGAGCGAGAATTCTGATGAAGAATCATAAATTGTTGAAAAAATTATGTTGTTGAGTGAATGAATATTATAGTATGTTCTATGTTCTGATTTTTTAAAATCTATTTATTATGAATTTCAATAAAAATACCATGAAGATTGACTAACGCTTTTAAAACTTTATGAAAATTAATAATAGTTATATAGTTTATAATCTTTCATAAAATTTTAATGATTTATACATTGTTATTCAAATCTTTAATCACTTATTTTATAACATATTTTATACTACTTTTGTTGATGATAAATCACATATCCGTGCATAAAAGTTCGCTATTCGATTTTTGGACCGAAAACGAATATTACCAAGATTATCATTAAAATATTGAAGTTCTCTTATTACGAAGAGTTTCCGTTTAATGTTGACGGCACCACAATTTTAAATTACTGTTCAATATGGTCAATATTATATTGTTAATGTCGTCTTGTAATTTTTGACCAAAATTATGACCAAAATGGTAGGTGAAATAAGCCAAAAGTAGCAAGAGATTTCACGTCAAATGCATAAAATGTATCAAGGGAAAATTGACGGCACCAACTTTTCTATGTTTTTCAATGTTTAATGAAGTGCTATCCACAATAATATTTCAAAAATAAACTATTATAAATGTGCAGGCAATTTTCAATTTTTTTTTTTTTTTTCGTTTTTATATTTATTCTGTATTTCAATTGGGTACCGTGAATTATTGACGGCATAATTATAAGCCATTATAAGTAGTTTCTGCTTAAAAAAACCGTATGTCGTCCTGAAATAAATGACCTTATAAGAAAACATTGATTTTTTGCTCTAAAATTTTAGTAATTTTTTATTTATTTCTGCATGAACCATAATTTTTTGACGGCACCATGTTTAGAATACTCAATAAATGTTAACTCAAAGCTAGAAATCGGTGCCGTCAAATTCTAAATGACCGCCCCCATAAGGGGTAAAAATCGGGTTTTGATTCGCGATTTTTGACCCCATGTACCACCCTTTTCTGACGGCATAGATGTATTATAGTTTTTTAAGGAACGGCAAAGTTAACTGAATCAACGCCGTCAAGTATTCGATTAACTGGGGAGGGGGGGTAAAATCGCCGATTTCAAAAAAAAAATTCCGACTCTCTGTACCGCTATTTTTTGACGGCACTGGGTTTTAGAGCATTCTTTTTTCATTGCCTCTTTGACCAGAATAGTGCCGTCATGTATAAAGTAATCAAAAAGTACCCCCTTTTTTACGACATTTCAACTCGCCTGTACACTCACCTGTACCGCGGAAAATTGGCGGCATAGGGCCTAAAGTTTGTTTCTCGACCAGTACTTCAACATTATATATGACCCGTGGTGTATAAAATCACCCCCTGAAATTGTGCCTGGGCTTGTGGTCTATAGGGAGATCGATCGTGTTTTCAATATTCTCGCTCTAGAGCGTAAAAGCTGTCACAAAATGACATTCCTCGAAAAACGCAACTTTGCATTGAGATCTGAAAGCGTCAAAGGCTACTTTGGTAAGCGGTAGTAGAAAACAGGCTTTTTTTCCGTGTACTGGTGTCATTATAGCTGCCTATTTAGGTACATGTCAAAATTAAATAATATGTTGTTGACAGTTCTCTAGAAATCGCAAATTGTTTGAATTTTTCCTTACCAATAGGGTAAATAACGCTTGTTTTGTGGCAATTTCTGGTTATTTTTGTACCATAAATATTTCAATTAATAATACATGTTTTTGTTCCTTCATCGTTAAAAATAAATGTTTCTTAACAATCTGTGGTTGTCAGGTAGATATAATGAAAAATATCGTTCATTACTCGTCCATAAATCCTTTTTCCGTGCTTGTCGCGCTCGCACGGAAAAAGCCTATTTTCTGAACTCGTAATGAAATATATTATTTTGCATTCGGCCAGAGGTTCTCATTTAATATTGCACATGTTGTTGAATCGCATTAAATTCGAATGGTACTTTTTGAAATAAGAAATAGATTATCGAATGTTGGGAGATACAAATATAATAAGTCAAAATTTCACATTGCCAAATAAGATACAGGATATTTGGTTCTCTAAATTTTAAATAAGGAGAAATGGTAAGATTGGAGGAAAAAGGACTATAATAATTCTCGAAACATTTTATTTTGTAATGTTACAAACTTAAATCTATCAAACAAAAATTGTCATACCTCATATTGTCATATCTCAGAAACGACACATCCAAATTCATTTAAACTCGCACATTTTTCTAACGACTCATTCCACTATAACATAATGAATAATCAGCCAATTTGACCAAGAGCCAATTTCTCATATGTTTTCGTACCGGGTCCTTTGAGAACTCTTGTATCCTCTAGAATCATATCAGCAATTTCCCAAATTTTCCTTACGGCATTTCCCATAAGAAAACTATTCAGGTTACCAAGAAGCAACTGGAAAAATGCTTGGTATTTCCTCCTACGGCCTCATTATTTTCAGAAGAAGACTGAATTCCATAAAAGTTACATTTTCCACAAATAATATTTATGTAGTTATTCAAAACTCGGTTATACTTCCATTAATTTTTTTACGGAACTCATTTAAATTTTACGATAATGGTTACATTATGAATGTAAACGAGAAAAACCAACGAACTGATTATTATGCATTACGTTAGATGGATGAAGTGAATATCCTTGCAAAGGGTGAGTATCTATAGAAATGTGAGAGGCGATAATAAATCCAAATAACTGTTATTCTTGGCAAAATCTGCCTAGGTATGATTCGAATCTGGTCGAATGTCATTTTATCAGACTATTTCGATTTCCACTGAGTGTTCTTGGCAAACCAGTTTTATATTTTAATGAACACTTTAAGATCTTTTGTCTTCATTTTCGAAATATGTCCAATAAGCTATCGTCAATTACCGTACTATTGCTCTGGCTATTGCCGCGACTTGTACTCTCTCAATTTAATATTAACTCTTTATGTATCCTCCCCTCAATTATTTACATATAATTCATATTGCTGGCTAGCGTTAGCTTGTGAATTATTTAGGTTAGTGTAATAATTATTACTTTTGTTCTGTTCTAGCCAACATACTCTAAATTCACAGACAGAATCACAAAATAACACTTTTGTGGAGATTAACTCATCTATAAAACCCTCATATGTGGTCTCAATTCTAATAATGATCTTATTTACTGAATAATCATTCTCGTCTTCCTCTAGGCAGGTTACAGGGACGGCTCGAAGGATAAACATAAATGAAGATATTCATATAAGCACTGGTTCACTAATATTCTCATGGCCAGTTGCACCGCTTCGATTAGGTTGGACTTAATCTAGGGAAAACCTTAAGTTTGGAAAAATCTGTTTGCACCGGTTTCCCTTAGAGGTTAAATCTAATGTGAACATTAATCTGAGAGAGTCACACAGAAAGTTGGTGCAACCGGCCATCAGTGACTCTGATAATATTGGCTGCATTGATTTGATTCAAATTCTACTAGATTATAAAAAACTCAATTGGCTTTGGTTGTTTTGGTTGGGAAAAGTCATTTGTAAAAATGAGAAAAATATATAAAATGACTAGACAATTAAAATAATTCAACTAAGAATTGGAAATGATACTTCAACCATTGTTTATATAGAAGTAAGATAGTTAGCCAACCTTATGGGATTTATATTGGATTCAAATGGATGCGACATGTAGATGGCGACAGTGATCTCGCATCCAAGTCATGTCGTAACTTCAGTGATCTGGCCTCCAAGTCATGTCGTAACTTGATTGAAACAATGGAACAGCATTAAAATCAGGGTTTTTTAAAGAAACCTGCATTAAAATTACGTCAAATATTCATGTTTGTAACTAATCACGCTAGATGACACTCGCGCTTGGGTCCAATACCTTTTCCGCAGGCATTGACTAACTATATTCTATTTAAACAATGCTTCAACAGTACAATACGGTTTCTGAAACCCTTCTATTTACCAAACTGAATTACTCAAATCTTCAAATAGGTTAATCCAGTGAAATGAAAAAACTATCTCAAAATGCAACCATACGTCTTGATCTTTATAAAATACCTTTCCAGAACACACACAAATATCCAAAATATGTTTTTTCACCACGGGCTAACTTATTACTTTATTTAACTGAATAAAAACGGTATTGGTTAGAACCGGACTCGAAGGAAATATTGGAACTGAATCGATATATTATATAATGCAATATATTGTGAATTTTTATACTTTTTCAGAAAGAAATGTCCACAAAAACTTTCCATATTATTTCCGATGTATCTTATGCCACTGTCGTTGCCTACTAATAGCTAATGACAATACATTGCATATAATATATCGATTCACTTCCGTTATTTGATTCATTATGTTTCCTAATTCATATTAGGAGAAACTGTAGCAATCTGTGTGTTTTTGATAATATTTGTTTAGTAGTTTTCGAAGAATGTGACTTTGCCTCGTGTTTGTTCCTTCGGCCATATAGTTCCCTTATAAGTTGTGCGTCCTCAAGAAATTCTAAATGCCTAAGCTGTACCAGTTCTATGGAACCAATATCGTTTTCTACTCTGCCTATCACATTTCAAACCCTAATTTTGGTACGGCTGTTGTTTACCAGACATTTTATTTCTTTTTTAAACGGTGTACTTGGAAAGGCAAATGGTTTGTTTGTTGGGACGCAAGATACTTTGATTAAATGTTTAGTTTGTAAAAACTATCTTTTTCACTGGCTTAGAAAACCAGGGGAACGCAGACTAAAATTTTGTTACATACAGAATTTCATATTCCACGACACGTTATGGTTCATACTGCATTTGATATCTTCAGTAGCATTAATAACAGTAATGCTTAAGATCCGATATGCAAGTTTGAAAGCGAGGCATAACCGACGAGACGACGAAAAAATCAAAAACTTTTTTTTGGAATAAGTGTTTGTGAGTAATCAGCTATTTGACTTCGAACTTTTTTAATATTATCCGTACGGTGTTAATAACATGAATAACAATATGACAGACTGGTAATTCGTTCACAGAGTTTCCAAAGCATATCGCTAATAATTAGAAAATCAACAAGTCATTCGTATGTTAATGCATACGAGTGCATTTCTCCACTTCTAATACCTTTCAAATCTTCTCAATTTTTAGAAGAAATGATTGTTTTTCCAGAATGAGCATCAGTTTCACTTCCTTGAACGTTCTCAAACGAATGACTTTTTCAAAGATATGTTTCGGAAACTATGAGAAGATATCAGTCTGTTGTATTCTCGTTCATGTCATTGCATTTAGTAGGTTTTAGGTTTTGAACGTGAGTGGGCCCGTATCAGGCCCTCCACTGCGGCCAATGGCCTATTGTGGCTCACCCTATGGTTATATTTCTCCCAGTATATCCAATCTCTTGACGAAATTGAGGAATGCATTGGGAGAACAATTTACCAGGTTTTCTGGCCTTACTGTCGTATCGCCAAATATTGAGAATCTGGTTCTGGCCGCTGCAGGGCATGTACACAGAATGTGTTCAGCCGTTTCATCATCCTCCATGCATAGCCGGCACTCTGCATCTTGTGCAAGTCCGATTTTATGCATGTGGTATTTGAGTTTGCAGTGGTCAGTAAGCAAACCTACTATAACTCTGAGATGCGCTCTGCTGAGTTCTAGCAGTTTGTCAGAGTCCTGTTTTTTCCTTGTACAAGCAATAAATGCTTTGGAATGGGCTAGGCCCGGTAGACTACGCCAGTACTCGAGTCTTTTATTGTCTGCCCAAGCTGTTATGACATTCTTGGCAGTGCTATATGCTAAACCGATTACCGGTTCTGGTCCAGTGAACGTTGTTTCGGCCCCCCCTTTTGCTAGGGCGTCCGCTATTTCGTTTCCTTCTAGGCCTGTGTGACCTGGTATCCAGACTAGGGTAACGTTGTTGCGTTGCGCCAGTCGGTTTAAGGTGTCTCTGCAGTTCCATACTGCCCTAGATTTAAAGCAGTTGGATTCAAGCACTTTAAGTGCTGCTTGACTATCTGAAAATATTTTTATTGTTTTTCGTGTGTGGAGCCGATTTTCCAGCTCCCTGGCACACATTTCAATGGCATATACCTCTGCCTGAAATATCGTAGCTAGTTTGCCCATACTGAACGAGCGTTTCACTACTGGGTTCATCCCATATATTCCGGCTCCGACGCCTTCCTGAGTTTTGGAACCATCGGTGAACCAACGTTCATTTGCCCTACATAGGTTGGTTTCATTCCGGACCCAGTCTTCTCTTTCGGGAAAGACCACAGTGTAGGACGTGTGAAGGTTGATGGTTTTAGGCATGATGTCTGAGGGCATTCCTAGAATGTTGTGAGCTATTATGCCCTCCAGCATGCCGCTGCCTCTCATGACACATGCCTGCGGTAGACTAATGGCCGCTTGATAAAGTCTGTATGTTGCCCATCTTGCCTCTCTCTCCAGAACTATGTGGAGAGGAAGTAATCCAAGGAGGACTTCCATTGCTGCCGTTGGCGTGGAGCGAATGCTTCCAGTAATCGCCAGGCACGCTTGTCTCTGTAGTCCGTTAAGTTTAGCAATGGCCATTTTTTTATGTCCCTTGCTCCACCAGACTATAGAGCCATACGTTATCATTGGACGTATGACGGTAACGTACAACCAGTATACGTGTTTTGGTGACATGCCCCATGTTTTTCCACATATTCTGCGGCATGTCCATAATGAAAGGCTAGCCTTCCGGATAGTCTTTTCCAGGTGCGAGTTCCAATTAAGTTTTTTATCCAGGGTTATTCCTAGATATTTTGCTTCACTCGCAAAAGGAATTGTTACACCATTGATGGAAGGAGGTATTAAATGTTCCAGCTTCCTTTTCCTGGTGAATGGTACTATGACCATTTTGTGGGGGTTAATGGACATTTCCTCCCTCTCACACCATTTATATATGGTATCCAATATATCCTGAAGGACGTAGGAGATCGTCTCTTCGGATTTATCGTTTATTACTAGGACCAGATCGTCAGCATATGCTTGCAGATCAACCTCCCACAGCGAGAGAATGGCCAGCAGATCATCCACCAGCAGTGACCATAACAGTGGGGAGAGGACCCCCCCCTGGGGACAGCCCCTGGCTGGCTTGAAGCTGACACATTCCCTCTGTAGAGAGGTCGTTATAGTTCTGTTGTGAAGCATAGTTCTTATCCAGTCACATAGTATCGGTTCAATCCCTCTAGAGACAGTGGCCTCATATAGGGAGTGAGGTAGTGCATTGTTAAATGCTCCTTCTATGTCCAGGAATGCAGCGAATCCAGGGCGTCGCTTATTCCTGAGACAAGGTTATTGAGGGCAAGTTCTGTTGATTTGCCAGCCTGGTAGGCATACTGGTGAACATTGAGGGGGTGCTTTGTTAGTGCCCCACACCTTATGTGCCCATTCAGTATTTTCTCCATGCTTTTCAACAGAAAGGATGTCAGACTAATGGGTCTGAGCGATTTCGGGTGTGGGTCATTCCGACCCACCTTAGGAATATAGATCACCCTAGTCGCGGTCCAGTTAGACGGAATATGGTTCCATGCTAAACTGGCTCTAAAGAGTCTTATAATGATAGGTATGATATGTTCCAGTCCGATTTGTAACAGAACTGGAGCTATGCCATCCTCTCCTGGTGATTTGTATGGGTGGAATGAGTTAACCGCCCATCTTATCGCCTGTGGTGTAATTATTTTGTTGGCAACCACCCAGTCATCTCTGTGAGGTCGTTTTATCCGGCCTATATTTGTGACTAGAGGTTGATTGTCCAGAATCAGGCTGCCTGGGAAGTGGTTATTAGCTAATAGCTCTAGTGTTTCTTTCCTGGAGGCCGTAAAGGAGCCGTCTGGACGCTTTAACGACCCCAGCTCCTGTGTCGGCTCTCTGGATAGAATCTTGTGGATACGGGTTCCACTTGATGTGTTGGACACATTTTCGCAGAATCGTTCCCATGATTCTCGTTTTGCTTTCCGGATATCTTTGTTGTAAGTGGTTAGAGCAGACCTGTAATTTTCCCATTCACCTGATACCTTAGCTCGGTTAAATAACCTTCGAACTTCTTTTCGTGTTTTATCCAGATTTTTGTTCCACCAGGAAGCATTTCGGTTATCCCTTTTCTCCCTCAGTGGACAGTTTTCGTGATAAGCTGAGATAAGTGCAGTTTGTAGATGTTCCGCAGCAATATCTATTTGATCACGACTATTTATTGTGGACAATCCGTTTTGGAGATGGTTCTTCAGGGAGGTCTTGTATCCTTCCCTGTCCATGCTCCGTATGTTTCGGTATTGTACCACTGGTCTGGGGCCTATTTCAATGTTGAATTGAATATGCCTGTGGTCTGAGCATGATGGCTCAGAGGACACCCTCCAGTTGGATATCTTGTTGCTTAGAAATTCTGAGCTGATCGTAAGATCTAGTACCTCTTTCCTAATACTAGTGACAAAGGTTGGCTCGGAGCCGACATTGTTAATTGTAAGCTCCTCCCCTATCAGGTAATTGAAAAGAGACTCACCCTTCATGTTGATGTTTGTGCTGCCCCACGCTTCATGGTGCGCATTGGCGTCACATCCTATCAGTAGATGGGTGTTGTTCCTCCTGCAGAAGGCAATTAGTTCTCGCACGGCCGCTGGAGGAGGCTGTTCCGCACCCACTTCTCCAGGAAAGTATGCTGAGCAGACGATCATTTCTGTCATGCTCCCCTTCTCTGGAAATTTCACATGGATTGTTGCCATGTCTTGGGTGCAGAAATCTGAAAGAATAAAATAATTAATGTTGTTTCTGGCTAGAATGCATGCCCTAGGTTTTACCGCAATTACCTTACCAGATGTGTTACTCAGGCCGGTAACTCGGCCTGTGTTGGAGGTCCAGGGTTCCTGGATGAGGGCCAGATCTATCCGCTCCTCTATGAATTTTTTGCCAAGGACGTAGGTGGCGGCCTTGGCATGTTGCAGGTTTCCCTGCAGGAGTCTGACTGTTATATCAGCCAGGCCCTTATTTGCCGTCTTTTGGCGGTCCTCCCCCGCTCTTTTCCTCAGAGGGCGGTTTACTTCCCTTCCCTTCAGAGGTGCCGGCACCCTTTTTGAGTGGTGGTCTGTTCGGGATGGATTTACCCTTCCCCGAGGCCACACTCGCAGGCTTTTTGGTCCGAGGCGCAACACTCGGGACGGATTTACCTTTCCCTTGCGGTGCTCCCCTTACGACGTATTTAGTAACTCATTGTTATTGATTTTAGCAACTTGATTTTGACTTTTTTTCTATTTTATCCCCTTCACTAGTTTTAATCACTAAATTTATTGAGTTTTGGTGTTCACTTCATACATGTGAGTATTACTGACCCTTGATTTGATTTAATTTTTGTAATAAAAAAATTTCGCAATCAGATAAATCATGATTTTGTTATGGTTTGTCATGGAAAATACCATTACAACGCATTTTGGATTATCCAACTTTTCCGACATCTAGCGGCTCTCCTACTCATACGATTCTCCTATAACTTGTCAAAATTCTATAAGGTCTTGGACCCAATAAACTACCAAAGAATTATGAAAGTTTGCTGAAAGACATTTTCATAGAGTTTTATGTCCTCTCCTTTGGTGGTTGTTTATGAACCCAACTGGCATATCTGTCGGTTTAGACATGGTTATTAGGAAAAAATGTTCCAAAACTTTCCGATGTCCTAATAATATATGTAAAAAGTTGTGAAATGTCAAGTTATGGGGGTGTAAATGGGACAGCAACAAACTTCAAGGGTCTCGAACACCCTGTACATAAAGGCCATAGAGGACTTTTCCACTTCCATCTTATTATGCATTTATGTACCGGAAGAACTCGGTGAGGATTACACCCCTGGTCCGTATTTAACTTTCTACTGGCGATATATCTCTTTCTGAAAGCTTTTTATGTCCCGTAGTTCTCGTAACGTAGTTAGCTGCTTCATTACAGCTGAGACTACTTAGGCGAAACTCCACTCATGTCCCACAAAAGGCCGTGCTGGGCGCTGGAATAAGTTATCGTGCTCGACAAAGTTGTACAATGCAATAGAAAATTGAATAAAAGTTCTGTGGCGATGCGAGTGGAACAGACTAATAGGATGAAGACCAACATGAAGGCATGCGATTTTTTCTCGAGGCACGATTTTCTCTAATGAGATTACATCTAAGTCAAGACCTTACTCATTTGGAGATTTAAGGGTATGGAGCTGTCCTTCCTCCCGGAATGTTGACCAAATAAATATAAAACAGTCAATTTTGTATAAGATGCATGCAAATGCAAATGAGTGTTTTTTTAATGGCATATGGACGCAATTATTTCATTGCATATGAGAGTGTTAATTTTTGGTCGATACCGCAGGTCGAAGCCAGAAATTCTCTCGAATGTGCCAAGAAAATTTTATGAACGAGATACAAACGCATTTTTTCGTACAACTGTGAATGTGCATTTGTATCGTCTGAAATATGTTATAATTAAGTACTTCCTATACGTCTTGACAGTTCTCGACAGTTATCTTGAAATGTGATTTAATTTTGTCTGTAAAATCGTACAAAGTATTGCACTAAAAATCTTGTTATAACAATGAAAAATCTTACAATTTGTGGAAAAATTCTCGGAGCGAAATTCACTAAGTGTGCAACAAATGGTAAACTTGTTTAGTATCGATTTCTCAGAAAATTTTATTCTTGACAAAAGTTGGTGCATGTTCCAAAACTATACCAAGTATACCTGAAATGGCTTTACGACAAACACCATACAGGACAAAAAATATAAAGTTCGTTCAAGAGTAAAGTACCCTTATTTCAAAAAATATAGTCATGGCCTGCTATTCGATTTTTTTTTTCGTTTGGAAAATATTGAATTACCCCCGTATGATACTAATTTTTACTATTTTGATTTAATATGTATGTGAAGTAGCCACAATCAAATCAGTTTGGAGTACTTTTTTATCAAATTAAAGTGTATTTGTAAAAATTTACTTGGATTTGTATTTTTTTAGGTGACCGTCAACTTCATGTTTGCTGCAACGATATTTAACAGAACTCTAGAATAAAACAAATACTCTTTTTAACGAAGAAAATACTCTACTAAGAAAATGCTCACATGAATAAACTGTCAATAAAAGTATAAAATTTCTGTTCTTCTGACAACAATGCCTCAACTAGAACAGATATTAAAAAACACTCCAAAATCTATCGCGGATAGCCATGAACAAAAAATACATACGCCGGAAAACAATACTGTAGTTTGATAGTGTGGCGTCTTGAAACTTGCCTGTCAAACGTTTTCATATTTGTCCTTAATTAAAAATGCCTCGCCCAGTAGTATTAACGTTAACTGAAAAGGAAGAATTAGTTTTAATCTGTGGTGATGGTTATAAAACAATGCGCGAAGCTGCAAATATTTTCAACGAGCGGCATCCAGACAAACAAATTTGCTATTCAAGTGTAAGTAGAATTTTAAAGAATTTCAAACAGACCGACTCACTAGAATATAAACATAATACGGAGCGTACGAAACCAGTATGCACAGAAGAAAACCAGCTTGACGTACTTCAAGCAGTAGTAGAAAATCCTAGAAGGTCCACCCATGAAATTAGTGATTATACCAGCATAAAAAAAACCTCTGTGAAGCGTATTCTCAAGAAACATAAGTACCATGCTTACAAACCTACATTCATTTGTACATTGCAAGAAAGAGACTATGATTTGAGATATGATTTTTCCATGTGGATTCAGGGTGAAATAGAAGAACAAAGGGATTTTCATCGATGTATTCTGTTTGGAGATGAATCGACTTTTACAACAAATGGGGTTCTATCATCACAAAATTGCAGATGGTGGTCAGATGTCAACTCAAATTTTATTATTGACAACAAAAATCAATACTATCAGAAAACAAACGTTTGGTGTGGTATATTAAATGATACATTACTAGGTCCGTTTTTTTTTTGAGAGAATTTGAATGGTGACAGGTACTTGAACTTTTTGGAAACTGAAATAGGAGAGTTTTTGGATGATATTGGAAGAACGGCAAAAAGTATGGTTCCAACATGACGGATGTCCTGCCCATTCTACTAGAAATGTTTCTCAGTGGCTAAATAGGACATTTCGTAATAAATGGTTAGGACGAAATACCGATCCTCGATGGCCTCCTCGTTCTCCAGACCTTACACCTCTGGATTATTTCTTGTGGGGATACTTAAAACAAAATGTCTACAGAGATCGCCCCTTAAATAATGTTGCTGAGCTTGAAACTTCAATACGAGTTCATTGCAGAAATATTCCTACTAATGTGGTGCGATCTACAGTAAACGAATTTTATGAGCGAACAGTTAGATGCATAGAAAGAGAAGGTGGACATACAGAGACGCTTCGATAATTTTTATTGTTAGCACCTGTTCAGTTACCTACCGTAAGTTTCTGTACTATCGCTTATTGGTTCTTTTTTGTTCATGGCTATCCGCGATAGATTTTGACAGTTTATTCATATGAACATTTGCCTCGTTAAAGAGAGTATTTGTTTTATTCTAGAGTTCTGTTAAATATCGTTGCAACAAACATGAAGTTGGCGGTCACCTAAAAAAATACAAATCCAAGTAAATTTTACAAATACACTTTAATCTGATAAAAAATACTCCAGCCTGATTTGATTGTGGCTACTTCACATACATATTAAATCAAAATAGTAAAAATATGTATCATACGGGGGTAATTCAATATTTTCCAAACGAAAAAAAAAATTCGTATCTAAATATAACTTTTAATTCTAAGCAACTTTTCTCTTCAACATATTTCTATATTTTTTTAAATAAGGGTAATTTACTCTTGAACGAACTTTATATTTTTGGCCTATCCTGTATGGTATTTGTCATAAAGCCATTTCAGGTACACTTGGTATAGTTCTAGAACATGCACCAACTTTTGTCAAGAATAAAATTTTCTGAGAAATCGATAATAAACAAGTTTCCCATTTGTTGCACACTTAGTGGACCACGCTATATATTATACAATAAACAATGTAGGTCTGCATTTTTTGCACTCTGTTAAAAAATGAACCACTTTCATTTCACTTATTTCACAGTAATCTAAAATGACACAATTTTACGTAAGTCTTGGAAAATAGTTATTTATAATAGGAGTTCGTGAAGTAGGACATTTTCGTATGAGCGTGAACTTTGTTCATTGAGTCGCAGCAGACTTCAACAAGACACGCGAGTACAAAATAGTTCTTGAAGATAATGCATCATACAACATTTTTACTACGACAGTTTTTATATTGACAAATTGTAGCAATTATTGAAGTTTTCAATTTTCGTCCATTATCAAATGATGACTTCCGAGTAGAATCCATCCCAAAATACTGCATTTTTCGAGATTACGTGAAAATGTGAAAAAAAATATAAAATTGATTTTTTGGCCACTTGTGCTGATGAGTGTGAACAGTGCGTAAAACCTTGGTTCACACACTGTCGTAGAACAATACAATAAAATATACATTTGATCTGGAAAATTTTTGTAACTCTCAAAACAAGTCTGTCATTGATATCTTTGTTGGAGACACCAACATTGATCTCTCGAAAACTCAAGATAGAAAAGTCGATTACTACATTTGTATATTCGCTGAGTTGGGTTTTTCATCATACATAGTACACCAAGCAATAAAGCATAAAATGAGTGAGTTTTTAACAAAAATACTAGTAGGAATTTGACTATGTCATCACATGAAAGACAGTCCGTATATTATGTAAAATTTTCGACTCGCAACTGTTATTTATTAATTTGTCATAAACATTTGAATAACAAAAAATGTGTTTTTTATTGTTTTGCTCATAAAATCAAAACTAATAGAGCAATCTGGTTGCTCCAATTGAAACAATTGTAGATAATTGAAATAGAAACAAAATGGGATGTTTTACGACCCGGACAGATCATTAGTAACAGAGAAAAACTGGAAAAACCGGAAAATTTTGAGATTTTTTGAAAAATTCATAACTCCGCCAATTTTCAAGAAGCAGGATTGGCCTTTCTCATGAAAGAATTTAATCATGTTCTTCATGTGTGCACAGAACAGGCGCTGTCGAATCGTTAGTTTTGGCGCAGTGGCTATTTAATTTTTTTGCGCTATCTTGCAGCGTGCCTGGATGCTCTAGTGATAGCCCGATTTCAATTTCTCAAACAGATTATGAAAGTATAGTACTACAAAACGTATAGTCTCATTTTGCGCTGCAATAGTGCCAAATAGGTGAAAAATGCATGCACGCATGAAAACGACCAAGCCCGCGTAGGAGAGTCCGGGAGATAAGGGGAATTCTTCTAATGAACGGGTTACGTGAAAATATGCTTTCCATCATCTCCCGTCTTCTACCACTCGACCGCTTCCACCAGCTCGGCCGTTTTCAGTCATGTTTGTAAGCTTTTTCATTTCGCATCATTTCATTCAGCGCAAAATGAGAATATACGTTTTGTGATAATCCGTCAGAGCCTGTTTTGTGCACTCAAAATGACGTAGTTATGAATTTTTAAAAAATTCGTAACATTTTCCGGTTTTTCCGGTTTTCCTCCGTTACTAATGATCCGATCGGATTGTGAAACATTCCGTTTTGTTCGTATTTTTATTAACTACAAATCTTTCTATTGGAGCAACCATATTGCTATATTAGTTTTCATTTTATAAGCAAAATAATTTTAAAAACACGTTTTTTGTCATTTACATATTTATAATAAATCAATAAATGACAGTTGCGAGTCGAAAACATGACAGAATATAACTACGGAATGTCTTCCATGTAATGGCCCAGTTTGTTTGTTGTTAATGTTATTTTTAATTTAACGTTAATGTCATATTTTATACTTGTAGGTAAGTAGGTACATATAGAAAATTATTTCGAGCTCCACAACACCAGCCTCGGTGAAGTGGCTCACTTTCAAATTTATAATACAGGTAACTCCTATCATTCTTACATTTGATAAAACTTTAATTGCATTTGTATTACCTACTATGAAACTGTGATGTATATATTTGATTTAATTCTAATAGAAAGAAAGAATTATACCAAATTTTTTCATTTCTTCAAATATTTTCAGTGACCCAAAATACGCGACTTTCAGTTAATGAAATATACCCTGGTGTCAGTATTTTTCAGAATTATCCAAATTTAGTAATTTCAAATTGGAAATAGAATTTCGAAAAGCCGTTCTCAACAAAAATCAACTAAAATTCTCGTTGATATTTTTAATTATTTCGTAGAGACACCACTTGATAGTTTTCGAACGAACTCATAATTCTATTGGCAAGAACCTATCTTAGGCTGGTGCCAAAACGAATTTCAAATGTTAAAAATAAGAAAAAAAGTAACAAGCAAGGACCAGGTAGAAAATGTAGTGGCTCCAACTTTGAGGAAAAAAAATTAAACACGAAAACACTCAAATTGGTGAAATGGGGATGCAGTTTAGGAGTTGAAAACGTTTTTTTGCGATTTGCGGCGAAACATGACATCCTAGCGAAAAATGTTCAATAGAAAAAATGTAGGTAATAAAAAAAATCGGAAACTTTTGTATTCAGAACTTTTTGGAATAGTCTCAAATTAACCGTCAAGATAGTGAAAACCCGATTTTTCAGTATTTGTTTTCTCGCGTATACTTGAATGATTAAATTTACATTAAAATTTGTCTTTTGTCTATTTTAGTGTCGAATGAGCATGATTTTTTCACAATTCATTTGTTTTCCATTTATGGACTTTTTTCGAAAAAAATACCCACGAAAAATGGTCTTGATTTTTTTTACATTTCGAAGGTCTATAGGTGATCATTTCAATTGTTGAAATATCTACTTTCAAATGGTCTATGTACCTTGGTGGTTTATTGATCGTTAAACCGCTTAAAATTGAGAAAAGTCTCTCTGAGTCATGATTTTCTCAATATTTCCAATGATGTTCGACTCTCCCCATTATTTAAAAAAAAAAGTAGTTTTTATCAAATTATTCATACTAAAATATTTGAATACATAATAAAACTACAAAATTACTTAATTTATTAATATAATTTAAATTATTTTTTACAACCATTGAGAATATTGAGAAAATCATGATTCAGAGAGACTTGTCGGTTTTCCTTAATTTTAAGCAGTTTCGATTTATTAAGCGGTTCAATAAACCACCAAGTTACATATATACCATTTTAAAGTAGACAAAAATTGAAATAATCACTTATGAACCTTTTAAATACAAAAAAATATCAAGACCATAATTCTTTGTGGAAGATAAGGGTATTTTTTGAAAAACTCGTCGACTTCAGAATTGCGAAAAAGTCATGCGAATTCGACACAAAAAAAAGACATATTTTAACAAATTTTCATCTGAAATAAATCATTTATACTCGAGAAAAAAATAAATACTAAAAAAAGGGTTTTTTGATATTTTGACGGTTAATTTGTGGTTATGTCGAAAGGTGTTGGATACAAAAGTTTTTGATTTTTCTATTATCTACAATTTTATCTACATTTTCCGCAAAAAGGTCTCATTTGGCCGCAAATCACAATAAAACTTTCAACCCCTAAACTGTATCCTCATTTGACCATTTTGAGTGTTATCGTGTTAAAATATTTTATTCCTCAAAGTTGGAACCTTCACAATATTTTCCACCTGGTCCTTACCTGTTACTTTTTTCAAAAACTATATGCACTTTAGTAATCATCAACAGTTCCTCTCTATCTACCTACTATTAATATGGCCATGATTCAAACTTCTCCAATAGTTTCAACACATTGCCTTCAAATAGTAAGAACACTATTAGAAAACATATAATTATTGAAACTTCATATAGTCACTCAAACAATTCCAAGAGTTATTTCAGATGTAGTTCTAGAACTTCTTTGTTACTTTGCTGGTAGAACTTTGTTACAATTATTTTCTGAAAATGGATGATAAAGATTATTTTGATATGATTACAAAGTAACCCTGAATAAGAAACACCGCTGAAGCAGGAATTCATCTAAATAACTTTCTCACTTGAACTCACAGTTTGAAACTAACACGACAAATTCCTAGAATACATGCAACAAAAGTAAACATAATTAAAACCTTACCTGGGTCTTCTCACATCTTGAACTGCATTATGCTTTGTCTCCATGATTCCAAGAATTGGCCACAAGATACACAACACTTCAAATCTACTCAAAGTAACTAAATAATGCACAAGAGTTTTAAACCGAACCAAAATGATTTTCAAACCACACAAATACAGAAGCTGTCTGCAGAGACGCCCAACAAAATAGGTTAGAATGTGTCACAAATATGAAAAAACGAGGTGTTTTCATTTCAAAGCCTACTGATCTCCGATTCCCATAACATGAATCACTCGATTTCAGAATGAGCTATTCTACTGCTACTGAATTTGAAGAAAGAGGAAAGTGATGAGAATAGAGTTTTACATTTTGTTCAGTGGTCGAAAATAAAGATTACTGTGTCGCATCCACCATAACTTAGCAAAATTGTTCAAATTAACATCTTTGGGTGATTTAGAAATAAATTACGGCCGAATAATAAATCACACGAATATTTCTACGGGGCTGATTCAATGGCGAGGTTTGACGATGAGTAGATTTTGTAAATATAAAGAGTGTTGAGATAAGGGAACACAAACTATAAGATAGCAATTTAAAAACATCTACAGAATATTTAAAAAATATTAGTACGTATGAGTGTATGAAGCGTTTATTTGACACCACAATGCTCTGTATACAGTGTGTCAGCATGAAACGTACCAGTCGGAGTATTTCAAAATCTAAAAATATGCAAAAATGCGTCAGCTCTATTTTCAAGATTCTGTATTATTGGCTGGTTTTCAATTAAATTAAATCAATCCTCTAGCGGGGTTGGAAACAACCCCCAAATTTCCATGTAGGAAGAAGGGGTTAACTGATACCTCGTTTTAGAGAATGTTCAACTGTCTGTTCAAAAATACCATCAGCTACTTTTACCTTTCTATGCAGTACTTTTGGAGAAATCAGCTAAAAACTGGAAAAACAAGCGTAGGAACAAGTGTATTGCATAAGAAATTGTTGAAAAATTCTGTCCACTATTTTGTGAATAGTAGTAAAAGTCTCTTCCCTAACGTCCCGAAAAACTTCCTTAATTTTTTCTCCCAAATGTTAAGGATCTGTTTTATGAACAACCGATTCAAGATTGCCCCCATAGAAAGAAATCTACAAGCGTTAGGTCAAGTGATCTTGGTGGCCATTCAATTTCTCTTCTTCGACCAATCCCTATAGTAGGAAATATATCATTTAGTAGCTGTCTAACTGAGAGAAAGAAGTGTACTCCACCTTTTGGTTATTTTATTTGAATTGTTAAGAATCGAATACAAATGCCATAATAATAAGAAAACTTGATGCATGACATGGGTTTTTCAGACATAGTTGATGATATCACACATTTAACTGCTCCAGGAGAGTCATTAATAAAACTAGTTTTTCTACGACAGTGCGTAAACTAAGCTTTTACGCGCTGCTGACAGTGCGTAAAGTGATACTTTTTCGCACAAGTGCATAAAAAAATCATCTGTGCGTAAAATCATCAACTGTGCGTGAAGTAATTTTTTACACACTGTTCATACATTTGTGCATTTTTGAAAAATGCAGTAATTTGCGTCAAATATAACTCGGAAGTCTTTAATTGATAATACGACGACAATTCATAACATGAAACATTCAAATTAATGATATAATTGTTACAATTTGGCAATATAATAACAGTCGAAGAAAAAACTTTGCATGAAACACTTTCGTAAAGGGCTTTTATGTACTCGCGTGTTAGTTGAACTCGGCTGCGCCTCATTCAACAAACTTCACGCTCATACAAAAAGTCCTACTTTACGAACTTGTATCATAAATAGCTATTTCACGACTGTGTTTGATTCACCAAAAATAAGTTCACACCGTAATATAATTATTTCACTAAAAATGTTCTACCAAACGAAACAAAAACAAAAAATTGACTAGGAAAAAACATTGATTATAAACAAATTGAATCAAAACTGAAGCTTTTGAGGTGCAACTACGGAGAGGGATTTGAATCATAGATAAACCAACGTATTGTCAATTTCAAATGAAGTCGCTCCAAAAAAAGGATTTAAAATCTTTGGACATTGTAAAGAATCCTGGATTGAGAATGTGAGATAAGTTACAAGAGAAAGAGATATGAGTACAGAGAGTATTCAAACAATGAACAGATAAATTGGAGGAGTTCAAACAAAAGAGAAATATAGCAGTAAAACCAATTGGAAATGAAAAAAACATACTCAAATATACGCAAATACAACAATCCTAGAATGGTAGATTCTTTCTTCGACTGAAGATGGGTTTGTCTGAACCCGAAACATGTTTCGCCTGTTTGGGAAACCAAACTTTTTGATAAACTTTAATAAACATTCGTGGAGATGACTTCGAGATTTATTCTTACATTAAAACAATCCTACTAAACAAACTGAAAACATTAGTACCGAATAATAACCAAGAAAACAGTCTAGCAACAATTGATTCGGGCAATAGTGAAATAATTTCTGATATGGTCTGATGCCTAATGGCCTGAAAAATTTTGTTATCAAAAGTGAAATACATATTCATAACAATTATTCGCATATCTTTCTTGTAATGAAAAGAATAACTAATAATAAGTTGTCTAACTTTATTTTTATCAATACGGTAGATTTAGAAAAAATTGGTAGTACTTTGAAAAACAAAAGTATTCCAGATGAAATTAGTGTTGAACTTTCGAAGACGTGTTTCGTGTCATTTGTAATCCATTGTTGAACATAATGAACAGTTCTTCAGAAAGAAGTGAAGTATTTAATGAACTGAAATTATCTAAAAACCAAACTATTCATCTGAGACCAATAAATATGATTGATGCTACAGATGAAGTGTTGGAAAAGGCTGTATACTCTTATAAGCAGATAGTGAATTATTTGGAGAGCAATAATGCACCATGTGAAACAGCATAGTTCTGACACTGCATTACAATGGGTTTTAACAGATTGAATGAAAAACACAGAAACTGATCAGTACACTATTGCAGTATTTTTCGACCTTCAAATATCTACTCAGTAGAAAAACTGAAAGCATTAGAAATTAAAATCGAACAGAACGCTTTGTTTTAGTTCATAACATATTCCATTTCTTTAAAAACTATATCTACCCATTTGCTTATTGAATTTACTGGTTAAGTAGGGTGTCACTGTGCCTGCAACAACATTGAAAATGGCCGGCCCGCCCAATCGAAACATAAACTCTGGCTTTTGATTACAAAAAGCACTTGAGAGACAATGCTCGAATATTTGTCAGATGTAGTTGAGTATCCGTCGAGGAATTAGTCAGGAAAGTAGCTGTTTTCTGTCAGATACTATAATGTCATAATACTGGTCATAATTGAATGCTGGTCCTAAAGGGTGATACACCTTGGTTTATTTTTTGAAAAAAAATCCTTATGGACATACATCCATAACTGTTGTATTTATAAGATACAGAAGATATAGAGAGTTGAAATTGAACAAGAAATCAGTTTTTCTCAAAGGACCCCGCATCAAATACATGGGAAAATGGCTTTCGGCCAATTTTGATAATTGGGATATTGTAGTACAAGTCACTAGAAGTTATACCTGCAAGTTTAAATTGATTGCTATGTCCAGTTTCTGTTTTACCAAAATATGGTAACGTTCACTTACCAAAAGTATAACTTTTTAGATGAGTAGTAACAAAATAATAGTAATGCTGGTTTGAAGAAAGTCAAATGACATGTTAGTCAGCCGGTCGTTAAGATAAAAGAAGCCCTCTATTTTACAGGGTGGGTCAAAAATTGCGACAATTCAGCATATTTTGCCATCGGTCCCATTAGTGGGACTGAGCATTTTTCATTAGGAAAATCCTTATTGGGATTCTTTTCTTATGACAAAAAAATTTTCTCTGAAAGTTTCGGCTTTGGATAAGATCTCCTATAAAATATGAATTTTAAGTTATATTTTAAAAACCAGACATAGGAAATTAATGAAACTTATCTTAGTGTAGGGTAATTTACTCAGAACTATAACTGAAAAATATGATTCAAATTGGCAGATCCATTCAAAAATAATTAACAAACATATACAGGTTGTCCCAGAATAAAAGGGACAAACTCCGATGGTAGAATTTTCACTTCATTTTAAAGCTATAAGTTTCAATAAATATATACCCTAAGATGAATAATAACTGAGTTACAGGGTATTGAAAATGACAAAAAAAATTATGTTTTCCAGAATAATTCCATAACGGCTCATCTTTTCTTGATGAAATTTGGTATGTCACATGACAGCATTCAGTTCCAAATTTCAATGTGAATCATGAGTTTGTAACTTTGAACAGAGGCGTACAGGAGTTGGGTGCCCCTAATCGCCCCTCCCCAATTTTCACGCCAATGGATTAATGTCGATTTTATCTTCCTTTCCTTAATCCCAACATTTCCTTTACAAAAAAGGGATAGGTTTCATTATTAAAAATATCAACGGTTTTCAAGATTTTTCAAGTAGAATAAGTGCGTGCGTATGTGATAAGGAAAGTCACTGTTGAATATTTTGTTGTTGCTATGTCTTTTGTATTGAAAATCATGGCATTATGGTGAAATTTCAAATATGTTGTGCCCACAGTGGTATTTCTCGATGAATTTCAGAAGATGGCGGAAAAAATGTAAAGCATTACCTACTTACTAAGGATTAGCAACCCATTAAACTGTAGTATCGAAAAACATTCAAAATTTAACAAAAATCTCCTCATTTATGAAAGGAATGTATAACTATTTATAACAATATAACCAACAAAGAGATTTCACACCATGCAATGAGTACAAATTCAAATATTTCGAAAATTGTTGGCATTTATGAGGGATCTTTTCACAAAAATTTCCCGATATTTGAAACAAATTACATAGCAACTACTAACAAAACAATCAACAATGAGTTTCCGAATCACATACTCACGGACTTATTCAACTTCGAATATCTTAGAAACCGGTGGCAATTTTTATAACGAAACCTAACCCTTTTTTGTATAGAAAATATCGAGAATTAAGAAAAAGAAGACGAAATAGATATCAATCCAGTAGCGTGAAAGGTGGGGAGGGGTGATTAGGGGTACTGGTCTGCCGTACGCCCCTGTTTAAAGTTACAAACATGTGTCATGTGACACAAATTATATAAGGACTTCTCCAAGAGCCCTCGTAAATGTTAACAACATTTACTTTCCTACTCTGTCGCCATGTCAGCAAACTCGACGTCTCCCAAGAAACCTCGCTGTCGCTCGGAAATGCGTCAGCAGTTTTAATCTTCGACGCTGCTATATTATTTTATATTTTTATTCTCTTCAGTCTTGATTTTGAATTCATTTTATATACATACATATTTTTATTGTGTCAGTTTTCTTGAATACAGTATACAATTTTGGTTCAACTCAACCTGACTTATAAAATTCACACCAAATTTCATTAGGAAAAGTTGAGCTATTATGGAGTTATTCTTGAAAATATATTTTTTTGTCACTTTCAACACCCTGTATCTCAGTTAATATTCACTTTAGAGTATATGTTTATTGGAACTTTTAGCCTTGAAATGAAGTGAGGATTTTACCGCCGGAGATTGTCCCCTTTATTCTGGGACACCCTGTATATTACGTACAAAACCGATTTCGACTAATAATTGTACACGCCCCTAGTATAAAATGTGATCGTAACTTTTTGAAGGTAATCATATTAAGCAATTACGATACAAGTTTTCCTCAAGTAGTTTTGGCACCAAAGCGGATTCATTGACTAAAAAAGGCTGTTTTGTGTGGTTATTGTTAAAAACATGTAGTATAAAAAGCAAAGATTTAAAAAAAAATTACTGTGTTGTAAAAAAGTCGAAAATTTCATCGAAAATGTCACACCTCTACTTTTTAACCAATAAGATGCCTTAATTTTGACTAGTTTTACCATGGCAACTGAAAAAATATCCGGACATTTTTTCGTGGCGCCACGATATTCAAGTGGAAATTTTTTGACAGTTGAAAAGGTAAACATTTGATCTACAACCATTAAATTGTAGATATACCTGTGAATAATGCAAAATTTCTATAAGAATTATCATTATTATTTATTATTCGCTATAAAGTTTCATTAAAGAGAAAACACAAATTTGTTTAATTATTATGCATTAACAATTTATATTTCAAAAAACGTAGGATCTACAAACATAGTAAGATTTAAAAGTTGCTTGAATTCTAACCCATCATCTTTTCTTAATGGTGAATAGAAAAGTGACGAATTAATTAGATGTATGTGTTTTAAGACATATATGTAATATTTTGAAACAATTTTGTTCAAATCTCTTTTACGCAAAAGGCTATATTTACTTGACTTCTGCAGCAGACTTTCTTGGATTTTCGTAAACAACCCATTCGACTCTAACGCTTCCTGGTCGCAATCTTCCATTAAATTCGTTAAATATATTAATTTTGGATAACATATTCGCCTTTGACTCAACTCTTTGCAGCATTTACATAAATTGTACTTTTCAAAGCATTTCATTTTTCTCAAATTGTTTAACGCAAATGCTTACAAGAAATGTTTTACATAAGAATATGCTGGTTTGGTTTGGTTTGGTTGCTGGTTTACTATACAGTAACTCAATGTAATTTACCAATATAAACCTCATCTGTCAAAAGCATGGCTGCCTATATCACGGCCACCTACTGCAACACACCATGTTAATATTATATTTTTTACATTAGAAGTGTTATGGATTACTTTAACAAAAAATACATTTCTACCACCTTTAGTAACCTAAAATTATAAAAGGGCGATAGACTGATCTAATACCCATCTGAGTTTCAGCACTTGGTGTAACTGAAGTTGGTAATATTTTTTTATTTAACGAAACATGGTGGACTTGACATCAGTGAAATTAATTTAAAATGTCAGATTGGATTAATAATATTTTTCCAAATTATGGTGTGACATTTTCTTACCGAATACCACGCAAGCTTAAATTATTCCTGGAAATTTTCTTTCTCCACGATCATCACAGAATCTGCCAATTCTGAAATCAAATTTGATTACAGAAAGCTGGAATTCTCTCTCCTGAGATTGAAGAAATATTCTGCAACACCTCTGCCCCCATGCAATTTAAATGAATTTACATTCTCTCTCTTGTGATAGAATAATATTCTCACACTGGTTAGCAATAATAACATTAGCCTTGACGCAGTTGATTGTCATCGTAGTGGCAAAATTTGAGTAAGTGTCAAAATTATTGCTGTCACGTTTCCTATCTTTGATCGTGAAGAAAGTATAGTCTGCTACTCGGTTAGAATGAAAATTCGTGATGCTCGTGGTTCCTCACGCTCGCCTTCGGCTTGCGCTCGGAACTTTCCACTCGCCACGAATTTTCATTCTAACCTTGTCACAGAATATACTATTCGGGCACGACTATTTTAAGAAAATTATCTCTCGTCGCTTCGCGACTCGGGATAATTTTCAAAATATTCGTGTCCTCAAAAAAATTTCCGGAAACAATTTAAGCTCTTGTGATATTATAAATGAAAATTTGTTTGGCATAAGAAATGAATCCCAATAGGGAGTTTCCCAATGAAAAATCCCACTAATGGGACAGATAATGAAGATTCAAACCAGCAATGCTATTATTTTGTTACTAAATCTAAAAAGTAATACTTTTGGATAAGTGAACCCTACTATTTTTTGGTAAAACAGCAATTTTTATGATTTCCAAAAATTCAAATTTCCGAGACTGGACATAGAAACTAATTTAAACTTTATTTGTAACTTCTAGTGAATTGTACTACAATATACCAAAAAATTATCAAAATTGGCTCAAAGCCATTTTCCCATGAATTTGGTGCGGGGTCCTTTATCTAAAACCACTATGTATTTTTCACTCAATTTTGGCATAAGCAAAGTACGCATAAAAATAATTTTTTTTTTTAGGAAATAGTTTTTTTTAGTTTCCATTGCAATATTTTATACAAAAAAAAGTATAGGCTACTGGTTTTTTTCTAAATAAATGTTATTTTTATAACTGACATAAAAATGGTATTGAGCCTTTTTTCTTCTGGCGGAGGGTTTTCGAATAAAAAAAAGTATTAACTGATTTTTCCACATGAGATTTTTTGTCTTATTCTCGATGAATGCTTTTTTTTAATATCGAATTCCGTCTGCCGGACGATGTATTTCGAAGACTATTTTTATGAGAAGATAGATGCCAATTATAAAAATAACATAAATTTCGAAAAAAAGTGGCCTATCATTATTTTGATCAAAAACTCTAACATCCTGTTCCTCAGGAATAAAGCAATTGCGCACGTATGGTCTTATGAAAAAATGTTCTTAGAATCGCCCAAGGATTAGGACCAGCATTCAATTATTATCAAACACCCTCTGTATTGTTCTCAGCCACACCAAATCTACAGTTATTATCCTCTCTTCCTTCACTTCAACAAGTCCATTCGTATTTCTAATGCCTTGTGAATTCATACCACACGTACAGTAATTTCCCAGAAAACAAGTCATACCGAAGCATGAAAAGAAAGATTACAACGTCGAGTTTCGAGAAGCATCTACATAATTCATCTCTAGGCGCTTGACGTTTAGAGTAGACCTAATCCCTTGGCTTCGAGCAATTAGACAGAATTTCCTATTGTATAGAACTGCCATGTCTGTACCGTAATATCTAGCGATTACGTCGTGTATAAAATTGCCGTATAAAGGTCTAGGAATATTTATAGCAGCGTGGCGATAAACTCGGTAATGTTATTAAAGGCATGACAGGAACTTGGATTATTGGAATTGGAGAAAAATAAACGTGAAAAGTCTTCTCCAAAACAGACCTTTATTTATGAATTAGGTAATGTACTAGAAAGTAAAAAATAAGATGCAATATTTGAAAAACAAAAAACTTCCAAAAATTGAAATATTTTCTCGAAAGCTTCAGGCTTCATTGTGTAATAGACCGGGATCCCACGCCTATTTTCAAAATTGATTGATAACAGGCTGAATCTTCCTGAGTAGCTTCATTTTGCCGAGACGCCCAATTTTTTCCTCTACGAAAATTCTCGATAGTGGTAGCTAATGAAATGCGCAGGCGTCAATCATGTCGATTTGGTGGGTGAAAAAAAATTCATTAATAACAGTTAGTTTTTCAGTTGAACCTCAAGATAATTCGATAAAGTACTCGAAAATAGTTTTGTCCTACTCCCAGCATGTACCAATAACGTGGTCATAAAAATTCATTATTAACCAGCGGATTTTTTTACCGTTGCTTGGTTAATATTTGTATAATTGAATGGTCACATTGTCCTACAAATTGAATGGTAGGTGTTCCTAGTCCTACGCTCCGAATATGTCAATTCCATGGTAAAAAAAAATTATTAATAACTGTAGGACAATGATAACACATGAAAGGTAAGTGTATCCTTCACCTATATAATACAGTGTCCTACAAAAAAACGGGTATGCATCGCTAGTCCTACAAAAATTATTCAAAATAACGAATTATTCTGAAATTGTGGTTTAGCTCATTTAATGTACTTTTATTCGAGAAGTAATGTTACTTTCAATGTATAATTGTTTGTTCAATTCAAAAATATCATAATTTACGTGAAAAGTTTATGAAATAAGTGGAAAATTTTGTTTAGCTTTCATAATTTTTATAAACATATTGAAAACAACAATAACAAAGTAAAAACGTTGAAATAATCAATCTGCCCTCCGGGGCTTAAATGAAGTCGCATGCGCTTAAATACATGCAGGGTAACCCGGAAAAACCTTCAACACCACATCGTCATATAAAGAGCAGAAATTTATAATTGAAAACTTTCAAAGAGGTTAGACGAATTGTGAAATTCTGCTCTACGGTAAAATAGGATGTATGGTATATCCAGAGGCCTAAAAAGTCCAGTTCGAAAGAGATATTATATTTTACGAGGGTCAAGTGGCTAAGTAGTTAAAATACCGATCTTTTATCCACTCTGATAGTCGGTCGTGGGTTCGAAGCCTAGCGACTGCTTATATTTCTCTGATGGCCCGAGAAAGTGGAAAAGCACGTAAAAAGTGAGAATTCGTTAATCCTTGTCTCTCACAAGTTTCGTCTTTTGAGGGCTGTCCTTCGTAAGGGAACGACATCTGGTTAACGGAAAAATTAATTTTAAACAACAATGTATGCAACTATCATCAAAGGACTCCGCACACTTTTAATGAAAAAAAGTCTTACTGTGAAAATGGCTGAATTTTTGGTATGTTGTAGCTGAAGCTATTCTGAGTAAAAGTCTCCATTGGCCCTACTCGATCGTATTACCAGATTCGGCGCTAGAGGGCGACACATCATCAATTTTGAGATTTTTGGAAGAATTTGAATATATAAAAAAATATCAATATACCATTCATATCCAATATTGAACTAGTGAGCGACTGGTCATTACTGACATTCGTGAGAAATATGTTTCATAATACAGAAAAAAACAAACTGTTTTTCTACAAGGTAGTCAATAATATAATCAATTCTCCTGTGTATGAATAGAATTTGTAAAATAAAAATGATAATCTAATTGATATTCATCTATTCCTTTGAACAGTGTCTTGTCATGCTATGAAATGCAACACCTTTTGTGAAATATAATTTCTCAATCGAATGGAGGGACTTACGAGCTACAAATTAGATTTAATGTGTTTATTTCTAAAAAAATCGATTTCGAATTAAAGCAAAAAAATCAAATCGATTCATAATATCATATCAAAAATGAGGATAAATGTGCCTAATTACAAAATATTTTAATTTTTTATTTCAGAATGTATGATCGAAATATCTGTAGGCTTGTTAAGCCCGTGGCTTACGGTCAAATAGATTGATTTTGCTGCCTCGAAATGTAGTTAATTCAATTGGTTTGTTTCACCATGAGCCATGAGCTTCAGATTTGGGGAAAACTAATGGTTTACCATACAATTTTTGCACTCACCAAATCAACATGACTTTCGCCTACGCAGTTCATTAGCTACTAATATCAAGTATTTTCGTGGAATTGACAATTTCGGAGCGTAGGACTGAGAACACCTACCATTCAATTTGTAGGACAATATGACCATTCAATTACACAAATATTAACAAAACAATGGTAAAAAAATCCGCTTGTTATTAATGAATTTTTTTGACCACGTCATTGGTACATTATTATTATTATTATTACATTACAATAAGGGCAGAGGTGAAACCTATTTTGCCCAAGAGAACAGAAAGTATTTATATCAAATGTATACAATGAAATGCAAGAAAACAAAAAAGATGACAAAAAGATGAAACGAAAAAGGATTGAATCACGAGTAACTATTCACTGTTTTATAGTATCGTATCTGTTTTTAAAGGTGTTCACACTAGGCGCGGTAACCACGCTGTCAGGAAGGGAATTCCAGTTCATGAACACTCTATTTACGAAAAATTGTTGCCTTGGACTTGTCCGGAACTTTTCTTTCTTGAGTTTGGGACAAAAGTATTTTCGAGTACTTTATCGAATTATCTTGAGGTTCAACTGAAAAACTAACTGTTATTAATTAATTTTTTTCACTCACCAAATCGACATGATTGACGCCTGCGCATTTCATTAGCTACCACTATCGAGAATTTCCGTAGAGGAAAAAGTTGGGCGTCTCGGCAAAATGAAGCTACTCAGAAAGATTCAGCCTGTTATCAATCAATTTTGAAAATAGGCGTGGGATCCCGGTCTATAATGATGTTTCCAGCCTCAGACTTTTGAGAAAATATTGTGCTACAGATATTTTTAATACTGACGTAACAGAAATAAAAGATATTACCATTTCAAAGTGATCTCTGTAGTTATGAGATTTATAGTATAATATTTAAGAGTTAGCATGCGTAGAGTATAGACCTCCCTTTCTCAACAATTCTATCAACCTTCAAGCAGATCTTAACAACACCTCAAACTGGTGCGTAATGAATGGTATGTTGATGAATGGTAATGAATGCCACATAATGAGTTTTCATAGACTGGATGCACTAATTATCTTCCACTATAACATCGACGATATTATGTTGGGTGCTGTTTTTAGCATAAAAGACCTAGGAGTTACTCTTGACACAGCCTTAGCTTCAATTTGCACATTTCCACAACTATCAACAAAACTTCGAAACTTTCAGGTTCTGTCAAAAGAAAGACTTCTCAGATATATCATCAATACGCATCTTATATTTCGCATCAGTTCGACCACATCTTGAATACTGCTCTGTGGTATGGAACTCTCTTTACAAAATTCTCATTGATAGAATTGAACGAGTTCAGCACAAGTTTTTCAATTACGTAAACGTCAAACTACAATTATTCCGTGTCCACATTCAAACTGAGCTAACCCTAAATCTATTATCACTATCAACAAGGAGAAACCATAAACAGCAAGTTAAACTGTCCTGAGTTAGAGTCAAGATTTTGTTAGGTCAGGTAATTACTTTGATAATTTATGCTAATTCAGTAACTTACTAATCAAACATTATTGTGGATAATTCCCATTAAAAATTGAAGCCAACTCTTTGAGTTCTAACATTGAACTCTGAAAAGACTAAATATATGCCCTCACTGCCTACCAAACACACTTACCTCATTATCACCTTCTGAATATACGTAATCTTTCTGGAGAAACCATCGTTGAAATTGCGGAGGCAAGAGGCATAAAATATCTCGGTATCATGATAGATAGGCACTTCAGATGGGATTTGCATGTGAATTATTTGGTAAATAAATTACGAATGCTACTAACTAAATTCAAGTTTCTCAAACAATTCTTGTCACTACCCCAACTGAAAATGATGTATTACGCTCTTGTGCAGTCCCAACTATCATATGGCATAATAGGATAGGGAAGTGCCACCATTACATATATGAAACATGTTGAAGTGATACAAAAATGGATTCTAAAAATAATGTTCAATAAAAAACGTACATACCCCACAGATGAACTATATCGAGAATCAGGAATTTTCGACTTGAGACAAATATACGGACAAACACTGTTGATGAACACTTTTAAAAACAAACACAAAATTCGTTATAAACAACATAAATAAAAATCTCGTAACAGAATAACAAAATGTTAAAAAAACAATTGGTCTGAGAAACCATGCCCACTTAGCTCTGAAAATATTTGATATTCTTCCACTCGAAATCAAAAATCAGAATATCAAATTCAAATTTAAAAAACAAATTAAAAAATGGCTTCATGAAACACCTAGAAGTGTTATTCATGACATTTTCAATGCTATGAACTAGAATTCGAAATTCAAAAATAGTGATTATCTTGTAGTCGCAATACTGAACTACATACTATTTGTACCATTCATGTCTTGATATGTTTATAAATAAATGTATCCTTAATATTGTATGTGCTATCTTCCATGTTATTAGTGTTTGTATTGTAGTAGATTTATACTCTAATTAACTGACTAAAATAATTTATTTAACGAAATACAATGATTCACAATGCTCTAATTTATATAACAATCACTCTACTATTTATATTCGACTTTCACTTCACTGACTGTCCGTCTGTCCGCTGCGTAGTTCTTTTTATATCCGACGTTAACTTCTCTGAATGCTCCAGAATTTTCCATCGAATCGCCCAGACTCACCGAATCGTCCAGATTCTTCTCAGTGCAAGCGCATCGACAGTCTCCCGCGGTTGGTCGCTAGCTATACGTGAGAGTTCAGGACCGGCATCGCCCGCAGCTTCGCCACATTGCCCCCTTCTTAGAGAAATTTCGTCCCGAAATGTCATCCTTGGAGTGTGTCGATATTTGCAGGATTCCCCATATCTGCATCGTGAAGTTCGATGGAAATAACACTCCACAGTCTTCATATTAGGTCGTGGAATAGGATTACAACAAACCAAAATCTGGATGCCGCTGGATCGGAATATCGTCTCCAACATACTTCTTATAACTCTCCAATCCAGCCCATCCATACCACAGGATAATTTTGGGATTGCCAAGTCCACCAGATTCTGGTTCACCATCGTATCTCTTAGTTGGGTGAGGCTCCTCCAGACATCTTCATAGGACGGTTTGTCTTGGGAATGCTTCTTGGTCACCAAGTATTAGATGTCCCTCTGGCCCTTCTTCAGCTGTAGCACACCTCCAATTTCTGGATTCTGTTTCCGTAGTGTTTGGAGTTGGCCAAATTTCTTGGAGAACACTACAGCGATGCCCCTGGACATTCGAAGATCTTCTGCGACGCAGTGTGCTAGGGCGTAATCGACTGGCACTTTGAAAAGGTCCCGTGGCTCCTCCCGAGTAACCCCGTGTGACACTTTCTGTCCATTTGAGTATAAGGACATGAATTTCTGGAACGTCATCGCATCCTCTGGTGGTCTGAGGGTGCGGACTTGGTCATGATTTCCAGCGTAAGGGGCCAACCTGTTGAAATGAACGACCCTGGGTTTACCTCTGGGTGGCTTGTGGATTCGGTAAAGCAGGTCGTTTATCCTCTTGATGATCTTGTACGGACCTTCCCATGAATTCCGTAATTTCGGTGACAGGCCCCGGCGACGCATCGGGTTGTACAGCCAAACTAGGTCACCAACCTGAAATCCTTCAGCATCGGCATTGATGTCATAAGTCGCTTTCATTCGGTCGCTGGCACTCTGGATGTTCAAACGGACTCGTTCGTGGATGTCCTCCATTCGCTGCCGGAGTTTACTGACGTAGTCCTCTCCCGCGGTATCCTGTCCTGGTGGCATCCCAAACTTTAGGTCACAGGGAAGTCGCAGCTCTCGGCCCATTATGATACTAGCAGGGGTTTGGCCGGTCGACTCGTGTACTGCGGAACGGTAGGCCATCAGGAACAAATGGAGATACTGGTCCCAGTCTCTTTGATGGTCAGAGACTACCTTGGACAAGTGGCGATTGATAGTCCTGTTCATCCGCTCAACCATTCCATCGGACTGTGGATGTAGAGCTGTGGTTCTCGTCTTGCGGATGTTTAGCAGTTGGCACATTTCTTGAAACAGGTTGGATTCGAAATTTCTGCCTTGGTCCGAGTGCAGCTCCAAGGGTACACCGAATCGACATATCCACTCTTTCACCAAGACGTCCGCGACGGTGATGGCTTCCTGGTTGGGCAGGGCATAGGCTTCGGCCCACTTGCTGAAATAGTCCATTGCCACAAGGATGTATTTATTTCCGTGACCTGATACGGGGAACGGGCCGGCGATGTCAATGGCGATTCTCTCGAATGGACTACCTACGTTATACTGACGCATCGGGGCCTTGGGTCGTGTCCGAGGTCCATTGCTGGCAGCACAAACAGCACACTTTCTGCACCAGTCATTGACATCAACTTGACAATTGATCCAGTAAAACCGTTGCCTTACTTTCTGCAGGGTCTTCGTCACACCCAGATGTCCTCCAGCAACTCCATCATGGATCTCTCGGAGTACTTCCTGTCTTCTGTTCTTGGGCACCACTATCTGACGTCTGTCTTCCCCACCATCTTCGGACTCCAATACACGTTTCAGGACCCCATTGTCCAGGGTAAGGGAATTCCATTGGGCCCAGTAGGATTTGAGTGCTGGGGAATATCTTGCAATTTCCTGCCATGTCGGTCTTTGATTACTCTTTTTCCAACCGATGACTAACCCAAGATCTGGATCCTTTTCTTGGTCTTTCTGGACCTCGTTATCATTCCAGTTGTTGTGAACTGTTGTGGTTCTACAAACCGCTGCTTCCTTCTCTTCTGCTCGTCGGCAGTGTGAGCAGTCGTCTGGGCACGGTCTCCTTGACAGGGCATCTGCATTCTTGTGGCCACTCCCAGCTCGATGTTCGATCTCGAAGTCGAATTCTTGGAGTCTTTCGATCCAACGTGCTACTTGGCCCTCGGGGTTTTTGAACTGTAGGAGCCATTTAAGGGCTGCGTGGTCGGTCCTTAACAGGAATCTTCTTCCGTACACGTATTTGTAAAAGTGTTCTACTCCCTTGACAACAGCCAACAGTTCTCGTCTGGTGACACAGTAGTTACGCTCCGGTTTACTGAGAGTTTTACTGAAGTAACCAATGACCTTCTCTTGCCCATCCTGGATCTGGGACAAGACAGCTCCAAGTCCCACGTTGCTGGCATCCGTGTCCAAAATGAATTTTCCACTCGGAAGGGGATAACTTAGAATCGGTGCATTGATCAATGCCCCCTTCAGCGTCCTAAACGAGTCTTGGCATTCTTCGGACCATTGGAATTTTGTTTGACCTTTCGTGAGCCTGGTCAGTGGTTTAGCGATGTTGGCAAACCCCAGCACATATCGGCGATAGTATGTGCACAAACCAAGGAAACTACGTAGTTGGTGTATGTCTTTCGGGATAGGCCACTCCTTCACTGCTTTAATCTTCTCGTCATCCACTGCTACTCCGCGCCCAGAGACAACATGGCCAAGGTAACGTACTTCTTTTTGGAACAGGTGGCATTTCTTGGGGCTCAGCTTCAATCCAGAGTTTCTTAGTCGCAGGAATACCTCCTCCAGGTTTTTAAGGTGGTCTTCGAACGATTTGCCAACTACAATGATGTCATCGAGATATACCAGACACGTCCTCCATGAGAGTCCTTTCAGAACCGTCTCCATTAATCTCTCGAATGTTGCTGGAGCATTACAAAGTCCGAATGGCATGACGGTGAAATGCCACAGTCCTGAGCCGATGGTGAAGGCTGTCTTTTCTCTATCTTCTGGAGCCACTTCTACCTGCCAGTATCCACTCTTCAGATCGAGGGTCGAGAAAATCGTGGAGCCGGCCAACGTGTCTAGGGTGTCATCTATTCTCGGAAGAGGGTAACTGTCTTTCTTCGTCACGTTGTTCAGTTGACGATAGTCTACGCAAAAACGTGTTGATCCATCTTTCTTCTTCACCAGAACGACTGGAGAGGACCATGGACTGTCGGACGGTTCAATAACTCCATCTTTCCCCATATCACTTACTATTTTGTCAGCCTCTTCCTTCTTGGCAAGAGGAAGTCTTCTAGCTGATTGTCGGATTGGTCGAGCGTCCCCAGTATCAATTTTATGTTGGACTACATTCGTTCGACCCCCTTTTCCTTGTCCGGTATCGAAGATGTCTTGGTACTTCTTGACTAATTCTCTCAATCTGGGCTGTTGGGCTGGTTTAATGCCCTTGGAAGAGAGGGTAACCAATTTTTCCAGTTCCGCTGTCAGGTTGTTCTCTTGACTAACAGTACCGTGTACACTCCTGATCACAGAGGAAATTGACGAGCAGTGCCCCAAAACAGTTCCTTTCTTCAGAGTCACTGGGTAATAATTGACATTCATTACCCTTACTGGCACAATTTTATCAGCATGCAACAAAGTCTTGCCTAGTGCAATCCCTCGTCCAATTTTCTCATCATGAAGCTTGGGCTCGAACATAACCACGCTTCCATTGCTCGCACCTCCATCCAAGCGAGCCTCCAGTATGGTCTCAGCCCTCTCGGGTACACTCACATCTTCAGCCAGCAGAACACGAATAATCTCTTCACTTCTTCCATGTAGCACCAGCTCTTCTCCGTTCACACGTAGGACGCCCTCTTTGAAGTTCAATTCAAACCCTCTAGAATTCATGATGTCCATTCCAATAATTGCGTCGTCCTCAATGTCCGCTACTAATGCCCGATGTTTCACTTTTGTGCTGCCTAGAATCAGTTCAATCGGTAGCTCACCATGTACAGTGGCCGGCTCTCCTGTTGCTGTGCGTAGCTTCCAGGATGATGGTTCCATTCTCTCTGGTGTTTTAATAAAAGCAGGTCCAAGGATTGTCCTAGTCGCACCAGTATCCAGCAGCATTGCGCAAGGCTTGTTGTTGATGAACCCGTCTACGAAGGCTCCTTTGTTCTGTCGTTGGAGGACAGCGACATATGCGTTGTTCACCGGGGCTTTCTGAGTATAGTCCGACGATTGCCCCTTCTCAACAACCTTCGTTGGTCTCGACCTCTTGAGGGTTGGACATTGACTACGCACGTGTCCAAGTTTCCTACAGTTCCGGCATCTCACTAGTCTTCTCTCAGGCAACATTTCCTTCACGATCTTCCTTATGGCAGCTTCCAGGTTAGTAGGCTCCTGTGGGTCTTCTTCAATAACTCGGACTTTACTCTGGCTTCTGCAGGATTGCTTCGCCGCCTCAAATTCCAAAGCGCGTGCCAGTGCATCCACGAGATGTGTTGGACGAGCTAGTGTCAATGCTTGTCTGGTTTCCTGGTCACGAAGTCCATCTAAGAAGGCCTGAACTGCTAGTCGCTCCATTACCTTTTCCGGTGTAGCTGGGTATGCAAGGCGAACCAAGCGTGCAATGTCTGCTTCAAACTCCTGTAGGGACTCGCTTGATTTCTGGCAGCGGTTTTTGAGCTGTGAGTGGTATACATGTTCTAGATGGGTCTGTCCATACCGTAATTCGAGATGTTTAATCAGCTGCTCGTAGTCCTCTTGTTCTTGTGCCGTGAGGGTTTGTAGAATATTCGTTGCTTCTCCACGCAACGCCAGTGTTAGTGCCACAGCTCTATCTCCTGCATTCCATCCATTCGCCTTTGCTGCAGCTTCAAATTGTCGGCGGTAGTTTGCCCATGGTGTTTTTCCATCAAACTGAGGTGGTTTCATAGAGAGTTTCCCTGTTTCTGGACTGATTTTTACATCTTTCAAACCCCTTTGAACATCATCTAAGTTCAAACTCAGTTCCAGCATTGAATTTTCATTGACAGATTCTGTGGTGTGGGTAGTGTCATTCTGGTTTTCCAACTTACTGAGTTTCTCCTTTATTTTGATGATTTCCGCCTCGATTCCGCCTCTGATTTCATCGCTGATTGTTTCCTTCAATTTTCCCATCTCTTCCTCGATTTCATCCTTGATTTTCTCCATCTCTGTCTCGACAGTCCCCATTCTTTCTTCTAATCGGTTTGCTACGCCACAAAGTTCTTCTTTCATGTTCTTCGAGTTTTCTAGAAGCTCTTCTCTCAGACTATTGGAATTTTCTAGCAGCTTTTCTTCCAGATTTTTCGAATTTTCTAGGAGTTTTTCTTGAAGTTTTTCTTCCAAATTCCTCGAACTTCCTTGAAATTCTTCTTTCAGACCATTCGAATTTTCTAGAAGTTTTGCTTGAAGTTCTCCCTTCAGAGTATTCGAATTTTCAAGCAGCTTTTCTTCCAGATTTTTGGAATTTTCTACAAGTTTATCTTGAAGTTTTTCTTGCAGACTTTTCGAATTTTCTTGAAGTTCTTCTTTCAAAGTACTCATTATGGAAGTCATATCCATTCCAGAAACTTCGAATAGAAATGTTTCTGGGTCCTCGCCCTCCTGAACTAATCCCTCGGCAAGTCTTGTTTGAAGCACGGCCTTTTTACCACTTGTGTCAAGTTCCCTCTCCTCCAGTTCTTGCTTCAATTCCGCAACCTTCAATTCAACCAGGCGAACTTTCCTCGAACACATTTTGTCTTAGTCTATGTCTATTTCACGGGTCACCAGTCTATTATTATTATTGTCTATTTCACACAGTCTATTTCCCGGACACCAGTCTATTATTATTATTATTGTCTATTTCACACGCGAGAAGTGTCACTTCACGAAAAATGTTTATCAGTCACTGTCTATTTTTCGCGAAAACAATTGTCCGAAATACACAAACTGTCTACTTACACGAACACTCTTTATTTAAACATAGCACTTCTAACACCACTGTAGTAGATTTATACTCTAATTAACTGACTAAAATAATTTATTTAACGAAATACAATGATTCACAATGCTCTAATTTATATAACAATCACTCTACTATTTATATTCGACTTTCACTTCACTGACTGTCCGTCTGTCCGCTGCGTAGTTCTTTTTATATCCGACGTTAACTTCTCTGAATGCTCCAGAATTTTCCATCGAATCGCCCAGACTCACCGAATCGTCCAGATTCTTCTCAGTGCAAGCGCATCTACAGTCTCCCGCGGTTGGTCGCTAGCTATACGTGAGAGTTCAGGACCGGCATCGCCCGCAGCTTCGCCACAGTATTCAGTATAATTTACATTGTTGCTTACATTACATATTATTTACATATTTATTTACATATTACATTATTTACATTATTCACATTATTTACATTAATTATTAACTCACTAAGTATAATTTGATATAGCTTAGCGGATGAAATTTTCTGTTCCCATATACATAGTTGCTATTAGTATTAACTATTGTGAATGTGTCCGATCACTCATGCTCATTGTCAAGAACGTTGTTCTTTTAGAGATGGATGATCACCGGCATATATGTGTGTATAATTAGAAAATTTAGATCAACCATACAAGTACCTTGTACTTCTGGTTTCTCCACGTTTATTCCAATGTTATAAGAAAATTACATTATGTTCTGTATATGCTGAATTTTGAATAAACAGTTATTATTATTATTAGTTATCAAAATTAGTAATTGGTAGACTAAACTGGATAACTGAGAATATCATTCAATTGCAAACAACTTCTTTCGACAGCATTTTTCGATATTTTGCATATTAACGTCACTTTACTCCATAGTGAATTTAGAATATCGGCCGTTTCCCGCTTAGCCAGACGCCACTGGCAATAATCGATATACGCTTACGTAGTCTAATTGAATGCACCAACTTTTATGAAGAATGAAATTTTCTGAGAAAAGTTTCCCATTTGGTCCCAACATTTTGACGGACACTGTATATGCCAAAATTTCTTTTTGGAGTCAAATGAAATAGGCCTTTTCCACTATTTATAGTTCATCTGTGAGAAAAATTTCAAATATGGCGTGTCCTACTTTGAACGGCAATATAACAATTTCGCTTTTTTAAGTGATACCTACTTTTATATTAATGAAACATTTGTTCATCCATTTTCTACGACTATGAACAATTTAAAAGTGAAAAATCACTTTTCTATTCCTAACTATTACCAGATGAATAATGAAAAATCTTGAATACCCTATTAGAGATTTTTTTGCCTAAAGGTAACATTTTGGAACACCAAAAACATCAGTTCTCAATACTTGAATCATTCAAATATACAGGGTATGATCTGTAGCTGGCAATATCAACTTCTCTCATTCATCCATCCACAAAGTGCCCAGAAATGTTCCATTAATATTAATACTGCAGAAAGTTAACAATCATCACTTTTCTTTGGCTACCTATGACCTGCTGGAAAAAGGGAAATTGAGATACTGTAATGGATACTGTAACCCAGGTAGCACATCATATCGGCTGAATCTTGGTTCCATATTGGGCCAATATAGATATATTGTAAATGAAAAATCAATATTGGTCCAATATGGGTCGATATTCAAAAAACAATATTATATTAATAATACTGGTGGAATATTGGTTCAACTAGTTTTGAATGTAGATTAATTATCACATGAAATATTGGGTCAATATTGGTTGAATGATTTCTACCAATATCGATAATACAATATTGGTTATATATTGTTTTCCACATCTAGAATAAATATTGCAATCCAAATATTCCAGTCATATCGATTATAGGGAAAAGACTATATTGTATTTCCAAGTTTGATAGCATATTGGTTGAATATTATTTCCACTTTATTCGACAAATTGTAATAACTCATATTGAGTCAATATTGGTTGAATGATATTTACCAATATCGATAAAACAATATTGTCTTCACATCGTTTTCAACATCTAGAATAAATATTGCAATCCCAATATTCCCCTCATATCGATTCTAGGAATAAAAACTATATTGTATCTTCAAATGTGATTACACATTGGTTGAATATCATTTCTCCAATATTCAACAAATCTTATTGATTAATTGGGTCAATATTGGTTCAATAATATTTATCGATATCGTTAAAACAATATTGTCTTCATATTGTTTCCATTCATCTAGATTGAGATGAAATTTGAATATTGGTCGAATATTCAATGAAACATATTGAAATTATATCACGATCTAACCTGGATAAAAATCCGCTAGGTTGCTCTACACATAGAACGTCTTCTAAAACCTACGAAAGTATAATAAATACTTCCCATAACTTGTTTTCAAGACAGCTCACTCAGTGGTTATGGCGATCAAAAGGCAGACTCTGGTGTCACTTTCATCAACTAAAAGACATTTAATAATTTACCAAGGTATATTGACATCCTCCAAAATATCCAAATGATATTGTACCAATATCGATAAATATTTTGAGGCCATTATTGCTTCAAGAATATTTCACCAAAACTATTTTTGAAATATTTAAACAATATTCGACCAATATCGCAAAATGTTCACATTTTACTTCTCGACAATATAACTTTTAAATATTGTGCCAATATTGTCAGAATATTGTATCAGCGATATTGTACCAATATCGCCGAATATTTTGAGGCCAATATCAGTTCGAGAATATTTTGCCAACATTATTCAAGTAATATTGGACCAATATCGCCTAATGTTCCCCTATTTTTCTCGCCAATATTGCATTTCAAATATTTCGCCACTATGTTCCCAATATTGTACCAATATAGGTGTGCCACTTGGGAATCACTGAACTAACTTCAAATTCTGGTTCAAAATACTGTAAAACTTCTAAGTCTCAATTCACGAGTAATTTTATCTTTTTAGTGTGGTTCCCACGAAAAGGAAAATACTGTAATGTTAGAGAACATCATTAGAGCCGAGGAAGAGTAGGTAGGAATTGATGTTCTTCATGAACTTCTGCAGGCTGTTTGCATCAGGAAAAACATCCCTAGGCAGGTCAATATAATAACCGCTTGAAAAAGCTACTGTGTAGCAAAACATGTAGAAATCTTACGTTAGATTAAGTTTCAGTGACTTAAGTATCTAACAGTCTTAGGAGTACTTACTGCTTAGTGCTCTCTGACTAGAATCACTTTTTAAAAATGCTCGAACCACTTTATGTCAGTGCTCGGCACAGCTCAGGTTGTGATTGGCCTATAAGTACAAAAATGCTCTGAATTGATGGTTTTTATATGTTGCAAGAAATGACAAAAAATAATCAAAATTATTTTATTCCCAATGAAATACGAGGATGTTGCTGCTCAAACTGGGACACACTGTAGTTACTTGTTTTCCACTATTGCTAGATGCGAAGATGTATTGATATCTAGTTAGCTTAAACCAGTTCCCTGCATAAACAAAATATTGCGTTACCATAGAAATGAACAATAACTTATTAGAAGTGACAGTGTAAAGTTTGACGTCAAAAAATAAACCATAGTTACGCAATAAATTAAAAGAATAAATATGTCCACTGAAATTCTGAAAATCGAAAAATTGGAGTATCGAGCCATCATCAAGTACCTGTATTTAAAAGGGTTAATAGGTAAGCAGATTTACGAAGATATGCTAATACCCTTGGTGATCAAGGTCCTTTGTATGCGACCTTGAAAACTTGGACTGCAAACTCCAAAAGAGGTAAATTTTCCATAGAAGATGATGACCGATCGGGAAGGCCAGTTTCTGTGTCAGTCCCCGAAAATATCGATGCAGTTCATGACATGATTTTAACAGACCGTCGAATTGGGCTAAAACGGATATCTGAAGCACTGAATATTTCATACGAACGCGTTCATCGTATAGTTCACGTCAATTTGGACATGAGAAAAATTGCTGCAAAATGGATCCCCAAATGTTGAATGTTGACCAAAAGCGTGCAAGGGTAGTAGCATCGCGTTCGATCTGTGCTCGATTTGAAAACGATGTAGACTTCTTAAACCGAATTGTTACTATGGATGAGACTTGGGTACATTTCTACGATCCAGAAACAAAGCAACAATCGCTGGTTCTCCAAGACCTAAGAAGTTTCGTGTCCAAAAATCTGCTGGAAAAGTCCTTGCTTCAGTTTATTGGGATTGCCATGGAGCATGATTGATTTTTTGGATAAGGGTAGAATAATAACTGGAGATTACTATTCGACATTACTGACCAATATACGGGAAAAAATTAAAGAGAAGAGACACGGAAAGCTATCCAAAGGTGTTTTGTTTTTGCGGGACAACGCCCCTGCACATAAATCTCATGTTGCCATGCAAAAAATTCGTGATTTAGAGTTTGAATTACTGGAACACCCCCCTTATTCACCAGATTTGGCTCCATCCGACTATCATCTCTTTCCTCACCTGAAAAAAAGTTTGAAAGATCGTAAATTTTTTTCCAACGAGGAGGTAATAAAAGCTATGGAGGTCTATTTTGCAGAGCAATAAGAAACATTTTTTTTGAAAGGTCTAGAGACGTTGCAGGTTCGCTGTAATAAACTTATCCAATTAAGAGGGGTTGGGTAATAAAACATTTTGACATTGAAATTTTGTTTGGTTCTATAGTAGTCTAAAAATTTTTCAATATATCCTCGTAATGTATAATACGTCACAAAAAGTGAAGAGATAAACGAAAAAACTGATCAAGTGAATCGACTGAACACCAGCTAATTAAAATTTGATATCGACATGTTCAAGATGTTTCCTAAACTGATGAAAATCCATCACCCATCTCGAGAACATGCCCCACTCAATGACCCTTCGCTTCGCATATTCCTCAACATCTAAATCTTCCGGATACGAAAGATACATCAAATTAGCACACCGAGTGGTACTCAAGCAGGCGTATTCCGAATCCATTTAGTCGACGAGCAATTACCAGCGATGTTTTTATGCAAATGGGGATTTAATTTTAATCCGGGATATGTCGGGAACGCGAAAGCAGCAGCGTAGGTGGCTCGCAGTTCTGCAGTTATTTAATGAAATTAATGTTGATGCTTTAGGAAAGTGCAGAATAATTTTTCCTCGCTGTGACAAGCAATTCGATTCTCTCGCAGAATTATAGGTGGATATTAGTTTTATCAAGACGAGCTCATTGCTTTAAGCGAAAGACAACACAGGTGTCTCGTCCACACCATACGACCTAAAATCAAACAAAGAGCGAAATTTCGGCATTGCCAACAGTAATTGATACCCTCCACCTTCAGTTACTTGCCGTTGGGCTTAGGCTGAGATGACACGATATTTCTATGCCTTAGATCCGACGCTATCTGTTCAAAATGTGACCATAGGTTCTCTTCACGAGAACATATTATCATAGATATATGATGATATTTCATCTTTTGTCAAAATTACTTATTGCACTGTCATATCTTTGATAAAATTTCTTTAGAGTATAGATCTATGGCATAGAAATATTATCGTGTCATGTCAGACTTTGGAATACGATAAAGTATAATGTTACGTTTTCTGTTTCTAAATAAGTGATACGCTGCTGTACAACAGCCTTTATAAGCTCAACTTAACTTGACAGCACTGCACTATGCTTGTCACTTCAAATATTTATTATTCATTAACTGTCAGTTACTGAACTACTAATAGACTGATCTAAATCTGAAAATGCACGATACGACGAGGAAAATAGTTCTAGAACAATGGACCTTTCCAAGATATATGAGAAAACACACTGTAATGAGAAAGTATATACGCTAGTATCACTCGGGATTTTTTTAAATTTTTTTTCTGACTGCTAGTTTCTCTATAATAAAAAGAAAAGTGATTTGTGACGCCACGTTCATCAAAACTACACTTAGCAGCGTTGTTAAAGTTGTGCACTATGGATTCTCAAATTCTTATTCAAATATAATGTGTCGTATGACAGTTGTCATTTGGTACCAGACGGGTTCGTCTGTTTCACGGAGCAAACCAATAAGAATCGTTTGTCTCTGTTCAACTCGTTTGCTTACATTAAAATTGGACACAAATCAAGCAGTTCCATCAAATAAACGAACAGGCCCTACGTGATTTCTTATGTGAGGTTAATGGTTTCAGTTCTGAAAGTTTTTGTTGTTTGTATTCTACAATTTTTTCAATTTCTGTATCGGTATTCCTGCAATAAAGTGAACATGTCGAAAAAGTGGTTTGTACCCGGTTGTATGAACTCCAGTGAAAATTCTAATAAACAATTTTTTTATGCACCTAAATATGCTGCGCATCGTAAAATGTGTATCGAAGCAGTGAATAAACCCTGTGTGAAAAGCGGATATATATGCTATTGTGAAGAACATTTCCAAGTGAGTACTTTACGTTATGTTATTACTGTATTCAAAGCAGACTTCAAAGGAAGATTCAAAATTATAGTCATTGCAATAAAAGACCTTGACTATCAAAAAATTTTAGGTACCATTAAAGATTCAGAAGAATATACTTGAAAAACCAAATTCAAAGAGATGAAAGTCACAATGAATTCATAGACATTGCTTTATCTGATTTGATTTCACCCGATGAATAATGAGCACGTTATAACGATTTGCGGTGTTGCCAATGCTTGTTTTTCATTAAAAAGCTGGTCTGTTCAAAAAATTTGAAAACTATGAATAAATAAAAATAGGTAAAATGTGAATTTTTTCTCTGGGTTGATCAAGTGACAAAGGTTTAATTATTTCTCAATGGCTTGTATCAAGCTAGAAGCTATATTTTTGAGTAGGACTGTATTACCTGTTTCGGAACGTGGATTATGGTGGGGGGTGTTTCCGATGAACGTGACGTCAGCGGCATACTTTCAAATGTGATATTTTTTCAGAATGAAAGAAATATAGTGGAACTCTTTGTTAAATGGACGTTTCAGACTAGAAACTATCGATTTAAACGAGTTTTGCAATTTATTTTTCGTAAATGTAAAGGTCCATTGAGAAAATATTAGAATACAATTTGACATTATGTTATAGAACAATAATTAGTAATCATCAAAGGTTTCTGAATATTTTTAGGAGAATTCACTATGCTCCCATTGATTTCTAGGTTCCTAAGACTGCCTCCTCCTCCACGAAAAAGTATGAGCCGTTTCACTGTCCATGGTAAAGGTGCATCCTTGTTCTTTTTAGTAACCTTGGGCTAGTAGGTTTTTTTCCTGTCTGTTCAATGTTGATATCGGAATCTTGTAGAAAGGTACTCGAGATCTCCCTCCTGTTGTGAACGACCTTCAGAAGTCTCTGATGGAATGACCAAGTTGTTCTTTTCTGGAGCTAGAAAAATTGGATCTCACTGCGTTGTTTGTCGACCATGACTTTTTTCTCATTGGACTTCTGAATCTGAATCTTTGTCTCAACCAGCAGCTTCTCTGTAGGTGGCCAGTTTTCCCGCAGTTACAGCAAGTGCCTCTTCATGTTTTCTTCAGAACGCACTTGTTTACCTAATGCTGAGGACTCCAATATTTTATTGAATAGCGGCCCACTTATAGAAGAATCTTCTCTAAATTAACTTCAAGTAACTTGGGTCAAGTATTTCTTGGTGCGTTTTTCGCCGCCTTGAACTCCGGTGATGCTATTAAGCTGCGCTAATGGTTTGAACTCGCCCTAGCCGAAGCATCCATTTCAGAATATTCTCTCTGCTCACTCTCAGGGATGTTCTGCAGGATATCCAACATTTGGTCTCGTAGACACAGAACTAGTGATAAGGCCATTTCCTCCTGGAACCAGCCATTTATACATAGCTCACGAAGATTGCTCATCAAATGTCAAATGTCAAATGCCTGTGGAGATAAGCTGAGACTGCATACGCTGTATATGCTGACAGAGAATGCATATTCCTTATGATAATTCGTGAATGGGTAGCAGTCCTCAACATGGGGATGAAGTTGTATCCACTGAATTTATCACCAACTGCTTTGTAACAAAAATCGACCTGTTTCGGCATTAGGACAGAAGCTTACAGTTATCGAGTTAATCCGGTTGGAAATTTTTCTTTGGGACACCCTATATGGAACAACCCAAATATTGGTAGTGTTTTCGCGTCAGTCAGAAATGTATGTTGATATAATCATTACTCATAAATGTAATATTTTCAAAACTCATTTATACTTACTATACGATCGCGATTTCTATACTAGTACTTTCATTTGAAAATATGATGTGTGCATTGAATAAAACTCAATTTTGAAAATTTACCCGAAAAAGTAGTCGAACTTGGAAACTATTATGAATGGCGCAATAAAATATACAAATTAATTTTAATGGAACCAATTTTTTATCAACATCAGAAGTCTTCCGGAGACTTTTGCGAGTTGGAAATGACGTATACTATGCACTGTCGACAATTCCTACTGAAAATGTTCGTCTAAGTATGTCAAACAAACAATTGCATGTATTTTATTATTATTCATAAAAAGCCTTCATGAACATTTGATACTACCATTAGGATATACCGGGTGGCTACGGAAGTATTGCCTACGGAATATCTCAGTTATTGTATGAAGTACGTTTGTGAAATTTGGAGCGTCGATATAATGTCGAAGTTAACTTCCGGTCTGACCGGAAGTAACATCAACTTTCTTATTTTAAATGGAAACCCTATTTTTTTTTTCTTTTCGCTTCATTCAGCATGCAATTCCCTTTCTAATGACATATCACAAGTTGGTATCTAACCAGAAACTAAATCAGAAAAAAATTATTATTGAAATTCACCGAGTAGGCCGTGGAAGCAAAATGAAAGCCAAAAATTGAAAAGTTGGCTATGGAAACCATACGTCACTTGATAACAGTTGCTACTACTGTGATATTTTATTTTCATTCGTCGGCGTTATAAAAAGCCACCAAAAAAAATATTGGAAAAATTGGGAAAAAAACAATACTCTGTAGGTCCATAACTTAAATAGGAACATACAACTTTTTCTTGCCTGTACTATTCAGCATAACCATTCCTTTCTAATGATATAATAGAAAGTAATTTTTTGAAATGAAATACCAAAAAATCCAATTATTATTCTTCAAATAACGAAAAAACAGATTTATCGAAAAAAAAAAATTCAAATTGATAGGATTAAAGATAAAATAAATTCAAAATAAATGTTCGAAATGCATTCCCTCAGCGTCAATACATTTATTGACTCTGGTGATATTTTCATGTAAAACGTTTCTCAACATTTGGGGCGTGATATCTTGGAAAGCTCTACGAATTTTTACTTCTAGCTCATGTAGAGTTGTAGGCGCCATCTTGCTGGAAGTTCATTCTCTCAGTTATTTCCGCTGGTAGGTTGTTAATGAATTCCGAAATTTCATTCGTTAAAAAATTAAAGTATCTCTCTCCGGTTAGTTGGCCTTGAAAAAGAATGGGGCCAACAATATGAATTCCAACTATTCCTGCCCAAACATTCACACCAAATCTCTCCTGGAAGCCGCCTTGTCGAAACCGGTGCTCGTTTGCTATCGCCCAGTACCTGGAACAAAAGACCGTTCACACTTTTAGCACTTTACACTTCGACTATCGACAATAATCCAAATAAAGTACAGTACCTACCTTGTATTATTCCTGTTAAATAATCCATTGTTGGTAAATCTTGACTCGTCCGTAAACAAGATATAATAGTTAAATAGGTGATTTTCAACATTTTGTCGAAGAAACCAATTACAATATTCCAGGCGCCTTTCACCGTCATTTTCATACAAATGTTGATGCAACTGATACTTGAAGGATTTCAATCGATGTTTTTTCAAAATTTTCCTAGCAGAGTCCTTACTTCGGCGCCTAATTCGGCGCCAATCTGCCTTGAGGAAATTGTGCTATCATATTGTACTAAAGCTAATACATTAATTTCAGTTTCCTCATTAATAACAAATGCTTCTTGGTCTTCGTGAACATCAGGCTCAGTTCTTAATTTTTCTTCAAGCCACTGGAAATACCTTCTTGACGGTTGCTGCCTCCCTGGATATCGCTCTAAATACAATCGTTCAGCGGCATAAGAATTTTTTAAACATTCACCATAAATGAGAAGCATGTCAATTTGTTCGGTTCGTGAATAACGGGGCATTTTTGAATATTCCACTAACTGATTTCGATTTCCAAACCCTTTTAAAATGGCAGAATCAAAAACACTACTACGAACGTCAAAATAATATGGATAGCAGCGTTCGTGACAGCTCTCATTTCTTTTTTGTTTCATTCCAAAATACATCTTAATCAGCCTACTTGTTAATATTTTGGTTCGAATGATTATTGCAATGGAATGATCATTCTGAATATCACAAACATCGTCCATAGGTAGATATTAGAATATCTATGGACGATGGCACAGACCAAGTACGTTTATGTTCCTATTTAACCTAGAACCTACAGGATATAATTTATCATTCCACATTATTTTTAATTTTATTTTTGCGTATGGCGATAATCTGTTTTGTTATTTGAAGAATAATAATTGGATTTTTCGGTATCTCAGTTCAAAAAATTATTTTCTATTATATCATTAGAAAGGAATGGTTATGCTGAATAGTAGAGGCAAGAAAAAGTTGTATGTTCCTATTTAAGTTATGGACCTACAGAGTATTGTTTTTTTCCCAACTTTTCCGAAATTTTTTTTGGCGGCTTTTTATAACGCCGACGAATGAAAATAAAATATCACAGTAGTAGCAACTGTTATCAAGTGACGTATGGTTTCCATAGCCAACTTTTCAATTCTTGGCTTTCATTTTTTTTCTGATCTAGTATCTGGTTAGATACCAACTTGTGATATGTCATTAGAAAGGGAATTGAATGCTGAATAAAGCGAAAAGAAAAAAAATTGGGTTTCTATTTAAAATAAAAAAGTTGATGTTACTTCCGGTCAGACCGGAAGTTAACTTGGACATGTCAATATGCTCAAATTCTAGCTCTTATGTCATTATATCGGCGCTCCAAATTTCACAAACCTACTTCATACAATAACTGAGATATGCCGTAGGCAATACTTCCGTAGCCACCCGGTATAATAAAAGTAATCAAAAAATGTGGAAAATTACGTTTCCAGTGGAAAGAACAGCTGTAATTTGTTAAGCTGGCAAACATGATACGTAAACGATGGCATTGCTTGATCTGATCGGAAAATCATAAGAGATTTGATAGTTCTCAAAAATACTTGTCAAATTTCCCAGATTTTGTCAAAACATTTGATTCTGTGGTACATGCTAATCTTATGGAAAATTTGTACATGCGGTATATGAGGATCAACTTCATTGCACTTACAGGACAACCAATTGAGTACTAATCGAAAAGTAAAATACTTCCACTAGAAACAGTCCTGGGACCGGTATTGTTTCTTATTCAGATAAACAGTATTGATAGTAATAGCATCGACCATTTTTGTTAATTCGACTGATTATTAACCAAGAAATTCGTTCGTTCGTTTGTTGATAGATTGATGGAATGGTGAAATATCTTTATACTGACAGTTTTTTTTTTGTTTCAGGTAACGCCAGCTTCCAGAGACAAAAATACCTTCTAGTTTGGTGAGACTGACTATTAATGAAAACTGTAATATACAAGGCGGTATTGATAAAAGGTTGTATTCAACCGAGAACCAAAGTTATATTGATATGATCTACAAATATTTGTCATGTGCCACAAAAGTAATAGTAAATTTCAATTGCCAAATTATGAGGATGGTCGGATAATTTAGGTTAATTCTGAGTAAATTAAGAAAAATCAAGACGACTGAGTGAAGTTCCGGAAGGGGGGCGAATATACGTTTTCAGGGTTGGATATTTTACTGAACTATGCATCCCATCAAGAAAAGTTCTACGGAAAAGTTGTAGATAATTAAAAAATCTAAAACTTTTATGTCTATAATTTTTCCTGCGCGTGAATAATGAATCATGATTCCACTCTTCTCAATATATTCACGTAATCTGACCAATCACAAATCAAAGACAACTTTTATTATCGCGAAAACACCAGCTGTCTCTCAATTCTGATTGGTCTGTCAGCGTTGGTCTTTTCAACGATGTAACCATAGATGACAAAGCAAAGTTTGACATTTTGACAGATCATAATTGTAGGCGAAAAAAAAACGTCAAAATGAGTCGCATAGTAACTATATAATAAATTATTGATAGTTATAATACATTTTTTCTACATTCATGCAAAAAGCAAAACTTTATTGAACTATATTCAGTGGAAAAAGAAGTTCTTTATTGCACTAGTGCAATAAAGTTTTTATTGCACTCATCTGCATTCTACTTCAACGTGCTGTCATCATGACAAACATAAACGTTTAAACCTACTACATATTTAGCAGATATTCTGTGAGATTGGCAATAGGTACTTCACTACGAAATATTCATATTGAAAATTGCACCAATTGTTCATTCCCTTTCAACATTGAGGGTAAAAATGAAGTTTGAGTTAAATTGTTCGTAACGTATTAGTTCCTGTTTCAATTCAAATCGATATTAATAATAAAGTATTCAAGTTGCGCTTTTCATTTTCCTACACCTAGTGACGCACCTCAATAAATCATTTTTTGCTTTTTGCATGAACGTAGAAAAAATGTTGTATGCAACTCGTGCAAAAATTGTTTATTGCACTCGACGTGTTGTCCAACTCGGCCTAACGGCCTCGTCGGACAATTTCACGTCGAGTGCAATAAACATTCACTTTTTGCACTTGTTGCATAAATAACTATTTTGTGATTATAGTTGATTGATTATGGTTATGATGAATTGATTGTTCATGTTTATAATAATACTTTTAATGCTTCGTGAAATAGTCTAATAAAATTCCACTCGTGATTGAATTTATCTCATATCTCTGTCTTTTATTTCTGAACTCAACTGAATTGTATCGAGAAAACACCACGAGTCCGCAGGACAATTCAGTTTCGTTCAGAAATGAATCGACAGACTTTTCGCGAAAATTCAATCACTTGTGGTATTACTACTGAAAACAGCCACGATAATTGTTTGACGCAAACTGTCAGTGTTAATAGAAAATTGTCAAAAGCGTTTTTATTCTCAATGACTGAGAGTCTAGGAAATGTGATGGGAAGTGATATGGAAGAAGAATTTTCCTGTACACCACCAGATGTTATCAAACAAGTAGAAGTAACAACTTCTGCATTACTACCACAAAAGTCGAAACGTATATACGAAAAAGCACACAGAGGCTTTATGGACTGGATAATTCAGAAAAAGGCAAATTTGTTTTGCCGAATTGGGGGAAAAATATTAATCTTCCTCATTGTGGTCCTATTATTCAATATTGAAAGCTGTTTTAGTGATAAATCACAATGTAAATATAGAAAAATATGGCAAACTGTGTACTTAATTGAAAAGAAAATCTGAAGGATACGAAGCGAAGAAATCGGAAACTTTAATTTTTTTAATTACATTGGTCGTAGATAAAGTAGAGTATACAACTCGCAATAATGGCTTTTATTCTCTCGGAATGTTTAAATTCGCCTCGAGAATAATAGCTATCATTATTGACTCGTGGTATAATCTACTATTAAAGCATGTTTTCCTACAAGTGGGTTTGAGTACCTGTTGGAAATGAACGGCTTATTATCATTATTATTATTATTATTATGTACCTACGTGATGAGTATATTTTCAAATTCAAACATGGCTTCGTAATCAATTAACTGCTACGGATTGGGGATGAAAAAATCATGTAATGGAATCATGTCTAAATTCACAGAGAAAAAATCAATTCCCGAAAAATTGCTTAAAATTATCTGCTGTAGCTGCACTAGTAGGGTGCACTAGTAAAAGATGTGACTGTCGCGAATATGGCTGAAGGTGCACAAATTTGTGATCTAATTGTCATGCATGGTTCTGAAATTAGTTCAAATGTTGAAAAACCGCCATAAAAAAAACAATCATTTATTCTGAGGACATCGAAGACGAAGGACAGTGTGTACTTGTCCAATAAATTTAAATCAAAATAATAACGAACTCGAGAATCTAGAACTAAAAGAAATCGAAGATGAACCCAGAGTAAACGAAAGCTGCATTAGTTCTGACATTGTTTAAATATAACATAGTTAGTCAATGGCTGTGGAAAAGATATTGGACACAAACGCGAGTGTCATCTAGCGTGATTAGTTACAAACATGAATATTTAACGTCATTTTAATGCAGGTTTCTTCAAAAAACCCTGATTTTAATGCTTTTCCATTGTTTTAATCAAGTTACGACATGACTTGGATGCGAGCTCACTATTGCCATCTACATGTCGCATCCATTTTGATCCAATTATAATCCCATAAGGTTGACTAACTATCTTCTATATAAACAATGGTTCTGATGATAAAGAGAGACCCACAGAGAAAATTAAATTAAAATATATATATATTTTGACATTTATTTTTTATATTTGACTCTCTAATAAAATTTCATATTTCAATTTTTAAAATGTGTCGTGTATATTATTTATTGTTTATGTATAATTTTTTTTTTCAATCTGAATAAATATACTTTGTTTTCTGTTTAGTTTTTACGTAAGTATTCAGTTATTGTTTAAACAATGTTTTCGTTAATTTCAAAACCATTAACAAATAATTGATTGGAAATGACATTATATTAAATGAGAATTAATCTTTTACATCAGTTTCAACGCTTATTGGCAATAGAAAATGAGAAATTATCAATATTACTGAAAAATCGGCTATGAAGTTTTTTTTTGTTAAAGTCGTGGAATCAACGAAGAAAATTAGCTCTGATAGAGTTGAAAAATTGAAAATTTGTACGCCAACTTTTTCGATTGGAAATCAGGCTTTTTTAATATGAATTCGTGAACAATCCAAAAACTAATGTTTTGTTTTGAAAAAAAAATCACAACTTATTTAAATCACAAAAAGAACGTTTTTAACACAGATTTATCATGTTTCTTGGAGGAGAACTATGTAGAAAAATGTTCGCCGCAATATGATTTCCAGAACAATTCTATGTATGGAGCGCGAAGGTGGTCACGTAGAATATTGAAATTTTGTACATTGTTTGTTTATTGAGTTTTTTATTTTTCCGAATCCACCTAAACAATACTAAATTCAATGACGGTAAAAAATGTTTATGAAATTTTAATTTCAAATATTAGTTTCTTTTAAATATTATTTACGGGTTTAGAATATCGAATAAGCTCATGCGCATCAATATACAGGGCATAACTACACCTAGTGCCAAGAGTAAATCGAATTAAGTGTTTCCAGATAAAACAAGAATTGTAGTTATTTTTAATCTGGTTCAAAAGTGGTACATGGGGCCCTCCTAGGGTTCCAAACACATTTTCACACCACAGACAACTCTCTTAGAGTTCAGAGTTTTTCAGAAATATCAATAACATTTTTCCCCATACGTAGCTAACTTTATGATGGACACTGTACATTGCTTAAATAGCAATTGTTATAAAAGTGGTTTTTTCCATCAGTTAGATGTTTGGAATCACTTCATTTCCTGTTTAGGAGATTGCAGAATATGTTTGAAGATGGTAATGTCATTGTTTCCTCAGTATAAAGATTTTGGATTGACGTGGCCGTTACTCAATGGAAATTCATAGTATATGACACTAGGTTAAAACAATTAAATTTCCACAGATTTATTGTCTACGCGACATGTTTCGATACACAGTATCTTTCTCAAGCGAATGTAATACATTAAATTATTCTACGTTGAACATTACTTAAATACCCTTCTTATCAATTGAGGTAATTAGGACCTACCTATAATGAAAATAAAAACTGACAATACAATGTAGGTACCTGAAAATCTCAAAACATTACTACTTAATTAATTGAAAAGGGGTTTAACAAAGGGGAATTATTAAGGTCCAATTGATCATTTAGTAAACAATTCGAATTTTTCGATTTATTGATTTCCAAGAATTCTAAATTGAGTCTAATACCCTTATTTTCAACATGAAGGATTTCAAAGTTTTCATCGGAGTCATGGTCTTCTTCCAAAATATGATTGACATATGTTGAATGTGTTTTATTCTTTACATAATTCGTACGGTGTTCACGTACGCGGCTTTTGAATGGTCTACCAGTCTGGCCTACATATACTTTGGAACAAGATCCACAATTCAATTTATAAACTTCTGATTTTTCAGATTTTCGCGTTTTATCTTCATTATTTTTGATAAACCTTCCCAACGTGTTATCTGTTCTGAATGCTGAAGTTTAAATTGAATTGTCGATCTTGTTCCAAAGTATATGTAGGCCAGACTGGTATACCATTCCAAAGCCGCGTACGTGAACACCGTACGAATTATGTAAAGAATAAAACACATTCAACATAAGCCAATCATATTTTGGAAGAAGACCATGACTCCAATGAAAACTTCATCAGTATAAAGAGTCCTCAAGAGCTCTCAATCGCCAAAAGAATATTTGAGCGAAAAAATATTCACTTGATTAAAATAAATTTGAAATCATCTTCATTTTATTTAAATTTTGAAACATTACAGTCGAGTTTTTCTTTCTAGGTGCGCTTGGCGCATTGTATAGAAATCCCACAATTTTCAATAAAACCGCAGTTCTGTCAGCCACGTGCTGAGCAGAAATTAACCTGAATGCCGCTCTAACAAGACCCTCACCGTTGAAAAGCCCTATCTTACCTTTTTGTGGATGAGGACGTGAGACGCATCTTCAAGAAGCTGAATTCAGCAGTCTGACGCATTTTCCCTGTTCATTTTTACTTCCAATAAACGCCTTACGCTCGTTCTTGGCGAAATCCTTCATGGGTGCTGATTTCAGAGTATTAAATTCTAGTGTTTCAAGATGTTCACCGGTGGCTGCTGATGATCCCATTGTTCGTGGATAGCTCCGAATCGATAGGGTTCGAAAGGAGGGTGGTATTTTCTCTTGAAGTATTTTTAGGCTGAAAATTGAAAGGCCATAAATTAGTTTGGGATGAGTATAGAAAAAAATTATTAAATGTATTGCATTATACTTTTTATCTTCTGGTTACTATAAAAAACGAATATCTTGTACCTAATGTTCGGGAAATATCTATCTTCGATATCAAGAAGTTAGTTTAGGTTAAATGTATGCTTAAAAGACTAGTATATCTAGTGTTTAAACGTCTTTTTAATAACGAGTACTTAATGAACGAGCGTCTACAAGAGTTTATAACAATGTTTCAAACTATACTATTTGCAAGAACTCACATTGAAACAAAAATGTATTTTTTTATTATTTAAAAATTGGTTCACGTTCTCAATTTGTTGTTGTTTCAATTCTCCAACATTTTTCTCTCCGTTACAAGCTTTCATAATTAAAATTTTTTGAAATTGCAATTGAATGCAACCAAGAAGATACGTGAGTAATGTTGATGGCATATGCGTGTTTGTAGTCCACTGACTATGGATTTCCATGACAATTTCCCTCATATCATATAAACCAATCAAATGCCATAATTTTTTGAATTCAAACCAATGAGAAAAGGACTTTTCGAAAACACTGTCTCCTGCCCGTGGTATTTTCAAATCGGTGTTTCGCCTCTTCCTTATTTATACGTTTCCATAGTTACAACAATCACTGTAAATATAGAAACGTCAGTTTGACGGTTCAACTCTTCAACTGACATTAATGACACATGATGAACCTTTTCTGCAATACGCATTTAGTCCATAATAATTTAATGTAATCGTGAAATTGTCTGATCGAATATCCCTTCAAAATGCAGAATTTTCAAAATACTTTCATCTTGCCAGTCGCTCAAACTGTGTTGCTGTACAAAACACCACTCGAGCAAGCTCTCGTGGTGTTTCCAAGCAACGCAGTTTTCGTGACAGCAAGGTGAAAGTATTTTTTGAAAATTCAGCATTTTGTCGGGATATTACTACTGAAAATGGCTTCATGAATAAGAAGTTTTCACAGGGAGCAGGGGTGGGATTATGAACACTCGATACGAAAGCTGTCACGATTGGTATGCTAGAACGATGTATCTTCTCGATTCGAAGCGAAATCGAAATTGAGAAATTTTTTTGAATAGAGATGGAATGGAATTATATCTACCATATAGACCATTGATATCGACTGAAATTGCAATTTATTTTGAACTGTATTGGTTTTCATAATTGCTCAAATCTGACGTATGTCAAACTCGCGACGGATTGAGTGTTCGTAATTGTACCCCAGGGGCCCAATTTTTGAATTGTCGGAATTGATTCTCTAGAGAAATATGACGTCATTTTCTCTCAATTTAGAGCAATAGGTAGGTAGGTGCCTATAAAATGGCGTCATATTTATCTTGAGAATCTTGAGAATTAATTCCGGCAATTCAAAAATTGGGTTACAGAAGACAATAAAGACTGTTGTCAGTTTCGACAATTGAACCTGACAAAGACTTCATAAAGTACTGAAACCAAACAGTATGTAACCATATAGTGATTTGTTTGAAGAATGAAGTTGCCTTAGTAACATTCAAGGTTAACCCCCAAAATGACAAGATTGTTCTTTCCACCAGAAAAAGAAACCTAGAAACCAACAGAGCTTTTCGAATCTTTGGCGAAGGCCTACAGATGTGAGGAGGGTCCAAATACCTGGGGTTAAACTCAGACTCACCTGGAACAAACACCTGGAAATGGTGCTGACACGAACAAGAGCATCACTAATGATGGCAAGGCATTCCTGTGGAAAAACACGGGGATTAAGACCCAAACAATCACTATTGGTATACTTTGGTTATATACAGAGATAATGAGACCTTCGACAACGTATGGAGCCCTGTTGTGGTGGCTCAAGGTAGAACAAGTGACAACCAGAGGGAGGCTTGCCAGTTAACAATGGGCCAGTCAAATGCTCGGAGTTACTCGTGCTATGTCCAGCTCATCGATGATTTGTCTGGAGCTGATTCTGAACCTCACCCCTCTGCATTTGCATATTGTAGCGGAGGCAGGTATAGAAGCCTCTAGACTGAAGTGTCTGGGCCAAGCCTCCAGACTGAAGTGTCTGGACCAATGGAGGGACAACAACATGGGCAACTACAACATAATGGAGATCATAAGAAACGACACATCTGAGATGCCGTTAGACCAAATGACTCTTACTGCATCATGGTAGATGTGACTTCCCCACATCAAGGGTCTTACAAAAGCTTTCAGGAGGGCCAATCTGTTATAGGGATGGCTATAAAACAAGCAGTAGGGTGTGGGCTGAAAAATACGGACAGAGATCATTAGTCTAAGCCTCGGTACTTGAGCCTCTATATTCCAAGCCGAGGTAATGGATATTACCATTTGTACAAGAGATATTCTAAGGATGGGTCCTAGAAACTAACCCATAGTCATTTTCACCGACAGTCAGGAGGCAATATAGGTTTTCTTCCAAAGTTGATTGAGAATCACGAAAAAACCTCAACGGTCTAGGAGTACAGAACAAGGTAAAATGTGCCTGGATACCAGGTCACAGTGGTATCCATAGGAATGAGAGCGCAGATGTCTTAGCAGAAGCGGGGGCCGGAACAACCAAAAAAGGCAAAAGACAGTAAGTGACAATTTTTGAAAAATTACTTTTTTCCTGAATACGAAAGAACAGTATGTGCACCTTGTTAACTAAACCCTCGAAAATTCTACGTGGAGACGAGTAATTCAAGATGGCAAACCGCAATAAGTAAAGCCATTCAATTTAAAAAATATTGATGTATTTTCTTTCAATGTTTCATCACTTACTGCCATTTGCTTTTTTGGGCAGAACTGTCATTGGATCAGAACCAGTCTGAGGAATTCTGTTTGAAGACTTTAAGCAGGACACAAAGAAGTAGGTTAACAACCATCAACAATATTTCTGGGAGATTACTCACAGGAAAATGATAGGGAATATGCATAATTTTTTTAAATTAGTTTAATACATTTTTACTTCGTTACAACATAGCAAAAAAATATAAATACGGTTGAAAGTCTTGGAATTAATTTTTAAAATAATTTATAAAATACCGATTGAATTTGACCTATTTGAACGCCTCCATTTTCGCGCGCTGTGGATGACGTCACATGGCGCGATCAGTGTTGTTCTTCAGTGTCGTTAGTTGAGACGTACTCTGATTTATCTACTTGCTTGAAGTTGATATTCTATAAAAGAGTAAGACAAATGCAGTACAAGTGTTGGAGAGAGATGAACATATATGTGAAAGTGATCTCGATCAACCAGAGCAGTCTTCAATGAACAAGCCTTTCTATAGTTATGGCCAAAGACAATATATTATTTCTCTATGGTTATGGCCATTGACACTACTGACAGTTATTAATTAGGTTAGGGATTTGCAGTTTTAATCGCTATTACGATAAAGGAAAATGCTAAAAAACCATTTTATAGGTATTGTCTAGTACCGGAATGCCAAAACACAATTATAAGTACACCAAGTTAAGTATTTTTCTGTTCCAAGATATGCGAAAATACGTAAACAATGGTGTAAGGTTATGAGAAGAGGCGAAGTATCTCCAATATCACATTTACATTGATGTGAAGATAATTTTAATGTGAGTACATTGTATTTTGATAGTTAACATGAAGTGAATTGATCAGAAGTAAGTTTTGTATGCATAAATGTTTTGTATATACCTGCCTCACCTAAGTTATAAAAGGAAAACTTTCATTTGATAAACTATTACTACTTATCATTTCAGGTATTGTCGGATTGTGCTTTGACTAAACCACTTTCAGTCATTGCTCTTGATAATTTACAATTGTCACTAGACCAAAATCGCACTATGTAATGGAAAACACTACAAATATATAAATAAAAACAAATTTTCTATGAAACACGACTAGCACAGTATGAATATCAACACAGATACATTTCATAACGTGCCATGTGACGGCATTCTTCGTTTCGACCAATGGTGATGCGTTTCGCAAATTTGAATTCCGCGCGCCTATAATGCACTTTTTGATTAAAGTTTTATGGAGTTAAAAACAAACTAAATGATAGTAATTTCAAGACAATAAAGTATGAGGTAAAAAAATCAAGTAAATTTAAATCAGTTGCATATTCTCTATTGTCCCAATGGGAAGCTCCGAGTAACTCTGAGTAGCTCCTGAAGTTATCTCACAGACCACGAAAAATCATGTTCCAATTAAATACCATGTATTCAATTCAGTTGAAGTTAAGTTCAGGGGAAAGAAGCTTTCAATTGGAAAGCGCCTCTGGAAAAGAAGGCGGAGCGCGAAATAAAGGGTTCTTTTTCCCGTTTAAGTCCATATTGTCATCCTTAAAATATATTGAATTAAAATAGTTAAATTTGAATTGTCTACGGCTCGTGGTTCATAATCTTGTCAAACTCGTATGAAATATCCTATTTTCCGCACTACTTGCACAATATACGAGGATATATTGAAAAATTCTTAGCCTACTATAGAACCAAACAAAATGTCAATGTCAAAATATTTTATTACTCAACATATTCTCATCTTAATTGGATATATTTATTACAGCGAACCTGCAACATCTCTAGACCTTTCAAAAAAAATGTTTCTTCTTGCTCTGCAAACCAGACCTCCACAGCTTTTATTACCCCCTCGTTGAAAGAAAATTTACGACCTTTTAAACTTTTTTTCAGTTGAGGAAAGAGATGATAGTCGGACGGAGCCAAATCTGGTAAAAAAGGGGGTGTTCTAGTAATTCGAACTCTAAATCACGAATTTTTTGCATGGCAACATAAGATTTGTGTGCAGGGGCGTTGTCCTGCAAATACAAAACACCTTTGAATAGCTTTCCGCGTCTTTTCTCTTTTATTTTTTCCCGTAGAGTGGTCAGTAATGTCGAATAGTAATCTCCAGTTATTGTTCTAACCTTATCCAAAAAATCAATCATGATTACTCCATGGCAATCCCAAAAAACTGACTTTTCCAGCAGATTTTTGGACACGAAACTTGAGAACCGGAGTGTCGCCATTCCATCGATTGTTGCTTTGTTTCTGGATCGTAGAAATGTACCCAAGTCTCATCCATAGTAACAATTCGGTTTAATAAGTCTACATCGTTTTCAAATCGAGCACAGATCGAACGCGATGCTACTACCCTTGCACACTTTTGGTCAACATTCAAACATTTGGGGATCCATTTTGCAGCAATTTTTCTCATGTCCAAATTGACGTGAACTATATGATGAACGTGTTCGTATGAAATATTCAGTGCTTCAGATATCCCTTTTAGCCCAATTAGACGGTCTGTTAAAACCATGTCATAAACTGCATCGATATTTTCGGGGACACAGAAACTGGCCTTCCCGATCGGTCATAATCTTCAATGGAAAATTTACCTCTTTTGGAGCTTGCAGTCCAATTTTTCACGGTCGCATACGAAGGACATTGATCACCAAGGGTATTAAGCATATCTCCGTAAATCTGCTTACCTCTTAACCCTTTTAAATACAGGTACTTGATGATGGCTCGATACTCCAATTTTTCGATTTTCACAATTTCGATGGATATATTTTTTCTTTTAATTTATTGCGTAACTCTGGTATACTTTTTTGACGTCATACTTTACACTGACACTTCTAATAAGTTATTGTCCGTCGCTATGGTAACGCAATATTTTTTATATGGAGGGAACTGGTCTAGGCTAACTAGATATCAATACATTATCGTACTATTTCTCACGGCACTTTGCCCACAATGAACGAAAATCGACAAAAACTAGTTGGCTAGGTAGTTGGCTGCTTTTCAATTTTAGATAGTCATCAGAACTGTCAGATTATAGAAGGTTTTTAAACTCTTCAGATAGTTTTCATTCGTGCTTTCATAAAAATCGCAATTTCTATTGAATATTATTTCAATAAGACATACTTACTCATAATAAATAATATGGAAAAAGCAGCGAAAGTAACGTTGGATTTGTTGCCGGAAATTTAAAAAAAAAGTATGAATTGGCATACGAAAAAATTATTTATCTGTCAAGAGGTAGGATACTTTAATGTTATTGTAGTTGTGCAGTTGTAGGAAAGAATACATATTGAGGTATATTACTTGTATTTTTTAAATTTTTGCAGTTGTAGGAAAAGTATAGTGTGAAACATGTGGGGAAAGTACTTTTTCTCACTCGTGTGTTTGCGGCACTTGCCCTTCAGGCTCGTGCCACAAACTTCCATTCGTGAGAAAAGTTGAATTTTCCCCACTTTTTGCGCAATATACTATTACTAAAACTCGATGTATATTCCGAACTATGTATTAATAAAAAGGATTTCTGTTGTGAAAATTATCCCATACTGACATGTTCATGAAACTATAATAATATGTAACATAATTAACAGCAGTACGAACGGTCGACGCAACTCGCTGCATCATCGTGTTTTACCAGTTTTCCACGGTTCTCATAAAACAAGTTACAATAAATACATAGGGCACATAAAAGCTGAGGAATGTAAACAATCGTTACGGTATGATGTATATGTACACGGTCCGTTGTTATTCCGGATGTAGATAGCAAACAGATATATTGTTTGTCTTCCAACCTGTTTGCTGAGAAGTTTTGGAAACTGTGTGTCAAACTCGACTCGGAAAACAGATGGGTTTCACTAATACATACATATACCTCATCAACAAAGACATAACAACTACAGGGAGGTCCTAGACTAATATTGGAGCGAAATTTCCTTGGAAATTTCGAATTACTTTGAGACGAAGACTTTCTCCTACAACGTTCGGAAGTACAATAAGTTGTCAAAGGTTGTCAACTTGGTTGGTGCTTAGAATTGATGATCTGGGAGATAAACACGGATATCCCATGAAGGGAACTATTGTGTACGTTATTGTTTAAAAAAGATGTAAATGATGATATTTAGAAAAGAAGAACATAATATATGTTATTAGTTCTTAAATTAATGATTTTGTTTCATCAGTTGTGTTAGTCTTTGGTTACAGAGGTTACTAGATGCATTTGAATATTATTTCAATCTCTAAAGGTACTTTTAAGAAGAACTTATCACGTCGGGGCATGGCGCAGTGGTAAGAGCGAAGATCGTCCGGAGTTCGAACCCTAGTTGGAGCTGGGATTTTTTTCAGTTAATTCAGCCGATTAAATTATTAAAATCTCGTGGCTCGACTGGGGTGAGTCCTACACGATTCACTGTTGCGTTCCAATAATTAACAGTGCTGCTCCTAAAGTGGCGTATGGAGTTAGTAACAAGGCCTACCCAGAATACATGGCTAATGACTATAGCAGTCAATGACAAAATACAAAAGAAAAAAAGAAGAAGTGTTTATCGTAATCTTTTGAGTTTGTTTGAAACCTAATAGTAGGTGGTATATGATGAATTGCTCTTTTTTCCTAACCAGACGAGCCACCATGTTGCCATTTATAAATGAAGAAACATTAGTAATACAAATTTAAAAATCAAATTTTACCGAAAACGGTAAACTAGTATGTTTCCGAAGTTTTATGACAGAAATTAGCGATTTGAAAGTCTACATCAGCACTCATGATTGAAAAATAAATTCAAATTAAAAAAAAAATATTCACTTACAAAAAGTGACAGGTGACATTGTTATTTCTGGATATATCCGGAAATACTCGGACTTTTCCAAGTTTCACAACAGTATTTTGTCAAGCACCAAAATACGCAACTTTGCCCTAATTTAAGCTCCGTCGTATATCCTGTAGTTTAGAAGATCCCAATGGTGTGGGTCGAATTACCCTGTATAAATCCTTCAAATTTCATCCCGTTTTCTTCAAAAACAAAAAGGTAAAGGTGCGAGGCTCCTTCTGCGGACACCCGATATTGTTGTTTTTTTGTTAAAATTGTTATTTCCGTCAATGGATGAAATTTTTTAATATTTACAAGGAGATATATCACTTAAAAAACTTACTATTTTCACTTGTAACTCTGTTTCTATATATAGAGAACTTAAATTAGAGCGATTCCTAAAAATGGGACGTGTTAAAAACGTGTTAAGAACCAATGAAGAATTCAACTAAAATATTTTCATTATTGACCCAATCAATAGAGTATTTTTTCCTATCAAAAATACTACTACTACGTATATTCTCATTTTACGCTAAAATGCTAAAAAATGGGTGAAAAGTGCTTGCAAACATGAACATGAACATTAGAAGAATTACCCAGACTCTCCTACCACTCGGCAGCTAACACGGGCTCGGCCGTTTCCAATGTTTGCATGCATTTGTCACCCATTTCGCACCATTGTAGCGCAAATTAAGAATATACGTCTACTTTCATAATCTGTTCGAGAAATTGAAATCAGGCTATCACTAGAACATACCGGCACGATGCAAGATAGAGCAAAAAAAAATTGCAATTGTGCCAAAACTAACGATCCGACAGCGCCTGTTTTGTGCGCACGTAAAGTAGGTACACATGATTCAATACTTTCATTAGAAAGACCAATCCTACTTCTTGAAATATGAGTTATGAATTTTTCTAAAAGTCGCAAAATTTTCCGGTTTTTCCAGTTTTTCTCCTAAACTAATGATCCGATCGGGTCGTATCCCATTTTGTTCGTATTTCAATTATCTACAATTCTTTCCATAGGAGCAACCAGATTGCTCTATTAGTTTTTATTTTATAGGTAAAACAGAATACCTATAACTACGGACTGTGTTTCATGTGATGGCATAGTCGGTTTCCCACTAGAATTTTTGTTAAAAACTCGCTCATTTTATGCTCTATTGCTTGTTGTATATTGTTTCCGGTTTAACCGGAAGTGACGTCACCTTTGTTATTTTTAATGGTACACCCTGTATTCTCCTCATTTTTTATTTCTCCTCATAATTTGGAGGGTATACGACATAAAACTGCATTTTTCGACAACTTTCTCAGCTTCTTCCAACTTCCGATTTCACCAGAAGTGACATAGGTAAACTTTCGATTTTCAAATGGACACCCGGTATATTTTCACTTCTTTTGTTTCCATATGACATACCGAATCCAACCATGTATTACTTGTCACTTTTTGTTACAAAATTTATTTTTTATTCTGGAATTTATTTTTTATTCTAGATTGCCATGGATACCTTCAAATCACTAATTTCAGTCTTAAAATAGTTTTTCTTTTCGGTCAAAATGTATCTGCTATGTAAAATAAAATTTAAAACTTCTATTACAATTTTTTTCAAATGGCAACATGGTGGCTCGTCGGGTTAGGAACAGATAGTATGTTATTACGATTAATTTAATTCAAACAAACTTCCTTCAAAAAACTTCAAATATTTCATTAGATATTTCTCAATTGAAACAGCTTTTGAGATTAAAATAAGATTCAAATGCACAATGGAGTTGTATTTTTCAAAGAATGTTTGAGCTGAAATTATGATTGGAACGAATCCATAGCAATCTAGATTGAAAAATGAATTTCAAAATTAAAAATAGCTTGCTCACAAAAAGTGACACATGATGGGTATTCAGAATGTCATATGCAGACAAAAGAAGTGAAAATATACCCATTTAAAAATCGAAAGTTTATGTCACTTTCGGTGAACCCGGAAGTTACATGCACTTGATTTACTTGTCAAAAAATGCAGTTTTGTGTCGTATGCAGATCCTCCACATTTCAATTTATTTTCTTCATAAACAAAAAAGTAAATTGAACCTTGCACAGTATACGTTCATTTAAATGCATATTTGTTAAATATTTAAATGTTATACTTCTATGACGAATATTTTGTTCTGAACATGTGTATGTAATTTTTTTCATGAAGTAAGTAAGTATTTGTCAGAGTGATTTTAGAAATAGGTATTATTATTATTATAACTATTTATAGATGAGAAAAAAGAAGTTTTTTCAAATTGTTCTGCATGTACGTTTGAATTAAACCATTTTCGTTTTTTATAGGTAATTTCATTCCCAATGCAATTACCAAGGAAATAATATATGACCTAACCCACAGCACTGCTGTATGTTGGGTTGCCTAGCATTAGTTAAGAAATATCCATTTATAAAATATAAATGATAGGATTCAGTATTTGCATTTAACTTCAACTGACTTTTTCCTCCAGACAACATTCTGAGTGCTATTATTTATTTTATTCGTCAAAGGAGGTTTCCATACAGTGTGTCTCACTTCTCACGAATACTCCTCCGTAATTTCCGTAATTTTTTACTTAGAATTGTGAAATTTGCAGAATTGATATATAAGTATACAGTATACATCAAAAATTAACAAATTATTTCAAACGGTATACACTGCAGGCATGCAGCAATGGATTCACCGATATTTCCGATAAATTATAGGTCGAAAATGTAGGTATTTGAATATTTTACTACTGAAAAATCACTTTGATCCTTAAAAAAATTCAAGCCTGAAAATAACCCTATTGGTTTCATGGAAACGCCCGTTACTTCGGTAATTTTTGACGAAGAATTGTACATTTTTCGTGTTTCTCGATTTTGCAAATTTAATAATTCATGTCAAAAATTACGGAAGATATGGAGCGCTTGCATGAGAAGTGAGACACACTGACTCTGCATGGAAAACAAAATTTCTGAACAGAGATGTAGCTAATCTTGTATTTGGAGAAAATTTCCCAATTTCTTAACTCTTTTGTATATTAACTGATACTCTACTTATTCAGTTGGTAGGAACATTGCGAATTTATGGAGTTATGAAATCTGTCAAGTTTAAATTTCTCAAAAAATTGATAGGCAATTGTGGAAATTATACAAAGTACTTAGTCATACACAGGCACTGTGAATATTTTTATTTCAAAGTAATTCACTACCAATAATTACCAACCAGAGCTAACTCTGCCTCTTGAAAGATGTTTAGTATTTGAGAAATGTTCAATGTTGTTTATTTTTCATCAATAAAAGGATTATTATTAATATAACATTTTCAGGCAACAAACTTCGGCCTCAGGATAGACAGAAACAGTCCATTGGTATATAATTTCCTTTAAAAAATTAAATCATTATTCAATACTTAATATTTCATTCCCAATTTCAGTAGGGCTAAATTTGTAATATAAGTTTGGTTTCTTCTTCAAGATTTTTTTCATTATTCTTAAATCTGGTATCTAGAAAACAAGTTGTTGTTTTTAAATCACCCTAACTTCGACAAATTTCTTCAATATGTAAAGAAATATAATATTTGTTAGAAAAAACTTCAAAAACACTTTTAGGGATTTCTATAAAAAAATTCATAGGATTAGGAATATGAATTGGGAAAATTAATTAACAATGGATTTGAAAAGAAATGTTTCAATCTTGCATTAACTTTATTTCAAAGAAGTTCATGTAGAAAATATTTAACTTTTTCCACACATTTTTTTCTTTTGTATTCTTTTATCCATTTATTTTATAAATAACCATTTTGAAAGTAGTCACTAGGTAAAAGATCATTTAAAAAAGTCATTTTCTCAAACATGATATAAAAACAGTTTCATTCACTCTGAAAATTCAAAATCCTTGATTTTGAATGCAATCACTGCCTCTAGTTTACCTTCACAGCGAGCTAGCTGACTTTCACAATCTGTATCAGTTTTTTTTGAGATTAATATCCCAAAGGCTGTTGTTACTGTACTTCGCAATACTTTTCGAATCAATTGCTCTGCAATTAGAAACAGAAGTGAAACAACAAGAATGTTGTCTCTCGGCAGAATTTTCACAAGACAAAACACTACATTCTCAAAGCTTCCTGCAATTTCTTCCTGGCAAGGGCCACCCTATCCTCCTGTCTTTTGATATCCTCTTCCGAAACGTTAACAGCATGCACCAGAGGTTGCTTCGGATCTAGAAACACTCCAGGATTCTTCTCCAGCAATGCTTTTGTGCCAGTCTGGCCTGTAACTGGTTGCGAAGAAACATGCAAGGCTGTAGCTACACTCTGTATAATAGTATCTTCGTTTACATTGGGTCCTACAGCTTTCAGACCCTTTGGTAGTTCCATAGCGTCAAATTCAAAGCCATCGATATCACAAGCTCTCAATCCTTCGAGTCGTTTCTCCCACATGAGCTGCTTCGGTTTTTCCTGGTTTCCATTTTTGTAATCACTCTTCACCTTGCCTTCCTGAGTTTTGTATACTGTTACTGGTTGCTTGAAGATGCTGGCGGTTTGCCTGATGGGTGGCACTAGGGAACCATCATTCCTGACACCTCGACTGTAGTACAAATCCACTTTCCCAACTGTCAGACCGGTTTTACGTAAAACATCTTCTCTTTGCCACCGTTTAGGAAGCTGTGCACATTCATATTTTGTTTTCTCTATCGTAATATTATTAGTTGCCATTGTTTACAATGTTTTCCACAAAATGTCAATTGTCGTATTTCTAATAGAACAGAATCAGAATAGTTCGGAGTAATATCGTAGTTCCGCACTTGTCCAATGTTGTGAATGCGCCGCTGCCGACTATTGTGCTACTGCTCTGAACCGATTCGGAACAGGGCAACAGGCAATGAAACGAAGAAGGAAGAAACTTATTGAATCGACGAGACCGTAACGCCCGCTATGTAGCGGAGAACGAAGGCAAAACTCGACTAGCGGTCGGTAACTTCGCTCACTGCGCAGTTCAATCCGACTGGCTGTGGTGTGGAGGGTCGATAAACTAACTAGCAACTACGACTGCGTACGTAACCGAATCGAGTCCATAATAAAAAAGGAAACTCAAATTTACCTGTACAGGGTGTCCCAAATTAGAGCCTCATCATTGGGATCTCGGAAAGTAGAAGTTGCGCAATTTGGTGCTCATTACAATGCCGCTTTGAAATTTGAAAAATTCCGGATACTTCTGAAGACTTTTGAAAAAAACACGAATATTCGCGATTTCATTTTTATTTTTCTATGACTCTATTTGAATAGATCAAACAAAAGAAATTACACATTCTCATTGCTTCTTTTTCTGTTCTATATGATGGTGTTACCAGATTTTCAAACCGACGGTTCGACTTCGATCTGCCATCATCAACTATGCTTTTTCAAATACGGCCCTGGATTTTTTATTATAGATTTTGAGAGCATCTAATGCCCTAACCTAATGAAGGATCGCACTTGTTCGAAAAATTCATATTAATATAATATTTTCCATAAGAATTCATGTGTTAGAGAGAGATCGAGAATGGATTTTTGGTAAGATCTTACCGGGACATGGTTAAAATGATTTTTTCGAAAAATAACGATACATCATTGGTTTTAGGACCTTAGAAGCTACCAAAAATTGATTTAAAACAATATCGGCCGTATTTTAAAAAATGAAGTTAATTATGGTTGCTTTAAGACTAACCGTGTCGCGTCGGATGAAAAATCTGACAACACGATCTTGTAGATCAGAGAAAAATTACAATGAGAATGTGATTTATTTTAACTTCCAAATCTAATCGCACACAACTGTTTAATTGGATTTTAATTATTAATGTTTACATCAAATAAAAAATTAATGTTTTGAAAATGATTCGATGTGTGCCATGTTGTTTTAATTATTCAAAAAAAAAACAGTGAAACGAAAACTGTGAAACTGAAAAGGAAATATTCAAATTGCAATCTACCTGGATGCATTTTCGTGTCAGTATGTGAATGGCACGCTGAATGGTCCTTGCAGGGATAGCCCTGAGAGATACAAATTATATTTTAATAGGATTTAAAACAAACTTTTTTTGGCAATAACGCATTACATAAGACTTAAGAACTAACATAAAAGTGGGCGGTTAATAAATAATATAATTATAGTGTCATTCCTCAAACCCTAGGATATTTTTACAAAAAAATTGCATTTTATCAAAATAGAGGTGATGATGCCATATGGTTACATAGTCCTGAAATACGGCATGGTTTGATCAGAATCGGACCTATGAATAATTACAAAATAGTATTTTTAACAAATGCAGTGTTATTGCGAATAAAGAAAGTATACCACGGAAGCAGTTGGTACTACTTGTGTGTGTGCGTATCCACCAAGAGTATATACATAGGAACAAATCATGGTCGTTATTTGAAAACATTAAAATAATACTAAAATTAGATAAACAGTTACAATTATTGTGGGAACAAATATAAACATGGATACAGACTACCATACAGTATATTTACAAAAATACACACTCTACCATGTCACATGTACGCTTGCACACATTAAATAATCGTAGTTAATATAAATACGAATTATAGATAATTTCCTAAGTGTGAATAATGTAAAATACTTTTATGTTTTTATTTCTCAAAAGTTCAAACATGTTAAATAATAAATATCGAAATATAAAATGAAAATATCAAAGAGTTTGAAATTTCAAAATGCTAGAATATACAAATGTACTGGCACTAAGTGCACTTGGGATTACTTTATAAATATCTAAAATTATTTTCAATTTTCAATTATTGACCGTATATAATGACGAGGTGATTTTTTTATATATAGTTTTAAATCTTTTTTGAATCTAATTTAATGTAATTTTCTTTATTTAGATATTCTCTAGCTTTACAATATTGCCGTCAAATCAGAGGTCCTTTATTCATGATGACTCTTCGAAAAAATGCTTTTTCACGAACCAAAGGTTCGACATAACTTTTCGATCATCCATTATGAGTTTCTCGATAAAAACCAACTTTCATCACAAATACTTTTACTGTGAAATCAATGATGAAAAAGTTTCCATTTGTTGCATAATTTTTGGGACACGCTGTATATGAATATTTGGAACCTTCTTGGTATGAATACAAACTTGAAGGCGTATAAAATACTCAAACACTACTGTGCGTCTATTTCGTTTAACGCGCGTTTCGGCAGCGACGTCTGCATCATCAGGAGCTGTACATATCTGTGTACCTATACCTGCCTCACAAACTTAACCAACGCCAATAAGAAATAATTTGTTTATTTGCTATAATAGTATATAAAAGTATAAGTGGTTGAAAAAGTCTTTCAATCACGAGCGATTTGTCAAGCACGATGGCGCAGCCGGAGTGCTCAAAATAGAGCAAATATTTGAAAGACCAGTGGCGTAGCCAAGGAAGGCCCAGTGGGCCCGAGCCCTCCCCCGAAATCTTCCAAAGTTCCGACGATTTGGCAGTTTGCCATTTTGTAAAAAAAAATATTATTTGGTATTAGATTTTTTATAGACCATCTGCGCACGTTGGGCGTGTTTTCTTTGCTCGATAGATAAACATCCAAACTGCTTCCATGCATTCTAAATGGGTGAAATGTGTTTCAAAGCCTTTTTCCAAGTTTTAATGTGCCATTTTCATTAAAAATTCAAAGGAACTCATGTGAATCAGGATTATAAGATCTTGGAGAATATCCATGATCGAAAGTAATTGGAAATGAAACCAAATAAATTAATAAGGGGATATGTAATCCAATTACCTAGATGTAAAGTACCTGAAATTGTACCTAACCATTTCCAAGTAATAATTATGTTTTAATTATATCTTTGAAATAAGATTCATATATAAGTGTGAGATTTCACATAGGTAATTATCATTCTAAAAATGAAAATATATTATATAATCCAATCTTCCGCATTAACCTATACAATAGGTATATTCATCGGCAAGTCTCTAAAAGAAAACAACTACTGTCCCCTACGACCGTTGAATTATATCTGTTAATTCTTGGCAAAGTTTTCTACAAGAACTACTCTGCAGTGCTCTTCATCATCATCATTCATTTCAAATTTATGGTAATGAAGTTAAATTATATTATTTGAGAGTCTGTTTTTCTTTTCAAATTACAAATGATTATAATAATAATAATTTATTCATCATTAATACAAATTAGTACAATTAGCAGTATTGTTAACAAACATATGACAAAAGGTAATTAATATTCATCTATAGGAGATATTTGTATCAACGCGAATAAATTGAAGAAAGTCCCGCTAAGGCAAGGCCAGGGCGCGGATATTCGATAATTTATTGTTTGTAGATAAACAGTTCAGTGTGCATCTTTTTTTTTTCATTGGTTTGATGTTTTCACAGAATATGTAATATAATAATAGAGTTTAATTAAAATTAGCAGAAACAACTTGAACACTTTCAAACATACTTTAACTTGGATAAAGTCCATGCCCAAAGATAAATGGAAAAAATTTCACGAATAGGATATGGATATCCATATTGTATGAAAGATTGTTCCAGGAATATTGCCGACCTGCCACCAGTACTGTATCCAGATATTGTCCATATCTTAGTTTGGTGTCTGACAAATCTGTTCTTATTTTGGCTAAATCATTTTGTTTTTTATGATTGTCATACAGTGACGGAATCCTTTAAAATCATACTTCATATCTCAGTCCATTACTGCCACAATTCACTACCATACAGAGAAATGAGGCATTGTGTGATGAAATCAAAAGCTTTAACTACTTCAACTAGAACCAAAACACATGTAAAACATACAACTGCCATCAATGTTTATCCTCCAAGCAACTAACCTTGAAGATTGTGACGTCAGCCGCAGATAGTCTAAAATAGCCCCCCCCCCCTTCCCACACAGAAAAATTCTGGCAACGCCAATGTGAAAGACCAGTTATCTACGAATACTTTATACGCGATTTTATTTCTATTGGTACACTTTTAAATCATAAATACTCGCAAAAATCTAATGATGCGTACCTATGTAAAAGAATATGACAAGTTCATCAAATTGGAAGGAAAAGGTAACCAGACATAAATGAACGAGTTGTGTTGTCTTGCATTTGTTAGTAATATTTTATTTGACGTTACAAGGTACTCCTCTCAGATCAATAATCAAAGAATTGTCATTTAGACGTCTTCGCGTTTCTCAAGTTGTTGATGTTGCCATGGTAACTTTAAAAACCGCACATTTTTTAAAGTTCGATTTAAACACGCTGAGGAGTGCTTGAAATAGGTAAAACGGGGCACCAATAAAAAAAATGCATTTACCTGTGTTATTTGATTTGATGATACTGCCATCATTTTTGATTCCGATAATTGGGATACTCTCAAAGAAACAATAGAAAAAGACATGAAAACAATTAAATACTGGTTTGATCACAAAGTCCTCACCATCAATTTTGATAAAACGTATTTCATCCCCTTCTCGTGCTACAAGAACTCGAAACCCGAATATAATTCTCTAAAGATCGATGAACATCTGGAAGTAAAAGGAACTGAAACAAATAAATATCTAGGCATAACAAAAGATAAATATCTCAGATGGAACGCGCACATTTTGAAGCTATGTGGTACATTGAGAAGAATTTTGTATCTCTTCAAGTTCCTCAGAAAATTCTTTGATAACAACTATCTTAAAACGATTTATCATGCGCTAGTTGAATCCAGAAGCACATATGGTATAATAGGCAGGGGTATTGCTTTAAAAGAGCATATCAAGAATTTAGAAGTGCTTCAAAGAACATTCCTGAAAATTATGCTCCACAAACCAAATCGATACTCTTCTGCATTATGTTTTCAAAGTAACCTGCTTTGCTTTCAAACATAAATCTTATCTTTCCAAACTCGAATATACATACCATACGAGAAGGAAATCAGAGCATTTTAGAACACCATTTACCTTTCAGTCTATTGGCCAACGTTGTTCTACTCATTTAGTTCCACGATTCTTCAACTTCCTTCCTCCAGAAATAAAAAGTATAACAATGTATAATAATTTTTAGTCATTTTAGTCATGTCAGGTATGGGTTATGGGTTTCACCTCTGAACGAGAGATGAAAAGTTGGAAACTCGTATGTCTCCATTTTGACGTACTAAAAGTGGTCTCAGAAGTCTCATAAAATCTCGTGTCTGCGTCGTAAGTTGTTGCAATGTCAAAGGTCACAAAAATCTGGTTTTCGCCATTATCTAGGTTGCTATATCTCCAAAGATGTTAACATCCATTATAAAAATTGCAGAGCCGAAAATTGGCGAAAAATTTAGTTCCAAACATTTTTTCATGAGCTCAGTCATTTTTGAGATAGAGTTGTAATGCAAGGTTAACCATGAATATCGGTGAATAACACCCAGAATAAAGTTACTGAATCATTAAAATTTCACTAACAATTGATAATTTGTATTATTTATTAATAACATTTTACATATATCTTATATATTCATTTAATAATACTTACATACTTCATGTATTCAAAAAGTACATAATAATAATATAAAAATAATATAATAATAAAAAAGTTGATTCGCTTCAAATAAAATACTTATTGTATAACTTAATTTTATATTTTATTGAAAGGTAAAAATAATTCCTTTAGCAGCTGAATATTTCTTACATTTGAATTGAAGTGAAGTGAAAATTTACAAATCGTTAATAATTTGAAAAAACAAAATTATGTTTTTCATTCTTCTTCATCGTCGTCATCATCCGAGAGTTTGGAAATTTCTGTTTTGTTGTCATCATCTGAAGTGCATTGCAACCCCGATTTTCTGCACCCGCATCGTGGACCACATCCATTCTTACAATTACAAAATTAGTATTAAGTGATTCATCTGGAGCTGTTGGTACTATTGTTGTCATTGGCTCCAGGAATTCATTTTGCAGCATCCATCACCGTTCCTGGGGTTGTAAATCATGCCCTAATAATTTTTGAACTTGGTAATAGAGACGGTTTAGAGGCTGATGGGCTAATGCACTTGTCGGTGAAAGAATAGACAATTGGACAGGTTTATGAAGCTTTGTAGATTTAACGAACTGAGTTTTTCGAAGATGATCGATATTTCCTCAAATTTAGGAGCAATTGTATATCTGACAAAATGGCGCGGGACGTCTTTGGTCTCCGACTCGTCTGTGACGTCACGCCACATGGCTGAGATCGCCACACCACCAATAATTACGTATTAGATCCTTAGCCGCGCCAAGGCACAAATATGTAGTACTTTTAGGTCCAACTAAGTCACGCCTCATTAGTTTGCAAAACTTCTTCCTTTTATTCATGTCATTTGGTACATGAAAAAACAATTTATTGGGGTTTTTAATTGTCGTGCTTTTACACATAGGCACAATACAATATTTGTAGGGTGTTTTTTTAATTTCATCCATCGTGTAATGTAATAATACACGACACGAACGGCGCAAGTGATTGGGAACCGATAAATTTGTAAGCACTCTCCGAATACACTACATATCATACATACACGTCATACACTAGAGCGCTGCGTACTATGAAATATTTTTCCAAGCGCAACTTCAAAGTCCCATAATTTTTTCATTTCTAGAGATATTTCAATGATCCTTTCACATTTTTGTTTCATTTTACTTAAATTTTCAGTATTAATCCATAATAAAAAAATGAAAACTAGTCCATTGCTGTACACGTCAGTTTTCTTTTTTATTAAAGAATATTTCTTTTTGATGTATTCGAGTGCATCCAATATGCAGTGTGTGTCACTTACCAGGCTCACCATGGGTACCTTTTTAATGATGAGAGATACGAGGTCGGTTAAATGACACCAAATGTGGAGTTTATCAAGGCCAACTATAATGTGAAAAAATATTTTGATAAAATTTATTCGTTTTTGTTTTATAGGCAAAAAACAGATTTTGATCATTTTCATGTCTCCTCCGTAACTTCTTTATTTATGAAAATATTCGAATTTCAAATTCTTATGGCAGTTTTTCAATGAGATTTCGAAAAAAAAAGAAAGGGTTACATATCAACTATTATAGAATTTGAGATATCAGCACCAACATTTATTTTTCAAAAGTAGGTCATATGACTTAGTTATAAATAACTTTTTTCACTCTTACAGATGATATGTGACAGTAAAAGTTTTTTGTTGATAACAACGAAGTTATCGTCATTTATACAAAAACAAGAACTATTTTGAAGTCGCCATCATGAATTTATAAATTTCAACAAAAAAAATCATGATTTCCGATCTCAAAAAACCCCACATACCAATTTTGAATGAAATCGGACCGTAATCACAAATATCATCCGCAATATTGGAGGAGCCGCCATTTTTTATTTTTTATTTCAATAAAAATTCCATAGTGCATTGTCACCGGAATTATGAACATCTGCCAAATTTCAAGTTATTAGGACCGCCAGAAGTGGGTCAAAATTCACGTGCAAGAGACATGAAAATGATCAAAATCTGTTATTTGCGTATAAAACAAAAACGAATAGATTTTATCAAAACATTTTTTCACATTATAGTTGGCTTTGATAAACTCCACATTTGGTGTCATTTAACCGACCTCGTATCTCTTACCATTAAAAAAATACACATGGTGAGCATGGTAAGTGGGACACACTGTATATCGAGAAAATATGTCATCATCATCATCTCTCGCTTGTTTTGTTGCGATATTTTTTCAATGAGCATATCAATAAGGTTCTTTTTATTGTATCGATTTGGCAAAAACTTATCTTGGCTCATTAGCACAATGTTTTGATGTCTAGTTGTTTTATGATGTACTAGTTTCTATGATGTACCTGTTATCTTTTCTTTCATTTTTTGACGATTAGTGTATTTATTAACACATATTTAAGCATACCATTTCTATATTTTCTGTAATTTCTTTATATTTATAAATGCTTTGTCAACAAGAACTCATTCTTCGTACAAAAAAGTATATTTTGATTTGATTTGAATCATTGTTTCTTCGAAACAAACTTCATAAGATTTCGAAATAGCAGTAGTTCTTCTTAGTTGTTCCATTGCTTTTGTGTTTTTAGTGTAGTCCGAATATTCTTCAAATACAACAACAACTTTTGAACTATAATGTCTCCGTGAATACTTAACATATTTATCTAAAACAACAGAAAAAGGATCTTCTTCACTCCATACGACACGATTTAGAAAAAATTCACCATCGATGAAATCTGTCACGTCATTTTCATCAAGTTCGATATCCACAGGTGTCTTATTATCATTAAATGTGGCTTTTTTGGTTTCTCTCATGCCAATATTATCAATTAATGATTTTGGATTCGGACTTAATCCATATTGAAGGTATCCTTCGAAATTACTCTCAAACTGTTTGGTAACACAGTTGACCATTACAGTGTGTATGGCTAAGCGGATGAAAAATTAGATGTAACAAAATTTGTCGCAAATTTTATGATCTACAATTTTCATAGCAGAAACCCAGATAATCGCGAAAAACTGATTTGTGTGACCTTTGGCCTTGAATAACTTACGAAGCAGACACAACATTTTTGAGACAACTTTTAGAACGCCAAATTGAAGCTGTATATGAGTATTCAGCTTATTGTCTTTCATTCCTAGGATGATCCTTTCATTCAACTAATTTTACGGGGTTATAAGAATGTTGAGTCAATAGGGTTTTTCGGAAAGCTACTCGGGTTGATGAGGTCCCTAACCTGAGTTACCAAACCGCGTTCGGAAACTTAATTGTCGTATGCATAGTCAATCGCCAGCGACTCGCCAGAGTTTCGCCGTTCGTTACACAAGCATTATAATGCACAGTCGAGCTCCAAAAAAGTGACAACTACGCGATAAGTCACATTTTGGCGAAACGCTGGCGATGTACCACTTTTTTGGAGCTCGACTGTGCATTATAGTTCTTGTGTAGCGAGCGGCGAAACTCTGGCGAGTCGCTAGAATTGACTATGCATACGGCTGTTATAGTGTTTCATACGCCGATCACTGACTCGGGTTAATTTCTTGGATGGGGTTAGTAACCCTGAATAAGTTTCCGAAAAACGCTAATGATTATCAGTGGACCGTTTATATACTTTGTCGTAAGTCATAAATGGTCCAATCGATTCATTGGCTGATTTTGTTGATTTATTACTTGTGACTAAAAACTTATGGCTGCTGCATAAAACCACCATTATGTTTCACGCCACTTTTATGGTCCTTCACAGTTTCGCAATTTTGCCCCAATATCAACCAATCATTTATTTGTTTCTAAAAAACTATAGTTTTTATAACAGAGGGTTTGGTTGTTACAATTTATCGAATGCTTATTTCTAGTAAATGCAATTTTATAGAATAATGCAGATCATTAACAATAATAATAATATCATGGAGCAAGCGCCATTCACAGGACAATGTAATTACAAAAAGAAAAATGGATCAGCCTAAATATAACTAGAGAAAAAAAATCGAAAGAATAGCAAACTGTTGATTCTATACTAACTACTAAAAGAGATTTATAACATTAGTTAGGTACTTATTAGTATTGTTTGTACGAATAATGAGCAAATATATTAGGGGAAAGAAGAAAAGGGGAAAAGGAGGAACGAAAACATGAAGTTCACTTCCAAAGATTTAACAATTTTGTTTTTCGGTTTCTTTGGTACCTTCCGGTTACTGAGTGAAACAAGTTCATGAAAATGTATGACTTCATTCGTTCAATATAAAAGACCTTATAATTTCAAAATGTTCCATAGATGATTAAATATTGTTGAGTGCCTCTACGAAATGTTCGGGGCTGATGAGGAAATCAAGGTTCGTTGGTCTCATTGAATTGTAAATTGGGCAATCAAATAAAATATGGAAAATCGTTTCGGGGCAAGCGCTATTACATATCTTACAAATTTCTTGAGGGTTTATTTTGTATGAGTATCCTCTAAAGTTGAATTTGATACTGTAATCATTGTTCAAACGAAGCTGGGCTAGTATTCAGGTTATATGAAGAGGTAAGTTTGAGGTTTAGATAATTCTGGCTACCAGGTATTATAGTTAAATGCGTATAAAACGTCATGTGAGTAGATCGTGCATGCAAGGTCTCTTTTAAGTAGAGTTCCATCAACTGGTCCCCAGTTTTCATTGTAACCAGCATAGATGAGATATTCTCTTAACTGGCTCATCCACTTATATTTTGGATCGTTGTTCTGTAAAGCTATGAGGCGTAGTGAAGAGATTTTCGGTAGACGAATTTCATTCATATCAAATATTTTAATGATCCAGAGTGTTTTTAAATATGCAGTTCTATATTTTTACTCTTCCAGTTTCCAATCTCACAGCAAAATCAGCTGTGTTTTTGGGTAGCAAGAGAATTCTTTTAAGGAAGGTGATTTGAATTCGTTCATGTCTACGTAACGCAAACCCCATACTGGAATGAAATTCGTTACTATGCTGGTAATAAGGGAATCAAATAAGTACATTCGTGAAGTACAAAGCGTAGAAGGGCCACATAAAATCAAAAATTTATAATTCCGACTTCACAACTCGGAATTAGCCTAATTCCGACTCAACAACTCGGAATTAGTATAATTCCGACTTTACAACTCGGAATTAGTATAATTCCGACTTCATAACTCAGAATTAGTCTAATTCCGACTTCGCAACTCGGAATTAGTATAATTCCGACTTTACAACTCGGAATTATTATAATTCCGACTTCACAACTCGGAATTAGTGTAATCATTACGATTCCACGAGTTGGCATTGAAGTTATGTGAAAATGTAAACTTGGACCATACAGCGAGAACTTTGAAGATTCAATACAGCTGATGGTTGGCCCTAAGATCTATGAAAAATTCACCAATTTTAGATATGCTGTGTGGTTGAATGCTTGGCGGTACCACTACGAATTTTGGAAACTGTAGATTTTAATCATAGCTCGATGTACCAGTTCACCAGACATACTGCATACTACAACACCTAGGAGTCCCCAAAAACATACTGGAGGGGATTCTGTTTTTCTTTGTTCTTCAATTAGGTTCACACAATGACAACAAAACAGAAACCCTTTGATGTTTAACGCCTTCCAACAGGACCACGAAAAGTTGCTACAACACAACACATTTTTTTGATGAAAAATTTCAGATTTGTTGTTAAATTGTTGAAAAACATGTTTTGTTTCTGTTTTGTTGGTTTGATGTGGATACGGCATAAGAGTTGGAAACGTGTTTTTTCCTTTTTCTTATGGAAACGGGAACGCGAAAAGTTTGTTGCAACCAAAAACACAACAGGCTCGTTTTATTAAAGAAAATTTTCAGAATTGTTGTTAAATTGAGTTAATATTCTGTTTTTTTTTTTTTTAGTTTGATGTGGACACGGCAAGAGAGTTGAAAACTTGTTTTTAGACCTTTTTTAATGGAAACGAGAACGCGAAAGTTTGTTGCATAAAAAACACACGTTTTGATGATGAAAACTTTCAGATTTATTGTTGAATGGTTGAAAAACATTGAGTTAATTTTTTTATTTCTGTATTGTTGGTTTGATGTGGATCCGGCATAAGAGGTGAACACGTGTTTTTTTCAATGGAAATGCATCAATTATTAAAAGAAAAATCTCTCAGATTGGTAGGATGAAATAATGTAATGATCAATAATAAACATGTTGCTAAGCATAAAACTAGTACTTTTCTTACGATTTTCTCTAAAAAAAGTATGCTCTTTTCCAATAAAAATACTTAAGAAGTGCGGAAAGTTATACTTTCCCGCAAGCTACTGCCGATGTGGCGTGCGGGAAAGTTACGTTCTAATAATATTAAGTAATAGAGATATATTGCAGTACCCGCAATAACGGCAGGCACTAATAAAGTCGCCATTATTTTGACATGTACGCAGGCGCAGTGTTAATCAGGAATAAGGATTACTTTATTAAAATACTGCCTGCTTTTATTAGAGGACATTCACAGGCGAGAATTAAAGTTTCTTTATTTCCACTTCTGGCAAGATCGTAGGTACGACGTCACTCATGAATAATAAATATATGATTTTTTCAAGAGTAGTCGATGTGGAAAGCCTATTTGGGCATCCGATAAACAGATTAATTGTATCCGATTCTGAAATAAATAATTGAGAAAGTAAAAATCCAAACTACTGAGATTTGCTTCAGGTTATGAATAGCGAACGCCCGTCACGATGACATGTAAATAAGGGGCGAATAAACGAAACTGAAATATCTCTGTTTTTGATCACAGAATAGTGCCGGTCACTATTAAAATAAAGTTGCCTTAAATAGTGCCTGACGTTATTGCAATATCTCTCTATTAACGTTAGGGATCAATGTTTGAACTTTCACTATAATTTCAATGAAATCGCAATGATTACACTAATTCCGAGTTGTAAAGTCGGAATTATACTAATTCCGAGTTGTGAAGTTGGAATTATAATAATTCCGAGTTGTGAAGTCGGAATTATACTAATTCCGAGTTGCAAAGTCAGAATTAGGCTAATTCCGAGTTGTGAAGTCGGAATTATACTAATTCCGAGTTGTAAAGTCGGAATTAGACAAATTAATTTTTTTAATTCTTTGTGGCCCTTCTACGCTTTCGTAGTGAAGACCATGAGTTAATTTTTTATCTAGACATTATTGGTATGATTGATCCACTGGCTTGTTTGACTTTGTTTGATGTATATACTACTCCAACAAATATTTTATTAAAAAACGAGTATATGGAAATGAAAATAAAAGTTGAAGGTTTGATAGAAAAGACAAAAATTGATTATTATAGAAAACGCGTTGAGAAAGAACAGAATGATTCCAAGAAATTATGGCAAACTGTAAATGAAATCCTCAAAATTCAGAAAAAAAATTACATATCCACTATAGAAAATCAAAATGGCGATTTGACAAGTAATCCTAAAGAAATAGCAGAAATATTTAACTCTTTTTTCGTAAATATTGGGAAAGAACTTGCACAAAAAATAAACAGGAATCCAAATTATATTCCAAAAAAAAATAAAACTCTCAATTCATTATTCGTTGCACCAACAAATGAACGGGAAGTAATGAATACTATTCTTCAATTGAAAAACAAAAAAGCTCCTGGTTATGATTGTTTGAAAGCTGAAACTTTGAAGAAATTATCGACCCATATAAGCATGCCTCTAACATACATCATTAATCAATCTTTTGAACTAGGAATTTTTCCTTCTGCATTCAAGTTATCGATAGTCACTCCTATATTTAAAAGTGGAGATAAAAACAATGTTAGTAACTATAGACCAATCTCTCTCATTACTTCACTGAGTAAAGTATTCGAAAAAATCATCAAAATAAGGCTAAATAACTTTTTAAGTAAATATAGCATTTAGTCCAATTCGCAGTACGGTTTCCAGGAAGGAAAATCCACTCCAGATGCAATACATGTATTAACTAACAACATATATGAAAGTATTGATAAAAGTATTCCGTCGATAGGAGTTTTCTTAGACCTGTCATAGGCGTTTGACACGGTTGATCATTCTATACTTCTAGATACACTAGACGACATTGGAATTAGAGGTACAGCTCACAATTTATTCAAAAATTATCTAACCGAAAGGAAGCAAAGAGTGAAAATAGGAAATGATATGAGTGCAGAAGAAACAATAAAATGTGGGGTTCCGCAAGGCACAGTGTTAGGGCCAGTTCTATTTATTATTTATCTGAATAATTTATTCGCACAACAAAGGGATGGAAAAATCATCAGTTTTGCTGATGATACCGTAATAGTATACAAAGCAAAAAATTGGTATGACCTTAAAATTAAAGCTGAAAATGATCTGACTCATATTAAAGACTGGTTTGACAGTAGACTATTATCCATCAATGTTAGTAAAACCAATTATTTGCCATTCAGTAGCTTTGAGAACTCTCTTCCAAATTATAACCTGGCAATTGAAAACAACTTCATTATAAAGCCTGTGGAAAAATTGAAATATCTAGGAATCTTTTTAGACCCCCACCTTAGATGGAACCACCATGTTGAATATCTTGTGAAGAAGTTACGGTGTATTCTGTATAGGTTTAAGCAAGTGATAGTGCACCTTGATTTTAAACAAAAAGTAATGGTTTACCAGAGTTTAGTGGAGTCGCATTTAACCTATGGAATCATTGGATGGGGAGGAGTTCCTCGAACTTACCTTAACACCCTTCAGATCTCTCAAAGGAGGTTTCTCTGACTTATGCTTCAAAAAGAAAATAGGTATTCTAGTACTTACTTTACTCTGAAACAAACATCTTAGATATTAGACAATTATTCATTATACAAATAGCCATTGGACAATATTCAAACAAAAAAGAACTAATAGCGTTAACACATATATATAGTACAAGGAGAAAACATGATTTTGTTACACCCCAAATGAATAAGGCAATTGGACAAAGATGCTATAGTTATTTAGCTCCCAAAGTATACAACTTTCTGCCCCACGGGTTGAGTTCCCAATCTTCCATTTACATATTCAAAAAACAATTGAAAAACTTTATACGAGCTACACCAAGAACGACTCTACATACAATTATTGAAATATGAAATAAAAAAAAAAATTCTGTTTATTTATTTATATCTAATATATGTGTATACACGTGTGATGCAATATGTTTATGTTCTTATATTTACCACACACAGGGTTTTACCCTCAGTGGGACTATAATTTATTCACCAATATCCGTGTTTTATATATATATACCATACTTTGTATTTTGTATCTTGTGATGAATAAATATTATTATTATTATTATTATTATATACTTGTGGCTATAATTTTGCCCCAATATAATCATCTTTTTTAAATTTTCCATAAACTTAGTATATCGAAGGCAGCCCCAAAATTCGATCATTTGGATCACATCCTTCTGTACTAAAGAAGCTATTTCTATCCCACTCCCTATATGTCCTAATTTTTTTCTCCAGTCTGCAATGTATTCCTTCTGATATCAAGATATAACTGCTTTACATTCAGCAATTGACATTATTAAATTACTTCTAAGAACTCACACCTTGTGCCATTACCAATGCTGCATATCATTATGAATTATTGATCAATATAAAGCGGCTATAAATACCACATTCAAATTAAGGTATGTAATATATCACTCTAACTTTCTACCCAAATACGGTATACACTATTCAAACAGACTTAAGTAGATCGTAAACGGAGAACATAACATTAATATATGGCAATAAAGGCAGAGTTTATATACCCACTTCCACGGGTTAGTAGGGTTCAATTGTTTTCTATTGCAAATTGTACTCAAAAAGGGCTCATGGCAATTTCAGTTTTGCTCATTTATTTATAGTCTCGTTCCGGATAAGAGACTGATGAACACTGTACCGAAGTCATCTTAATGGACCAAGCTATAAAGGTTTTTCCCCCACAAAATAAAAGACGCAAATGGCGTATACTAATTTTTGTAAGATAGTTCGTTAATGAAAACTCTAGTTTTCGCCCCAGCAAAATCGCTTTTTGGAATTTTTAAAAAAAGCAAAATTGAAAAAAATTACAACTCTTTTGGTTTTTTGGAAATATCTCAAAGATTATTCAAGGAATCGTTTTACAGTCAATGGAACTTTTGTAGAGATTTATAAAATCTACAAAATGGATTTTCATACGACCGGATCGGTGCATGTTCCACTGAGAAAATCCGGGAAAACCTCGAAAAAGAGACCGTTTTTCAAAAATTTATAATTTTTATAAATCTGAAGCTGGACAAACGATATTGCGGAAACTGATAGATAATAATATTTGGTTTAACTGTGCGCAAGATGTTTTCTGTCTGATGTGTAGTTTTTGCACAATCGCACCGTTTAAGGAAAATCGTTGACTTCGAATGGACCTCTTCAAGAGATATGAGGTAACACTGAAATTAAAAAGTAAATACGCTAATATCACTCGGGATTTTTTATTTATTTTTTCTGACTGCTAGTTTATCTATAATCAGAAGAAAAGTGGTTTCGTGACGTCACGTTCATCAAAACTGAACTTGGCAACGTTGTTAGAGTTGTGCACCAAATTCTCATTCAAATATAATTGTGTCGTATGACAGTTGTCATTTGATACCAGATGGTTTCTTTCGTCTGTTTCACGGTGCGATGAATAAGAATAGTTTGTCTACCCATTTGATACAAGTGAAGCAGTTCCATCAGATCTAAACTTCAACGAACACTACCTTGATTTATTTTTTGAGGTTAATGCAGTTTTGAAAGTTTTGAGAGCTTTTGTTGTTTGTGTTCTAAAATTTGTTATGAATTCCTGTATCTCCAGTACCTGTATCCCTGCAATAACTGAACATGTCGAAAAGGTGCTTTGTACCCGGTTGTCTGAACACCAGTGAAAATTCACATAAACAATTTTTTTATGCACCTGAAGATGAATCGCGTCGGAAAATATGGTTCGAAACAGTGAATAAACCTGGGAAAAGCGGAAATATATGTTTTTGTGAAGAACATTTCCAAGTGAGTACTTTACGTTATGTTATTATTGTATTCAAAGCAGAGTTCAAGGAATGATTTTAAATTTTAGTCATTGCAAGAAAGACCGTGAACAATTACACAAATAAATTCACACCAAATCGTTTATGATAACACCTCACTCTCAGATCAATTGTTTACTTATTGATCTGAAACCTCACTACACTATTATCGAATTTATCAGTTGAATGTTGATTGTTGAATGTAAATAAAATAAACAATAACCTCACATCTCCATATAACTTTTGAGAATTGAGAACTGTCATTTGCTGTGTTGACAGTGCTCGTTCTTCATCAAAAGGATGATCCGTTCAGAAAATTAGAAAGTTACAAATACAAAAAAAATAGCTAATATGTGGATTTTTATCTATGAGTTGATCAAGTGACACTGTATTGATTATTTCTCAACGGCTTATATCATGCTAGAAGTTATATTATTAAGGAGAACGGTATTGCCTGTTTCGGAACGTGGATTATGGTGGGAGGTATTTCCGATGAACGTGCCGTCAGCGGCACACTTTCAAATGTGATATTTTTTTAAAATGAAAGAAAAATAATGGAACTTTTTGTTAAATGGACTTTTCAGACTAACAACTATCGATTTAAACGAGTTTTGTAATTTATTTTCCGTAAATGTAAAGGTAAAGGTGACAGATAATAGTGTAACAACGAATCAACTCATTTAACAAGTGTTTTTGACGGAGTCAGAGCCTACTTGAAAATTCTAGTTTTTGTGAAATATAAAAGGTTGTGACATAACAAAGTATCACATATTATTCTTCGTTTGAATCAAAATGAAAAACTCTATTTAAATTTGTAACAATTCAATATGACGCCCATAAGAAAAAATGAAGTTGATGATGGTGGCCAACAGACGAAACGTCGGATGGTAAATCTGAAAATACCGTCATATAGCGGGGATAAAATGGCAATGTAAATGTACTGTTTATTTTGATATCCTTCATCAAATAACGCCAGAAAAACATAAAAATGGTTTTTCAAAATTTCGGTTTTTTCGTATATCTCTGGATATGCTCGGAATTTTGAAACTTTCCTAACGGCATATTATTGGTCACATAGATGCGCAAATTTGCCCCAATTTAACCATCTTCATATCTCTTATAGTTTCCGAAATCCCAATGGTGGCCCTCGAATTTGAATTACCCGGTATAACCAAGGCGTTTGATGGACCCTTCGCCAAGCTTCCATCTTATAGCTTTGCCCCCAGCCCCCCCTTCCCGATTGTGTTCTTTGCTATCTAGCTTTACACATGATGATTGATGGAGTTCCATCTATAAATGCTGGTGTTCCGCATGGAGGGATCCATTTTGGCACCAACACTGTTTCTCCTTATATCAATGATTTGTTGGGAGCTGTCTCATGCCAAGTGCATAGCTTTATGGACAGATTAATATATTCCTCACCTCATTTCGAGGTGCAAAGTTCTCATCAATCAATATCCTAAAATGCATCCCCTCTGAGATACAGGGTGTCAAAAGAAGGAAAATAATTAAGGTTTAATTTTTTTCTTCAAAACTCCTGCAGGAAACATATTTGAACTTGATACATTAACCTAGTATTATCAATATGATAATTAGAAGGAATAATTTTTAAATTTCATGTACCAGTGGAGTAGTTACGGCGGTGGTATTTGGCCATATTTTACTCCATATTTTTTTGGCAAATGATTGTCTGACACTAGTAAGGTTTGACACTCAACTTGAAAGTCATTACTTTCCATGTGCCTAAATAAAGAGGTTTCTAAAATATTTACGAAAAACTAAAACTATGTCCTGAGGAAGCATCGATTAAAGACAAAATTTTCCGCATGCCATAATCGCAGAATGCTGATTTGTTATAACATATCGGGGTATTTTTCATCTTCCGGGACATTTTCAAATATTGGAAAAATTTAAAACATGGGTGAGTCTCAATTAGACCATCAAACTCCTTATCATTATTCCGCACATTGTTTCAAAGCCTGAAAAAACACTTGGCAGAGGGCTAAGTGTTGTATGATTGAATCTATTATATCGTATCTGGTCTCAAACCCAAACAATCTTACAATGTAGTTTAGCGATCACGGTGGTTTGCGTTATGGGATGATTTTTTTTTTATTTCTTCATGCTTGATTTAATTAGACTAGTTAGTAATCGGAGAATTCTTAATGGAATTTAGATTTTTGACTTGTAATAGTTCCCAATTTTCTATACAATGAAAAATATTTGCCAATCGCCAATCGTTCTGATAATATAAAACTTTGATAATGAATTTGTATATGTATGTTTGAGCACGATTCTGTAATCAAAATCTATCAATTGTTTACATCTAATTTTTACACGCAAATACAATTTGTAGAAATATGTTAACTGCAATTAGTCATCAATGATTATTTATTTGTCCAGAGAAATACCATGCAAAGTGTGAAGAACACCAGAAGCTAAACACACACAAACATTTGAAGTACTCTTTAAACCGCTTCGAGTTACGTATGCGCGTTTGAGGGTTCGATGATCTTTTGAAAGACATTAAAAATTTCACGGGCGTAAAAACGAAGGTGAATGATGATTAACAGAAGTAGAAATTGGATCCGGGACAAGATTGCCTTCTCCAAGGGCGTATCGTCATTATCGAGCTGGGTATAATTGCCCCACAGGTGGATTAATTGGGTAGGCTTCTAATTTAATTGATAATTGCTATTTTGTACTTCTATAGAAACCTATTAATAGGATGATAAGAGGTCAATGATCTCTATTATTTTTTTGTTTCGGCGAATTTTTTTCATGAGTGCATGCTTGCTCAGTTTTCTACCAAACCGATATCTCTTTCACGTACCATTGGCATTCAAACACACAATAGTCATTCCTCTCCATAAAAAAGGAAATACACAGAAAGTATGCAATTACCGACCGATATCTTTGATAACACACCTCTCGAAATATATGAGAAAATTATAAAAAACAGATTAGTTTCTTTTCTAAACAAATTTAAAATAATTTCTAACAATCAATTTGGATTCAAGGAAAATACATCAACCCAAGATGCAATTCTTGCATTCGCATCAAGAATGACGGAAGCTTTGAATGAAAGCAGTCCATGTCTATGAATGCATATTCGTAGATTTGTCAAAAGCGTTTGACACCGTTAGCCATGACTAAGATGTCTAAAAACCATGGTGTGTCGACTCATTCCTGCAAAATTGTGGGATAAAACGGGAGACAACTCGCCAGCTTGATTAAGAGAAAACAAATGAAATTGTGACCTGTTTCCCAGATATTCCGCATTTGCGTATACCGCCACGGTCGCTTTTCCTGTTAGGGTAAATTTACAAGCACAGAAGTTTTCAAGTATTGTCGACGGATGAACTGAATAAAGAAACCTAATTATTGAAATTTACTGAATTACTATCACCAATCAGTTTTATTTGTTACATTTTCGACTTATTTTTATAATTTTTTACTGAAATGCAATTAACTACAATAATAACCACTATTTCACGTCGGGGCGTGGCGCAGTGGTTAGAGCGTCCGACTCTGAGTCGAAAGGTCCAGAGTTCGAATCTTGGTTGGGCTGGGATTTTTTAATTTAGTTTAACCGATTAAATTATTAAAATCTCGTGGCTTGACTGAGTCCGGCACGATTCACTGTTGTGTTCCAATAACAGTGCTGCTCCTAAGGTGGCGTATGGAGTTAGTAACAAGGCCTACCAGAACACATGGCTAATGACCATAGCAGTTGATGCCTAAGCACCAAGAAAAAAAAAAGTAACCACCATTTCATTTGAAAGTATCGAAATTAAGCTTCATGAAAATTCACCATTAGAACCTGTCAATCTTGTGCTAATATAATCAGGAATGGCGGGATTCCGTGAGATATATTCGTGCCATTATTTTCATCAAAATGTTTTCTAATAATACAAGATACTATGTGATAATCTTCATAATATGGTGGTAGTAACTCACTTTCGGTACTGGATATAGATGAATTATTTTGTTCGTCTCTCTGGATTGCCCACAAATGATACAAAAACGGAACATGATCAAATTATTATTGTACGGACTACACAGAAAACGATTAGATATTCACAAATTTTATTCAATGTTTCGCCAACACAGTCTGATTGAATAAAGTTTGTGGAGATCGAATCGTTTTCTGTGTATTTTATGAATGGATCTTTATCAAGTAACGGCCGAGTCAATCATACAAATTGAATTATCATTGAATGAATGATGAATTTCTAAGAAAATATGCAGCAAAATGGACAAACACATTAATAATAGTCATCAATACAGGGAAATTGCACTATGAAATTTAGATTCCGTCACAACTATTCATTTTTAAACAGTATTTGAAGTTTGTTAAAATTCCATAAAATTGACAACAGTCGTCAATCACCATATCCCTGGAATATTGACATGACTAAAATTCTATAAAGGCGCCATCTCTGGGACCGACTGAAGAAGCAGACCACTATTTCATTTGTTTATTTGTCTTCTGAAAAATCAAAACAAAATCGAATCACCCGACACACCAGAGTTTTTATACATCTTAGCCATGACCTACTCTTACAGTCATTGGTAGACGTTGGTGTTAGATGCAATTGCTTAGAACTCTTCAAGAGCTACTTGAGCGAGAGAACTCAGGCTGTGAGTGTTGATGGCGTAGTTAGCGGTGCCGAAGCAATTGACTATGGTGTACCACAAGGAACAGTCCTAGGACTCCTACTATTCAACATTTATATTAATGGGCTGTTCTCACTCGACAGTAGCGGGGAAATTTTTCCGCACTATATTTTACTGAATGTGAATCTTTTATCCTTGTTTTATTTATATCAACCTTATTTTATCCTATAACATATTTTATGGATACCTCAGCTCCTACAAAAAAAATCATCATTTATGGGGCTGTATTTTTATTAAAGAGAAATGAAAGGAGATAAGACATAAGTGATGGATGATGTGGGAGATGATCCTAAAAGTTTCAAAAATTCTATCAGAATGAATGAACATACCTTCCTTTCAAAAGTTAGGTACTTTAACGAGTAGAGTTGCTGATAGAAAAAAATCCCTAATTCAGAGGGACTATTTCAGCTTGTGAATAGGCTTATCCTATAACCCACCATTACCTATAGTTTCAACTATTCTTTCATAGTCGGTCACTCCACAATGATATAGGTTCTGGAAAGCAAGACCGATGTTGGATCGAATTCAAAGAGCATGTCTGCAAAATGAAAGACCTTCACATGTATCTATCGATGAGCAAATGATTCCTTTTCATGGGAAACCGAAACCTGTGGGGTTGAAAAATTTTGTCATGAAGACTCCTACAGGAATTCCAATAGACTTCCACGTGTACGAAGGAAAAGGCAGATCTACTGAATCATGCTTGGTTCAGACACCATCAAAACTGGATGTTGTTGGAAGAGTAGTTTTAAAATTTACAGATATTTTGCCAGTGGGTGTATTTATTGGTGTGTCCGATCAGGACTGAAAACAAGCCGAACAGAATAAGAAGGAAAACCACGCAAATATATATTAATCTCTTATTGTCAAGATCTAGACCCAACGTATCACTAGTGATACCACAATTTTTGAAAAAATTACAAATCGGTTTTTTTTTGGACGAATATTAGTATTCTTGAACTCACTAAAAATCTTCCTTTTGTTTGGCGTTCATGGAAACTCTGTCTTGGACCCGAGGAAGATATCAACTTTTTTTCTGAAAAATTGTCATAACCATAAATCTCTGAACTTACCGAATTTGCACAAATTAGTTGAATCATTTGCTCAAAAAACAAAATCGTTGACGAAAGAAATTCACACAGAAGTCTCTCTACAATCTATTTCCAAACAGTCGTTGATTGAATTAATATCTATGAAATACATTGTTCATATTATCTGTACTTGATCTCAATTTCCTTCGCAAACCGACCTATGAAATGGTTCATTCGTGAGACAATAGACACAAAAACAGAATATATCTTCGACATTTCGCAACAGAGAACGGTGTTTGCATTCACCTTGCTTAAATATCACATTATCGACTGACTGCGTTGGGTTTAATAGACACAAGACACGGTTTTAAATATATTGAGTTGCAACAGAAAAGTCACTGCAATTTCAACTAATCGAGATATTAGTAATTACATTTCACATCTCGCGTACGCTCGAAATTGATGTTTTCTTGTGAAAAATTGAATATTGCAACAGTTTCCAACACGCTAGTATCAAGTTGAATAGTTGAAATAAACGATGCTGGAAGCATTTTAAAGCAAACTCGGCAGGTGCAAATTACAAAATGCTCATTAGAATATTCAAAGGAGTTGGGAGGTCTTAATACACAGTTACCGGCAGAGTTTTAAAGCCAAATCTCTAACCAAATTTGTAAAAATATACTGGGTGTTCCATTTAAAAATATCATCTGAGTCATTTTTACTCAAATGCAGATAACTCTATATAATTTGAGTGGGGTTCAAAAATTGGTCCATCGGAAAAGAAAATCGACCTGTCCGAGGATTTTTCCAAAATATCTTTATATTCAGAAACGATGAATTCGTTCCATAATTTAGCGTCGCACTGTATAATGAATGGTCCGTGGTGGTCGTGCTGGTAGAGCATTCGCCTCTCAAGCGTAGGACCTTGGTTTTAATTCCCAGCATGGTCATCAGTCTCGTGCATGGCATCACACGTTAAAAGGTGAGGGCTGCGTCTTCCCTAGCTCGCACAAGTATCTCAAAGACTTCTGAGGGTTTCACGTAGAGGTGCAACAGTGTACGGAAATTAATTTTAACAAAAAAACGTGTCTATACTAGTTCAATCTTTCGAAAAAAATTATCCCGATTGTCTTCACGAATCATTTTGAATATTTCCATAAAAAACTAAAGTTGGGGTATTTTCGTATGAAATAACACCCTGCAAATCTTCTTCTCATTTAAAGTTCTGGAGCAGAAAAAATATGATGCATTTTTATATAAATCAACAAATACGGTAAAATGCAAGAGACCTACAAAAAATCAAAGCGTGGTGCGATGCAAATTTTCTGTCTGAATTTCAATAAAACGGAATCACTCACATTTAAATATCTTGTTCCTGACATAAACTTAGGTGCTGAGTCAGTACCAACTGACAGCAACATACAATTCTTGGGACTCAACATACCGGGCGAGTGAAATTCGAGTAGATGCATGGGTATCTCGGAAACGGTAAGAGCGACAGAGAGGGTTAAATTGAGGCAAAGTTGCTTATTATGGAGCATTACTATACTGATGAAAAATCTGAGATAGCCCTCTCACTTTCAGAGATATAAAGGAAAAAACGAAAAATTTGATTTTTGTTTTTCACTTATATCTGCTTTAATACCAGATACCATCGAAACGACTGAAAATTTCAAGTAGTAGTCACAATCATGATAAAATATGACCAAGGAGGCGTAAAATAAAGGGATAAAAAATCCAGGTCCGTATTTAAAATTTCATAGTTAGAGGTGTCCCAAGGAAAACAACACCCTGTAGAACGCTTTCGTTTACATATCTTTACAGCCCATTGAAAGTTGCAATTACAAAGTGCAAACAGTTTCTGGAAATCTATTGTATTAAAGCAGATATAGGTGAAAAACAAAAACCGAATTTTTCGTTTTTTCCTTTATATCTATGAAAGTGAGACGGCTAGCTCAGATTTTTCAACAGCATAGTTATGAGCTCCATAATACGCAACTTTACTTCCATTTAACCCTCTCTGTAGCTCTTACTGTTTCCGAGATCCCCATGCATCTACTCAAATTTCACTCACCCAGTATAGACCGTAGATTTAGGTGCCCCATGTTCACATACATGCCTCGAATAGGGTGGAAAAGTACATCGATGTTGAGTAAAATGGAAGGAAATTTACAAGTAGCTCCTGGGGAGAACATGTGGAAAATTCGATTTTCCATGGAAAATTCGATTTTCCATATTTTAACGCGAGCCGTGTTCACCTAATCATTAATTAATAGAACCTGGCTTCGGAATACCAAAGGCTATAGTGTTGCAGGTTGCTTAAGGGTTAAAATGAGGGCGTAATCTTGTAAGGAAAAATCGAGTTTTCAACAGATTTTCCCACACAATCCCATCGAAACTATGAAAACCTATATCGTCACTAGACCGAAAAACATAATGGCTTGAGTGGCGCGAATGGATAAGTAGATTTTGTCGTCGGAAAATGTAATGGAAATTCTTTTTGATTTTTCCATATGTTCTCCCTAGGAGCCACTAGTAAATTTTCCTCCAATTTACTCAACATCGATGTACTTTTCAACCATATTCGAGGCTTGTATGCGAAAATGGGGCACCTAAATCTGTCATTATCTGACGGTCTAATACATACTAATTGGAAATTCACAAATAATATTAATATATTGTCAAAAATATTATCATCAGGCTATTTTGCCCTCAGGTCTAGAGCCAATGAGTTAGGTTATGCTGCGGCTAAAAATGTTTATTTCGCTCTCATTGAGTCAAACCTGATGAGATACGCAATCCAGTTCTGGGGATTCTGCTGTAATGAACTCTTTGAGAGTGTATTATTGCTACAAAAGCGGGCAGCACGATTCTTTTACCAAGTAAATAGGTTATCTTCTTGCAAGTCTCTTTTCCTAAAACACTAACGTCAATTTACGTTTTAGAAGCTACATGTCTCATTTACAAGAATTAAAATAATCGTTCAAGAATGCACACTTTCTCGGAGCAACTTCAGGCCTCAAAATACGCTGATCTAGTATTTTAGTCCGTTGCTAAGCAACGAACTTTCTCGGACCGTTTTCGGACCTAAACGATACGGGAATAGTAATTTACGTAACAAGTCCAGAAAATACTGTTTTTTTAGACGAGTAGACCGAATTCTAGGACGAGCGTTAGCATGTCCTGGAAGTCTACGTGTCCAAAAAAATTGTTTTCGGACGTGTTGCGTACACTATTTTTTCGGAAACCATGTAGAATAACAAATCAATGAAACGCATTTAGTCTAAGAGACGAGAAGAGGTCGACCTTCACCCATCTGTTAACCGGATGACACATACTTTTTTCAGATACATAAATAGACGAAAACGCCTAAAATGGGTTGCCTATGAAAAGGTGGTCATGACTATATACAGTGAGTTTCAAAAATTTGCACCATATGGAAACTTTTTTATTATCGATTTGTCAGAAAATTTTATTCTTAATAAAAATTGGTGCATTACGAAATACTTATATTCAAGTTATCAAACTTATAAATTTCCCAGCGGTGTACAGGAGGGAACAAAAAATAGAATTATGATCAAGAGTAAACTACCCTGGCTGTGATTCCAAATTTGAATATTTCGAACATTTTAGTTCTTATTTATATTATATATTGAAATTCGAACAGAAGATAGGTACCAACAGAAACATTCTAATTCTTATTCATATTAAATTTCGAGCACTTCCCGGCCTAGTCCGGGAAGTGCGTACTTCCCGGACTAGGCCGGGAAGTGCTACATTCCCAGAGAAAAAGTGTCCGGGAAGTGAACACTTCCCGGATGGTAGCCGAAAAAGTACTTTCCCCTATCGAAAACGATACGGGAATATTTTTGCCGGCTTGTTTACATTTTAGACAGTTATTGAATTCACGCAAACAATATGTAGAATTCCTTAGTTTTTGATAGTGCTGATTGCGATTTCAGAAAAAATAGTATGTATACCTCGTAGTAAAAGCACATTCCCAGACTTCAATGCTTGTTGGCCTCGGCTTCACCTCGGCCAACAATTTACATTGTCGTCCGGGAATGTATTGCTTTTACTACTAGACACACAATATTCTATTGTACGAAAATAACAATCACACTACAAGAAATGCAATGAATCTAACATTGATCATTCCTAAATCCGCACTAAATAAAGACTCAATATCTACAAAGGTGTCAAAATGTATAATAAACTACCAGCAGATATTAGGAACTCGGATTCTCTCAGAGCATTTAGAAAAAAAATACATGAAAGACTGGCATCTAAAGCCTATTATAATTTGACAGAATATTTTAATGACGAAGCGGTATGATACTGATGTAATTTTATTTAATAATAAAAGTATGTCTTTATTTCTGTCTTTCGGGCGTCCATCATCTTAACGGTTGAAAGATTTCTATCTCTTTCAAATTTTTCACAACGTTTCAATTGCTTGAATCCGCAATCGTCTTCTGGTGAATAATGACAAAATCAGATGCTACGCGACCTTTTATAGGTCTATAATTAAAGTGTAATTACGGTGTAATTACGCGCGGTCTTATGGCGCGCGTGGTTTCGCGCTTTTTCTCCCTCCAAAACGGTCCATGAGCGGTTTCCATACGTTTTTAATTTCCACGCTTGGTTGACTGAAGGCACTATTGGCTTCTATATAGGTGGTTTCCATAAATTTCCGTTCGAACCAATGATACTGGAACTACTGCAGTGCTGCCTACACAACTCATACTTTCAAGAAAAGAGCCGTTTCTTCTCCCAAGTTGATGGACTGCCGATGGGATCTTCTCTCTCTCTAGTAATCGCCAACATATACATGGAGTGGTTCGAGGAATTGGCTATCAGAGAGGCAAAATACAAACCAAAACTATGGCTAAGATACGTAGACGACACCTTTATCATTTGGAACCATGAAGATTAACACCTTGGGGAATTCTTCGCCAGAATGAGTAACATGAGGGATTCAATCAAATTCACAATGAAAAAGGAAACTAATAGTACTCTATCGTTTCTCGATGTGAAAGCTGAAAGAACAGACACTGGAATCCTCACCTCTGTTTACAGGATGAAGACACAGACAGGACAGTACCTCAACTACGGCTCTAATCACCCAAACTCCACAAAGAGGGGAATCGTTAGAACGTTGGTGGAGAGAGAAATGTCTATTTGTAACAACCAGGAGTCATTGGAGGCGGAAATTAACCACATCAAAAAGGACCTACGCCGAAACCGATACTCCGAGAAACTCATAGGAGAAGTTCGGAAACAGGAAACAACTCGAAAAGACCAAGACAACCGAAGAAAGACCACAAAACCCCGTTCTCATTCTTCCCTATATCAGGGGTATCTCCGAGAAGATCAGAAGGATCTGAAATAAATACAACATCAAGAGTTGCTTTCAATCCGGCAGTACCTTACGAAGCTTCCTCACCAAGACGAAAAACCAGAGAACACAACCGAATCTAGCAAAAACTGTATTTACAAAGTCCCATGTGAATGTGTAGATTCCTATATCGGAGAGACCAAGAGGCCATTATCAGTAAGAATAGCCGAACACAAATAGTAGATTCAACGAGGGGAAACATCAAAATCGGGAATTGCTGACCACGCCTGGACAAAACACCACCGAATTCTTTGAGACGAAGCTAGTGTTCTTCATAGAGAGGAACATTGGTTCAAACGGAAATTTATGGAAACCACCTATATAGAAGCCAATAGTGCCTTCAGTCAACCAAGCGTGGAAATTAAAAAACGTATGGAAACCGCTCATGGACCGTTTTGGAGGGAGAAAAAGCGCGAAACCACGCGCGCCACAAGACCGCGCGTAATTACACCGTAATTGCACTTTAATTATAGACCCATAAAAGGTCGCGTAGCATCTGATTGCGGATTCAAGCAATTGAAACGTTGTGAAAAATTTGAAAGAGATAGAAATCTTTCAACCATTAAGATGATGGACGTCCGAAATATAAGTAATCAAGTTACTACATCGTCTAAAACATTCAAACAAATGGATGTGATTATTTACATATGTATTATTTTATTGTAACTATATTTATACTGTAACTATGTTTATTCAGTTGTGATCATTTATTTATTTATATGTTGAGTTAGGTTACAAGTGTTTGTCAATAATGTTTTATATCTTGGATAATAAACGCATATTCTCTCTCTTTAGTATAGGTGTGGAGTCCATATCCACACCGCTTACAATATTGACATTTTCTAAAAAATATCGGAATATGAAAAACTGAACAAACTCCTGGTACAAAATTCCGCCAGTTTAGTGATCCATAACTTTTTAGTTTTGAATCCGATTGTCATGATTTTTTCACCAGTGTACAAAGTTATTAATTCAAATTAATCTTCATCAGTTTGTTTATTAAGATTTTTGTTGAGATGATAGTACCATTGCTGGTGACCTATTTATGGTTGTGATATAATTAAATAAACAGGAAATAATATAATGATTGTGAAGTTGTAGCGACATAAGATATTATAAGATAAATTCATTTCTCATAATAAAAATTACATTGAGACCTAACTATATTAACATTCTAAATAGCATCAGCATCGAGAAAGTGCAGGGTGCGGAGCAAATAATAACAATAATGTGATGACCTATTCTAAAGTTTGAGAATTGAATTTGTCCAGGTGATGCAAACATGGTGTAATACTTTTTTCGGTTATTTTCTGAAACGAAAAGTACCTAACGATTTCATACTGGAAGGTAGGTGGTTGTATACTTTGATTCCGGAATTCAACGGCCCTGTCCTAGTTCAGTTCAGAATGCTGAAACCACGTAAACTATAATTTCCGAACTGGACTATAGGGCGTTTGGCAAAAAGTAATCTTGATTTCTAAATGGATATGCATGTTTGTTTGAAGGAAGTGTCAATATTGGTTGTTTTTTGCTCATTAGAAAAGGCAAATGTGAGAATCAAATAGTCACTTGTAATTTCCCAATTTCTTGAATAATTTTCGGGGAGTTTTCGAGGCCATGAATTTTTTGAAAATTTTCTTGTGTCGCACAGCGAGGGTAATTTTCTTCAAAACTTCATGTACTAGAAAAACGTCCTCCAATTAATTCCAGTACGCGGGGATTTGTAAGAAAATTATTTGCCAAAACTACTAATGATAGAAATGATTTGGTGCTCATGTGAGGGACATCAAAGTAGGTAGGTTGTTGTTAGTGGTTCTTAGGAATATTTCCATTTCCTTATGTTCTAGTAGAATAAGGGTTAAATAATTGAATGAAGTAAAAACATTCTACTTATTTCACATAACTTTATATTACTTGAGGAAATAGAAAAAATACAAGCCATTGTGGTAAATAATAGTGGGCACTATATTTTGGTTTAATTTGCTTTCTGGTTTCAATTGAATTTTTTCACTTTCCTTGTGCTCTAGTAAAACAAAGTTTCGTTACTTTTATTCCATAATTTCATAATACCAGAAACAAGGGGAAAGTATTGAAAAATAATGTATACAAAATAAATGATAATTTTACGCGTTATAATAACAACTAAAATTGCCATGTAGTTAATCGCCTTGTTAACGTTTGGGTTTTGTAAATAGCAGAGCTATTAAACATTCAATAATAAAATGAATTGCAATACATTTAATATTCGTTAATTTTTTACTGAATCCAAGCATATTCAAGTTTCTCATTAAAATGTAAAGTATTTGACGCATTTGGTGAAGAACTCAGACCCAAATCCTGAAGAAGAACAGATGTCAAGCCAGGGAGATTTCCACTTATTAATCTTTCAGCTAGATGCTTATGGGTAGGGTGATTTTCGAAAAAATTAGATTTTTGTCATAGCAACATGTAAAAATGCAAGCATCCGATTGATTAAAATTAACAAGTATAAAATTTTCAACATATCATTCGAAAACAAGATATATTTTCGATAGTGAATAAATAAGTTTTTAATGGTTCCATTTGAAAGTAGAAAAAGACACAAACAGTTCATTTGAAAAAATTGAAGCATTTTCAAAAATATCTAATAATTTTTTTTCAAAATTACCTATTTTGAATTATAATTTCGTGTTGAAAAATGTCGTGACCAAATATCCAAAAATTATTCTCCTCCAGAATTTGAACACTCAATATGTCCATAACGACATCAAATTATATCCACGTTGTTGCCAAGGAACTTTGCATTATCATAATAAAATCATAAACTTAGTCATCACGACTTGTGTGCTTCAAGGAGTTGGCATCAGGTAAAAGCTTTTATTAATAATTTAGTTCAAAATTCGACTTAGCGTTAATTTGTGCTCAAAAAAAGTTGTGAAAATGGCCTACTCGGATGGGGTCACGTGACTTTCGCTACCTGTCAAAAGTTTTTTTTAATACTTGCTTAAAATACGCTTTTTTGAACTTTTTAGGAAAAAAGATTTTTAGGAAAAAAGTTATTTCTATTTCGATTTTAAACCTTTGTCTCGTGCAAATTTTAACGTTCTATTGCAACTTTTAGTTTTTGCCATTTTTTTGAAAAATACGAAATCTCTGGAATATTGAAAAATTCATAACTTAACACCAGTAGCTCTATGCTATCTACCATTACGAATTATTAACAAATATAAGATTTTATTCAGAAAATGAAAATTATTGCTGAAAATGTCTGTTATACGTACGTTTAACGTATCGTCAAGCTTTTAGGATAAAGATTTATTGATTTTTGTCAATACTAAAATGATGCCAGATTCTTTAATCAAAAAATCATCGAAGTACTTACTACGTATCTAACCAAATTTGAATTTTTAAATTTTTTTTGCATGGCGCTTACTATTTTTTTAAATAATCGCTTAAAATTTGTTGGGTAAAAAGTCCTAAAATTTGGATAATTACGAAAAGTACTTCGATGATTTTTTTATTAATGAGTTGGCCTTCAATTTGAGTACTCGATGATAACTGATCATCGATTAAAATATACTTTTATCCTAAATTTTCGACAATACGTCAAATTCATCAACTGCATCAGATATAACAGAGTCCTTCAGCAATAATTCTCGTTTTCTAAAGAAAAACTTTTGTTGATGATGTGTATTTGTATGGTAGTAGCATATTAGAGATACAGATATAAATCAGTTTTGTCAAAGTTACGAATTTCTTCATTCCAGAAACTTCGCAAAAACTAAAAGTTGCATTAGAACGTTCAAATTTGAGACATAAGTGTAAAATCGAAAGAGAACCAAATTCTTTCCTTACATTTTGGAATTCAAACAAATAAGTCCATTTTAAGCAAGCAGGCCATTTTCCATCCATTTTAAAGCACAACTCAACTTCCAAAATAAATTATTAATAAAAGTTTTTTCCATATGATGACGACTCTTTGAAATACACTGTATAGAGCGATATATGATAAACACGAAAATAAAGTTTTCTAATATTATATTTTCAGATGAAATTTCATTGACCAGTTCGATAATAACCTTGGTCGAAAAAATATTTGAAAGCTATTTTTAATTTTTATTTAGGTCAGTTAGGAAATACAGATCATATGATATTTCCAAGAAAGGTTGTGCTCAAACGTAAATTAACCGATTTTTCGTAATGTTTCTGCGAAGTTCGGTTTTCTTTTCACTGTTGGTTATGAAAGTGATAAGTATATACATCCATTTTACTATACCTGCATCATAATCTACTGCACTAAGGAGCGTGCGAAATCAAGATTAAAAACATGCATGCCGTGCTAGAAAGCTTGTTGTAGGTAACAACGTCAAATTCTCAGTTTTATCAAATGAAATGTCAATTAAACTTCGACGTCAACAATACTTCACTTCAGATGTCCATTACCTACTTGATTAGATTTAATAAAATATATTATAATTCATTTTCCAGCACTTTTTCTCCAGTCACGATGCAGGTATAATAAAATATAGCTTATGATACACGTGTACAAGTATATTTGAAGCACTCGCTTGAGCGCGATCACATTTGGGGCGCTTATGAGAGTAAAAGAGTCAATTGATAACTCAAAAATTTCAAACAAGGACAAGATTCTAGAGGACGTTCGATTCTATGTACGTGCTGTAATGGAAATTGAAATTTCAATCCAATTTTTCATAAAAAATCTCAAAAATGCAGTAAATTTAAAGCAAGTTTTTGGGAAGATGAACAAATAATTTCAAAAAATAATTACAGCAAGTACATAGATCAACCTTTTTTTTACCTTTCTTTTGATGCCAAATTAATTTCGATTGTATAAAGATTGCTTCAAATTTTGATGGAAGAGAAATACCATTGCTGCTACCTCGAAAAGCATCGCGAGGTGCTGTCTCATACGTAGGTACATAGATTCGAACGTCCTCTAGAAGCCTGTCCTTGTTTTTTAATCGATACGAAGAACCGTTTTGGAGTGATCGACTCTTTTACCAAAAAAACCGTCCCAAATACTATAATATACTACTTCCTCGGTTAAATATCGAAGACCGTCATATAGTGACAGATTTAAATGCCCTATTTTCTTATTCAAGTTGAGTAAAATGGAGGGAAATTTACGAGTAACTCCTGGGGAGAACATATTGGAAAATTCGATTTTACAGAATAGAAATGAAAGGAGTATGTTGCCCATATTTTCACGCGAGTCATTATGTTTTTCGGTCTAGCGACGATGTGAATTTTCATAGTTTCGATGGACTTGTGTGGAAAAATCTGTCAAAATCTCGATTCTTCTTTACAAGATTACAACCTCATTTTAACCCTTTAGCCACTTGCAACACTGAAGCCTTTGCTATTCCGAAGCCAGGTTCTAATAATTAATAATTAGGTGACCACGCTCGCGTGAAAATATGGGCAACATACTCCTTTTATTTCCCCATGTTCTCCCCAGGAGCCACTCGTAAATTTCCCTTCATTTTACTCAACATCGATGTACTTTTCTAGCCTATTCGTATGCAAAAATGGTTCACCAAAATCTGTCACTATCCGACGGTCTATCAGGTTTAGAGCTGTAGTTGCACTTTAAAATATGAGTTATATTTCACATTCAAGTAAATACATCGTTACATGTTGTAGGAATTAACAAACAAAATGCACATAATCCACAAGTTGTTTTTTACTGCGGTCATTAGCCTAATAATCCACCATTTACGCAAAAAATGAGGAAACAACACACATCAACTCTATGGTTTCAAAATAGTATCTAATTTATTATATGGCTCACCACGGACGACCATATTTGACAGGTCGTTGGATTGCCTGATATTTTCAGCCCACAAATCTGCAAATTAGTCGAGCACACCTCCACAAAACAATGGAAAACGAAGTTATGGTTATAGGTTAGAGGTCGTGTCGGTAATGGCGGTAATTTGATCTCGAGTTCGTTGTGTACGTTGTGAATTTTCAGAATTTTTTCAACTGTCTCTGGGAACAAAAAAGTGATCTTTGACTTCGGATTTGTTTTCATGCTGGAAAAAACCAACGTACCGATGTATTTTCAGTTTGGATACAGAGCAGAGCACTTGCAGTGCTGTCCTCTGCAATGAGGAATACTGTACAAGGATCTGTTTAACATTATTCAGTGCCAGTCGTGGTATTTGCCAGGGAAGTCAAACGTAAGGATGCCTCTGAGATGCGCAAACGATAGAAAGCGTGAGTAGATGTGCGACAAAGATCGACTACTGTTTAATAAGGCAGAGCGATTGAGCTCCTGCCCCACTCCAGGGTTTTGTCTACTGCGCAACCAATTCTCGGAGGCATCCTTACCAGTGTTGCCATTTGTGGCGACTTGTCGCCAAAATGACTACTTTTTACGATGTTTCGAGCCTGGCGGCGATTTTTCAAAAAGTGCCCGTTTTTGGCGACTTTTAGAACATTACCTTCAATTATTTTATTTTTCAGTAGTGTCAGAAAAACACCCAGTTGCTTAAACAATTTAATATTATTCGCCAGAAGTCGCAATAAAATTTTTAAGGAATGTCAAAATAAATAATAGCTAAAGGCAACTAATGGCACCGTCGCGTGCGAAATCTCGGGGAATCCCCGTCATGGATGGATTATTTAGATTTTGTTGAACCAACTAATATTTTTAATTATAAATTTAATGAAAATTCTGTCAAAAATATAAAAATGGGTTTAAAAAAATTTAAACATATTGGCGATGACAATTTGGCATTTTCTGAAATTTAAAAAATTCAGCATTATTTTTCTTCTGAAGAAAAAAAGATGTGGGAACAGAAATCGGTGGTTTCTTTTTGGACCGATTTAGAAGAAACTAAAAATTTTAATGGCACATTATTATTTTTAAATATAGCTAAAATTGTTAATGCTATTTTAATCATACCACATGGAAATGCAGATGTAGAAAGAGTGTTTTCTAACATTCTAGACATTAAAACAAAAAAACGAAACAAAATGAGTGCATAAATGTTAAGCGATCTATTGAGAATCAAATTGGATTTAAAACAAAACAAAGACTTTTGTACGACATATAATTTTAGCGATAAACATTTTTCACGAATGGGCAATATATATAAAAGTTCAAAAGATGATGTAAAATTATGTTCAGATTCCGATAGTGAATCAAACTGAATGTTTTGTTTTTCTTGTTTTTGTATTTTTTTTTAATATTATTTTTATTTATTTTTTGTTGTGAGTAATAGACTTTGTTTTATTTTTGTTATTTTGCCAAATTTAGGGATATATTTATTCTAGGATAATAAAGTTTGTTTTCGTTTGTTCCGTAAAAAACATTGTTTTATTTTACATATTTACTCTCCCATGTACTTGAAAGATGTGGCGACAAAGTGGCGACTTTTCATATCCGCTCGTGGCGATATTTCAGTAGATCGCTCTGGCAACACTGATCCTTACGCTTGTAGATCAGTAGTTGTTTTCATCTCGTTTCATCAGCGTGAGACCAGAGTCAAGCCACAGATTAGAAAACATACAGATAGGAAGCTCCGCCCATTTCCTTTGAAGTTTCGATTGCCGACTCTATGACCTTGGCCCTTTAAATTGGTGTGCACCAATGTTGCCAGATCTATAACGAACATCCCGGGCACAGTGTTGCCATTGCATGGAGCGTATACATTTGATTTGTCAATTGTCATTAGTGTCAAGAATGAGAGAATTTGACATGTTTTTTTGCAGAAATTAGCATTAGTTAGCTTAAAATGATTTAAATGTTGTGCTAATATTGCTAATCTAAAATGCAGTGTGTTCCAATATTTGGTTAACCCTTTTATACAATTATAAAATTTCATGAGTAAATGTTTTACTGGATAGATTATTAATTTCCAAATAATTTCTTGATTAAAACCGAAATACAATAATATTTAAATGTAAATATGTAGAAGAAAGAGTAAAATAAAATAAAAATATGTAACCCTGCAAAGAGCACTCCAGCTCGTAGAAGAGAACATATACATCTTCACTCACAAGGAATTCAGATGATAATGGTTTCAGTAGAGAATCAATGTGAGAGTACCATGTGCCAGCGTAAAGATATCTACAATAAGCAGTGTAGTGGTAGATTTGTATTGAAAAATTGTTTGGAGCTTCATTTCAGTTAATGTTTCTCTTCTGTTTTAACAGTACTACTAAAATTATTAGTTTTATCAAAGTAAACTGTTAATACGAAGATTTTATGAATCAGTCAAAAGTTTGTGAAACAATAAAGTAAGGAAAGCATTGCATTTGTTTTTCGAGTGAATGCATTTGTAGGTCATCAAAATTTAGCTATTTGATTTCATTGGTATCATCGAAAAAATAAAAACTTTGATTGGTACTCATCAAAGTGCTCATCAAAGTGCTCATCAAAGTGCACAGACTTCAGATATCACTAAATGACTTACAAAAACTAAATCTGGAGTAAAGCAGTTTTCTACAATTTGGTGGACCATTTTATATGCAGTAACAAAAAAAATATTGGCAAAAATAATTTCTTTATTATTTCAAAATCTATCACAATTTTATACCTGGGTTCCTATTACAAATTCATTAAAATAGTAAACTTTGTATTTTTTTAGGCACAGTTCTGAACCTAGCATTGCTATTTTTCATTACATAATATTCTTAGTGGAAAAAATAATTTTATGAAACAAATATAGGGGTTTTCACAGGGGTAGATGAATTTTGAGAGACTTTTATAAATATTACATATTTGATTGGCACGACTATTTGTTATAAATTTTTCAATTTTTCAAATTTGTCTTGATGGACATTTCATCGATGCATACAGTATAAAAGGTACCCTGTGAATGCATTTGTTTTGCCTTTAGTTTTAATATCTCAAACAAAACTTCGTTGTATCCAGCAGAAAACTTCGTTGTATCCAGCAGAAAACTTAATTTTTTTTACAAATAACAAAAGGGATCCTGTAGAAGGCATCAAAAATATATTCTGTAAATATTTATAACAAGGGCCCAATAAATAGATAGTATGGGCGAATCGTTTGAATTCATCTGTATATCGCCTGCCAAATTCATTAGTTTTTTTTTAAATTTCTCAGGATTCTAATACTTATCCCCAAGTTGAAGAAAGTTTCCTTCAGATGGCTCTACAACTTGGTCTAAATTCTTTTTTCAAATTCTTGTTTTCGGTTTGAAGAGCTTTCATTTTTTAGTTCGAGTTTCCCCATTCTGAGGGTATGGCTGGAAACTTTAGTTCTTTGTGTTTCGACTGGCACCTTAATGGTTGCTGCACATCAAGGCATTCTACTGTTGAAAGTGTGCCAGTATCACAGATGGAAAGAATTGTGATAACCTGCAATACTTTTATCTTCTTGGATGGTACAGGACTTTCAAAATTTGTATCAAGCTCTCCTCTTCTCGAAGTGCTTGCAACATCAGTATGAGATGTAAAAAAGTTTAATATGTAGTTACAATACCAAAACAATGTTTCTGCTGTTTATATTAAAATAGTTTTCAATGAAATAAAAGAAAATAAGTAGGTACCCACATTGTACTTGACATGCTTCATAATCGATAGGCACTGTATCAGGAAGTAAACGTGATGTTTCAGAAGGATTATTGTACATACAATTTTCAAAACGCAGGCTACAAACTTTAAACTTCTTATAGAAATTGCTTATAGGTATCTCATCCAGAAGTTCTTTTTGTACACAAGCTTGTACCTGAACGGTGCACCTGAAATGTAACATTACCATTATTTAATATGGAAAACTGACATATTTTCATCATAATGCAGTAATCAATTCTTCTATACATTTTCTTGCTAAAGCTCAACTATTTGATCAATTTCATTAATTTATAGAATAGATATCACCTACTAATAGAATGAATACTTACATCGTTTCATCTTTAGGAACCCTATGAAATTTTAATATTTCTGTTCTATCAGAAGATGAACGTCATCCGCAGTTTTTGTACATGCAATGGAATCCGCTTCTTTTTTGTTTATGCACTGTCACTATTGTCAGCTTAACTAATTACAACAAAATCCAAAAATCTAAATACTCAAAAATCGAATAAACCTAACCTTATTAATCTGACTTCAAAGTGGGCTTTAAATTGGTGTGCAATTCCATCTCTCTCTAATTTCGTTTGTCTTGTCTAACCTTCCCATCTGTATGTTTTCTAATCTGTGGTCAAGCTGTGCCAGAGTAGTGAAATAGCCAGAGTGATGTGATGATTCGGACTGGGAACCGACGGCATTCTTGCACTTATGAGAGGCTAAACCTCGAATGACCTATACAGGTAGCCCTGCTCTCCCCAGAGCTTCATAAACGATTTATTCTGGCAACTTATGAAGCTAACTGGCTACATTGATCCTCTGTTTGGCACGAAATTGCTTATGAAATAAAATGACTGATAAAACGTTCTCAACTCTTATATACTGGTCTGCTTTATAAATGCTATTAGGCATCTAATACCCTTTCATCACTTTGGAAGTTTTTGTTCTTCATAAGTACAAATTATGCTTGAAGGGGTCTTATAAGCCTTTATAAAACGTGCACACAACTGTTTCACATTGTTGCTAGTCATTATAGGGGCTGTAATACTGAGGTTTAAATAATTCCATAGCTTGTTGTTTGAGCCAAATGCCTACTATACCAGTCCTTAAACAGTAAAGGATACCGCACACTTTAATAGGGAAAGTGACCCCCTGTCAAATTACCTGAATTTTTGATATGTTATAGTCCAAATCATTCCAAACAAAAAGTCCAATGGGCACAACTTTTTCTATAGGCTAGTTTTGACGCTAGAGGCCGCTGAAAACTCTAATTTTTACTCCATTGTTAAAACAACTAAAAACGTTATCCTGTATAATTTTCACTATTCTGAATAATCATTCATATGAGATACTATTAGAAGTATTGTTCATTGGTGTCATTACAGGTGATCAATTATACAGTATGTTCCAGCTAGTTTGGTCAAATAGATACTTCAATTTGATGATGCGACTCGAGGAAGATATAACAAAAAGTAAATCTGATTATTTCATTGGCAATCAGGAAGTGTGGCGGAGAAACTCCTCCTGGCGGGTCAACCAAGCCTCCATCTCACATTTAGTATAAGTATAATATGGAGAAAATAATGGGCCACATATAAAATGTTACATTTAACGTACCTATTGAACCTGGTACCGTTGACCCTAATGAAAAACCCTCGAAACTTTGACATCGTTTCCAAAGCCATCTACAGAAAAATGTTTTTTTTTCCACATTAACGGGATGCAATGTATTCCTATTATCCGGTACGTACCACACAATTTCGAAGATACTCAAACAAGTTTTAAAACAAATCTGGACTATAACATTTTTACACAGGGTGGGGCGTAGTGCGCCGAAGTTCGATTTCTCAAGTTCTATTGTGATATCGATTTAAAAACGAAAGGTAACTTTTTAAAAAAATGTTTAAAATTGATTTTTCCGTTAACCAGCTGTCGTCCCCTTACGAACGGCAGCCCTCAGAAGTCGAAACTTGTGCGAGCCAAGGATTAACGAGGTCTTATCTTTTTACGTGCGATTCCTAGCACTTTCTCGGGCCATCAGAAATAATTCTGCAGTCGCTGCTAGGGTTTAAACCTTTGACTGGCAGCCAAAAGTGGTCACAACAATGTCGCTTCAACCACTCGGCTACTAGATCCTGTTGAACAAGAATTTATTGCCACACGATTCGAAAAAAATTGGGTTGGAAGGTGGAGTGCATTATTTTAAAATGAAATATTAATAATAATAATATATATTAGTAAATTCAAATATCTATTATTGATTGTCTCTGAATCGCTTAGATGTTTTTGGTCGAAATGAGTCCATTTGCAGATGCATTCCGTAAAAATCCCTGACGTTATAAAGATAGACTTACGAAAAAAATATTAGTTATGCCATTTTATAGACAGATTTGTAATATTTCTTATACTTTCTCATGCCTTGAAATTATACAGGATGGTCGAATAATATTTTTCATACGGAACTTTTCGAATATAACCTTAGGTTTCCTTTAAAAGGAACATATATTTTTCGACTATGTGACGTAGAATATGATGTAGAATAGGACTCATAAACATTTTTTCAATCAGAATAGTGATGATTATCCAGGATTATCCAGGATTACGTTTTGTATTGTTTAACAATGAAGAGCAAATGGGAGTTTTCAGGGGCCTCTAGCGCCAAAACTGGCTTATTGAAAAAGTCGTGTCTATTGAAGTTTTGGTTTGGAATGACTTGGACTATAATATATCAAAAATTCAGCCAATTCGACAGGGGGGCAATTTCCCTATCAAAGTGTGCGGTATCCTGTTTCAATGATTTGTAACAGGTTTTCTGTTTTGGAGCCATGTGGCCTATATGCACCAATGTTTGAACTATTATTTATTGTGCAAGTTGTTCTGTCATCAGTTTGTCTTCCTTCATTTTGGCCAGTATCATTTTTCCTTTTTTCTTCTTTTGTAATAGAGTGGGAGATTCTAACAAAAATGATGAAAAATTTGAGCGGTCGCCGCGTGGCTATCGTATAAAAAAAACGATTTTCATTAAAAAAATATATGTGTTTTGGGACAATTTTATCGCCACTGCCATGTTAAGATAGACAACAGCAGCGAAAAAATAATATAGGCATAATGGTTGCACGTGGCTAAATGGTACCAATGATGGACCTTTCGACTCAGAGTCGGACGCTCTAACCACTGCGCCACGCCCTGACATAACATTATTATTATTACTACTATTATAGTAGTGAGCACTGTATCTTAAAAAAAAGATAATTCAGACAATTTGTTCAATACATCTACTATAAAAGTGAGTTTATAAGTGACATGAGTATCACTCTTTACTTATGAAACATTCAAATAAAAAAATATATATTTCGTGAAGATTCGAACCTACTTCATAGATGCTGTTTTGTGACCCGTGTCGAATATTTGGTGCATTAACGCCCTGAGCTATTTAATGACATCAATATCATTTGTCAAAAACAACGATTTCTTCATACAAAATATGAGTAGTGAATTAGTAAAATTTCAATCTTCTTTATAAAATTTCCTCATTCTAAATAAATCAACTGTAAATGCAAATCAAAACATACCTTGATTAACAAATATTTCTCATCTGGAGAAGTCTCCATAAATTGTTTGATTTGCTGAGGATTTAAAATGTTAGATTTTTTTGGTTTATATCCGACTGAGCGTCTTTCGAGTACCGCTTTCAAGTTCAGGTAATTTCCAATGTTTATGTTATGTTTAGCTATCAAGGATGATCGTAACATAGAATAAATTGACCAGACAGTACTTGGCTTGTACTTATTTCCTAATTCTCCTATGTAAGCCAATAAAACTACCTCGGAGAAGCTTTTTCGTTACTTCTTTCTTTCCATGCCATAAAATTATTGTACGCCAAATCATACTTCTGTTTTCAGATTTTTCTGGCAGCAATTCCCTCGTTGTTTCGTTTTCTAAATTGCATACTTCTGGGGGAGTAAAATCTAACATTTCATCGTCAGATGACATTGTACCAAAGAAATTTTACGATTCCGTACCTATCTACTTAGTAAATCACATTGACACTGACACTATAATGTTATCAAGATGTTATGAATTCGTTTGTAGATATGTCATTGTCACAGGTACCTATGAGTAAAAATTAGAGTATAGTTAACTATATTTGGTAATCACACCAATCACCGAGCGAGGAGACCGTGCGCAATATTTCATTTCACACTTAGTGCGAAATGAAATATTTCGCCCTAGTACGAAATATCTAATTTTGTGTACTAGTTTACAGTGCGAAATGATACGTATTTCAAGGAGGTCGTCGGAAATAGTTATTTAATGTATAAGTGTTTTATATATCATTTTATTTGCGCAAGAATGTTTAAACGCGAGAGCGAAGCTCGAGCGTTTAAATTTCTTAAGCAAATAAAATGTATCTAAAACACGCATGCAATACAACGTTTTAATCACAATCACATTCATTTAGAATCAGAATCGCGGAAATTTTTCATCACAAAATGATTTGACGTTTTGCTCTGACAGCGGCTGTCACCTCCTCAAAAATCATTGAAATAACATACAAAAATATCGGGAGGTGTTGAATGGTTGCTGTGTATTTTCGATTGTTTATCGACTCCATTTCTAAACATTTGTGAAGTTGGTGAAAATAAGTAAAATGTGATTGATATTCAAGATTGTATTTTTCATTATTCCACTAGTGGAATAAAGTAATTTCATTATTCCACTAGTGGATAAAGTGGTACTTTATACGGTTCATAAGTGTGGATAAAACTTCAATTATAAGGTGATTGTGGATAAAGAATATTATTTTGTGGCGTGAAACGTCATTACATTTGAAATAAATCCTTAAGCTTTTATGAAAATAATAAAAATTTAAAAGTTCTTTGTTCTTCATACAATCCCTATTATTTAAGTTTTAGTTCACTATTTTATAGTGATATGATGAAAACTCCTTTCGAATCACATTAAATTGGGTCTCACTCTAGAGTTTCTCGCATAACCGAATTAGGAAATGATCGAAATCCAAACTCGTACGCTAATAATAATTTATAAAAATACCGAAAGAAATGTATTTTCATTGTGTTCATTGCAACCTGCAACGGTGCATTGGCACTTATATCAGACACAACTGCTGTGAGGAGACACGTACACAAACTAAATATCTTCAAACAGTATAATTGAAAATTGAAAACATTCTTGCACGTATCTGAAGGTCTCACAATACATTATTACATATCACTGGTGCCGTTGGCTATGAATTTTAAAACGCATTTTTCCATTTTATATTAGTCGAATGGGAAGAGTACCGTTAAGGAAGTGTAATATGGCGGAACTGTCTGTTTGGATTCTCGGAGAAAATATTAAAAAATGGTAGGATGTTAATGGGATAATTATATTTATTAGTTTTTTCCGTAAGTTACGACGCCTTACCGTAAGCGGTGTCCATATTAGCGTAACGTTGCACAACATGGTATAACAGCAAATTCTTCAACATGAACAGTTTACCTTTTTCGTAAAACGTATGTCCTTGGCATAGAAATATAATTGTATTATATTTCTATGGTCCTTGGTCAAAAAACTTTTTCCAATCAAAACGCATACCCCAAAGAACTGAAAGGCACCAGCTATATAATGAAACCATAAAAAGTATAAGGAAATCTTTGTCAAATTCAAAACTTGTAGATATACCTAAGTAAAAAACCAAATATCTTATACAGGGTGTTACTTAAATATGTGTAGAAAGTTAGGGAGCATGTTGCTGACGTCAAAATAAGAAGAAAAGTTCCCATAAACATATAACCGCAAGTTATTTGTTTCTGAGATTCAGAGAGTCAACGTTGAATTTTTATGTTTATTTTATGAGAATGAATTTCAAAATAATAATTGTGATATTCGAGTAAAGTTTGGTACCTGGGAGTATTTTTCAATGACAAAATCAAATGTGATGTTAGTTTGTTGATTTCGTGGGACACGTCTTTTCAGTCATTTGCAATGTCATAACATTTTTAGACGTACGCACGTTTTCTAGTGGAAAAATCGATTTTTCTAACATTTTTGTGTAAAAAAGATATTCTTGATAGAGGTCGTTGCGAGCAACTGTTTTCGAGTTATTAGGATTTGAAATAATCGATGCGAGTGATGTTGAATGACAATGTGTTTAAATTCAAAACTAATTTAATTTGTTAAGGAAATTATTTTACTTTAATTTTCTTTTAATTAATACTGATAATGATAACAGTAATTAAGACCAATTCAATACTAAATTAGTTAGTTGAGAGTACTAATTGAAGTAATTGTTCAAAATGACCACCTTGCACCATCATGCATGCGTCGTCTCGTCGTCTCATGGACCCACTTACACGTTCCATTATACCTGGTGTATTTCGGATAGCAGCACATCCAGCAATGAGTCGTTGACGAAGTTGTTCGGTTTCTAGTACGGTATAAACTAGGGCAATCAAGTGACCCCTCAAAAAAATCGATTGGATTTGAATCCGGGGAACTCGGAGGTCAGAATTGATTCGAAACTTCAGCGCCTCGACCAATCCATCTGTTTCTAAATCGCTGATTTGAAAATTCACGAACTATTAAACTAAAATGCGCTGGCATAAACTATATGCTTTGTCTCAGTAAAAGTGGAATGTATTCAAGTAATTCAGACAAAATTTTTCAAGGAAATCATGATAAGAATTTGCAGAGTCCCTGGTAAAAAGTGGGGACCCATCAATAATCTCGAACAATACCAATCCACACATTCAATGAAAACTGGTGTTGTTTGGACTGAACTATTGCGTGAGGGTTTTCTTTACACCACACATGATCATTATGCAAGTTCATTATGGCGTTCTTTGAACAATACCTCTGCAGCAAATTGAGAGTTTTGTGTAATTTTTTGTAGTAACTATCCATTGGCAAAATGTTAAACAGGGAAGGAAATACATAAGGATACAACTGATTTTGTTTGAGAATTAATCAAACTAATTTGTGATATACCTCCAGAATTTGCGCAATTTCTCTTGTGCTTATCTGTGGATTGCTTGTACAAAAAAGTTAAGATATTTCAACTAACTAAAAATACATGTACGTAGCTCCACCCCCACGAAATAGACAAACTAACATAAAATTTGATATTGTCATTGAAAAATACTATCTGAACCAACTCCACTCGAATATCACAATTATTATGAATCTCATTCACAAAAAACAAAAATAAGAATTCAACTTTGACACTCTGTATCTTAGAAACGAATAATTGGCGAACATATTTTTATAGGAATTTTTCTTCTTATTTTGACGTCAGCAACATGCTCCTGAATTTCTTACACGTACCTAAGAAACACCCTGTATAACTTTATAAAAAAAATCAATGCCCAGCTTGAAAATTCTAAGAACCTAACTTATGACGATATATTCCTTCGTCTGGAAATAAGGCAGAAGTCTGTTGGCAAATAATAAACTTTGAAATAATCAAAACAATCAATCAATAATAATAGAGCTTATATTGATATATCTCCTCATTATCATAACTCTACATGTCAAAAATTATTTTGTTAATATTGCTGAAAATATCATAAAATTTCTTCCAATGGTATGCAAAGCTTATCTATACTAAATTATAGAAATTTCAGAAAGCTCTCCGTTTACGAGTATGTATCCCGAGAAGGCGGTAGTCGCTATATGGAGTCTGCGCCGGGCAGTGGGAGGGAGGTGGGGCCTCAAACCTCACATCCTTCACTGGATCTACACGGCGGTAATCAGACCCAGAATCCTTTATGGAGCAGTGGTCTGGTGGCCGAGAGTGGACCAGATAACCACAACCAACAAGCTGGGAAAAATTCAAAGACTAGCTTGTAGGGGAATAACCGGCGCGATGAGGACGACCCCCTCGGCAGCCCTAGACGCCCTGATGGGTCTGCCGTCGCTTCCAACTTGTATAAAGAAGGAAGCGATGGCGTCCTATCTGAGAATGCGTGACTCAGGGAGCTGGCGAGGAGAGGAGTACACAGGGCATACCGAAATCGCTGAGGTAGCGGAGAAAGAAATTCTACTATCCGCTATCAAAGTGATACAGGCAGAGGATAAAATTAGGTGGAAAAGGACGATCTCGCTAGAGATCCCAGACAGGAGAGAAAGGGAAGAGGAAAGGGTAATATTTCCCCCAGAAAGCCTGGTCTGTTTTACAGACTGGTCCAAACTGGAGGAAGGGCAAGCCGGAGCAGGAGTTTACCTGGAAAACGGAGAGAAAAGGTTATATGCGCTAGGTTCTCTGACAACAGTTTTCCAAGCAGAGGTGTATGCCATCCTGGAGGCAACCAGAATGGAAGAGGTGAGGTCCGGCCCAGAGAGATATGTATATGTCTGCTCGGACAGTCAGGCCGCCATCAGAGCTCTGAATGCAACCAGAACCAGATCAGTACTGGTTCAGGAGTGCAGAGATGCCCCGGAGAGTCTTGCGACTGAAAAGGAAATAACGCTGATGTGGGTCCCGGGCCATACAGGGATTGAAGGCAACGAGCAGTCGGACCAGCTAGCCAAGCAAGGAGCCGGACAACCCTACTACGGGCCCGAACCCGCACTCGGCATAACAAGGAGACAAGTAACACCGGCACTGAATGAGTGGGCCGTTGATACATTAGGAAAAGAGTGAAGAAGGATAGACGAATGCAGGCAGTCAAAGCAGATGATATCAGGGCCCGACATGGCAAGGACGGCCAAGATACTGAAGCTAAGCCGCAAAGAACTCCGACTGTTGGTGGGAGCTCTTACCGGCCACTGCGGCCTCAGGAGGCACCTGGCTCTCATCAGAGTTGAGGCAGACCCACTATGCACGGAATGTGGGAAAAAGGAGGACTCCTTCCACTTCCTGTGCGAATGTGGTATTTATGGCTGGCTCAGACAAAACGTCTTCGGAGCTGCCACTATTAAGGAGGAAGAATTGCACTCGTTGCAATGGAAGGATATTTCGACTTTCATAAGAAGGTCGAAGAGGTTCGAGCAGGTATCCGACATGGGATGAGTGAAGATGCCGGATATTGCGAAAAGGGCCCACTGGGACCTAGTCGCTGACGCTTGCGTCCCCCACCCATTACCATTACCATGTATTCCGACACGGAAGAATATATTTAAAGTGGAATTAAGTCACTCAAAAATTCTGAATGCTTGTACACCTGTGAACTGAACAGTAATATTATCAAAGATCCCTCCGATATATTGTTGCACCATCTAACTGAACTATGAATTTAATTTTCCCAACTGGTATTTTTTATCTTGATGCATTTAAGCTATCAAAAGTTATTCCCTATCCAAATACGGTGACATTTCTCTTGTTGGCAATAATTATCGTCCCATTTCAATAATATCTTTATTTAGTAAAATAATTAAGAAAAATATCAAACAACGCATAATTTGAAAAATAAAAATAACTGAATCTAAGTTTGGTTTTCATAAGGACCACTTACTCTACGACAGAGGTTTTCAATAACGTGAATGAAGTAGTTGACTATCTCGAGCAATGGAACTTCACATCTATAATGATCTGCGTCCTCTCCAAGGAGTTCGAATGCGTCTCTCATGACACATTATTGGAGAAACTACATTATCATAAAAATTATACATCTCACTTATAGTGCTGATGAATTCTCGTATTTCATATCTGATGCACCCATTGACACCCAAAAAAATCCGAGAGAGATCTCTCTCAAGTTCCTATGTAACTGAGAGAAATTAAAAGTAATGAAACACTTGAAATTTATTTTTAATAATTTCATCATTACAATGTTGATGAATTAAAACTAATTTGTTTGGGAATTTCAACCTTCCACAGTACGAACATGAAAAAAATGTTATTTCCTGAAAATCTAAACAAGAGTAGAACATATGAATCGATTTGTCCCGATAAGTTACAGTTACAGTCTTGAATGAGATTATTTGGATTTGTCAGTTACGTACCTTATTCTGACATTTGCAAATCTAAAAATAGTATATTATGCAACAATCATGTAAACGAGCCGAAGGCGAGTTTCATATGGTTTATGAGAGTGTAATAATAACCATTTCAAGAGAGTTGCATACGCTATTTTTTCTATACCCGATAAATAAATGTTATATTTATATTGAACACAATAACAGTAATTACCCGTATTTCTATAAAAAATCTACAAAATTGTAATTAATTGTATTACCTCGGGTATTACCATGAACATTGAACATTCTATTTATATTCATATTGAACATAATAATTGCAATCAATCCGATTTCTTAAAATATTAGGATTATTTATTGTGCACTTTGAAAAGTTTGTTCCAGGTCCCACTGATCTGGAAGTGGAAGGAATATTTATATTGATTTCATTATTGCTAGTCCCAATAGAGTTCAATATTATTGAATTGAAAATGCTGATTTTATTCTGAACCGAATTTTCCCATCCATGACGTTTTAATGCAGTAATATCACCACCGGCATCAACTAATACGGTTGCAGATGTCCTTCGAAAACAATGCCCTGTATATAAATTCGGATCAGGCAGATTTAAATATGTTGCTATTTGCTTCCCTAAATTATTAAATTTATTAATACCATTGTTTACAGACTTTTTCTATAAACAATGTTAATACCAATGAAAAATTGTGGGTTTCTTTTGATTAAAAATCTGTTTCGTTATGAAATATCTGTATCCTAATGGATGTCATTATGAAATGGATTTTGGCATATAAGTGTATTATTATAATACGGGAGTAGAAAAAAATTATTACAAATTTACTATAATAATAATAATTGTTTTTATTGACAATTTCTTTCAAAATACAGACATACAATGAAATCCTGTCAAAAAGCAGGATTCAACATCTACACATGATATCGCACATGGCAGATATTGCTCTTCCATCCAACTTGAAAATAAAAAGCTAATTATATGAACTTTTCTTCCAATTTTAACAAAATTATTGAAACATATAAAAAAAAAGGATTCATAAAACAAATAGAAATACATTATACAAAAACAATAGAATTCTCATGACTGGAATAAATTAAATAAAAAAAAATGTAAATGTGAATACCACAACAATTTTATATATACAGTTATATACACATATGCATACGTAGAGATATGTGTATACATTATACAATATACTGACGTAATACCTACTAGAATTTTTTATAAAATAAAAGAAAAATCGACATGATGAAAAAAAAGGGAAAAAACAAGATTCAGCAGAGGTTTCATAATATAAATGTGTGGTCGGATTCAAGCAGATAGTTTTTAATTATTTTTTTGAAATTTTCCAAAGAGAGCAGTTTCATTTCAGTCGGTAAACGGTTATACAAGCGGGAAATAGTAAATGAAAATGATTCACGAAAGAAAGAAGTTTTGTGTTTGGGTGCTGTCAATTGATTTTTATGTCTCAGGTTGAGGTTATGTACATCGGTTCTGAACGTTATTTTCCTATAGAGGTAAGGTGGCATTTTCGTTGTTAGGATCTTATGAAAAATAGTTGCAGAATGAAGTATACGTCTGCCCTCCATGTTCAGCCATCCGAGTTCTCTCAAATGATGTGAAACATGCTCTCGTCTTCTTGTACCTGTTATGAGTCTTATACATGCATTCTGTAATTTTTGAATTCTCATTCTGTCAGTTTTCAATAGTCCAGGACCATATACAACATCCGCGTAGTTTGCATGAGATAGCACCAACGCATCACAAAGTACTAATTTGCTCCTTTTGTCCAGTATATGTCTATTGGAATATATCAATTTAAGGTTCATATAACCCCTCTTCAGAATGTGTTTGACATGTGATGAGAATCTTAGAATACTATCAAGATATAACCCCAAATTCTTTGTAGTTTTGTTAACTGGTAGTTGCACGCCATCGACTGTTACATTCACAAGATCAGTACAACGGTTTCTCGCAGCTTGTCTTCCAAATAGCATAACGCATGATTTTTTCGGATTGACAGAGAGGCAGTATTTAGCCGAAATAGATAATAATGAAGCCAGATCGAGATTCGTTCGCTCTAAAGCACTGTCCAAATCAAATTCATCAAATTCTAGATACAATTGTGTGTCATCGGCGTAGCAATGTATGGAAGTGTGCCTTAAAGATTTAGGAAATTGCGAAGTATATATAACAAACAAAAGAGGTCCCAAAATTGATCCTTGAGGAACGCCATTTATAATATCATTATAAAATGCTTTGTCAGAAACAGATTTTGTGTTATCTCCAAACCTAATTAAAAAAATAGTTTCCAGCAAGTTTTGATAATGGAGGCAGATACAGTATCCAACACGTAATTTTTAGTTAATTTGAACTTGCTTTTTTGAGATACCTTTCTGAGGTATACATTCCTTCTAATTTCAGCTTTGTAACTCTTACACATAATCATTCAACTGAGTTTTCTTTTGGTTTGTGTTGTGTTTTGTTTTTGGGTTTTCTCAGAAGCTCATTGAGAACAAATAATATTATCCCTTTTACCACGCAAGTATTTTCACTCCTAGATGCGTATTTCGATAACCATATTACCTTCAGCAGTAGGAATACTAAACTCTCAGGTTAGTAACCAGGAACAGTCGGATTTATATTAATATGTGAAGGAGGATGTGATCAACTATCCGTTAATAATCGGTAATTATCCGACTGTCGGTATCAACTCGAATAATTTAGAATTTAACGGACTATTACCATTATTAAGCAAGGGCTCCAAGGCGTTTTTGTGAATAGCAATACTTTGAAAACAATCTGATTTCCTGTAATCATCAACTGGCTTCACCAATTTAAGATTTTGAATGCTGATTTTATGGTGTGTTTGTAATAAATAATGGTAATACTCCCTCACAAAGACTCGTAGAGTGTGGGAAAGAGTATATAAAGATGCACTTTTTTTCATTTGCATCTATGAATACTTATACTACAAAGTCAGAATCAAAATATACTTTAATGTACAATTTTTTCAACTTATCGACGAAACTTTTCAACTATAAGTAAAAATGTAAATTGAAATTGTTATGAATTATAAAACTATAATGGTGATAGTTTCCTCCATCTCAACATATCACCACCATATGCGATCCAGTCGGTAATAACATCATCATCATAGTTAGTGTTCTATGCTTCTTCGAAACTTAGCACACAGCTCACTGTCAACATCGTGGTCCCTTCATTTCATTTTTGTTGTTGGAATGTGAAGCTTGACATTTTTGCATACTTGATCTCTTCTTCTCAATTTCGGCATCTGCAATGAATTTACATCACATTTTGGACCTGAAAAGCATCTGAACACATGGGATGGTTCATACTGTTACTATTAACCATCAATTCAATATACCAACGCACAATTCAATAAAGCCAGTCTGATTGAAGAAAAACTAAAGCACGCGATTAGTCTTAATAAATATAGTCTTGGTCTTGGTATTCGTCTTGATATTTCAATATCAAGACAAGACTGGTTCAGTCTTGGACTTGGATTTGATAGTCTTGGTCTTAGATCAAAATGCGTCTATATAGAAACTTGAATTATTCAATTCAACTGTCCAAAAGTATATTCATATAAACAAATATCAAATAAATGCTTACTCTGCATAAACTCTTGGTGAGAAAGCGATTTAGAAAATCTTATCATTCGTAATGTGTAGTTGAATAAATATGCTCAAAATGTGCCTTCCATACATATTTGGTAATGATGATAATAATAATAGTTTGTTTATTCACTGTAGTTTTTATATCTCAAATATCTTACACAAATATCTTATTATGAGTTCCCAGCTTTGATTTTACTACATTTGGTTCAATTAATATTGATACCGAGATATCATAAAATATGCCAGATGCCAGAACCGAGGACATTTTGAAAATTTTTACCGAAAGTTTAAAATAAATTATATTATTACTATTTTTTTGATCCTATATTCCTACCTTTGTGTACTTATTTTTTGCCTGAATTCTTAATTCTAATGTATAACATTTTTACTTTACAATATGCGTACTTCTGTATCTATGTGATATCCATAATGCTCTGTATTCTAACTTGTACTTATCTGTATCTATGTTTTTCATTGGATAAATATGTTATATACCTTCTATGTAGTATTTTTGAATATAAAAATAACTCATATATCCCATATATATCTTCATTAGTAGGAGGTATGGACCACTGCGACCCTACAACATACACCTATTTGTTGTACTGTAAAACTGCAATACTGACCCTGAAAAATATATTTTCGATTTTGAATTAACAAAAATTAAAAATCTACCATATGAAAAATAAATACTTGAAATATAATGCCATAACATTTTCCATCAGATTTTACTTAATATTGAGTAGATTTAAGTTCATTATTTTTCTTTCAAGACCAAGATTCTTGGGAGAGAGTGGTCTCGAAAGTCTTGGTCTTGGTCTTGAGAAGATTTATTAAGTCTTGGTCTTGATCTTGGTTTTGGTCTTGGTCTTGAGAAGATTTATTAAGTCTTGGTCTTGGTCTCGTCTCGGTCTTGGTTTTGGTCTTGGTCTTGGATTTTTCAGAAATATCTTTATATTCAGAAAAAAATAATTTGTTCCATAATTTAGCGTTGCACTGTATAGTAATGTCAGTATTAACAAATTTTTGAACAAATCTCTACAAGAATAGGAATTGGGCTTTCCTTCAATTCTTCGAATTATACGCTTCTGTGAGAGCACATCAGTTGATGCAGTGGAACATCCCTAGAAACAAACACCATAACGAAGACGAGATTCAACATGTGAATAATAAAGTCCCAATAGTTACGTTACAGTCAAGATTGATTTAAGAATATGAAATAAAAACGAAAGGGAAGACATCTTTTACACAAGAGACAGTGCTCCAGGTCAGTGGTCCACGTCAGGTGTTGGTCTATAGTAATGCCTAGAAATTTTACTGATTCTGCAGTACTGTCAGTTTCATCATTAACATTAATATCGACTTCTTCACTTTTACTCTGATGGGTTCTGAACCTCATTACACTGGTTTTTTCAGTATTGAAATATAGTGAGTTGGAATTAAACCACCTGAACGAATTTCCCAAATACATTCATTTTGCAGAGAACTGTCATATTTACTTGATATCAACAATGACGTGTCATCAGCGTATGTAACAAAGTGTTCTTTGCTGAGACTTTATCTATTTCATTAACATATAGTAAAAACAAGAAAGGTCCCAATATTGAGCATTGAGGAACACCCATAGATATATCAGAACAGTCTGATATGGCTTCTTTTACCATATTGCTATTAGTGAGGTTGACAGTGACATACTGTTATCTATTGCTAAGGAAACTGTTGATCTAGTTCAAAGCATTACCTCTTATTCCATATTCTGACAATCTTGATTTGTGAGAATTGTCCAGCTGTGTGCACGTTTCAGTGTAATTGGATGAAGAAAAGGTTTGTATTTCGTGCAGAAATTTATTTATAAAATCATAGCAAAGAGCTTTCGACTATAAAGTCATCATCAGTGCGCACCTGAGTAAGTGACATTGAATTGAATTTAAGAAATTTTGATAATGAGAATTTTGAAAATTGAAAAATTACTTACTCGTCAGGTGTACAAGAGCCAGACCATAAAAATATCATGTGTCCAGAGGACCATGTAAAAATTTAAAAACGGGACATCATATGAATAACATTTTAAAAAATATTAAAAAATCCTTATTCCAGGATTAACCTGGATAAAAGTTTCTCTGCCTGTTGAAACTTTTATCCAGGTTAATCCTTTTCAATATTTTTTTAAATATTATTCATATGATGTCCCGTTTTTAAATTTTTACATGGTCCTCTGGACACATGATATTTTTATGGTCTGGCTCTTGTACACCTGACGAGTAAGTAATTTTTCAATTTTCAAAATACTCATTATCAAAATTTCTTAAATTCAATTCAATGTCACTTACTCAGGTGCGCAAGATATTTCAGTTGTTCATAGAATTGATGAATTGCACTACTTGTAGATTTGTTCGAAAGCCATGTTGATTCATAGAAAAAATATTGAGACACTCTCCGTTTTTCAGGGGACGCTCTAAAAACGCATATTCTAGTACTTTCGAAAAAGAATTAGGAATAGTAATGGGCCTTTAATTGCATAACACATTATGGTTACCTCTTTTGTGGGCTGCAATAATTTTACCCAATTTCAAGTTGTCTGGCAAAATACATTCTTTGAAAGAAATGTTGATATAAATAATTGGTTCAACTATCAAGTCAAGTGTAGCTTTGATTATAAAATCAGTAATTCTATCGGAGCCAAAAGAGTTTTTATTTTTCAGTTTAGTCTGCAATAGGTCAAACATTTCAGTATTTGTAAAAGGTATTATAAACATAGAGTTTCAATATCTGGAATATTGCTCACAATATCAAGTGGAGCTTGTATAAAAAAATCATTGAATAGTGAGGCAACCGAATAAAAAAAACATTCCAATCCGTTCAGAAACATATAGCTATGTTTTACAAGGGTGTTTCTATTTGAAATGGGATACACTGTATATAATATTCCGTCCTCGTACAGCTTTTGACAATCAACACTGATCTCAATAAAATGACAAAACGACCACCACCTTTTGTAACCTATAATACTATTCATTGATACATTTCTTCTGAATCGGCATTTCTTCGCATTGAAACCAACAGTGTTTCGGTGACACTTCTTATTGAGTAAGAACATAATTGGAACTGATAAAAATGTATTTAGAGCACGGAATGCAAATTGCATACTTCAAATTCCTAGGATTCATTAGCTCTCAAAGGCCACAAATGAATATGCGTATATAAAAAACATGAGATCACGACAAATATTAGGAAAAGATCCAAGAATTCCAGCTACTCAATGAAAAGTTGGATTTCAATGTTTTGTTATCAACCGCAGCAATATCTAGAGGAAAGCGGACTACTTCGAACCATAATAAGACAATAATTCAATATGGTAATATCAAGTGGAACGAAAAAATTCAAAAAAGTCAAATATGGCACAGAGAAATGCTGGCGGCAGGCATCTCAACTGTGAATGATATTAATTTAATGATATATTTATTCATTATTTCACCTTATAAACCATTATTTTTTATCATAAATTGCAACTTCCTACCTACACTTCTGGCATAGAAACTAGTTGAACTAATCTGGGTGATAATAATGCAGCGAACGGTTGTTAATTCTTAATTAATCAGATATAATTAATTGCATTGAATTAAATAACGAATGCACACAGTTTTTTCGGATATTTTCTGAATGTGTAGCAGTATTAGCCAGAGGAGTAGTTTTTTTCTGAAAAATATTTCCTGATTAAATAGAAATATTCAGCAAAACGGGACATACAACATCACTATTCAATGAATTGCAATGGGAGACTGTTTATCAAGTCTGCACCACTTGTTATTCTATATTAATGCGAGTGTAACATAGCACAGAATTTTCAATAGTATTGTGAATACGAATTGTATTTATTGAAATTATTTTTTCACATTAGTATGGTAAGGTTAAAAATTTTTTTTTACATTTACAAATTTCAGTTTATTCAATCTGAAAGATAACAAGACACAATTTATTATAAATATATACGCAATTGTAATGTTAGTATAGTTGCAATAAGTAGAGACAAAAAATAGGTAAGTATATCCCTACATTTAAATTTAACAAAATTAAATTAATATTGACTCGTCAAAGTCGACAGTTCGCAGATAGAGTGACAACTGAGACACAATAAATCAACAAATCAACAATTGGTACACTTCCGAACATTGCAAAGCTTGCTTGTTACATGATTCTAATATCATTAATTTCAGGAATATTACGTTATTGGTAGTAGGTAAAATATTGTACATTGTACTAGGTATATTCGTATCGTATTACGATAATCGATGGGATATCAAATTCAGCATACCGGCCTTGTTCGACAATCTCATATTTTTACGATATTTATATCGTAATCATCTATTACATGCTACCATGCTCGGAAATAATATTGATTATTTTCGATGTTTACTAGATTATTTTTCTTATTATGAAATAGACCAATCAGTCTCCATTTTTTGATCACATAGACAAGTTAGGAACTCCCAAGACCTCGTTAACCTTGGTTAAATTTTTATACTCAATATTGGTTTTTCGTTTCGTTTTTTGCTACTAGTTCTTACAACAGTTTATAAAAAAACATTAATATGGATCAGTACTCCATTTTTGATAGAATTCTTATACGAATATTTTGACATAAGGCGAAAAAATCTGTCAGACCTTGAAATGTTTACATGCAAACTTTGCAATGCATTGTTGGGATGCGAAACCGAATTATAAACACAAACATTGTCAACGGAGCGTCATTTGATTCTATGCTTTTGTATTGATTTAACGCTTTGGTGTAAATTAATTCAAATTTCAGTAGTATTTCATGTGATAATGTTCGAATTAAATTTTAAATTCGGATTTGAATTAGGATTTCTCGATTGTGAAAAATGGATAATTTAGTGTCAAATATTATTATCAATAAAATTATTTGTTGTTGGCTTTACTCTAAGTTATTCACGAAAACTTTTTGCATGATTGTCTTTTTTGGAAAATAGTATCATGAACAATAATTTTAAAATAAAACAATCGACCGCTTCGCGGTCAAGAGTTTTTATTGAATTATTATACATTTCAACTATTTTCCAAGCAAAATCATGTTCAAAATATTTTGATAGTTTAACGATTAATTCAGTAGAACATCTTATTTTTTTAATATTCTTTAATAGGTGCGTATTTTCACAATTTCGATCTTTTGACTTTCGAATTTCTCAATTTGATGTGCTCGTGCCCACAGCGCCATCTGTAGAGTAATTGCAATGTATCCTCTTTCAAAAGGTAGTATAGGTATTACTATTCAAAATATTTTTTGTCCCACTGTTCCAGATCAAACTTTTCAAATTTATCGACGAAAGTGTAGGTACAGATCCTCACTTATTCTTGATATTTCGAATGCATATCGTAAAAAAAACAATAATGAAATGGGATTTGTAAAGACAATTGACAATATTCCACAGGATTTTGGTGATCGTTTTTTCGCTGTCAGGTTGGTAACATATTTTGTTTTTAAATGTTGGAAACACTTATTCAAGTAAATTATAATTGTCGTCTGTCAACTTCAACAAATTATTTACTTTTTTGATGTCTAATAATGTCTAAACTATAAGTTTAAAATATGATGAAGATTTGATCGAATCAGATATCCTCGGTTTTTAGAGAAACATCGATATATTTATGCATTGCCCTGAGTTCACACATTTTTCCACTCATAGATACAATATGATCTATGAAATAGAAAAATATGAGAACTGGAAAAATATTGTGTTCTTATTTTAACTACAGGACTTGAAGAAAATCAGTATTTGGGACTAAAGTTAAAAAAGAACTTTTATTAAAATATTGAATACAGCAATAACAAAGAAATAATGAAAAAAAAATGTATCGGAACTCCGGGGCTGCTAAAATGGATTCGGTGGCGCATACGCTTTTACACTTATTATAGCTGCTTTTCAGTAAAAAGTAGGTATGGTCTCTAGAGGCTCCAATTCGATAGAAAACTCTAAGCAACTGTCATCAAATTTGTACCAGTCTGTTCTGTCCTTGACTAAAGTATGTAGTAGTGGCAAGAATCAACTCCAAAACCACAGTGAATGCTGACTGTATAAAGCTCATGATTGGATTTGAAAATAGGATCTTGTTAATACTGTTACAGGATCCAAAGCCCAGTCCTCAACAATGTAATCCTGTCAGAGATAATTGCTCTAAAATTTGAAAATAATTGAAGTTTTTTTTAAAGCTAACACTCCGTTACTGTTGTCAAGAAATACCCCTGTTCCACACATTGTTTTACAGTGTGTGTTTTTTTTTCAATCCTCTAGAAAGAAATGTTTTTATTTACAACAAATGGTAGATTTTGATACTGGTATCAAAAACAACTCTGTCGGGGAACGTTGACAAGAAAGGGATTCCTGGGTTAATAACTAGTCTGTTGAAATGGCAATTATCATCATTTATAGTTTAGATACTTTGTGAACATCTTGTATTGTTTTTCATATAATCTATATAATATAATGTCATTGGTGATGTTTTTTGTTATAAACAAGTATAAATAAATATATTACACCTTTCTTTTGCAAAGTATTGCCTTTTTCTGGAAATACACAGTAATAATATATTACTGGAATATTACGCTACGTCAACATAGTCCACATGTGAAATCTGCATTTTCTGTTTCATATTTAACTACAACATCATCCTCATTATCCAACTCAGCTTTCATGTCTGCTGTTATTTATCATTTAGGTCTTCTGTTCGGAAGTTTGGAAGATGTCTAGTCATTCGTTTTCTTTCCAAATTTGAGAAGCACGTTGGAGATTTGTTTTATTTTCTATGTTGTGTGCTTCACTCAGCGTCAGGGATCAACTATCCAGTAACTCTGCACAAATATATAAACATGTTCAGAAAGTCGTCAGTTTCATCCATGGGTTCGGTGTGATATGGGCTATCTTCCTCTACACAACTAATAGTATATAGTATTACTTTCTTCATCAACAGTTCCTTACAGAAAATGTCTCAAATTTTGTTAACTAGCCAACATCAGAGTTACCAAAGTAAATCTTACCATCTTCAGAGTTACAAGAAACAGAATCATCAGTTATTCTTTCACTTTCTTTGGTTGAAGTATTGGGAACATTATCAGATATTGGGGTATAGAAAGGAAAGTGTTTTCTCAAATTTCGAATTTGAACATCGAGAATGGAACTCAACAACATCAGAGTTTTGACATAAACGGTGTCTTTCCAATCTTTCGCTCTCCTTGAAATGATCTCCAAAAATTCTTTTACGGTAAAAACAATAGTTCGTCGATGGGAAGATTCAAATGGAACAACCACTTTCGCGCAAGTTCTTTAATTTTCGGGAATCTGTGGAACATAATTTATTTTTTGTATATTCGTACACATTCCAACAATATGGAACACGTTATTTGCAACAAGCTCGATTTTTTTGCAAATATTTTTACAATAAATTCAAATTTTAAAAAAAATTTAACTTGACACTTGACAGCGTTGACACATGTCAGTGTCGGAATTCAGTGTTTAAAACATATAAAAACAAAATTTATTACCAACCTGACAGCAAAAAAACGATCACCAAAATCCTGTGGAATATTTTGTCAATTGAATTCTCATTTCAACGATGTATCACTTGCCCCCCTCCCATGCCATTTGAAGTTTTTAAATCGAACAGTCACAATGTCTTCCATTTCAAAAAGTAGAATCGGTGATACCATTCAAATCGGGTTTTGTCTCATGTTTGTACGTCGAACCGTTCAAAAGTTAACGAGGGGAGGGGGCCTATAAAAAGCCGCACTGTATACCTATATCGAAAAGACAAAGAAATACAAAAACTTTGCCTTTTTGAAATATTCAACTACCAACGTCGAAGAGGTGCAATTCGTTGTCTTGGAAAATTCTTCAACGATCCCCAAAAAACATTTATGAAGACTCAGAAATTAAGACGAGGCTTAGCAACAAGAATATATCCTGAAAACGAGAAATATCCGTAGAAATATATATTATAAACTTACTATAGAATGCTAATCCCGCCAATTTTCACGGCGAAAAGCATGCCGCGTATGCGACCCGTTTACGATGTGCGCATGCTCGTCATCAGTGTAGATCGTTGCCAAGTTTTGAAATAATTTGGTGTTCCAATTCAGAGTTTTGTGTCAAGGTGCATTAAAACCCATGTCATTTGAAAGAGAGAAATTTGTCAGATTTTTTAAACCGAAAAAATCCTTATAGAGATAGATTACTCCGAATTTTAGGCGCGAAAGACACTAATTTAAAATGTAATGTACCCTACGCTACTCTAATTATAATGATCGTGCAACAGTACTTTTTCATCAATAGGAAGACTTGTCACTAAGATCTGTCACTCTTGTCAGAGATCAGAGACGGTTTTTAGAATTTCAGATTCTCCTTTGGTTTTGTGTGGTGTTTGTTGTCGTTGATTCTTTCATCATTCGAGAATTTCCATTAATCTTATTCCTTGAAGATATTTTCTAATAAAACCGTATCTTCCTACAAATAAACAATGAACTGTTTAGTGTTGAGTGGAAGTAAAGGAAAAATACCTGAAATAAATAATTTTTGGTAGATAATGAAATCTTTATGTACCTATGCTTTGCTCAAAGTAGATTAGATTATTTTAGCTTGACAAAAAAGGTATGATTCTTGGTTATTGTCTTTAGGAAGAGACCCCAGCAGAACATTTAGTGAGAAAATTGTGATTTGTGGCAGAAATTTTCCTCATGAAAATTTATGTGAATAGGCAATATAATCATTTGAAACCTAGTGCAGTACCGATACTGTGTCTGCGTAAGCATGAATGGCGAGTTATACAACCTTCTGCAAACAAGTTTCGAGTATCAGCAACACCGCTTATATTATGAGTTCTAGATTCCTACAAAAAGTACTAAACATACAGAATCGCCTCAGAAAATAAATGTCAATATGGAAGTTCTTTTCTTTGATGATAAGGAAAATGCTTCTGGTCTCACTTTTTCATGCACCCCCATTGTAGAAATTGCACTAAGGTAATACAACCAGAAAAACTCGTATGAATAGCATGTTAATCTCTTCAAATGATTGAAATTAAATGCAGATATTTTGACATGAATCGTTCTAGAAGAAAAAACCTCGAGCTGTCAGGCATACAATTTGAGTTGAAATTATTCATGATATTAGCTGAAATAAAATTCGCACCGACGATTTGGGGTGGTTCCGTAGTTTTTTGTTGGGTTTATCTACAGCTGAAAAGTGAATGCGAGTTGCTTCAGATATATATATATATATATATATATATATATATATATATATATATAATAATAATAATAACCGTACTCTACTTGATGGCATTCGATAAATATTTGGGTTCATAAATTTGTGAAAAGATGTATTGAAATCGGCTAAATAGCAGGTATAAGTACATTGAGTTTTCCAACCTTATTCCCTGAGATTCAGAATTAACAACGTTTGTTAATCTTCACAAGTACCATAATATTTTACTAAAACCGGGCCTGTTACAAAAAACACTAATGACGCACATGCGCATTGCAGACTAGTCTGAACTTTTTACAACAATGTTGACTTGGGATTAGCATTCTAGAGTAAGTATATAGTCACTAGTTGAAACTTAATTTGACACGAACCAAGGAATCCAAAGTTTATCTACTCATTGACAGACAGCCAACAATTGAATAATAATGTGTACCTACTCTATTAACAGAATACCCTGTGGACTTTTCCGATCAAAAATGGTTGATAACCTGGAATATTTCCGAAAGAAATAACACTGTGAGGATAACCATTCCATACTTTGTAGTTGCCTGTTATCAAATCCTGCCAACTATTATCCTCATTAATTGCTAAATACGTCAAATTATACGATCAAGAAAACACCAATTAAGTATCTCCGTTCACATCTTGTATATCAATCAGACCACTTTTTCATCGAAATGCTATTGTTATTATGTAAAACGCCTACTAAAAAATTATAGGAATTTTAATGTCCGCTCTCAGCAACAGCAACAATAGGAGATGTAGAAGGAGATATTGAAGGAACTGAGACGCCAAAGAGCGACAAGATCCTGATTCGAAACCAAAAGAAGTGAATGTTTTGTCTTTTGTCGGTCACCTTTCAACGTTTGTATCATTGGCGTACAGAGGTTTGCTCGAAGATTTTTACCGCATTTTAATTAGGTCCGGTAGGTACCTCATTGGCAAAAATTGATATAATACTCTAACCGTCGTACCCCACACAATACCCTATATAATCCTGAAATATCTCAGAATGATTCATGATAGGTTATAGGCTCAGAGCCTAACACCGGAAAAAATAGTATATTATGCAACAATCATGTAATGATGGTTATTAATATCGATCATTAACCGGAATTAAACTGTACGGTTAATGCGAGTGTATTAATAACCATTACATGAGAGTTGCATAGGTACGCTATTTTTTCTACGACCGATAAATAATGAAGAACTATAAATATTATATTTATGTTTGTATTGAACACAATATCAGTATTTACTAGTATTTCTATAAAAAAAATTCTACAAAATTTGTAATTTATGGTGATACCTGTATCACCATGGATATAGGAAAACTATAAACATACTATTTATATTTAAATTGAACATAATAATTGTAATTAATCCGATTTCTTAAGAATATTAAGAATATTTATTGTGCAGTTTGAAAACTTTATTCCAGATTCCACTGATCTGGATGTGGAAGGACATTCATTTTATTATTGCTAGTCTCAATAGAGTTCAATATTGTATTGGAAATGCTGATTTTATGCAGTAATTTTCAGATAACATCAGAATAATTTAGTTTCATTGTCATTTATTACGAGTGTCGAAAAGCCAATCTGTTGCGACAAAGATTATTGTGTTCCTTGAAACCAAATTGTTGTTTACATCATTGTTGAGAACGTTCTTAGAGTGAAATAAGTAATAAGAAATCTGAGGATGAACTTTAAACAGTTTGTTAAACGTTTATACAATTTAAGTTATACGACATTTTAGCTTAGAGGACCGAAGTGATTTCTTGTAGCTTTGTAATTATATTACCAGTTATAGTGTTCTGTTCTTTCGCAGATAATTTTATAAATGGTTTATAAAAATTCATCAACGTATTAATTACAGTATTGATTACTTATATTTCGGACGTCCATCATCTTAATGGTTGAAAGATTTCTTTCTGTTTCAAATTTTTTTCAAAGACAAGTTAGAAGCAGTACTCGAAACAGGAAACTACAAACTCTTACAGAAGGATCCAACATCTTCGATAGAAAGGAAAATCTACAGTACTCTGACGAAGTACAAAAACCTTTATTCCAGACAAAGAACGGACACATTTGACGCCACATTACAGTAAACCTCCTCATCTCTACGGTCTTCCGAAAATTCACAAACCCGACATGCCATTAAGACCAATCACCCGCTCCCGTTACTCACCGGCCTATAACCTGGCGAAATACCTCCTACCGATACTACAACCCTTACAGGGTACTAGCAGTTCGTTCGTTAAGAATTCTAAACACTTCGTGGACATTATCAAAGATGTTGAACTAGGGCCTGAAGATCGTTTCATCAGCTTTGACGTGGAGAGCCTTTACACCAATGTCCCCACAGAAGAATCCCTTAACATCATCAAGAGGAAACTGGAAGAAGACATCCAGCTTCATGAAAGGACTGACCTCCCCGTACAAGCGATATTGGAACTACTGCAGTGCTGCCTACACAACTCATACTTTCAAGAAAAGAGCCGTTTCGTCTCCCAAGTTGATGGACTGCCGATGGGATCTTCTCTCTCTCCAGTAATCGCCAACATATACATAGAGTGGTTCGAGGAATTGGCTATCAGAGAGGCAAAATGCAAACCAAAACTATGGCTAAGATAAGTAGACGACACCTTTATCATTTGGAACCATGGAGATGAACGCCTTGGGGAATTCATCGCCAGAATGAATAATATGAGGGATTCAATCAAATTCACAATGAGAAAGGAAACTAATAGTACCCTATCGTTTCTCGATGTGAAAGCTGAAAGAACAGACACTGGAATCATCACCTCTGTTTACAGGAAGAAGACACACACAGGACAGTACCTCAACTACGGCTCTAATCACCCAAACTCCACAAAGAGGGGAATCGTAAGAACGTTGGTGAAGAGAGCAATGTCTATTTGCAACAACCAGGAGTCATTGGAGGCGGAAATTAACCACATCAAAAAGGACCTACGCCGAAACGGATACTCCGAGAAACTCATAGGAGAAGTTCGGAAACAACTCGAAAAGACCAAGACAACCGAAGAAAGACCACAAAACCCCGTTCTCATTCTTCCCTATATCAGGGGTATCTCCGAGAAGATCAGAAGGATCGAAATGAATACAACATCAAGAGTTGCTTTCAATCCGGTAGCACCTTACGAAGCTTCCTCACCAAGACGAAACCAGAGAACACAACAGAATCCAGCAAAAACTGTATTTACAAAGTCCCATGTGAATGTGGAGATTCCTTTATCGGAGAGATCAATGGGCACCTATATAGAAGCCAATAGTGCCTTCAGTCAACCAAGCGTGGAAATTAAAAACGTATGGAAACCGCTCATGGACCGTTTTGGAGGGAGAAAAAGCGCGAAACCACGCGCGCCACAAGACCGCGCATAATTACACTTTAATTATAGACCTATAAAAGGTCGCGTAGCATTTGATTTTGTCATTATTCACCAGAAGACAATTGCGGATTCAAGCAATTGAAACGTTGTGAAAAATTCGAATGAGATAGAAATCTTTCTACCATTAAAATGATGGACGTCCGAAATATAAGTAATCAAGTTACTACATCGTCTAAAACATTCAAACATATTACAGTATTGTTGTAATGGTGTTTCTTGTGATATTCAGTTACTTCAGAAAGCGATAAACTGCCGACAACAAAGCATAAATAACTATTCTATAACTTTTAGAATAATATCCTCCTGAATGGTCTAAAAGCAGTGATAAAACAAAAACTTGTAGAATTGCGTCAATAACACATATAAGCAGATGGCGAAAACTCAAAAGAAGTGGCGCTTTCCGCAGAAAAGTTTAGATCAGAAAATTCTTCACGGCTCTACAGATTCTCGTGTATTGTTGAAAAAAAAACATGAATTGGGATTAGCTAGCAGAATATCGAAAAAAGTTGTCTGAAAAATAATATGCTTAAAATGCAATTCTATGCCTATGTGCAGTTTCAAGCATTAATTTAAAACTATCTAAAATGGCATTACCTTCTATATTCTCGATTTACAAATGTAATATTTCTCTCTTTCAATTCCCAAGTTAACAGGAATCTAACTATTTGGATATCAATAGATGAATTATCAAAATTTTATCAACAGGGCCATTTAGAAATGGGTTTTCACCAGGCTGCTCGCTGATGCAATAGTTCAATAGTTGCAGAGTATAAGTTCATTCCGAAGTGGAAATTGTTATGTACTAGAAGTGGTAGTTGCAATTTCAAAATAAAAATGTCCAGTTCAAAGTGACAATGGCCAGTTCAACATGAAAATTGACAATTCAAAGTGACAATTGTCTGATCAAAGTGACAACTGCCAGTTCAAAATGACAATTGCCAATTCAAAGTAATAATATTTGCCAGTTCGAAGTTCAAAGTAACAATTGCCAGTTCAAAGTGGTAATTGGAATACTACGACTAAAGCGAGACTTCGTTTCGTTTTCGAGTTTTTGGCAATTTGAGATTTAAAAAAAAATCCGTTACCTATTTTGAATATTTCTCGGGCTACTGATATTGCAGAAAAAAATTATTTCATTATTTTGTAGATTTTCAATAGGTGATCAGATGAGGTATCGTGTGAAATTCAAAAATCTGTTGTCATCTTTGCGTTTTTGGTTGTTTTATAACAATTCAATATTCTGTTTATTTTCCAAGGTATGAAAAAATTTCACATGAACTCTTTGTATCTGTTTGGGGACGATGAAACTATTTATATAATTTTTTTCGATATGTCTTTCAGATTTAGCCTATTATAAAAATTATAACAGGAGGGCAAGAGGGAAATGGGACGTAAATAATAAAAAATTGGTGGGGGGGGGGGAGTTAGGGAAACTTAACTTCGATTCAACAACCATTTTTCCGATATATTGTTATCTTCTAATATCGAATAAAGGGTTTTCGTAATTTTTTTTTATTTTTTATCAGAAATTGATGATTCTGTCAAGTGTAGCTACTGTTATTTTTTTTTTTTTTAAGTAATGGAGAAACTTCATTTAAACTTCTTGTAGACCTATTCAAAAATTATAAAACTATTTATACAAAATTTTTCGATTTCTCGTTTGGTTTTCGAGTTTTTGTCGATTTTATCGGAAAAGTACAAATTTTACACTTTTTTAAGTTTTTCAACCTTTTTCCAGTTTTTAATCGAATGAGAAGAAAACGGTTTAGAAGAATCGGTGTGGCTTGTGAAGCAATTATAAGATTTACATTTTTTTTATTAGTACCTTATCAATATCTCAATTTTTCAGTTTTTTTCAAATATTTTTCGGGATATTGATTTTACGTAAGAAGTGTAAGATTGACATTTATTGTAGATTTTCCAGAGTCCTGGGAATTTGGATAAAAATCAGCCATTTCTGAAATATATCGTATTTTCCAAACTGCATTTTTTTGTTCACTTTTCTCAAGTTTTCCCTATTTTCCGATCATTTCGTTAAACGGATCGGCGTATTTAAATTGTTTTTAAATCGGCATTTTTCGGAAAATCACCTGTAAAACTCTGTTTGCATTTTATCATTCTCAAAAACTATACCTACACTTCTGTAGGACATAATGAATTATATCGTCAAAAAATATGAGAGAGATCAAATCAATTCCTGAACCTGTTTCGAGGACAATAAAAACTTAAACAAAAAACAGAAAAATTATTCTTGATTTTCCGATCGCGAAAAAATTAAAACTGGCAAATATAGTCCTCGTGTTTTTCAAATTTCAAAGCGATATCTCCAAGGATTCGGAGAATGTAACGGTTTGAAGTGCTTACGACAGTAGGATGGACAGACACAAAATTTGCGATGGGGAACATTCTCCCCAAAGTAACTATGGATCTAAAGCGTCAAATTAAAAAGTCAGGGACCCCTGGAGAAACTTAGTAGGTAGGTACACTGGACGTTGTATAAATACCTAGGTATAAACCAATAATAAAAAAGTTTTCCATATTTGCTGCGAACTGTATGCAGGACCCTGTATAAGTAAAGTAAAATTTATTATTTTGAACCCACAAATTGTTTGTAGTGGACAGTTTCTGAGATTCCGTCTGTTTTGTGTCTCGAATTTACCATCAGCTCTCAAACAAATATCATAATATTAGGTACCTATACTGGCATAAGGATTTCGAGCATTTTTCTGATAAAGCAATAAATCATCGCATTGTATTCATAGACAGCAACCGCAAAGAGCGGTCATCGACGAAATTCAATCCACGTTCGCACACCAGCTCCACCACTGACGACCTTGCATTATTACCGCAAGGCCGTTGCCCACAAAACTCTTCTTACCGTAGTAAAACTGATTTACTTGCCGATTTACCGTGTTTATATTTTGTTTAGCAGTTAAATCGTGCTCGAGCGCCGCAGATGAATGTTGGCATGAACTCGCGGCTGTTAGGTCTTAGTTCTAATCCATTGTTGTAGTTTGTTCTCTGGCGCTAGTTGGTGTGGTGTTCACTTGTTTGGCCTTTGATTTTGCGGGCATCGGAAACTTTTGTTTTATAAGGTTTTCTGGAGGAAAAGTGAAAGTGATTCCTGTATGCGAGGGATAAGTTCGAGAGAAATCCTGCCAGAAGGCGACAAGAATGGTTGAGATTGTGACGAGCCAGTAAGTTTTTTGAGCAAATCATATTGAAATTGTGGAAAAAACTGGAAAATAGCGGTTTTTGTTCCATTTCTAGTAAAAAATCGCTACATAGCCACTTGCTTCAGAGACCAAAGTTGTGGTTTTTGTTGATCAGTGGAGTCTTTCAGGAGGTTCAGATAGTTATCATGAAACGTGCATTTGTTTCAAGGAACGAACAGTATTTTTCTCGTCCACCACATACTCCTACGAATGCGTATAAGGGCCACGGGATTTTTTTTGTAAATCCCTACTTCTATATCTCGGGATCTCGAAATCTCGACTTCTATCTCAAATTGAATATTGAAAAAGATCTTGGAAAATTCAAAGACTGGTTCGACAGTAGATTACTTTCGATTAACTGCGAAAAAACTATATACTTACCCTTTAGTAGTCATGAAACATATTTGCCAAAATACAGATTAAATATCCAACGAAATTTTTCAATTAAACCTGCAGAAAAGATAAAATACTTGGGTACCTATATACATTGACAATTATTCACGATGGAACCACCATATGGAATATTTAACAAAAAAACTTCGTAGTATAAGTAATATTTCGTTTCAAACAAGTTGGACAATTTTTGAGCTTCACGTGCAAAACAATACTGTACCACAGTTTGGTTGAGTCACACCTTAATTATGGCATTATTGGCTGGGAAGGAGTATCAAGAAACTACCTACATGCCCTCGAAATCTCTCATAAACGATTTCTCCGAATGACCCTCAACAAACCTTTAAGATATCCAAGCTCTCTACTCTATACTGAAACACAAATATTGGATATTAGACAATTGTATATTATTCAGATAGAATGCTAGCAATATAAAAATAAAAAAGAACTTTCCACCCAAAACCATGGATACGCGACAAGATCGAACAATCAGTGTTATTGTTTACCAATAGTTTCTAAAACAGTGGGTCAAAAATGTTACTCCTACTTGGCACCAAAATTATTCAGGCAACTACCACAAAAAATGATCGATGAAACTTCCTTCAAACGCTTTAAAACCCAACTCATATCATTTATTAAAATAACAGACGAAACAATAATACATAAAATGATAGATGGCTGAATGAATACAGAGAAAGGCTCAACTTCAAATGAGTATAGAAAAAACAAAAAAAATTATCTGAGACGTGTTTATATATTTTAAACGCTGTTATGTATTATTTAATTTAAATTATTTATATTCTTTTTGAAACTTGCTTCTATCGGGGATTCGGTCTGGGAAAAGAAGTATACTCTTTTTTGCTACCCGAGCTTTCGAAAATTTTTATTTGTTGTGTTGCGATTATGATGGGAAATCCGACGTGAACTCTATTTTATCGAGTATTAGAATTCTTTACAGTATCCCACACGGTTCTACTGCGTGTCTTTAGTTGCTTATGGACAATATCAACCATGGATATCGATATTCTGAAGAGTGGGCTACACTGCGAAAAAAATTTCCGCTCCCACTAGCGGCAATTTAATTACCGCCCGTTTTAACGAGAATTTACCATCGAGTGGAATTTTGCATACCACGTGTTATATCACCTTGGATATTTACTCTGAATAACTCTGTGCACTTCTTCGATGTAACTTTACGTTGTGACATAATTTTACGATGGAACTTTACATTGTTATATTACTTCACAACAAAAATTTGCATTAGAGTTTTACATTGTAATATTACGGTTTGATTCTCTAACGTGAATAATTTGCAGTGGAATTTTACATTGTAATATTACGGTTTGATTTTCTAACTTGAAAAATACCCTTCGATGTGAATTTGCTATGGAATTTCATAATGTGGGATTACATTATCATGAATTTATACATTTAGGTCCTAAAGTAACGGATAAGTTCATTTTCTGCCTTATTAGCTATAATATTCAAGAAGAACCCTGAAATACATCGATTCATGTTTTCAAAAAGACACTCTGTGACATAAAAAAATGCCCCTCTTCCACCCTCCTCAAAGTGACAGTCACCCCATCAATTTTTTATAATGAAATAGGGGGTCAAGTGATACCTCGTTTAGAAGGGTATTCAATTGTCTATACAGCCATTTGTTTGTTGATGTCAAATGATCAGTCCTTCAAAAATTTTCGTGTCAAGTTTTTCGTTTTCTATTTTTCCATTTTAATTATGTACCTTCAACATCGAAGAAAACCTCACATTGCACAGTATGTTATACCTTTTTTAACTTTATACATGTGTTCATATAATTATATTGTAGCCCTCGATAAAGCAAATAAAAATTTGCGAAAGCTCGGGTAGCAAAAAAGAGTATATTTCTTTTCCCAGACCGAATCCCCGATAGAAGCAAGTTTCTTTAAGATAAGACGGTCGATATAATTTCCTCTATATTCTTTTCAATATGCCTAACCCGCATATATTCACCATGCACATGCAAGTATAAAACTTCTGGGGATGTTGTAAATATTTATTCTTTTTGTATTTCTTTTGAGTGTGTATCATTGTATTGTTATATTTATGAATAAATGTTATTATTATTATCTCGATATTCCGACTTCTATCCCGGAATCTCGAGATTCCGACATCATCAATCCTTAATGAACCAGTTCCACATTTGTTCTCAGATTTTGTTTTCAATTTATATGGGTAGGAAAAACAATATGGGTATTTATATTCCAATTGTACAGTTACATCTCAGCAAACACAAATACATGTCTGATACATAACCAATACATTTTCTTGTTCACATCCGATGTTGCAGATATAATTTGTACAGTTATTGTATCTTGCATCTCCACCTCCTTGGATACGTCTGACATATGGTTAGTGTTTTCAAAGTTACATTTAATCCATTGATCAGAAACAATATCATTAACGAATTTGAATTCAACTGGTATTCACTGAGAAAACACCATGTTTACAAACACCGAATTTATACGGCTGTTATGATCAACGCTCAATAATTCTTCAAATGCCTTATTATGTCTTCCGAAGAGTTGGATGGAAACAAATTCAACATGGCCTGAACATACATGATAAGTAATATAGGTACCTACTTACCTCCAGAACTTTCAAGATTAGCATGCCTCTATTTTTGAACTTCTCGTAATTGCCGGTCGACTTTGAATTCATATGACAAGAACTTGTTGAGTTCTCCTGAACCAAGTATTAAACACCTGCTGTGGAAAAATTTTAATTGGACATAACTAATATTCCAACACAGTCTCTGCAGTGGATGAAATTTGTCACCTGCTGGTGAAGGCATATATTAGGTAAAGATCTCAATGTTCACACTAAGATCAATGTTATCAACAATACCTATATATGAGCATATCTGGAATTTCTGAAAAACTGTTTTATTATTTCTGAAATACCTGCCTTTTCTGGATTGTTCCACAGTTAAAGTAGAACCATAACTATAAGAAGGTCGTAAATCACCAACCACTTAAGGTATCAACAGGCTGTCAAGCAGTCGATTCTACACAGAGTTGTACCCGACTTGTACCTGCCCTAACCATCAAATTTTAGGTATAATGATATTCGGTTAAAGAGCCCACTATTAGTAAAATGCCAAACGATTTTATGAGATACTTCAATCCGGACCTGGGAATCTTTTAAGGCACACACAGTTTTACTTCTTATCTATATTTCGAACAATAGGTAATAATGAGGGTCGTCGGCTACTATTGATTTACGACCTTCTTAGAGTTATAGTTCTACTATACATCTTTTTTTTACATCCATCATTTTAAATTAAATCAGGAAATAATTTCGAATAGTTAGAAGACGTGTCAAAGACCAAAGCAAATATACATTTCATTTAAGTAGGTACCTGAGAAAAACGTAAGTGGCACATGCGATTTTGTTTCTTCAACCTTTATGTATAATCAATTTCTTCATGGCTTTTAAGGCATTACTTATATACACGTTGTGTTTCTTGCTATGTTACCTTTTATACAAAAAAAGATATATTTTAGGAAATACAAAAGTTACATAGGTAGCTGATATTTTGCAAGAAAATGTTACCTCTGAAACCCAAACTAGCTCCATTTGCGATACGGCAGACATATGTGTGTTTGCTGGGATCTTAGGAAAAAAATCTAATAATAGAAAAAACTTAAAAACAAAACAATACAAATTCAATACTAATAATGATATTGATCATAATATTGAATAATGATTAAGAAATGATGACTACTCGACAAATTCATAATCCTTTTGCACAGAAAAATATCTTGCTACTCAATAATCATACTTCCTAAAGTTGTTTTCTTAGAATTTTTTCAATTGCATAGCAGACATAGGCTTCAGTACCTCAGTGATTAAATTGTGTAAAATAGCGTTATTTGATATGAGAAGGACTTTTTAAACTATTCTGTTTGGTGAGAGGGTGGTGTAAGTCTTCCTCTATACCGATTAGTAAGGGTATCTACATCCGAACGATTGGATTTTTTTATACAAATATCGAGAAAATATATCAACGACAATTCTATGATAGAGACACACTATATGTAATAATTACCATTTTGACATATTCAGCCAACTGGTCTTCCGTAATTTGTAGGAAATACTCCTTCCACTTCTTGTGCCGCGAATCAAATGAAGGCAGTTATTTTGAACTACTTTTATACATCTTTTGTCTTCCGAATATATAAATAGACAAAAAACTGCAGTATCAAAATAGAAACTTGATAGGACCAGGGAATCACATAGAATGTTCTTGTTTAGGTATTGTCTATTTGCGTATACTATTATTATTACATTCATATTCTTGTAGACAAAGCTAATATTTGTTCACATGACGTTTGAATATTAAATGCGAATACATAATTTGGCCTGAATTTTTTGAAGCAGTTGAATTGCCGTGTTCTTTTCCGAGGGATGAATGGAAATATGTAATTGTGTATCAGCACCTTAGAATGAGATACTGCATTCTTGAAAGGACAGGGCACAAAACCCTATGGAGATGTTTGGTTCAAGGCCCAACACAATTTTGACAAGTTATAAGAGGATCTGATGAGTAGGAGAACCCCTAGAGGGTGGCAAAGTTGAATCATTCAAAATGATTCGGTATTTTTATCGCAAAAATTTTAACAAATCGAAGATCAGTTATATTCACGTGTATACAGCCAAAACTCGATATAATAGGCGTGTTCTTTTTACCAAGAATCTCAGCTCATTTCAGATGTCAGTATTCTTTTTATTTATCTCAAATTGAGAGCAAGTGAGATTTTTACCCCCCTCCCTTGCCGATCGAGCACACGCTGGATAGAAATATCATTCTTAGATTTTTGTTCATTTTTCGACTGTTTTGATGTAGTGTTTTTGGTCAAATGAGATTATTTCTCAAAATCTCATATCACATCATCTCATATTGAGATGAGTTAATAGTTATTTATGCAACAAGTGCAAAAAGTGAATGTTTATTGCACTCGACGTGAAATTGTCCGACGAGGCCGTTAGGCCGAGTTGGACAACACGTCGAGTGCAATAAACAATTTTTGCACGAGTTGCATACAACATTTTTTCTACGTTCATGCAAAAAGCAAAAAATGATTTATTGAGGTGCGGCACTAGGTGTAGGAAAATGAAAAGCGCAACTTGAATACTTTATTATTAATATCGATTTGCATTGAAACAGAAACTAATACGTTACGAACAATTTAACTCAAACTTTATTTTTACCCTCAATGTTGAAAGTGAATGAACAATTGGTGCAATTTTCAATATGAATATTTCGTAGTGAAGTACCTATTGCCAATCTCACAGAATATCTGCTAAATATGTAGTAGGTTTAAACGTTTATGTTTGTCATGATGACAGCACGTTGAAGTAGAATGACAGATGAGTGCAATAAAAACTTTATTGCACTAGTGCAATAAAGAACTTCTTTTTCCACTGAATATAGTTCAATAAAGTTTTGCTTTTTGCATGAATGTAGAAAAAATATAAAAGAACACTCCTAATGATCACCTATTTACAAGTAGTGAAGGGGGTGAAATAATGAAAAAATTAAAAAATGTTCGAAATCAAAGTGCTCATTACATTGCGTTATTAAACAAGAATGGAAATATAACACACTACTATCTTGTTTTCAGAGTTTCCGAAGCATATTAAAATAAATAACTATTAAATAATATCAACAATGAACATTTCACTGGGAAAAAAAGAACATCATGTCAAAACATCTCTAAGTATCACAAAAACCAGACAACGAAATATATCTTACCACGTTCCAAAAATCTTTAATTTTCTGCCAACTAAACAAAAAATTAATATAATGAATAAATATTCACGACAAAAATTGAAAAAAATAACCAGAAACTACCTACGTTCTCAACTTGAATCTAGATCTGGTTCGCTGCCTCATTGATAATATTAGACTTTTTGAATCTTCATGTTATATTATATGGTTCATTATCGTTTGTCAATTCTAATACTTAACAAATTGTTTGTTTACTATTCTTGTTAATTGTTATCTCTCCTAGTTATTATATAAAATGACAATGAAATGAAATAGTTACATAAGTATTTATTGTAAGTAAGAATATTGTAGTGGATGATAGCTCTTGAAGAACCCTAAACATAACTTATGGAGATTTGTCAATAAATTAACAAAACTCACTTCTCACAATGTTTTGTAAATATAAAAAATCTGCTGACAATTGTTTCAACACACATTTGTTTCTTGAATACTGGGCAATTAGGTAAAAGTGCAGGTATAAAATGGCATATTAATAGATTGAAATAATTATATGGATTATAATCACCAGGGAGCAGTTGGGTTGCTACTAACGAGATAGTTAATTGTTGGAAAATCATACAGGTCTACCTGTTCAATCAAAACTAAATTGCTATTGTTCCTAGGTGTTTTTTGATTCCTACAGATTCTTATATGTTTCAATTCAAGCCTTTAGGTTGAATACGCAATTTTTTTGGATTCTGCGTGAAGTAATGGTTATTGTCGATGAGGTGGTTGGCATAGTTTGAATCTTTGATTGAAACTACGGCCTGTCTGGCCTATATAAAGTGCATTGCAATCCTCAAACTCAAGTCTGTAAATCCTGGATTTGTTGAATTTATTCCGTATAGGCTTTGCATTATTGATAAATGAATGTAAGTAGGTTGTTATTGGTTTTAAACGAAACAATTACATTCCGTATGGTGGCCGAGATATGTTAGACATGCAAAGCGTTGATCGGATTTTCCTTTGACCTGGGGGTATATTCAATACAAATTTTTCTTGTTTTGTTTTTGTTTCAGCAGTCTATCTATGATAGATGTTTCATATCCATTATTTACGGCAGTCTGTTTGATTCCATTTAATTCACACTTAAAATCTGATTCACTCTGAGGTATATTTACCAGTCTATGAATCATAACTTGATATGCTGTAGTATGTGTAACCACTATATGCCCTCAGCCCCCCACAATCACAGAAAGTAGCAGCATATTATTCTATGATTCAAAGACTGGTAAATATACTTCAAAGTGAATCAGCAAGGGATAGAAATACCTACAAACTGGATATTAGGAGTAATGATGAACTAATCCCAACAACAGTATTCACAAAAAATGTAGGTCTCTCTATGTATTCCTCACTCAAGTATAATGAGCACATCAACTGTTTTATGAAGCGGATATTTTGTAACTTGAAATTGATTTACCTACTCTTTAATTAGTACTCTCTCATCTAAACTACGGAAACATCATTTACGGTCAAATTTCAAAGATAAATATCCGACGCCTCCAACTCATACAGAACTCTTGTGTCCTATTGATATGTGGATTGAAGAGATTAGATCACATCTCAGAATATCTGAAAGATATTGGTTGGCTTTGCATACAAAAAAGGATTACGTTACACCCCTGTAGTTAGTATCATAAAATAATACAAATTAGAAGACCGGCATATCTTTACAATAAAATCACCATTCTAAGAGATGTTCATCACCTCAATGTGCGGTTTAAGTCACGCTTAACTCCTTTTCTGCATACACAGCTCTCTGAGCTACCACTATTTAAAGAAACACTCAAAAATATACTTTCCACAGACTCAATAAACTTTGACATATAAATATATTATCACCTTTAAATATCAGGCAGTCATCCTAATTCAAAATTTATATATCATTAGTTTATAGTATGTTATTAACATGCACATATTTTCTTTTCCTTACCTTTTCAATTAAACTTTTTTGTTCAAATTATCAGTTATAGAATTAGTTAAATGAGTCTATATTTTACTACTATCACAACATGTGACAGTATTGGTTCAGTGGAAGAAAATTCGTACTCGGACTACCCAGGTATTCGAGTAAGCGTCAACTCTGATATTTGACTACCAATGTTAATAGTTATTTAATCAACTAGTGTATTAATGAAGCCGATTAATTATCGAGATTTTTTAACGCGTGAGAGAAGCGAGCGTGTTAATTGTCGAGATCATTAATCGCATTTTAATAAGAGTTGATTACAATATTTTTCCGTTTACCTCACTCTTGTTAAAATGAAGGAATTTTGATTTTTTTTCTGACAATAAAGTTAAATATGCTACTTTAGCAGTTTACGGAACATCTGGCAACATAAATTTATCGTCAATATCCATTTGAACCATTAATGACAAATCGACCATTAATACGGCTCATTGGAAACATGGAATCTTCCGTTGTTATTGGAGTAGAACTCTGTAAATTTCAGGATCGGTAGAAATACTAGCGATGAGTCTAAATCTTGCCTAGGGTTGATCTGAGCGACATACGCTGCTCGCCAGGTGCGCGATGGACTCACCTAGTTTTGCGAAAAATTATATTAAGGGACAATATAGGCTCAAAGTACCAACGGTTTCGGAATTAGGACATCAATTTTACCACCAATACAGATTTTCGCTGAAAAAGCCAATTTGTCTCACTTCTCATAGAAACACCCCCGTCTTTCCTAGCTCTCACAAGTCTCTCGAAGACTTCTGAGGGTTACGCCTAGGGGTGCAACAGTTTGACGGAAATAACAACAATAACAATAATTGTTCTCCTTTCCTTTAAATTATTAATTTTCAAAAAAATTGTTGTTAAAGTATACAAAGAAAAACAAAGTTTGATCCTCTCTAAATTGGGCAATATTGATTCCCAAACTTTTACCATGAGGATATTTTCATATTCAGTTGATTCATTATGCCATGTCAGAAAATCATTGGGAAAATACAATAATCCAGTCTTGGAAAAATATCCAAAATTAGAGAAATTATCAACCAACGGATATATTGAGCCGTGGCATTAGGATGGTAACTTTTTATTTGAAATACCTGACCGACATTGTACTGAAATTGTATGACATTTCACATTAGTAAAAAATTATCGCGACGTTATTTTGGACACATGTCCTTACATTTTTACTTCCTTTTTGAAAGTCTCGAACGAAACCACGAGCAAATGAATCATAATCCCAATTTTATTTAACGAGTAACATATTTTCATGGCTCATTACTAATCTGTAATAGGCATAGTAAGGTCAGATGCAACTAAAAGTAATTCCTATCAAAAGATCCATTCATTCACACCGTTTTCAATGTTAAACCTTTCTCGAAACCTTGCAAGTCAACAGTTCGAACCGGCAACATATCTTCCTACATTACTTCTAAGAATAGAACGTGTGGAATTGGCCATAAACTAAGAAAAAAATCCGGATAAACGATTATAGCACGTTTATCTATGTTTGTGTGGGAGGAATCTTTTCATCTGTCCATCTACCCCACCCAATTTCCACAAATGGATGAAACTAGAAGAAGTAATAATAAAGGAAGGAAGTATCAGTTGTAATACACAAGCAAAGGCAACTAAATCCGAATCTCTCTGGAACGATTACAAAATAGTCAGAAATCATGTAACCCAATTAATTAGACAAGAAAGTAAGAAATACTATTCAGAACAAATTGATGAAAATAAAAATGATCCCAGCGTTGTGGAAATCACTAATAGAATCGGTAGGTGAAAAAAGAAATCTAAATAGAAAACAAATTATATTTTATCTGACAAGGAAATTTCAAACGCTTTCAATTACATTTTCATCAGTAACATAAATAATATTGTTGAAAACATCACTTCAATTACCGTATTCGATAATACAATAATAAGTTTCCATTTCTATTATTCAAAAACATCACTATGCATGAACTGAAGAATATTGTTTCCTTATCATTTATCAACTTTTCATCACAGATCATTATTTCTATAGTTCATGTTCCATGTCAAAAATTCATTGTCATTGTCAATTTGTGACACAATGTCAAACTTAATTAATTTAGCTAGACGTTCGATTTCAGTTTCAGCAGACATGTTTTGCTAGAAACTATATCCAGGTCAATCCTGGAATAATTAATTTTTGAAATATTAATCATATGATGTCCTAAAATTTTAGTCATATACATGGTCCATTGGACACATGAAATTTTTATGGTATGGCTCTTGTACACCTGACGAGTAAGTAACCTAAAAACTTTTCATTTTTCTAAATTTTCCAATTATCAATTTCCTGAAATTTACTTTAAATTTACTTACTCACAGGTACGCACTAATGATGACTTTATAGTCGAAAGCGCTTTGCTACAATTTTATAAATAAATTTCTGCACGAAATACAAAAATTTTCTTTCTTCAATTACAATACTATAAGGCAAGCAGCAGATGATTTTCATATAAATTCTGAAAATGTCTAGTCTTGTTCAACAATTTGCTTTGTGGAATGAAAAGAAGTATATCCTCGAGTAAGCACTAGATAGTTTTGAAAACTCGTGTGTTATTCGTGAAAGAAAATTATTAATGGAGGAAGGGGAAAATTGTAAATTGACCAGTGATAGCAATTTATTTATTTGTTTTCTTATTCTAAAATATAACGTTGATTGTATGAGTTCTATGTTTTTATTTATTTTGTATTTATTGACATTTTGTACTCTGTGTAAATGGAATATATATATATATATATATATATATATATATATATATATATATATATATATATATATATATATATATATATATATATATATATAGAGAAAATGGAAATTGAATTGCCGCCAACATAATTCTTTATACTGATTCACATACACCAAAACCCCTTTTACACATATCAGGTATAATGATAATAATGAACATATTTGCTCGTACCTAAAGCATAGCCTACACGGTTGAGGAACTAACTAAAATGCTCTGTGACTTCCTGAAGTGCCATACTAATTTCTCGAAACCGAAATTCTGTTGTATGATGAGTATTTCTTGCCGTACTAACAGTAAAAGCATAGTCGACATCAGTAGTTGTGGCTGTAGGTACATGCGTATTTGATGCAGAACGTTTTGATTACCCAAAAACCGCAATTAACTGCATCAGCTCGTTGGAGGTTATTGCCTTTTAATATTGAGAGAGAAAGTACTGACAGCAGGTATATCTACCAAATCCAGTATCAGTATATTCATGATTTCAATAGGAAATGAAAAGAGAATTGAATTCTCTTTATTAATTTTTGAATTTTGTTGAGAATTTTTTTCCCTATTTCGATTTATATGTCTTTCAAAATTTTCAAGTTGATGTGCCCCCCGCGCCATCTGTCGAGTAATTGCAATGATTCTTCTCTCAAAAAGTAGTACCGGTAATTCCCTTCAAAATATTTTTGGGTTCATTATTCCACATCAAACCGTTCAAATTTATCGAGGTATGAGTAGTATTCAGATCCGCATTCATATTTAAAACTTAAAAAAAATTGGATGATTGTAAAGAGAATGGAATTCTCTTTTTAACGATGTGACACTTGACCCCCATGCCATTTAAATTTTTTGAGTCGATGTGCCCCCCGCGCCCCCTGTCGAGCATTCACCAAATTTTTTATATCAAAAAGTAGTATCGGTGAAACCAACCCGCCAAACGGTTTTTTTTTCATGTTTGTATTTCGAACCGTTCAAAAGTTAACAGGTGGGGGGACTAAAAAAAGCCGCACTGTATAGCTATTAAAATATTGAAATTGAAACAACGGAATGACTGGCTAAAAATCTTCGTATCTTTCCGGCTCATAATAATACAAATAATAGAAATAAGCATGTCGGGGCGTGGTTAGAGCGTCCGACTCTGAGTCGATAGGTCCGGAGTTCGAACCCTGGTTGGGCTGGGATTATTTAATTTAACCGAATAAATTATTAAAATCTCGTGGCTCGTCTAGAGTGAGTCCTGCACGATTCACTGCTAAGGTGGCGTACGGAGTTAGTTACAAGGCCTACCAGAACACATGGCTAATGACCATAGCAGTCGATGCCAAAGCACCAAAGAAACAAAATAGAAATAAGCATATCCTTGTAATTCCTAAACATTCGTCCTCCGTTTTCAAATGCAGCTTCTCCTACAATGCCTCTTCATTATATAACAATCTTCCCAGTGCAGAGCCGCTTTCCAATTGACCCGGTGGGTAAGCTCCGGGTAACTCCGAGGAGCTCCTGAAGTGATCTCACAGACCACGAAAGAATATGTTCCTATTAAATAACATGCATTCCTATCAGTTGAACTGATCCTGAAGTGATTTCAGGGGTAACAAGCTCTCAATTGGAAAGCGCCTCAGAGTTCAGACATTGTACAATTTATGGCTTTAAGAAAAGGCTGAACGCTATCTATTAGATATTTACCGTAGTTCTCACAGCCGATTAGATTTAGTTTAAGGAATATAATGATGGTAATTAACATTTTATGAATATTATACAGAGTGACCCATTTGAAAGCGGTGCAAAATTTTAAAATCGTTATTTATTATTCGATTCAAATTTTCTTTTTTTTTTTCAATGGATAGAGCATCCATAGTTCAAAAATTTTATCGGAAACTTTTTTTTAAAGAAATCTGAGTACGCCACTGGATTTGCAATAATTTCAAATGAGTGTGACCAAAATTTCATGAAAAACATTGATCCCTAACAGCCCTATAGCATAATTATTTAAATTACGTTATCGAAATATTTCGGATACTCGTTCTGTATATCACACGTCTCTGTTTCCTCTGAACACGCCTCAGATACAGATTCATATTAAAAAAAACTAATTTTTATTAGAAGAGTTTGAAACTGATATTGCTGAATTTTTGGCTTTGAGAAAAATTCAAAAAAGTCCTTGTCATATATCGAATTTCATTTCAAAGTTATGGCGGCATAATAGAGCTATTGAAGCTCTTTTCTTCAGAAAATAAAAAGTTTAAATCGGACAACAATAATTAAAAAAGTTACAGTGGTACCTCGCGTTTAAATGAATCACTCTGTATAATTACAGAAATTATTTTTCAGAATTGAGTTGAAAACAGCAAATTGCTGACACTTCGTCCAGGCTATTTGAATAAATGATGTATTATTATTATTTCTCGTCAGGAATATTCCAGTCAGGCCCTGTTTTCGAAGCTCCGGCACATCCGGAGGGCACGCTGTTGACGTTTACCCCAAAAACCACTTTCCACTTCCCTATTATTATTTAGTTTGAATTGAAATTCTCCACTCGGGCCCTATCTCAGAAGCTCCGACACATTCGGGGGCGCACTGGCCTCATCAATACCCCAATAACCAGTCCCCAAACTATGAAGTAAGCAGCTAGTGGGTTCAGGTATCGTGTGCCCTGCGCAGACGTAATGAAATAAGGATGACAAACTTCTGCGTTCTTCCGGCTGTGATTTCTGACATCTTGCGACATGCCCGTATGATTTGCAGGTTCGGGAGTAGCGAATTCATCACACCGCCAAGGGGTCCTATCATCAAAACCATTATTACATGCTCTGCATCTGGGAACTCTAACCCCATCACGCGATTACGGTATACCAGGGTGTTGAAGACATCATCCTGGCAGGCCATTATGGATCCCTCGATCTCCGATTTTAGTTCACTTGTTGTTGTTTTACATGTTCTTAAAGAAGACACCATGCATTGGCTTATCCTTATGAAGCTGTAGGATGTGAGCTTTTTGCCGAACGGGTATCAACTCGGTGACAGAGTTTATAGGGTTAACCCGTTCAGTGTCGAATACGAGACCAAGTTCATCGGCTGCCTTAAAAATAAATGCTTCAATCCCTGCTCTTTCATGGTCACGGACCATGCAGAGAAAGGGATCGGAACTCCTCATGACTTAACAGGCTCCATCCAATACCAGTCTATTATGCAGACACTTCAAACTCAAAAGTCCACGGCCTCCTGTTGTCTGGAGAAGTATAACCGTGGAACGGGCAATTTAGGCTGCAAGTTCCTATGAAGATGCATCATTTTGCGAGTTGTCGAGTTGTTGTAGCTCTTCTTGAGTCTATTTCACCATTCCAAAGGAGTATAGCAGGATCGGAGTGGCTAGCATATTGTCAAGCATATAAAATAATCATAAAATTAGTCAAATCTATTCAAGCAAAGGCAAAGTTTGAGGATCTCTCAACCTCAACTTCTAAATTTTAAAATTGAAACACTTAGTATTCATAATTCCATAGCTTAAAATTCAATTTCGTAGACATTAAAAATTGATACAAGTACCGGATACAGAAATATAAACCAGCTCGAAATTCACAAACTTCCACTTTTACGCGGTACAGCGACCCGACGAATATGCAAGCTCTTCATAATGTTTCCTCATAAACGTACCTATTGGGCAGGTCAAGATGCATTTCATTCATTATCAGTTATTTTAGTCACTCATCAACTGAGTTGAAGTCACCTCAAAATTAATTATTATTTAAAATGACGTCATGCATCTTCCTATCTATGGATCTACTGGTTGCCAGTAAGTTATATTTATATATGTTTATAATTAATTTGTTCAGTTTTTTACCTGCTTTTGTAGCAGCTTCGTTCTTTTATTTCATTTTGTGTTACAATAAATATTAATTTCTTTTAAAATGAGTTCTTTCATTATTTGGATGAATGTGGGTTTGGTGAAATCCAGATCTGTCGGAGTTTAAGCAGCGGAGACAGTTTTCAACTGAGGTCACCTCTAACTGCTAATTAATATAATAAAAAATGTCAGTGTTATCCTCGTATATAAATTTTCTTGTTTTCTGTATGCATTAGTGTTGTAAATCCTTACACCAAACATTATCTATCATTCACATTAAAGTATATTGTGCAACCAGTATGGAAATAAGAACTTTTCGCTCGAGTTGGACTCTATACTTTTTCGACGACCGACCTGAAAAACGAATACTAAGAGATTTTACTCACGGAACATTAACAAGTTAATTAAATTTTTCACGACCTCGATTATACCTACCTACACATAATTTTTACAGAAAAACCTAACAATGAAACAAGGTCTCCTGCCGTACCAGGACGGTGCTAATTGCCATAATCCTATATAATAGGAATAATTGGGTCGAAAATCCATCAGAAAATAACTACTTTCCTGGCTAATTCAACGTTCGTCGTGGTATTAGCCAGGAAAGTAGTTGTTTTCTGATGGATTTTCGACCTAATTATTCCTATCGTATAGGATTATGGCAATGAGCACCGTCCTGGTAAAGCAGGACACCTTGTTTCATTGTTGACAAGCGCTTATTGTGAACAATGCAGATTTCTTTATTTAGAAAAACCTAATTTTTGGATGAAGTGTGCTTTATGCTACTATACTATCAAATGAATTAACTAAAGAAGCATATTAGAAAGATATTATCACACAAAGGGAACTATATTTAAACATTTGACAATATTTAGGAACATTGGTCTGTCTGGGAACAATTTTATTTAATATTTCATTTCACACTAGTGCACAAGTGCGAAATATTTTACTTTGCACTAGTGCTAAAATTAGTCTTTCTGTAAAAAATTTAAGTAGGTCCTATTATTCACACTAGTTGCACAATGTGGACACCTACTATTCTATGTTATAATTTCAAGATTAACAAGAAATGTTAATACGTTGTCGAAACGTGTTTTTGGTTATGACAAATACACGTGACTTGCATAACGGAAGAAAATATATATCTTTCTCACACCCGCGTTGAAAACTATTACAATTGAATAGTTCTATGTAAATTATTCATTTATTCCTTGCGTAAGTTAATTGGCGTTAAACAACGACCTTAACATTCACTTGGCAAAAACATTATGCACAGTTATATAGAAAGATTATTATGAAACAACTTAATTCTCAATTTATATGAGAGATAATAGGTCTACTTCGGATTGATGTCGGACACAGGAAGGAAAAAACAACTTTTTCTTTATTTCAGAGGACTAGATACATTTTTTTCTTCTTTACATTCCATTGGATATGTGTGTAGGAAGAAAACAATTATAATTGTCTTGTGCAGTAATAGTATATTGTGCAACAAGTGAGAAAAAGTACTTTCCACACATGTTTCACACTATGCTTTTCCTACAACTGCAAAAATTTAAAAAATACAAGTAATATACCTCAATATTTATTTTTTCCTACAACTGCACAACTACAATAACATTAAAGTATGACAGATAAATAATTTTTTCGTATGCCAATTCATACTTTTTTTATAAATTTCCGGCAACAAATCCAACGTTACTTTTGCAGCTTTTTCCAATATCTCCGGTGGAGTATTATTATCAAAATCGTCACCATTGTCAGTATCCATATTATTTATTATGAGTAAGTATGTCTTATTGAAATAATATTCAATAGAAATTGCGATTTTTATGAAAGCACGAATGAAAACTATCTGAAGAGTTTAAAAAACTTCTATAATCTGACAGTTCTGATAACTATCTAAAAATGAACAGCAGCCAACTACCTAGCCAACTAGTTTTTGTCGATTTTTGTTGATTGTGGGCAAAGTGCCGTGAGAAAAAATTATTCTCACAGTATGAGCATACATCGTTTTGAAATTAAGTAAGCTATGAGAAATACGCCACTTTTCATAGCAGTTGTAGGAAAAAGAAATTCTTTTTTTAATTTCACAATTCCTTCTCTATTATTTTTTTGAATATTAGTTCACCAATGTCAACAAATCATGCAGTGCGGTCCACAGGTATGGAGTACATTAATTTTTAGTGTTATTATGTATTTATTTAAAAAAACCTGAAACAGATCGATTTCTAATCTCAATTCGACAATTTCCAGTATATTATAGACAATATTACCCCTTCTTGCACCCTGAATTATGAGCACCCCATAAAAAGTAATCGAGATGAGTCAAGTCGGGGGATCTAGGAGGCCATTCAATCGTTCCACGTCCTCCAATTCACCTATTGTCATAAACTTCGTTCAAAATATAATCTCTAACAATACGTTTGTAGTGCGGTGTAGCTCTGTCTTGTTGGTACCAAATTGATCTATACAGGGCAATTCAAATTCGACCCCCACCATTGGGATCTCCTAAACTACAGAAGATACGTACGTCGAAGCTTAAATTGGGGCAAAGTTGCGTATTCTGGTGCTTAACAAAATACTGTTTTGAAACTTGGAAAATTCCGAGTATTTCCGGAAATATCAGGAAAAAACTGAAAATCGGAATTTTCGTTTTTCTTTTTTTTATCGTTATTTGACAACATAGCTCAAAACCAAAAGTACATTTTCATTGATACTTTTTTTCAGCTACGTGTAGCATGTTCAGATTTACTATCCGACGTTTCGTCTTCTGGCATTCATCATCAACTTTTTTTTCTGTTATGGGCGCCATATTGTGTTTTACACAGAAAAATAGTGATTCTCATTCTGATTTCATTGATGTATAATTTGTTATGATTTGCACTTCTGAAACCACTCATATTAAAAAAAAAACTTCATCTGAGATGGTCATGAGTCCATTGAAAAATTTTGTTTAATAAACACTAGTTGTCAGAACTCATTAAACATCATAAGTTTGCACAAATACGAAAAGTATAAAGAACGAGCATTGACAACACCACAAATCATTGTGACAGTTCTCATGCAACAAAAGTGATCTCGAGATTTGAGGTTGATATTTGTTTTTATTTACATTCAACATTTAACTGATACATTCATTATTACTGTAGTGAGGAGTTATTATGACCGATCTGGTGTTAATTCATTTGTGAATTAAATATGGAAAGGCTTCGTGAAGGGAAGTTCGGATAATTTACCGAGGGTAGATTATGAGATGATTGACAAATATGAATTTATTTTTTGCTATGACTAAAATTTAAAATCGTTCCTTGAACGCTGCTTGAATACAGTAATATTCAGTTGGAAATGTTCTTCACAAAAACATAATTATATTTCCGCTTTTTACACAAGGTTTATTCATTGCTTCGAACCACATTTTACAATGCGCTTCATATTTAGGAGCATAAAAAATTGTTTATTAGAATATTCACTGGTGTTCAGACAACCGGGTATGAAGCACCTTTTCGACATGTTCACAGTTATTGCAGGGATACCAGATACAGGAATTGAAGAAAAAATTTAGCACAAACAACAAAAACATTTCAAAACTTTGAAAACCGCATTAACCTCAAAAACGAAATCAAGTAGGGCCTGTTCGTTTGCAGCATACATATTTGATGGAACTGCTCTACTTATATTAAATATTGAAGTAGGTAAACAAGTTAAACAGAGACAAACGATTCTTATTGATGCTCCGTGAATCAGACGAACGAACCCATCTGCTATCAAATGACAACTGCCATACGACACAATCCATTTTAATGAGAATTTAAGATTCCATGGTGCACAAGTTTTACAACGTTGCCAAGTATAGTTTTGATGAACGTGACGTCATGAAACCACTTTTCTTCTGATTATAGAGAAAGTAGCGGTCAGAAAAAATAAATAAAAAATCCCTAGTGATATTAAGCGTATGCACTTTATAATTACAGTGTTCTCTCATATGTCGTGGAAAGGTCCATTGTAGAAATGAAAAGTAATATTATAATTATTACAATTAGTAAATTGTAATGGACTTTGCAAACAGATGTCTCTCTGTTATTTGCACACTATGTACAGTAGTAAACTCGATGTCAGTTTCTCGAAGAGGCGGAGTGACGGCTTTCGAAGTACTGCTGATGGCACCCATAATTTTATTAACAATATTTAACCTGTTAGTAGCAGAATCGTCAATTTATTCTTCTGCGACTTTGGACTTTCCAACCCCCATGTCTTTTCAGAGAAGTTAGATCTCCTCCTGCATCTACTGATATAGTAGCAGGAGAACGGCGAAATGAGTGCCCCGTGTATTTTTCAGGATCCTTTAGATTTAAAAATGTAGCCACTACTCTAGGTATATTTCCAATTTTCTCAATGCCCACTACTTGTTTTGTGCATTTTTGGACTCTATATTTGAGAAAAAAGCGTGTTTCGGTAGTTGGCGGTCTTAGATTGGCATATTTTTTATATATGCTATAAAAGTTTCCAGTAATAGTGAACTTGCGATAGCATTTATTTTTTGTATCATTAATTTGAATGACAGACGCAGTCCCCAAATCTTCAATGTTATTTATACATAACTGGGTAAGTTCTTGCTTGCGACATGCACCAGTTATACCCATAACCAACACAACCTAAAAAAAACAATTAAATAAATGTATAGACTTTGTTTAAATACCGGTGACTTACCTTTGTAAGTAAATTAATCTCATCGGAAGCTTCATTTATAAATTCAAAAATTTCTTGCTGCGTCAAAATTTTAGCTTTTTCGGTTTATATCCGTCACTTTTCCTTTTTTAAAATGCCTTAAGTTTATTATATTTGGAGATATCTAAATTGTAGTGAATGGATAAAGTGGTACCCAAATATAATAATTAGTCCATTATGTTGAGTATTGGATTCTATTGGAAAGTTCACCCATGTATGCAAGCAAAACGTTTTCAGAAAAGGAGCTTCTTATTTCCTTATTTCTTCGCCATGAAAGAAATGGATTGTAAGTGTATTCGTACCTTCTTTTGGACTTTTCAGGCAGTAAATTTAGTGACGTTAATTTTGCGGCCTATTCAATTTCAGTTGGAGTACATTGATCATCACTAATCTCTGCGTCCATGTTTTATAGAATTTAAGATACTATTTTCACGGTTTTGTATATGATAAGAATGATGCATATGCAAAACTGACGTTTTCGCAATATTAATTTCAAAGCACACTTCAATTCCATTATGCAATACATATAACTATAGAAAAATTATTGGGTATAACCCTCAAAATGTTCTGCAACCGTAGACACGTGTTTCGAGCTTAAGCTCTCATCAGTACGGTAAAATCAAGATGTACAACACTTGGATGTAAAAATAGAAACAAAGGAAGTCAACAACAGGAAGCCAACCACACATTTGATTGGCTTCCTGTTGTTGACTTCCTTTGTTTCTATTTTTACATCCAAGTGTTGTACATCTTCACACTTGATTTTACCGTACTGATGAGAGCTTAAGTTCGAAACACGTGTCTACGGTTGCAGAACATTTTGAGGGTTATACCCAATAATTTTTCTACTTATATTTTCATATATTGCCCCTCGCTAAATCCATCCTTATAACTATAGATACCCATATCACTCTAGAGAGTTATTTAACTTTTCATCTCTAGGGTGATATCTGTCATTTTCGAAGTAACTAAATAGTATGTGCTATTTGTCATTTTCGCATGTGGTCGTCGGAAAAAGTCTTTCTCGTTTTTCCGCAACCTGCAAAACTTAATCATTGAATCGACCTTCAAACATGTTGCTGAACAGCAGAGTAGTCACACTTACATAATACCCTGAACATTAATTCTGGATGATCAAAACAAGATCATTTCTTTCCTTTTCAGTTCTTCGAACTGACTAATGCGTTATAGAAGCGATTCCTACAAAACGAATGAGTTGATAAAAATGCTTGCGAAATGTCTTCTCTGGACTATTAGATAAATTGAGTCAAGTTATATTCCACACCACCATCCTATTAAAAATACAATCCACATTATTTTTCACGACCAAGGAGTTTTTGCCATCATTGCCAACGCACTTCAACCGTATCTAGCCGTCTCGTAGTCTGTGCATACCAAATTATCTACTGTTTTACTGCATAGGAGGCCTGGATTATAAATAACTAGCTACATAAACTTGATCAGAGGGCCAGACAGAAAAAATTCCGAACAAGATTTATACTCTGCCGTTTTAATGTTTGTTCCTGAGTTGTCTGGTAGTGGAGAGAGTAAAATACTAAAAGACAAGATTCCGTAGGACTTGTAGGGACACTCCTTCTTTTTTTTAGAGAGGTTTGCTGGGAAAAAGGCAAACGCCGCAAGTTGCACGATTTGAAAGGGTTCGCCAAAGAAGTAGGAATGAAGAAGAGATCCATCCTATTGTTCGGAGTTAAAGCCAGTCCAGTAGAACAAAATATGACTTCATTATAACAAATTCGGAATGAATTCATTTTTTCTATTGATCAAAATGTTGAGTGGCAAAATGATTGAAGAAGATTGAAAAAATTTATGAATGATTTTATCTGTCAAAATAAAAAAATCATACAGTGATCTCCCCACAAAGCTCGCATCATATGGATTTTTTTTTTCGTTCGAAGACTTTGTTGAAACTGAACTTCTACACTGATTGACTTTTAAATGCATTGAATCTTACCTAAAAATACGGAAACAAATATTCGAAACAACGGAACTTTCAGAGGAAAGGAAAATTGATTCGGGACTTCACAAGGATCTGTGTTGGGTCCTACCCTTTTCTTATTGATATGAATCACCAATATCCATATATTCGGGAAGTTCACCCTCTTCGACAATGATACGTCGCGAGTTACATAATACAATATTAGCCGATTTGAAAAAACTTAAAGTTGGTGTGATGCAAACATGTTATCCATTTCAAATGGCATGTGGGGTCGAGTGACATATCGTTTAAAAGTTAATTCAATTGTCTTTTCAACAATCAAAATTTTTTGGATTTCGAAAAAATTATATAGTTGAAAAAATAATTGAATTGAATTTTCAACGATGTGAAATATAACCCCCATGCCATTTGAAACTTTTGAATTGATTTCCTTCCCCACCACCTTCATCAGGCAACCACAACTTCTTTTATTTCAAAAAGTTGTGTCGGTGGTACCATTCAGAATGGTTTTATTCCAATTTCATAGATACGTCAAACCATTCAAAAGTTAACAGTGGGGTACTAAAAATAGCCACACTGTATATTTTTTAATATGGCCACTTGTAAAGTAAAAATAAAATTATTCCGCAATCACAAGTGTATCAATTAGTCTAGGTATTTTCAATGAAATTTGGCCTAGTGGGCAATGTATGAACACAAAAAAGTGTTTCGTGTTTGACAGTTGAAGGTTATTTCATTGTCTCCATCAGATTGATTTTGGTTCTCCATCAGATTGATTGACCACCTACGAGATTATGTAACCTCTGTTCTCTATTCCTAGAGGATAAGCTCAGTTTTCTCTTTTCGTTCTGCTTTTCAAAGAAGCAGAATAAATGTAAATATGGAAGACTGTTCAGAAGGACAAATTATAATAGGTTCTATTAGAATTGTTTTCAGACTGACTGGTTCCTACCAATTCCCTTGTTCCTCAATGCATTACTATCTGTTTTGAATGCTTCGTTTCCAAAACAGAAAATCAGAACTAATCAAAAAAAAAACCTTGGTTGACAAAAGGTCTGAAAATTTCTTCTAGTAATCTGCGTTCACTGCATTATATTCGGAAACCACCACTGATCTGCTTTACTTCAACTATTTTTTCCTTGGTGTTTTGGCATCGACTGCTATGGTCATTAGCCATGTGTTCTGGATAGGCCTTGTTACTAACTCCATACGCCACTTTAGGAGCAGCACTGTTAATTTTTAACGCAACAGTGAATCGTGGAGGATTATTCCCAGCCGACACGAGCCTCATTCATTCAGACTTTCACATCTGAAAATGAAAAAAGATCGCACCGTCTGGGAATCGAACCTGCAATCTCTCGATTACCAGGCGAGCGCTTAACCACTGCGCTAATCCCCGCCCTACTACTTCAACTATTACTATAGAATCTATAGATCAACAATCAAACAAGCAAAAAAATTATTTTACAATAATAAACTCAGTAAGACTCACAATAAGATGAACAAACCTGGGAACAAACTGGGATGAAATTATAAACGACTTCAGAGAAAAATCATTGAAACAAAATTGTGGTAAAAACCGAACACTATAAATGAATAAAAAAAATTGTTAGCCCATATGATCCATCAGACCAACTTAAAAATCTGGTAGTAGAAGAGAACCTGATTCTGTATGAAACTAACATTCATGAATTGATTTAAAACAAAAATACAACAGGCTACGAATATCGAGCAAAATAGTACAAAACCGTCCACTCACTAAATACTGCTAAGAAAGTTTCAACAGTATAGATGCAGAGGATTGACTTTGAAATGGTTTAAATCTTACCTAACAGGGCGGAAACAAGTTCCATAAGGATCTGTGTTGAGTCCTACTCTTTTCTTATTGTATCTGAATGACATTACTAATATCGATATTTCAGGAAAGTTCGTAGATGACACTACTATACTCTGGAATAGTAAAAACCCTTGCAAGTTGCATAATGCAATATCATTCGAACAGAAAAAAATTGCAGAATGGTGTGTTGCAGACAAGTTTTTCTCTCAATTTAACTAAAACAGATTTAATATCATTTAGATGCTCACTTAATGAACTAGTTTTTGAAGAAAGATCCTTGCAAAAAAAGATCACACTAAATTTCTAGATGTGATGATTGTCCAGAGTTTACAATTTGAAGATCTTGTAAAAAACTCACTGGTAAAATCTCCTCAGGATGTTATGCTGTTAGAGTGATTTGTAAAGAATTGGGGTTCAGCACTGCCATGAACTTTGCTGAGTCTTCCACCCTTTATAACACCCGGAAGAGTGGCCACACTCTGAAACTCCCAGTGCCAACCAAAAATATTACCAAAGACTCAATATATTACAATGGTTGAAAAATGTACAATCATCTTCCCCTGTACATAGGGTCTGCAATCTGAATGACTCCCAATTCAGGAAGGCAGTCATGCAATTTCTATCTGATAGACCCTGGTTATAGTTTGCAGGGATATTTTAACGAAAGCTTTTATCTGACTCTCTCATATTTTTATATCGACTAACCCAGTTGTTATTTAACTGTCTTGTTTAACCTTTTATACATATGAATTTATCCTTTAATTTATTTCAACGGTATTTTCCGTTTTATATTATTTATTGTTTGACTCTCTAAGCTCCATTGACAAAGCATTTTTTCATTTGCTATGTACACCATGTTTCAATCTATATTAAATTAACTACCCAAGCTTTGTCAACAATATTTTGTCTTCTGATAATTAATATTATTTATTATTATTATTACACTGGTTTATGATTACAGAGAATTATTTAATGCCGATAACCTTATCAATAATAAAACAACATGGCACACCGATCGTACATGGTTGATATTCGAATGACTTCCTTGAATATCTTTCAAAGCCAAAAATGTAAAAACAAGCATTTTTTCAGAATAATATTTGACTACGCCACTGGAATAACACAACACACAACACAAGAAATGAAAATTGGTGTCGAATGAGCATTGATGAACGCGAACACAATGTTTTTTTTGATTTGCGTGAAGTTACCCACACATTCCCATCCACAATTTATGACGTGTGGACTGTCGAATATGAACTATATGAAATAAGTCGGACAGTGTTGCCAGATTCACAAAAAATTACCGTGCAGGGCCAGAAAAATAAAATACAATTTGGAACATTGATAGTTTTGAAAAATGACGGCTTGCAGACGGCTTGCTGTATTCTCCGTATGATCTTCATACAGAGTGATCACATATTGTTGGTTGACAAACCGTACGAGGCGAGAAAAATTTGTTTTCTCGCAAAACGACGGAGAGTGCCTCGACAAAAATGTTATATTCGTGTTCCTTGTACGTTCTACATACAGGGTAAGCACAAACTGTTGGTTGACAAACCGAACGAGGAGAGAAAAATAATTTTTCTCGAAAACGACGGCGAGTGCCTGGATGAAAATATTATATTCGTGTTCCTTGTATGTTCTTCATACAGGGTGAGCACAAACTGTTGGTTGACAAACCGTACGAGGCGAGATTAATAATTTTTCTCGAAAACGACGGCGAGTGCCTCGATGAAAATATTATATTCGTGTTCCTTGTACGTTCCACATACAGGGTGAGCACAAACTGTTGGTTGACAAACCGTACGAGGCGAGATCAATATTTTTTTCTCGAAAACGACGCGATTGCCTCGATGAAAATGTTATATTCGTGTTCCTTGTACGTTCTACATACAGGGTAAGCACAAACTGTTGGTTGACAAACCGTACGAGGCCAGATAAATAAGTTTTCTCGAAAACGACGGCGAGTGCCTCGATGAACATATTATATTCGTGTTCCTTGTACGTTCTACATACAGAGTAAGCACAAACTGTTGGTTGACAAGTACGAGGCGAGATAAATCATTTTTCTCGAAAACGACGGTGAGTGCCTCGATGAAAATATTATATTCGTGTTCCTTGTACGTTCTACATACAGGGTAAGCACAAACTGTTGGTTGACAAACAAACAAAAAATAATTTTTCTCGAAAACGATAGAGAGTGTCTTGAGTCAGCATGCTAGGAGAGACTCTGTTGGTATCCAGTATTGATGTAGAGAGGGTATCCATAAAAACTAATTGCAAACATTCCTTATGGTCTACACTTGAAAAATATATGTAATGTTAACCCTTTCACTCACCCCGTCCTCAATTGAGGACACGCTATTTGAAGCCTTCTCAAAACTCAAGAATTCTAGTGAAGATTCCTATATGTTGATTTCTGTATTCTTGAAGGTATATTTTTGCTATTGACACATAGATGGCAGAAAGTAACTCGGTTGTTCTAGTGTTATGCGGAAGTACATGTCAGTGGTTTGTGAAGTTATCTGATACTAGCAGGTATGTTGATCTGTATCTTCATTTATTTCTTTGAATCCATGGAATAACTGATTATTTCTGATCGTATGGTATAATTATAAGAACTGATTATTTGTATGCGTAGAATATTTTTCAAAAATATACCGGGTATTAGTGTATTGATACCTGTAAAGGTGGATGTCACCAATTGAGGACAATATTACCAAACGGACTTCACAAAAATTAAATAAAGTAATGTATGTTGTTTGTTTTGTTTCAGAAAAAAATGTCTTCGAGAAAATTAACTGAATAACAATTATTGGAAGAACTTCATAAAGGTCTGTCCGATAGAGAATATTTGGCAAGCGACGATGAAAGTGCATCTGAGGAGGATTTGGTGACAAATCAAAATATCGTACAATATACAGAGGAGGGAAACGAATGCAATGAAGAGGAAGAACAACAAGAGAATAAAGAGGAGGAGGAGGAGGAACTTGTGATAAATGACGAAGACAATATATATAAACAATGGGTTACCGCAAAACGAAAGGTAGAATGGATACCGCATCCAACTTATGTAACTAGAAATATTCCTGAAAATCATCGTAATTCATTGGACAATGATTCTGTACAATCTCCTCTCAGTTATTTCTTCAAATATATTCCAAACAGTTTTTTCGAAGAGATGGTTACATATACAAATATGTGTGCACTGCAAAACAATAAAGTAACGCGATGGAATAAACCAACAAAGTCTTTTGTTGAAGTGAATCGTCCCGAGATCGTCCAGAGATATAACGCTTCAATGGGGGGCATTGATACGGCCGACGCTTTGATCGCATATTACAGATCGAAAGCTAAATGTAGAAAGTGGACAGTCCGTATGATATTTCATGCCATTGATATGGCTATAGTGAACTCTTGGCTCGAATATAAAAGAGATATGAAGTTGCAGGGAAAACCAAATAAGGAGATATTAGATCTACATTTCAGAATGGAGATAGGGGAACTACTTGTGAAGGTAGGAATGGTCCAAGGTAAGAAAAGAATAGGAAGACCTTCGTCTGTTGACAAAGAAAACAAGAAGCGTCAAAAAGTTGAATGTCGACCTTTACCTAAAGTACAATATGACAGTATGGACCATCTACCTCAGCAAGTTCAAGAAAGCCAAGCAGGACGATGTAAACAGCCTGGATGTACTGGAAAATCGAGGTGGATTTGTAGAAAATGCAAAGTTCACCTTTGTCTTCAGAAAGAAAAGTCATAATTATTTAAATGCTTTTTGTTAATATTTTATGCAATAAATATCGTTCACTTTTAAATGTTGATTCTTACCACCGAGTACTTTTGTCCTCAAGTGAAGACATCTCATATTTTTCTTATAAACAACCCATTTGCAAAAATAAAGTTATAATCATGTTCCTAGGTCCAATTATATAGCAGTTCAACAGAAAAATAATTTTTTCTGCCATTAACAATAATTCAGTACTGAAAGGGTTAAGGCAATTTGGTACCTGAAGAATGCCTATTTTATGTTAATTCCATTTATATTCAGTTTTCACACAGATTGATTTCAATATGAAAATATTAAATGTTGTTTCTCTTTATTGGGAAATGTTTCTCATTGTCGTTTGGAACACGGCTTACAATGATGAATGGGATGGAGAACATCGCACAAAACAGATTTTCATTCCCAAGGTGAATTTGAAAACAAAATCTCATATTTTCGTCATTTTCCACATACTTTGATTGCATTATTGGTGTTTAGTGATCTATACAGACACTGCAATCCCAGCGTTGAAGTGATATTTCCAACAAATAATTGGATGTGAAAATACGTATGACCATAGTAAACTTCGAAAAGCCGCTTCGTTTCTAATCAAAGGAGAAACATAAAATAACTTTTTATTACGAAATCAGTTCTGGAGGAATATATTCGAAACAAGACTGTGATTTTAGTCATAGGATATACTTTTTATTTAAATATGAGAGTGTCTGATGTTTTGTATACTATTTTTTGTTCTTATTGCTGTGTAGAGAATTTTATTTTTGTACTGACATAACTTCAACTAAACAAATAATCACTGACTCTTGTTTCATTTTTCTTCCACAAAAAAAATATCGCCTCGTACGGTTTGTCAACCAACAGTTCGTGCTCACCCTGTATGTAGAATGTACAAGGAACACGAATAAAAGTTTTTCATCGAGGCACTCGCCGTCGTTTTCGGGAAAAAATATTTTTCTCGCCTCGTTTGTGCTTACCCTGTATGTAGAACGTACTAGAACGTACAAGGAACACGAATATAATATTTTTATCGAGGCACTCGCCGTCGTTTTCGAGAAAAATTATTAATCTCGCCTCGTACGGTTTGTCAACCAACAGTTTGTGCTCACCCTGTATGTAGAACGTACAAAGAACACGAATATAATATTTTCATCGAGACACTCGCCGTCGTTTTCGAGAAAAATTATTTTTCTCGCCTCGTACGGTTTGTCAACCAACAGTTTGTGCTCACCCTGTATGTAGAACGTACAAGGAACACGGATATAATATTTTCATCGAGGCCCTCGCCGTCGTTTTCAAGAAAAATTATTTTTCTCGCCTTGTACAGTTTGTCAACCTACAGTTTGTGCTTACCCTGTATGTAGAACGTACAAGGAACACGAATATAATATTTTCGTCGAGGCACTCTCCGTCGTTTTCGAGAAAACTCATTTTTCTCGCCTGTGCGGTTTGTCAACCAACAATATGTGATCACTCTGTATGAAGATCATACGGAGAATACAGCAAGCCGTCATTTTTCACAACTATCAATGTTCCATATTGTATTTTATTTTTCTGGCCCTTCACGGTAATTTTTTGTAAATCTGACAACACTGTCCGACTTATTTCATATAGTTCATATTCGACAGTCCACACGTCATAAAGTATGGATGGGAATGTGTGGGTAACTTCACGCAAATTTTTTTTGAGCACATACTCTCAGTCGCCAAGCCATACAGATCAATGCTTTTTTTGTACGTCGAAATAATGACTCAGTAAACACCATAACAAACTAAAAATGACAGACGGCAAGCACAGTTTTGACGTGACTAACTCCCGTATGCACCGTATGTACTTAATCTGGATTTTTCAGCAAATAAGTGAGATTAAATTATAGTTCATTTCATGAGAGAGACAGAGACATAACAGTCGATTAGAATTCTATATACACGGTGCATACGGGCGTTATGTGACTGGAACCACGATCAGTCAAACATATTGGGCATCGATATATCGTAGGCAAAACAGATATTTGATTCAGTAGCGCTTATTCCGAGGTTGGCGAACAAAAAAGTATATAAATCATCACGGACATCGTTAAAATGTTACAGGTGTGTTTCTACATGACAGACTAACGCACCATTTTATTTTCAAATATCAACTATCTGTCAACAGAAATGTAAGATACGTTATTTTTTCCTTTCAGATCTGGCAGTTTAGGCTCGGCCAAGCCAGTTTTGGAAATAGAGCAAGGCCCATCTGCTGCGCACAGCTGTGGAGATATGTCAACAGGCTCGGATGTGGACAGCTTGGAAGACGCAAGGAGATTGGTTAAAGACCTCCGACAAAAAACACGGGCACAAGCACAACAGATAATGGCTTGGAGAAGAGCTTACAAAATGCAGGTACTGTATCAAATCCATTTTCATTATATGCAAACAAGCTATTAATCTCTGATAAATAATACAGTGTGTACAAGATATAGGCAAGTGAAACATTAGAACACCCATAGTATCATATTAAATATTTAATTTTTTTTCTGTCATATTTACAAAACCCAACTTGTAAGGGCCGGTTCACATTGGTCCATTCAGTGGCTTACCTAAGCAGCGCTTCTACCGCACTACTGCCCAGCAACTACGGATGAGAATACTATAACTACTTGTGTAACTGCCATAAAATTTAGTAGTCTGTCATTGAATATGGACGCAAAGGGACAGTTGTTAAGCAGGATTAATAGATTGTGTCGCAGCCGATTCCGCAGCCGTTGCCTCAGCCGCTGGCAAAATTATGACCAATTTATAGTTTTATTTTGAGTTCATTGAGCGCCAACTGTTTTCCTTCATGAACATATTTTTATAATTCTTGTCCTTCAGATCATATAGATGTGGAAATCCTTCTAGTATGTTTAGGAATGCGCCTACATCAACATCTATATTTTCCTCATATTCTAAAATTTCCGAATAAAATTAATGTTTACTTTCAAACTGTATAAACAAATACATAACCTATATTATGTGACCTTTCGTTCATTTTTGACATGGACATTTTGAGTTTCATGTCATCTTCCGCTGCGGTCCAAGATAAAAGTTGCTCCCGGCGGCAGCGACAGCAGCAACTGCAACGGCAGCGGATCTTTAAACGTATACATGAGCAACAGCACATTTGTCTTCGTACGGCAACGTAAACTGCAACGACTGCGGCTGCGATTCAATCTATAAATCCAGCTTTTACTGGTAATGTGTATAATTTGGAAGACAACGCAGATTCTTGGTACATCAATTGCTTTTGGAAAGACGAAATGCAGGACTTTTCCACACTCCATTCGATATTTAACAGGATCACGGTGAAAAGATTTTCTCCCATTTGAGAATTTCTAAGTGTACATTTGATGAACTTTTAAGTGGAATTGTGAATATCATCACTAAAGAAAACACGAGTTTGAGACAATTTCCCTATGGCCGCCTGTAGGTTCTGTCGAGAACAATCAGTCTTTTACGGGTGGGTAGGTTTTGAAGTCCCTGCAGGTAGGCCTCTGGGTTTGTGCACTTCGTACACCCACATGTTTGGCATCAGTTGGACGCACCTGTGGAGGTTCTTCCACGTGTGGTTTCGGAGGAGTTTTGGGGGTACCTTCGGTTCCTCTGGTTCCTCTTTCCAGGGCGCCCACCTCCGCACCTAGTGGGTAACCGAGAGGGGTTCTTCTGGTCGGGGCACCAGGGGTAGTTGGCCCAGCTCCTCTGAAATGGGTTCCAGAGGTACCTGCTCCAGTTGCCCTTGTAGGTGACGTAGATGTGGTCTTTAAGTCACCTCTTACGACAGCCACACTGAACATTCATTCTAGCTCCGAGTCCCCAGGGAGGTTGTTTCGGGGGGTACTTTGGGAAGTTTCTCTGTTAACTTGTATTTTGGGAGTACCTACGGTTCCTCTGGTTCTCTTTTCCGAGGTGCCTGCCTCCGCACAGGTTCATCTGGTTGGCTCGAAACGGTTGGCTTGGCTCCCTTCGAACGGGTTCCACAGGTACCTGATCCGGTCTCCCTTGTGGGTGTGAACAAAGTTCCATTTTACGACCGGCAGATGGTACATGAGATCTATTCTTTCTAGCCCCGAGTCCCCAGGGAATACTATTTTTTTGAGAAATAAAAACATATATCTATACCTAATCGGAAATGTCTTTGTTTTTTTAAATATTCTTCACTAAGATCAATGCACTTTGCATGCGTTTGAACCCATTTTCAAGGCACTTTTTCCATTCTGATTGAGGTATCTCCAAAACATATGATTTGAACTATTCAACCGCTTCTTCAGGCGTCGAAAATCGTTGCCCTCGTAATTTATTTTTGATCAGTGGGAATAAAAAAATCATTGGATGCCAAACAAGGACTGTACGGCGGATGACCCATCAGTTCGATGTATTGGCTGCTCAAAGAGTTTTTGTTCGAGCTGATGTGTGAGAGCTTGCATTGACGTGGTGGAAAATATTTCCTTCTGCGATTGGTTTCCCTGATTTTTCCGAACACTTCTGGCAAACAAATGCTGATGTACCATTCAGAATTGACCGATTTACGTTGTTCTAACGGAATATGCTCAGTGATTCCTAAAAATCAGGCGACCATTTGTTTCGAAGTGCTTCGTGCGCGAAGAACAGCCGATTGTTGTTTAGGGTTCGGGTTCACATGCATAGATCCATGATTCGTCGCCTGTCATGATCATGTAGACATCTTTTGAAGCACCGCGATTAAATTTTTTCAACATTTCTTTGCACCAATCGACACGAGATTTTTTTGGGGCGATGTTCAAATTATGCGGTATCCAACGCGAACAAATCTTTTTGACGGCAAAATGTTCATGAAATTCCTCAATCTCACGGTATGCCACATGACGATCTTGCAATATCAGTTTTTTTATGAATTATTATCAGTAGGTTTTAAACAGTTTTACCGTAGAAATTCGAATCCGTATCTAAATATCCTAAATGTTATAGCAGTGATTTGATTGAGTTAATAAAACGGAAAAATAAAATCCACAAGAAATTCAAGGTTACGAAAATGTGCTATCTACTATATTAATCAAATACAGAACGTATGATGACTATAAACATTAAATATTTTCGGTCTTACGTAAATTCCTTGAAGACAGAATTTGGTTTTCCGAAAATAATGAACGCTTTTGCTGAATAATTTCAATCTTGTTTTAAAGAATCAGTACCTTTAAATATGAAAAACACTTATGTTGGCCAACACGCAATTTTACTTTCCATGCATACTTTTACAAAGAACAAAATTCAAAATAAATCAATGAATCCAGATTTTAAAAAAAGTGCTGGTCCTGATAGGATTCCACCTATTTTGTTGAGCAGCTGTTGCAACTCTCTATTTCTGCCCTTGAAAATTCTCTTTCAAAAATTATTTGTTATATTTGTCTTTGGTCCGTTATTTGTATTCTAGAATACAACCGTATTATTTGGTATCCATTATATCTTGGTCATAAGGAAAGGCTGGAAAAAATTCAACGAAGTGTATATTTTAATAAATTTGAATCCCATTCCCTTCAAAAAAACCCAACCCAAATCAAGTTCTTTCTTGTTTCAGGAACTGCTCATTTCCCGCCTGCAACGCGAAAAATGCGACCAGCTGAAAGCGCTGAGTTCCAAACTGCTCCTCTTCGAATCAAGACTGATCCGAAAACAGAAAGACATCTCAACGATGCTCAATATCCGAGAAAACATCATTCACCGCCAACAAAGGATCATCGAAACGCTTTCGAACCGACTCATCGACAACGGTCTAGAAATTCCTCAGTCGGAAATCAGCGAACTAGAAACCAACCTCCCAGATCTGGACTCCCTGAATGACTCAGACAGCGCCGTGGTGCTCGAGGACGTGGACTCGGACAGCGCCTACCACGTTCCCAAATTCCGAACAAACACAGACGGTGTGACCGTCATGAGGTCCATATCTGATGCCATCGACCCAAACCTAAAGTACACTTCGGTGAGGAGGAACAATGGGTTCCTGCGCAGACCCGAGATCCTCGAAACAGTTTACAGCGTAGAAGAAGACGCAGACAACGACCTAGATAGCAAGACTGAGGCGAACAGAAAACGAGAGTCTTTTGCTAACCGAGGAAAATCTAACTGCAATGTTGGAAGCCAAAGCATAAAGGAAAAATCTCTAGAAGAAAAAATAGCAGAGGTTCCTGCCTGGCCTTATGCTAACGGCGAGAAAAATAATGAAGAACCCGTCGAAGAAAGCCCGAAAAATCAAGTGAAGACGTACAACCGAGTCATGTCGAATCACAGATCCGTGACGAAACCGAAAGACGTCAAGTACAAAAGGATTAACAAGGCGAAATCGAAGAGTCTAGAAGAATTGAGAGGGAGACTTAAGAATTGGGTGGAGCAAGGAAATAAGTTGAACGGACTATCGCTAGAACACAGTCAGAGTTATGCCTAATATTCGATGAATTCGAAGTTTGAACTGTACTGTAAAATGTGTATTTTGATTATTTTTGTAATGATGATATTTTGGCTATTCCTCGTTGTACAATTTTTTGATGCCTAAAGATAATAGCTCGGTTGCTGAAAGAGACAACTCGGACCATAGAGGAAGAACTTTTTCGACAATTATGATAGATTGAAAAATACCAGACGAAATTTTATTAATTTGCTAGAATATTAAACTGATGTGGAAGCATTGTTACCATTTTTGAAGGGAGTAGTTAACAGCTAGAAGAAGAAACAAACAATAAATCATGTACTTCCATATTCTTGAATCTTGGATAAACATGACCATAACGAGAGAATTCCACAACAATACTAAATCCAACACTTTCTGCGATAAACAAAGAGAAATCCTTGGATATAGAAATTCAAAATGGAAAAAAAATGTCAAAGACAAGCTTTCATTCGAATGCTCTGCAAAGGAAATAGTAATAATCTTCATTGACCCCAAGAAACATAAATGATTATAATAGGGACCTAAATCTATAACTAATACAATAAACAACAAAATTTTAAGTTGAAAATGTTTGCATCAGTTTTTCTGTTAAAGTATCATTGTAATAAGTACTTCTTTAAATGAAATATGAAACGATTTCTTCAATAATATAATAATTGGTAATCGGACAACTAGAAGTGGGTCTCCCAACAATGAACTTGAGATCCCTATTTAATCTCGGAACTCAGGCTTTTTCGGGTCTAGGACATTTGGGCGCGGCCAATTGGATGTGAGTCAACTGGGCGCAGGGACAACTGGGCGCAAGGACAACTGGGCGCAAGGACTACCGTGCGCAGGGGCGACTGGGCGCCAAAAAAATTAAACACAAAATTAATAATAATTCTTTTATTACTCTCATCTACTAATCATAGGATAGGATGACTCGACCAAAGTACCCTGCGGAGTTCATAAGGGTCGAGTATTCCTATAAGACACAGTCAGAAGAACAACAATAAGGAATTATACCTGTTCCTAATTCTTAATTTCATGACCTCATCATTAAGGGTCGAGTATTCCTATAAATAAAACAAAGTCAGAGGAAGAATAAGGAATCATACCTGTTCCTAATTCTTAATTTCAGGACCTCATTATTAAGGGTCGAGTATATAAATAGGAAAATTTGCAAATAATTTAATTTAATAAAATATCTACTAATCATAATTATTATCATAAATTCATTTTGAGTGTAGTATTTTATTAGTCTGATCTAACCTGACCGAACTAACCTAGCTCGCAAGTTGGGAGCTTGGAAGTTGAATAAAAATTCCTATCCTATGATTAGTAGATGAGAGTAATAAAAGAATTATTATTAATTTTGTGTTTTTGGCGCCCAGTCGTCCCTGCGATCAGTTGTCCCTGCGCTCAGTTGTCCCTGCGCCCAGTTGTCCTTGCGCCCAGTTGTCCTTGCGCCCAGTTGGCCGCGCCCAGTTGACTCGCGCCCAGTTGGCCGCCCCCAAATGTCCTAATACCGGCTTTTTCTAGGGATCTCGACTTATTTCATCTTAGGATCTCGACTAGACTTACAACAAGGCATTACTTTGAATTCAGGATATAGACTGTTCATTTGGGATCCCGACTTTAGAATTTAAATTTTCTGTTGCTGTTTTGCTCTGAATGAATCCAGTATTCCTAACTAGGCCAGCTTTCAACTTCATTGGTGGAAAATTCACTTTCCATTTAATGAATGAACAATAAAAAATCCCTTACATACAAAAAGACACAACTAATATCAGTTTTGATGACGCCAATTTGAATCAGGAAGAGACGTACCATATTTTATCCAGCCTGACTGTCCTTGTACAAACGTTTGGAGTTGGGCCGTTGCCAGTTTGGAATGGGAGTTAAAAATAAACGGTTGGTTTTGATGAGGCTAACTAGTTTGCTTGTTGACTTTTTGAAATTCTAACTGGGCATATTTCTTCATTGATATATGAGTATATTTGGTACTAACTACTTACTGTCAGTTTTCATTAACAAACTGTTGGTTGAATGCAATGAAAATCAAATTTTTTAAACTTAGTTGAAATAATTTATTTACAGCAGTTTGTCTTAACTTATCAGGGTGGTGCAGACATGTTCTCTGAAGCTTTGTTTAGAAATAATGTTACCCTGAAACGTGGAGAAGAAAAACTTCATTGTTTGGACCAAAATTTTGTAACAATGTTTGAAAGTTGTGGATGATGTGGTAACTTGATTGTACTCTCGTTTGGGAACCATTCTCTTTCTACTACATTCAGAACAAACCTAACACCACATTCTTCACTAAATAGCAAAGCTTCTACATCACTAAAATAATGTTTCACTCGTAAAACGGGCTAGGAATAACAAAAAAAGTATCACTTTTGAGTAACTAATGGCAATAAAACGAGACCATCGAACAATTTGTCAGGATTAACTGTGGGACCTCTATTTCAATGAATTCTTGAATCCTAATCACGTTCTTTGAATTATGTGATCCTAATCCAGGAATAATTTGTTTTTCTGACTCATTACAGAATCTCTACCAGCGGTCTTATCACAAGCAAGCGATATTCAAGCTAAACATCTTTTGGGCATCAAAATCTTTTATTATCAAAAGTTTTCAATCAATAATGTTTCGGCTATTATGTGATCAACTTGTATAAAGAGTGTCTATTTATTAGTGTAGTTATCTGAAAATTGCATAGAAGCTAGCTCGTTAAGATTTATTAAAGTGTGATATTGTTTTAACCTATTTTTTTCCTGTAAAGTACATATATTTGACGAAGTTGTCTGGCTATGCTGTTGTTATTTGGCGCGACGTCCAAAACATCTCCAAACGCCCCAAATACAGTGATAAATTGTTACCAATCAGCGAGACAATCTTCGAAATATTTGTTACTGATAATGATCTGTATCAATTTTAGAATTGATGTAAGATCTATTTTATTTTTGTACATACTCTGATTTGTAAATATAAGCACTGACGATTTTAAGTTCCTTACTGTGTAAGTATGCTGTAAATATATCTAGCTTTTTTATCTTTCAACAATGACATATCTTCAAAAAAAAAACTAATCATTCAAGTATTATTGAATTAGAGGTATTGTCCATGGATGCTGCGCTTTGCCATATTCAAATATTTTAACAATTGTATATTTTATTCAGAGTTTTTTTTGTTTGCTTCCATGAGACAATATTTTTGTTAATAAAATGCAAAGTTTCAAACTTTGAACACGTCTTCAAGCATTTATTTTTACCTTCTGTATGATTGTAATTCAATAAAAACTTATTGTGATGTGCTGTTTTATTCCATAAATGATAAATTTTTATTAGACATTGTATACAGGTAAACAGGTATATCACTGAAATCTAAACATGTGACTTCTAAAATAGACAAAAAAAACTAATTCTGTTCACGATTTCATAATATAGGTGATCTGTTCATTGTATGCAAAATAGGTTTTTGTTGCCCCAGGGACAATCAAATAATAGTAATAAAGGATACCGCATACTTCAATAGGGAAATTGGCCCCTTGGCTGAATTTTTGATATGTTATAGTCCAAGTCATTCCAAACCAAAAGTTCAATAGGCACAACTCTTTCAATAGACTAGTTTTGGCGCTAGAGGCCCCTGAAAACTCTCATTTGTTCTTCATTGTAAACAACACAAAACGTAATCCTGGATAATCATCACTATTCTGATTGATCAAAATGTAGACAGTCATTAATATGAGATGCTATTAAAAGTGTTTTGTTATATTTGGTCATTTATACAGTTTGTTCCAGCTACAATTTTCAGAGATCAATAATTCTAAAATGGTTACGAATCGCCTTAGGGATCTACAATCAAAAAATGTTTATGAGTCCTATTCCACAACATATTCTGCGTCACATAGTCGAAAAATATATGGAGTGTTCCTCTTGAAATAATAATAGTTATATTCGAAAAGTTCCACACAACCCTATCGAAATGAAATAGACCACTTTTTGTTATATCTTCCTTGAGTCGCATAATCAACTGAAGTATTAATTTGACCAAACTGTATAATTGACCACCTGTAATGACACCAATGAACAATACTTTTAATAATATCTCATATTAATGATTACTCAGAATAGTGAAAATTATTCAGGATAACGTTTTGAGTTGTTTAACAATGGAGAAAAAATAGTTTTCAGCGGCCTCTAGCGTCAAAATCAGCCTATGGAAAAAGTTATGCACATTGGACTTTTTGTTTGGAATGATTTCAAAAATTCAGGTAATTCGACAGGGGGCAACTTTCTCTATTAACTATTATGAGTACATCACATTCGTATGAAAAAGTCATAAATACAAGAATGTGTAAAAATAAGTCACGATTGTGTCTTTAAATAAAACCATAGATATCGACATTTTAAAAAGTTAAAATAGCTCAAGATGAATCAAACATTTTATTTCGTTATAAAATATGTTCTTGCATTCAGAATTCTTAATTGCACTTGGCAGTTTGTTGAAAAAGGTCACTGTATTGTACAGAAGGGAGTTATTGAATTTTGTAGTTTTATTCTTTGATATTATTAAGTTACCACCATCACGTGTGTGATAAGCATTTGTAAAGAATCATCAGTTGACAACTTCTCTCTTATAAATATTGTTTTGCAGCTTTCTTGCTAGCCGATATCGAAGATCAATTTCAAAATAAGTTTCTGTCTTACAATTACTCCAATGAAATCTCATCCACAAATCCAATACATTTTGTTGGAAGACATTTATGAAAAAGATGCTCATCAAACGTTCCATGGATACGCGTCTTCATCTGCTTAATTACAAAGAACGATGATTTACGTTTCGTGCAGATATAATTGGTATAAAATATTCCAGTTTAAAGTTTCTTGTTCCCAAAATTATCACCTCTTATTGCAAAAGTAAAAAGGGTACATTAATGATAAATTAGCATAATAAAACAGTATAACGACTTAAACGACAAAGAAGTAATAAAAGCTCAATAAAACTGTGACTGCCACAGAGCTGGGGTAAAGGATGGAATTTAACTGCGTTTTTACGAGGGGAGACGGTTCATTCCTGATTTTCTGAGGATTTCAGAGGTCGGGCAAACCAGCTCACACCTGCTCAATATCAGCTTGAGCTTCTTGCTATCAGGGAGTACGTACTCTTAATTGCAGCTCCTGTACGCTGAATAGTAAGGCTGACACTTACCAATCGTTCTGCTCTTGACTAGATACGAGTCAAGAAGCTTTACCATACATTCGGGCATGCCTGCCCTAAGCACCTTCATGACCAACCCTTCTAACCAGACGGTATCAAAGGCTTTCTGGATATCCAGCAGGACTGTAACTGTATTGAAGCATTCCCCCACCTCGTGGACAGCCCGGGCCACCTTAGAGGATGAGGAATATCCTTTCCGGAACCCGAACTGCTCCGTCTAGGCTCACAAATCTCTTCAGCAGGATCCTGTCCAACCAACTTGGTCACGGCACTCAAAAATGAGATGTGGCAATAGCTCACAACCCTTGCTTCTGGCTTGCCTGGTTTGGGAATTAGGATAATCTCTCAGCTAGCTTTAGGCACTCTGGGTATTGTTGCCATTTCATGATCCCGTTTTTAATGTGAACCAGATGTATAAGACTTTGTAAGATTACGCAGTAGGGCTGCGTCTATCCTATCCATTCTCGGTGGTTTAAGGGAGCTTCTTTACTGTTTCTTGAACCTTCCCGAAGCTGGTAATCTCAGCTTCGATAAGGTCCTGTTGCTGATATATTTGCCGTTGGGGCTGCTCTAAACTCCGTTGTTTCTCTAGAAACTGTCTCCTGCTCGTGCGTGGAGTCAGCACTCGTTTGGAATACGCTCTGGTCATACTCCGCGAATATTTCTGCCTTCCCTGATTCAGCCATAACCAGTGTCCGGCCATTTCCCAAAGCTGGGGATGTCCTTATTGTGTCTTCTCTGGAGACGTTTGGACATCCACCACAGGAAATTATCGACCACTTTGAGGTTTTCGAGCTTCCTCTTAAAATTAGAAATTTCTTAATGGACTCATGCCTATCAATCAACAAATAACGAGACCAAACCCCACCAGTTCTTTGGTTGGTGTATTAAATGAAATTTCTCCAGTATTTACAATATAAAAAAAATTAGTCAATAAGATCTGATTATTTCTAGAGCAATGAACGAATATTTAGGAAATAATAATTAACCGGGAAAGTTGACCGTCAATGAATTAACCGGTAATACACGAAATATAAAATCGTATTTATAACTTGGAATTGGATCTAGTCCTACCATAAAGAAAGAGGAATAGGAGGGATTGTTAAATAATAACATCCGGGATTCCACGCCTATTTTCAAAAGTGATTAATAACAGGCTGAATCTTCCTGAGTAGCTTCATTTTGTCGGGACGCCCAAATTTTTCCTCTACGAAAATTCTCGATAGTGTTAACTAATAAAATGTGCAGGCGTCAATCATGTCGATTTGGTGAGTGCAAAAAAGTCATTAATAACAGTTTTTCAGTTGAACCTCGAGATATTTCGATAAATTACTCGAAAAAACTTTTGTCCTACAAAATGGATGGTAGGACTGAAGAGTCCCCCACTCCCAACATGTACCAATAACGTGGTCATAAAAAATCATTAGTAACCAGCGGATATTTTCACCGTTGCTTGGTTGATATTTGTATAATTGAATATGCATAGGTATTGTCCTACAAACTGAATGGTAGGTGTTCACAGTCACGCTCCGAAATTGTCAATTCCATGGTGAAAAAAAAAAATTATTAGTAACTGTAGGACAATGATAACACATGAAAGGTTGGTGTATTCTTCGCCTAAATAATACAGTGTCCTACAAAAAAACGGGTACATATCGCTAGTCCTACAAAAATTATTCAAAATAATAAATTATTTAGAAATTGTGGTTTAGCTAATTTAATATACTTTTATTTGTAAAGTAATGATACTTTCAATTTATAATTGTTTGTTCAATTCAAAAATATCATAATTTACGTGAAAAGTTTATGAAAAAAGTGGGAAATTTTGTTTAGCGTTCATAATTTACACCCAAGTGTGGTACGTCGTCGCACTTGATTTTACCGTACTGATGAGAGCTTAAGCTCGAAACACGTGTCTACGGTTGCAGAACATTTTGAGGGTTATACCCAATAACTTTTCTCTCTATATATATATATATATATATATATATATATATATATATATATATATATATATATATATATAATATAAATATATATATATATATATATATATATATATATATATATATATATATTGAAAACAACAATAACATAGTAAAAACATTGAAATAATCAATCTGCCCTCCGGGGCGGCTTAAATGATGTCGCATTCGCTTTCACAGATGCAGAAAACCCGGAAAAACCTGCAACACCACATCGTTGTCTGAAGAGCTGAAATTTATAATTGAAAACTTTCAAAGAGGTCAGACGAATTGTGAAAATCTGCTCTACAGTAAAATAGGAAGTATGATGTCTCCAGAAGCCTCAAAAAGTCCAGTTCGAAAGAAGATATATACACACACCTATCAACTTGTACACTTAAACAGCCAAAGCTTGTCAAATAAAATTAACATTTTAGAATTATTTTGTAGTACTAGTAAACCGACATTTCTCTGTATATCTGAGCACTGGATGTGTGAAGATCAACTGAGATCAACTTCAATAGCAGGTTATAGACTTATCTCCGGATACAGTAGGAAAAGATTATCTCACGGTGGAACCGCAATATTTGTTAAATCTGAAATATCCGAAAAATGCAACAATATTCAATACCTTGTTGACTCATCCTTAGAACTGAACTTTGAGTGCTCTGCTATAGGGGTTAATAAAAATTTTTGTATTATCACGCTTTACCGCAGCTCATCGATAGAATCAGACCCACAACTATTCCTTGACAAAGTAAATAGTACCTTAATTCACGTAACAGCCAAGTATACTAATGTTATCCTTTGTGGAGATTTCAACATAAATTTTAAAGGAAACTGTCTTTATAAGAATCAACTCTTTGACATATTTGCAATGTTTAACCTAAACCTACCATATGACCAACCAACCCGTGTGGCACAATATGGGAATAAAGTAACATCTAGCGGATTAGACTATGTTGTCAGTAACTTTGACAACAGCTCCTGTAAGGTAATCTGTCTGGGTGCTTCTGACCACTATGCACAAGTCATGTCCTGGTCTACAGTAAAAATACCGGATACAAAAAAAAACAATGTGGTAACAAGAAAATTCAATGAACAATCTCTTCTAGAATTCAAAACACTTTATGAAAGGACATGCCTTGACAATCCTCAAGGAAAAGATGTCAACACTGCTTTCAATAATTTTATGGCAAACTTTCAATGGTGTTTTGACATATCATTCCCAAAAAAATATATAGTCCAAAAAGCCAAAGGGTCCGATAAAATACCTCTCTCTAAAGAACTACACTCTGAACTCAGACAGCTCAAGGATCTTAACTGGCTTAAAAATAAGATAAACAATCCGATCATAACAGAAAATTATAAAAAAATGAAAAAATCTTTAGATGCAAAAATTTCTGAGGAAAAAAAACAACACTACTGCAATATAATCAATAATTCAAACAATAAAGCAAAATCTCTTTGGCAGTTAGTAAATGTAAAAATGGAAAGGAAGAACTGTAGGAAGGAAATCATCTTAGTTGATAAAGGGACAGCAATAAATGGTAAAACTGACATTGCAAACCACTTTGGGGAGTTTTTTGCAAACTCTGTTAGTGAAACAATATACAGTCTTAATTTTCCCGAAGACAAGTGTACTAAAAATGAAATACGAGGCCCAAACTCAATGTTCTTTATGCCAGTTGATGAAATCGACGTAAAACACATAATACTAACACTTAAAAAGAAATACTCGTCAGGAATTGATGAAATACCAGCAATCGTACTGAGAGAATGTGTAGATAAAATCTCCAACCAATTATCCCAGATCATTAACTCATCCGTCACCCAAGGAATCTTCCCAAGCCAACTAAAAATCGCTAAAACCATTCCGGTGTTTAAAAAGGGCGATCCGCAATTTGTTGAAAACTACAGGATGATATGTATATTGAGCTGTTTCTCTAAAATAATTGAGATAGCCGTGTATAACCAATTAGTCAACTACCTAAATAAAAATAATATAATAACGTCGTCACAACATGGTTTCCGACCCAACTTCTCAATAGAGACTGCATCAACGGAACTAACACAATACATCCATGAAAATATAGACCAGAACAAATATTTAGTAGGAATCTTCTTTGATCTTACTCGCGCTTTTGATACGATTAATCCCAAATACCTAACAATAAAATTAGAAGCTATGGGCATCAGAAGACCAATCCAGTCGTGGATTGAATCTTATATGTCCGGCAGAAGGCTTAGAGTTCGGATCGAGGATGAGTTATCTAACGAATTTACTACCCCCATTGGGACTCCCCAAGGTGGGGTGTTAGGCCCACTATTATTTTTGCTATATGTAAACGATTTACCCACATATATCAACCATGGACGAGTATTCATCTATGCAGATGACACCACAATTATTGTCTCAGCTGATAGTCTAAATGATCTAAATAACAAAACACAAACAGTCATGAGCAACTTCGCACATTGGTGTCAACGAAATCATCTTATCATTAACGAAAATAAAACTGTAATCGTCCAATTTACCGCACCGCTAAAGGAAGAAAATAATATATCTATAACTACAAGCAATAATAGTGTAATTTGTACATCTAAAAGCACCAAATTCCTTGGAATGGAATTGGACTCCAAACTGAACTTCAACAAACAAATAGACTGTTTGTGTAAAAAACTGAATAAATTGTATTTTGCCTTCAATAGCCTAAAGTCTAATTTTTACCTAAGTCACCTAGTTAACTTATACTATGCTTTAGTTTACTCCGCAATCAGCTGCAATATAATTGTGTGGGGTAGATCGACAGAAATCACGAGGATATTTATCTTGCAAAAGCGATTCATTCGCCTAATATTCAACTTGGACTATAGGGAGTCATGTAGGGATACCTTCAGGGGGAATAAGCTGCTAACTTTTACAGGTATTTACCTTTACAAGCTCCTAAGTTATACTCACCAGAACAAACATAGGTTTCAAAAGAACAGTGATATCCATGGATATAACACTCGAGCAAAAAACGATGTCCACCTTTCCAAATTCAATCGAATGAAAATAAAAAAATCTCCACTGTATGCAGGGGGATACTTCTATAACATGCTACCAGACGAAATGAAAGATATGACAAATATAATCAAATTCAAATCCATTCTGAAATCATTTCTGATCGACAATTGTTTTTATTCCCTGGATGAATTTATAAACCAATGCTTGTAATCTTGTGGATGAATTTATAAACCAATGTTTGTAATCTTGTGCACGTTATTTTATACGTCATTATGTCCTTAACTATATATTAATATTAATGTTTGTGTACATATTCGTAATGTTTTGTTCGGAATTGTGTCGTACTACATTGTATTTTTTTATCTTTTATTTATTTTAAACCACTTCTGTATGACTTATCTCATGTCATGTATATGATTCGAAGAGATCAATAAATATCTATCTATCTATCTATTTTACGGGTTTCAAGTGGCCAAGTAGTTAAAGTACCGATATTTTATCCACTCTGGTCGCCGGTCGTGGGTTCGAAGACCAGCGACTGCACATATTTCTCTGATGGCCCGAGAAAGTGGATTAGCACGTAAAAAGTAAGAATTCGTTAATCCTTGGCTCACACAAGTTTCGTCTTTTGAGGGCTGTCGTTCGAAAGGAAACGACATCTGGTTAACGGAAAAATCAATTTTAAGGACTCCGCATACATTTAATGAAAAAAATCTTACTGTGAAAATGGCTGAATTTTTGGTATGTTGCAGCTGAAGCTATTCCGGGTGAAAGTATCCATTGGCCCTACTCGATCGTATGACCAGATTCGGCGCTAGAGGGCGACACATCATAAATTTTGAGATTTTTGGAAAAATGTTACTGTATAACAAAATATCAATATACCTTTCATATCCAATATACCCTTTATCTCCTAAACGAAATATTTACGGGCACATGTTCATATGAACTTTTCAGTTTCTAATTAGTCAAAGATTAACCATTTGAAGTTTGTACAAGAACATAATGGAGCACCCTGTATACTACGGCTTTGGCACGTAGGACTGTGAAAACCTACCCAGGACAATGTGACAATTTAATTATACAAATAAAAATAAAGCAACGGTAGAAAAATCTACTGGGTACTGATGATTTCTTATGACCACGTCATTGGTACATGTTGAGAGTGGGGGACTCTACAGTCCTACCATCCATTTTGTAGGACAAAAGTTTTTCAAGTACTTTATCGAATTATCTCGAGGTTCAACTGAAAAACTAACTGTTATTAATGACTTTTTTGCACTCACCAAATCGACATGATTGACGCCTTCGCATTTTATTAGCTACCGCTATCGAGAATTTTCGTAGAGGAAAAAGGTGGGCGTCTCGGCAAAATGAAGCTACTGCGGAAGATTCAGCCTGTTATTAATCATTTTTGAAAATAGGCGTGGGATCCCGGTCTAATACTGTTGCAGAAAGGAATACTTTATTTCAGTGAAAATGGCCAACTCAAAGAAAATCTATAAAACTTTGAAAAATCAAATCTACCAAAGTACCTGCAATTTTTTTTTCTAGTTACCTGAATCGGCACCTTGATATTCTTATTTGCGATGCGCTTCATATGACTGGGATTGAAATAATTTGGAACAGTTTCATTTCCATTCATCATTGAATAAATTAATCAAATCAGTCAAAGTTGCCGAAAAGTATGAGATATATTACCTCAGCTTGACTACTATTCATTCAACTACCACTATAACAAAAAAAATGGGAAGAACTATCACAAAATCATTCCCACAACTTTAATTATAACAAATTTTCAAATGGGGGGGGGGGTAAATGTTTCGGATTCAACTGGAATCCATCTTCAGCCTTATATATATATATATATAATATAAGTTATGGAGATGAAAAAATCCTTTTTTATGTAAATTTAAATGTTGAATGGAGGAAACTTGAATAATAGTATGTTGGTGCTATGTCCAATGCCCAAGCATGGTATAGCAGTTAAATAAAACGAAAAAAATTATTTTAATATTAAAACACGAAATCTAATTCATGGTCCGAAGACACAAGGAATGTTTCCTCTCCATAACTTATGTTATATAAGGCTGAAGATGTATTCTAGCTGAATCCGAAACATGTAACCCCCTATTTGAAAATTTGTTATAAAGTTGTGGAGATGATTTTGTGACACTTCTTCCCGATTCATCTATACCACTCCACTTTGAGCTGAAATGGACGTCTACCAGAGATTATTACAAAAAAAATTATTTTTCAGTCCAAACGAATAACAGAAACTCAAAATTGAGCAAGATGCTTGTAATTCGCTGATTTCCTAAATTTTGAAATAAATGTCATTGAAATCTTCATATCTCAAATGTATCGAAATATAAGTTTGTTTAATTTTTATATACTGGTTTTCGCCTGTATTTAGTCATGTAAATTCGGATTTCAGAAGTGTTTTCTCAAAGACATTTTACGTCACTGACACAATAATTCGACAGCGTTGGAATCGTGGATTCATTTATCGATTGTCGTATTATCAGTATCGATCTGTCAGAACTCTTACTGTGGATGAAAAAGGCAGTGCTGATATTATAATATTTACTATAGGTTATTGAATAACACTTCACCGACTCTTTTCATCGGTTCGACAAAGCAACCAGTATAAAAAAGTGATAGCAAAATATACCAAAATCTATGATATATGTTCGAAAACGGTAATAATTCTAAAGTTACACAACATTCACAGTCACAATTTTTTATTTTATATCTACTTTGGTCAATAGTAGGTACAGCAAAGTATGGTTTGCTCCGTAATTTGTGCCTAGGAACTATACGGCACTTGATGATACAAATAGAACCCTACCTTTTTTCATATCTTTCATCTCCAATCTCAAATAGTTTGGATTACGAGATAAAAATGCGTGAATCATTATATAATTTACGGGTGGCAAATTTCGTCCGCTAGCTTTCAAACAGGTTTTCTCCATTTTCACAAGTTGTAAAAGTAATCTTTTAATAACAATTTCACGACTGACAAGAACATATAAAATGTCAGGAAATGTCAAATCCATATCAGTACCATCAACTTTGGTCAACAAAAAATACTAGGATCTAGTGAAGACATTCAACGTCACAAGAGTATACATATTCTAATTTTTTCTATGTTTCAACGGCTCTATTTTTTTTAAAACTGAATGTTGAGTTGAATGTTTCAGAAGGTGGGGAGCTACTGCAAACTGATTTCTAAAAATAATCTTTAGTTCGATTTTGGAGTTTTGGGAAAATAGCGAATTCCATGATATCTTTTTAATAAATCCAAAAGTAAAAAAATGCAATCCTTCATCATTCAGTATGAATCAATATTGAACTAAAATCGACATACTTTTTTTTACTTTTGTAAATTTGCAACTGTAACTGGATGAAAATCAATCGATATTGATGAAATAAAGTATCAATAAGTCATAATCAGATAAATTTGAAGTGGCATTTGAAATCAAAAACAAAGTTAACAACACAGAACCTATTTTCAAATTCCACAGTGAACAAAATTTCATGATTTTAAAAAATGTTTAGCAATTTCTATAGTGCGTTCATTTTAAAACTTCTCATTGCATAATCATGAAGTATCTACTAAAATACCCCCCCCCCTCACAACGTAAATCGACAGGTCAAGGTGATTTTTCAGTTTCCTTATTGATTTGCTGATATTCTGGGTGGAATATTTTAAACAGAAAGTAGGTACTGTATATCCAACATCATTCACAAAAAAATTACAAAATATTTCATTAAATCCTGAATGTTTTCAAATTAAATGTTTCGTGATTCATATTGTTTTATACTTTATTTATCATTTTTTTTGTAATTATAAAGCTCTACATCAACACAACTAAGTATAACATAAAAACTAAACATATTATCGTAATAAGACAGTGCCAACAGAAAAACAGCCTTGATGTAATTCACAGAATTTAAAAAATTGAATGAAGCTTTCAACCTAGTGGTCAAAATATAACAATTTGTATCATATAATAAAATAACACAGCATATAACAATAGGTTACTTGCAAACCATTTTCAAAAGGTTTTAAAACGAATAGTATTTCCAAAGTCAATTGAATATGTTTACATTCGACTCAATTTACACGGTCGGTTTGAATTGGCATATGAGAAAGTGTGAATAATGAATGAAAACAAATAAATTAAAATAAGATTGTTAAGCCTATGGTCGGTGGATGAGAACAAATTCTATTATACTTCTTTCAGTTTTTTTTTAGTTCATTCTACTGACTTTAGAAACCCTACACATGATTTCAAACAAACAATCCCATCAGACTTTTAGTGTTCTTTGTATCGAAAATATAAATTTAACTTGAGTTTATGAAGTTTGCAAGAATTCTATTGCACAACAAAAAATTAAACAAAATTGTAGCACTCAAAGAAAGGTACAATTGAAACTATCACAAACGACTAAAATCATTACTTCCCCAGTCTGATCAGGGATAAATATTTCATTGCCTTTTTTGCAAATATCACTTACCAACAAGTATTCGAGCACTGTATGTCGACTTTTCCATTTGTGTTTTTACTTCTTTTATAGATAATTTCAACTTATTACGAAACAATAGATGATAGAAATTACAAAATGATACACAAGTATAACAAAAGTTAATGAAATTAACGTTTCATAACTAATAATCCAATCGAAGAAAAAATGGTACAAAAACTAAAACAAAAAAAGGCTATTTCCAAATTTCAAACAACCCAAACGAGCCAAGAGATTTTAATAATTTAATTAGATGAATTAAATTTTTAAAATGCCAGTTCCAACTAGGGCTCGAACTCCGAACCTTTGGCTCAGAGTCGGATGCTCTTACCACTGTGCCAAGCCCCGACATTGTTATTATCTAAATTACTGAGTCAACTCATTTTCCGTACAAATCGCAGGCTGACATTTTTTTTTTGAGTACTACAATGATTCAACTCATGCTCCTGGTTTATCATATCTAAAAACTAAACTATGTTGATTATTGAATACTAGTTATACCTCTATTTTCACAGACATGAATATACCCAAAACAGACTTTCCAACTCTTCAAGGCACATTGATAATAGGATATTTTCAAATGAAACATTGGTTTCATTACGTGTTTTCGTTATTATCACAAAATCACTATTTCATAAATGAAAAGCATGTGTATTCAACAAAAAACTGGGAATACCTACCTAAAAGAGTTATGAAAATAACTGTTTCATTTTGTCTATTTCATTTGGTTTGTACGAAGTAATATATCAAAGGCATTTCAGAAGAAAACCCTTATCAACTCGTGAAATAAATTAATGAAATACATGTTGGGACACAAACAATGAAAAATTGAAATACAATGACATAAGTGAACATATTTCGAAGAAAATAATCTGATCTTGTATTCAGGTTACATTTGGTGTCAAGATTTCAGGAAATAATTTAGAAAAATCCAAACAACTAGAACAAATTTTAATAACTTGACATAATTTCTGCATTTAAAAAGTTTTTGGGATAAGTACACATTTTCAAGTAGAGATTTCCTGATCTCGACTAGACAAAAACTGACAATTTGAAGTAAACAACCAATAATCATGGCAGTAGATTACATAAAATATGATATAAACGTACACATATAAAATATCACATAAACTACAAGCTGTGCTGCTCATTAAAAATTCTGAAACCTATACCTATATAAACCAATTGAAAATAAATAGAGTAGCAAAAAAATTAACATTTAGAAAATACCCGACATGAAATTTCTCACTACAGCGGTCTTTAAAAATATTTCATAACAAAAATAACTTTCGAATTTTATTGAACACTTTTGATTTGGATGGATGTACTCAGTTTCTGAATACGGAAATTCAACAGAAATTACCGCGACAAAAAGCTTCGACAACTCGTGGAGTCCCACAATCTAGTCCTGCCACATCCAAAATATTGGGAGAACCATCACTGCACACAACATTAGCAGAAGACAGACAAATGTTAATCAACCTGAAAATAATTCGAATAAAAGATTTGTGAGAAAATAAATAATAAATGGACGTTTCGAGATATTCAGTTGCAATTTTTTTGTAAATAAAAATTGTAGAGTGGTATCCAACACTTATTATCATTCCATGAACACACTGGTGTCAGAAATGGGACCACTGAATATAGACAATTTCAAAGATCCTCAATTTAAAGGAACAACTTTGAGTCACATTACAATTCAATAGTTATTGCTACTTAAAAAGCAAGTTGGTACGTTTTGAACGTGAGGGCATGTAGATAAACATACATATTTTCTAGCATGATGCCGAGATTAAGCCTGTGTTTGGACCTGAGCTACACTGATGAAGATTAAACAGAAACTGATCAGCAATCGGTTGTCCCTTTGAATCAGGAGACATCCTGCGATACATCTTAGAGAGCTATTCAAAAGTTGTTACAGTCCCTGCAATATTTACCAACATCACTTGGAGATAAAATAAATAGTAAATTCTCTTTTCTTGTATAATTTGGTGTATTGATTTCAGTGAATAAAATGAATTACTCACTTGAACAAAAAAGTCTTCAATCTTCAATTTTTACAACAGAAGCAAAACACTTACTTAGAATTCTGAAGATTAACTTTCTTTCTGTACTTTTGGAGAGCATCTTGAGGCTTCGTCATCTTCTCCCTAACATCACTAGGAATGGCAGCATAAAACTCTTTATGGTGAACGAACGTGAGGAAGATATCAACATGCTTCTTCTGAGATGTAGCCCACTCTATCGGGGCCGATAATAACACATATTTGCTTTTGTTTTCTCTAAGTTTCTGCACTTGTTCATAAAAGTGACCCTCTACAACAAAAAATGAATAATATGAAAATGATTCAATATATATATGATTTGGATTAATCAAATCTAACTTTTACCAAATAAATAAGTATTCAGTACGTATTATTGATTCAAATTTCTTTAACTAGACAACTTTCTTGGACAAAGCTAAAAAGAACCCTGTACATTTACTACGTAAAATGGCTTTCTGCGAATTTTGCTCAAATTTTGATATCTTGTGGATCCTGGCATCCTCATTATGTAGTCCAATTTACAGATCGATCACATGATCACTTTTCTAGCTACTGAGTGTGGATTTTTGCCATTTTGAGTCGATTGCATCGATTTAATTTTTGTACTTTAATTCGAAATTGAACTTTCTTAGAAATGAACTCATCACATCTCAGTTATATATTCGAATAAAAAATAATATTTTACAAAGGGTGCTCCATTACAGCATGGCAAGACAATGATCATGGAAATAGATAAATATTAATCGTCTTGAATTTCACTCAATCCGTTAAAACTAGAAAACAAACTGCTAGAATTTGCAAATTTTTTGAAAAAGTATGGGTCTTCATCAACTACATGAGGATTCATATGATCGCCTGTCCAACAGTAAGTGGTTTTCCATGTACAGGGGACAATTTAAATGCTTGCAAATGCTGTATCTCATGAACAAAATATGTAATTATTGCGAATTGTCCATAACTGTTACTAAGATGTGGAAGTTAAACTGAAATGACTCATGAAATAATCTTCCCCATCACCCCCCCTGATTTACAGCCACCTACATTCAAATACTTTCAATAGAAATATATACTTGTGATACCTCAGAATAGCTGGTGAACCCCCCTCCTCATCAAACAAGTAATCAAATATTATTTTTGTAAACACCTCTGCGCCCGAGAATGAAATGAAAAAACGCACTATGAATTTTCAAATTCTAAGTAGTAAGTTACAAGAAAAATTGATCGATGGAACTGAGTTCAGGATTTTCAGAGATACCCACTTGAAATAGCATTGATAAATAAACTTTCAAAACATAAAAAACATTTTTATTGCTTGATAGGGGCGAGGGGGGGATACATCAATTTAAAATTTTCAAACGGCATGGGGCGTCAAGTGACACACCGTTGTAAAGAGAATTCAATTCTCTTTTCAACCATCTACAGTTTTTCATATTTCGCTAATATTTTCTTTACCATATGCACTAGTATAGTATAGTGTGGATCTTTATCTCGATACGATTGGACGGTTCGATGTGGAGCAATGGGACAAAAAATTTTGAATGGTATTACCGATAATAGTTTTTGAGAATAGATGGAGCTGGGGGGCACCTCAACCTGAAAATTTCGAAAGGGGAAGAGATCGATATTGTGAAAATACGCATAATTGAAAATTTAAAAAATGCACATAGTTGGAAAGAGAATTGAATTCTCTTCAGAGCGATGTATAATTGACCCCCTACGCAATTTGAAATTTGCGCCCCCTACCCGGCAATCGCATTGTATTTCATTTCTTAAAGTAGTCTCAGTGATACAATTCAAAATGATTTTTGATCCATATTTTTACATCAAACCGTTCAAAAGTTAACAGGGGTGGTATATACATTTATCGGTATCTTTCGCAGATTTATGATCATTGGGAAGGTTTTTTTTTAAACTAAAGATGCTAATAGTTGTATATAGAATTAAAAACCAGTGTTTTGCAGATTTCGTTAGTTCATTTATCTATTATATTTTTTGTAACTAAATACTGAGAATTTGAAAATACCTATTCAGGTAAATAAAATAATCATGGTGCGTTTTTTCATGTCATTCCTATACGCAGAGGTGTTATTTGTTATTTCGAGAAATCGTCCATTAATGAACGATTTGTCATTAATTGTCGATTTCTCTATGAATGCATGATTGTTGCATAGGCAACCAAACATAAACGAATTCAGATGTTATGGACACTAAAATGGATACTGACGATAAATTTATGTTGCTTGATGTTGCAGAAATTGCAAAAGTAGCATCTTTAACTTTATTGCCAGAAAAAAATTAAAATTCCTTTATTTCAACAGGGTGCCCACCAATTTTGAAAAATGAAATTCCCTGACTTTTCCAGGTATTCCATGTCTTACTTTAAAGTTTTCCATGACCAACAACGGATGTGTTAAAAAAACATTCACTGTCCAAACATACACTAGGCCCAATTATGTGGATAATTATGGTTAAGTTTCAGTTTTCAGTGAATCAGATATAGATCCATTGAGTAAAGTGATCATAATGGACCTTTACATTTACGGAAAATAAATTACAAAACTCGTTTAAATCGATAGTTGTTACTCTGAAAAGTACATTTAACAAAAAGTTCCATTATTTTTCTTTCATTCTAAAAAAATATCACATTTGAAAGTGTGCCGGTGACGTCACGTTCATCGGAAATACCTCCCACCATAATCAACGTTCCGAAACAGACAATACCGTTCTCCTTAAAAATATAACTTCTAGCATGATATAAGCCGTTGAGAAATAATCAATACATTGTCACTTGATCAACTCATAGATAAAAATCCACATATTAGCTATTTTTTATTGTATTTGTAACTTTAAAATTTTCTGAACGGATCATCCTTTTGATGAAGAACGAGCATTGACAACACAGCAAATCGTAATGACAGTTTTCAATTCTCAAAAGTTATTTGGAGATGTGAGGTTAATGTTTATTTTATTTACATTCAACAATCAACATTCAACTGATAAATTCGATAATAGTGTAGTGAGGTGTTATCATAAACGATTTGGTGTGAATTTATTTGTGGAATTGTTCACGGTCTTTCTTGCAATGACTAAAATTTAAAATCATTCCTTGAACTCTGCTTTGAATACAATAATAACATAACGTAAAGTACTCACTTGGAAATGTTCTTCACAAAAACATATATTTTCGCTTTTCACAAAAGGTTTATTCAATGTTTCGAACCACATTTTCCGACGCGCTTCATCTTTAGGTGCATAAAAACATTGTTTGCACTGGTGTTCAAACAACCGGGTACCAAGCACCTTTTCGACATGTTCAGTTATTGCAGGGATACAGGTACTGGAGATACAGGAAAATAACAAATTCTAGAACGCAAACAACAAAAGCTCTCAAAACTTTTAAAACTGCATTAACCTCAAAAAATAAATCAAGCTAGTGTTCGTTGAAGTTTAGATCTGATGGAACTGCTTCACTTGTATCAAATGAGTAGGCAAATGAGTTAGACAGAGACAAACTAATCTTATTGATCGCACCGTGAAACAGACGAAAGAACCCATCTGGTATCAAATGACAACTGTCATACGACACATTATATTTGAATGAGAATTTGGTGCACAACTTTAACAACGTTGCCAAGTTTAGTTTTGATGAACGTGACATCACGAAACCACTTTTCTTCTGATTATAGATAAACTAGCGGCCAGAAAAAATAAATAGAAAATCCAGAGTGATATTAGCGTATTTACTTTCTAATTTCAGTATTACCTCATATCTCTTGGAAAGGTCCATTTCTTATTATTAGAAAAAAAAATTAATAAAAATGATAAGGGAAATTTTAATTTTCCAATTGGAATGTTTATGAATGGAATTGTAGGTTAATTATCGATGATGGAAAATTAAAAGAATACACCTAAAACCCTAAATTGTTTTCTGAATATCCTCATTTGTTTTAGTCAGGGTACTATTTATTCTTTATTTCTTCATTTTCAACATTTTTATTTCATTTTCGATTTTTCGTTTTTCACTTATTTTTAACGGCTTCAGTTTTTTTGTTTTCTTCAAGTGTTTCTTTATACTTTTTATTTGATTCACGGCAATATCTCAGCATTTTATCATTAATAATTATATTTTCGGTCCCACCTACATACATAATGTTGTAATAAACAACTCTTTGTGCTACAAGCGATCTCTCTTTCAAATTTTCAACAAGCAATTGCTTATTAACTGAGAAACCACTTTCTACAGAAGCGTTGCCATGAGATAAAATCAAGATTAATTTAATCAACTTCCATAATTAAAAAAACTCACCTTTATCTTTCAGTAATGAGTTATAATAAGAATCAAGATATTCGTTTTTATACTTTGTAAAAAAATTTGAGTTTAAGTTTCGGCAGACAACATTTTTCTTCATTCAATTTTTCCAGAACACTATTCATTTTTTAGTGACAGTTTGGGATATACTACAATCAAAGTAGGATCAAGACATGATATTATTCTCTCAACAATCTCATAATTTAAACATGAACGTTGCAAAATTTTGCTTACAGTTACAACTAAAAACTTCTGAAATTCTTTCCAAAAAAAAAAACGAATTTATCTTTTTCTTTACATTTAGACTTCAACACATCTTTTTTGTTGAAAATCCTATATCCATATCTTTCACAGGCAAAAAGTTGTTAAGATTCTTGCCAGTGTCTTTGAAATCAATATCTATATCTTTCAAATTTTTTGGAATCTTTTCTTCAATCATGAATTTTTTCGCTATCGTGTTTTCAAACTACAGAAGTGGTAAAATTGAGTTGACATTGATGCCAAGATTTATATATTTCCCTAGATGGCCGATAATAGAATTCCCTGACTTTGGGCGATTTTTACGTTTTTCCCTGACTTCCAGGACCCATAAATCAATTCCCTGACTTTTCCAGGTTTTCCATGTTTTCCAGGTTGGTGGGCACCCTGTTCAAGAAGAGTGATATTGACGGAAAATTTTTGTAATCAACTCTTGTATTAATGATCTCGAAAACAAACTAATAGGTTTGTTTTCTAGTTTAAATGAATCGAGTGGAAATCAGAACGATTATGGTATTGATATTTATCTATTTCTATGAACATTGTCTTGCCATGCTGTAATGTGACACACTTTGTTTTTATTCGAATGTAGGGACTCATGAGCTACAACTCATATGTGATGAGTTCATTTCTAAGAGAGTTCAATTTCGAATTGAAGTACAAAAATCAAATCGATGCATAACAAAAATTGCAAAAATGAAATTTTTGACACCCTGTAGCTCGAAAACTGAGGATGCCAAGATCTACAACATATCGAATTTTGAGCAACATTACGTAGTGAATGTGCGGGGTCATTTCTGCTGTAGAACAAAATAGATCTCACTTTTATCCAGCTGCACCACAGACACTTCTTTCTCTCTGAAAACTGCAACTGTGACATCTTTCTCCACCCTCAGCAAGAACCAAGCAAAAGCAACCGCAGCCTCTATCGCCGTTATATTTTTATTGTACAAACAGGGAGTGTCCATTTTTTCTGTAGTGTCAATAGTGATTAGATATCGCTTTCCAAACGAATGAACATTAGCACAAGCTAAACTCATGCATTTATGCAAGTTACTTAAAACGACAGGACTCTTTGCCTCTCTAGGACACCTCAGTTTCTCAATTTCTTCGTCGGTCATTTTTTTCTCGAGAGATAAATGTTGCAGAAGTTTTGGATCCAGCGGTCTGAAAATTTTTAAAACTCAAACCAATTGCAAACTGTTAATGCCTGTTAGAGATTTTTTAAGAATGTTACATTTTCAAAGACTACATTAGAATAACATCAATGTGAAGTTGAACATGTTTTATTTTGTGATTTTGGTGAAAAATTTCAATAAATCAATCAATATAAACTTCATTGTCTGTAGAAACATTCTTCTGGACAAAGCATGAATACATGTGAAAACTTTTTAAGTTTATACAGTAAATAAATAAATATAAAAAGATAGAAATGGTATGAATAAAAACATATTGTCAAAATACAAAAATAACAAACTGTACACAAGGTTATAAACATAAAAATAGATAAAAGTGGTAGATATGTAAAAATTAAAAACGTAAAAATACAAAAAAAAACATGAAGAACAGAATTAACGCAATATGCTTGTTTGTGTAATTTATAGCCGCGTTTCATTGACCATTATAGTTTACATCTACTAGTAGAAGAAGTAGAGTATCATAAAAACGCAATTTCAGGGTTTCCAATAGAAGTCAGATAATTCTAAAATTTCCTAAATATCTGTAAAAAGTTTGAAACTCATAGTTTTTATTATTATAAATGATACTTTCACTATGAATAATTTGCTTTCATTAACAACTGCCACATCCGAAATACACAATGGAAGAAGGCGCGAGTAGTATTATATATCTATTCGAGGATTAGATCTAGGCGGGAATATTTCAAGTGCAATAAACTTATCATATATGCGAATTCCTTAAATAATTTTCACTCAGAAAACTTTTTCAGAATGTAAAAAACATTATGAAGAAGTGATTCCTAAACCTTCACACCTTCCACTTTCGAGGCAGCTTTGAGTGAAGTAGCAAATAAGCCGGAATTATCTTTAAAAAATGATAGTATATTTGTAGGATGGGAACAAATAGAAACTGAAAAATATTTTTTTCACATTTATCTGGACAATTTTCTCAATTATTCATCATACATAAATCGATTTGACACAATGTTTCTATATCATCCCACTGATGTTTTTGAACTTTCGCTACTTTCAGGGTCATCGCATCTTCTTTTTTGGTATCCATTCGTATATTTGTTTAGGATATGATTTTAAAAAGAAGGTTTAACAGAGGTTTTCAATGAATTGAGAATGAATGTGAACCCAACCTCTTTATTATATCAATAAAAGTCGTTGTACGACCTATACGTATTTGAACATTTCCATCTATAACTTTACTCACGTCCATAACACTCATTCATTTTAACTAGAGGCTGTTCACTTCCAAAATCGTTTTAATGTGTGTAAATGAAGTTTTTTGAGCTTCAGAATAAAACCAAACTGAAATGTACAGAAATTAAAGTCCATAATATGTTTCAAACTACTGTCAATGTCAACAGTGTCAATTTCTGCTACGATTTAGGAATTTTCATTTTTCAACCAATTATCTACTTTTGCTACCCTCAAATTTGATCGTAGTGAAAGTAGATATATTTGGTGTCAAAAAAACAGATGTGTCAAATTCTACTTCTACGAGAAGAGCATTTCTGCCTACAATAAAACGCACCATATGACTTGTTTATTTTGTGGAAATTCATGATCCCTTTTTTGTTATACGATGATGTATTGATACCTAGTTAGCCTAGACCAGTTCCCTGCATAAACAATATATTGCGTCACCATAGCAACGAACAATAACTTATTCGTCAGTGTAAAGTTTGACGTCAAAAAAGTAAACCAGAGTTATGCAATAAATTAAAAGAAAAAATATGTCCACCGAAATTGTGAAAATCGAAAAATTGGATTATCAAGCCATCATCAAGTACCTGTATTTAAAAGGGTTAAGAGGTAAGCAGATTTAGGAAGATATGCTTAATACCCTTGGTGATCAATGTCCTTCGTATGCGACCGTGAAAAATTGGACTGCAAGCTTCAAAATAGGTAAATTTTCCGTTGAAGATGATGACCGATCGGGAAGGCCAGTTTCTGTGTCAGTCCCCGAAAATATCTATGCAGTTCTACTATCTAACAGACCGTCGAATTGGGCTAAAACGTCAATTTGGACATGAGAAAAATTGCTGCAAAATGGATCCCCAAATGTTTGAATGTTGACCAAAAGCGTGTAATGGTAGTAGCATCGCGTTCTATCTGTGCTCGATTTGAAAATTGTAGACTTTTAAACCGAATTGTTACTATGGATGAGATTTGGGTACATTTCTACGATCTAGAAACAAAGCAAAAATCCATGGAATGGCGACACTCCGGTTCTCCAAGACCTAAGAAGTTTCGTGTCCAAAAATCTGCTGGAAAAGTTCTTGCTTCAGTTGTTTGGGATTGCCATGGAGTAATCATGATTGATTTTTTGGATAAGGGTAGAACAATAACTGGAGATTACTATTTGACATTACTGACCACTCTACGTGAAAAAATTAAAGAGAAAAGACGCGGAAAGCTATCCAAAGGTGTTTAGTTTTTGCAGGACAACGCCCCTGCACACAAATCTCATGTTGCCATGCAAAAAATTCGTGATATAGGGTTTGAATGACTAGAACACCCCCCTTATTCACCAGATTTGGCTCCGTCCGACTATCATCTCTCCTCAACTGAAAAAAAAATTTAAAAGGTCGTAAATTTTCTTCCTACGAGGAGGTAATAAAAGCTGTGGAGGTCTGGTTTGCAGAGCAAGAAGAAACATTTGTTTTTGAAAGGTCTAGAGACGTTGCAGGTTCGCTGTAATAAATGTATCCAATTAAGATGAGAATGTGTTGAGTAATAAAATATTTTGACATTGAAATTTTGTTTGGTTCTATAGTAGGCTAAGAATTTTTCAATATATCCTCGTAGTTTGGAGAAATATTTTTAATAATTCGAAGTAGCCAAAAGAAAATCACATATTTAAACTTTTTAACCAAGCATATTGCTTTAATGAAACGAAAGAAACACACTTTTGTCTTATTTCCACTAGTTCTTTATTTTCACGACCGGTTTCGGGTTTTATCCCATTATCAAGTATAAAAACGAACTAATACCATTGAACTCTAAACCTAGTTATATAGGGAGTTTGCAGGTAAAACGGGATGGAGAGGTAATTAAATGAAATTAAATGAACAGGGATGAAACGATATAAATTAAATACTGGAGGTTATGGAAATTATCTGGGTCGTCAAAATTATAAATTCAAAAGTGGAGACCTACATAATTCGAGTTGCTCGTTGAGGGTTCTATATTTCGGGTTTTTAATTGATTTATTAATTTCCATGGCTTCCAACAGATTCATTTTCTTCCCTTTACTACATGTGTGTAGGATTTTGAGATTATCTTTACTTATCTTGTGTTTGGATTCTTGCAGATGTTCGTACATTGTTGATTTTTTCACGGAGCCTTACGTTAAAATTTCTACCGATTTGACCTGTATATACTGCAGAGCATTCCCCGCATTCTAATCTATATATCCCTTATTTTTTCATTCTATCTCGTTTAGTTTTTGCATTCTGCCTAAATTATTATTACTTATGAAAGCTGTTGATATTTTGAATTTAGAAAAATAATTTTGAATGTTTTCTGAAATTTTACCTGAGTAATTAATGCTACCATATTTACGTGTATTGTGTTTTTCAATATTTGGGTATGGTTCACTCATAACCTTTTTATGTGTTTTACCTGATATTAATTTCTCTATTAAAGAAACTTTATTGTTTACCGCAAGTAGTTTAGTATATCCTGGAAATTCTTATCAGGTAAAGGGATTGTGAAAGCTCTGTGTATCATTGACCTAAAGGCGGATAATTTATGTGACATCGGACTGAAAGAATCAAAGGGGATTGTACAGTCTGTGGAGGTGTTTTTCCGGTAGATATTAAATTGAAAACTATTACTAACCCTTAAAATACTCAAATCTAAGAAGTTAAGCTTCTTGTTTTGTTCAATTTCTACTGTGAATTTAACTTTGTTATGTAGACTATTTAGGAAGTTAAAAAATGGATTAATTTGTCTGTTTGAACCATCAAAACCTACTAGTACGTCATCAACGTATCTGAACCAAAAAACAATATGTTTCTTAGAAAAGGGTGTTGTTAAGGATGAGGGTATTTTCTAGGTGAGCCCATTGGGAGACCTGAGTTTTGTAGGTAAAAACTAATAGTAATTTCGACACAAAATCAACAATGTAGGAACATCTGCAAGAATCCAAACACAAGATAAGTAAAGATAATCTCAAAATCCTACACACATGTAATAAAGGGAAGAAAATGAATGTGTTGGAAGCCATGGAAATTAATAAACCAATTAAAAACCCGAAATATAGAACCCTCAACGAGCAACTCGATTTATGTAGGTCTGCACTTTTGAATTTATAATTTTGACAACCCAGGTAATTTCCATAACCAGTACTGAATTTATATCGTTTCACCCCTGTTCATTTAATTACCTCTCCATCCAGTTTACCTGCAAACTTCCTATATAACTAGGTTTTAGAGTTCAATTGTATTAGTTAGTTTTTATACTCGATAATGGGATTAAACCCGAAACCGGCCGTGAAAATATAAAACTAGTGGAAATAAAACAAAAGTGTGTTTCTTTCGTTAAAAAGTTTAAATATGTGATTTTCTTTTGGCTACTTTGAATTATTAAAAATATTTCTCCAAACTATAACAAGGTTCATCAAAAAGCAGTGCCTTGACTTCCTTCCTAAAGATAACTCCAGATACTACTCCCCTGATATTTAAATAATACAATATTTCACAAGAGTGGATGAGGGTGGCAGACATTTTAAAAGATTGTGTTATCAGGTAGGGTAAGTACCGTAAAATGGGGTGAAAAGAAACAGTTTTCGAGTTTTTAGACTTTGTTGCAAAGTTAATATTAACTTTATCAACAAGAACAAAATGTGTGTCACGGCTGATAGAAGAGAACTCATGTAACGCAATTCAAAAAAATTCCTTTGTTTTTTGTCAAAACATTGAAATGTTCTGATTTTCTATTCACCCTCCAAGCAGGGTGAGTAGAAACGGTGATTCTTTTGACGTACGTTATTCGCTAGTAAACCATGCGGGAGGCGAGAATAAACCATTTTTGAAACATTTAAGGGGTTTGGTTATTTCCAAATTTGGAAAGAATACAAAATGTCTACCAAAAGCAGGTGAATAGAAACAGCGGGTCAATAGAAACAATAACATGTGAATTGGAACATGAAGAGTGACTTTAGTTATCTATGAAACTACTTGATAAACCATAATTTTTCATGCAATTACGTTAATGGGATATATTGAGCTATGTCAGGACAAATTTTCTGCTTTACTACTTGATGATTTCTTATCTTAGCACATAAAGTTTATATTGCGACGCACACGTTATTCGATCGTGTGTTTAACTAAAATAACGCACACACAGTCTTTCTAATAGCAAATCAGTGAAACTCAGTGATTTTATATTGTGAAATAAGTATGCAATACATAAATCCCTCAGAAGTTGAAGCCTGTCGCATGAACTCACAAAATTTAGGATTTATTTACAAATGCTTTTTCTATTCACCCTCCAGTTTCTATCAACTCTATTTTACGGTATTTGACCTGGTAAATTTTGCTTTGAGTTTGTGAATCAGACACTATTTCCAGTAGGTATGAATATAGACACAACCGTCAATATTTTATGTTTTTCGAAGTGTGATCTGCATGCATCCTGAAATTTTAGTTTACATGAATGCATCTCAGTGCACGTTTTTGTTGTGGAAAAACACACTATGTAAAGTAGAACTACTACAAACTACCCAAAATGGGATTCCAAAACGTAGTTGTGAATCTATTAGGGAATAAATAAACTAAGTGTCCCAGCTCATTTGAAGCCACTAAGACAGCATAGTATATATTATAATATATTCAGAAATTGATTACTTATCTTTAATAAAATTGATCTGACACATACAAGTAATTAGATACAATTTTTGAGAATGCAGTTAAATATTTTGTTAACAGTCCTAACATCCCATTCTATTTACATTTAACTTATTTTCACTTTGATGGGATGTTATGACGTCAAGAAACGTAATATTGTTCTTTCATTTTCTAGTTTCACCTACTTACTTTCCTCCTTTTTCGAAATTTTTCATATGAATAAAAACTTCTATTGGATGGATACCACTAGCTTTTATTTTTGCTGCATTTGTTAAAATCTCGTTAATTATCGCTTGAGCAGGAGCATCTTTTTTCAAAAATCCTAGCTTGTAAATTTTTGGTAGCACTTGTAGTATGTCTGATACAGACATATTCAGTAGTACCGAATTCCAAACCTGCAAAAATTAAGAATTTTTTTTTTTAAATCAAAGTGTGAGTTGATTTTGAATGTTAAACAAGTGATAAACTAAAACTAGTAGTTCTTCCCTTGAACAATTTTTTAGAGGAACACAAATTCAAAAATTCCTATCTGGCGTTATCGAAACAAATGGGTTCTCAGATTTACATTGTGAAGATAATAAAAAAATTGTTGAGTACTTACTTCCGCAGATTTTCTTAGTGATGGCTGCACTTGATTGATAGTAGCCTTCAATTCACTTATGAGAGGAACAGCAATATTATGATCTTTGGTTTTCCTCAAAGTTTCGGCTTTCTGCATAATGTCAATGATTTTTTTCTCCTCTTCATTATCTTTATCATTGGATTTATTCGTCAGTATGTAATTGATGACCATATTTTTTACTGAAACCAAGAAAAACCAAGGTACATTTGATATTTACCAACCACCAAAATTCTAAACTCACATGGTGTGTCTGGCTTGACGTGTCCTAGCTTTATTATATTTTTGTGGGACCATCCATGCCAGCTCTTACAAACAGCGTAGGACTGAGCTAATCCAAGAGCACTTTTGTTTTTATAATATCGACCGATTACTTTTTGCACTGTTTTCGACAGTTTGCTCTTATCCAGCCTCACTTTCGAGGCAAACTTTATAAAGTCGAAGAAATCCTCATCCGATTTGCAGATGCTCAAAGCGGTAGTACATATCTCAGGTTTTATATCTGCTGTGGCTGCTTCCAAAACAAGAGCAAAACCTAAGATATTGAACAACTGCGAACGATACGGTAGCGATTTATCTTCATTGGCGGACACTATTATTTTGAGCAAGTTTCCATGATTTTTTGCTAACATCTCGTTGATCAGTTCCATCTTACCCTTTAACTCTATCAAATATTTTTCTGGTCCCCCGCAGTAATATTTCGGTATCGTATTGCATACATAGATGAATCGTTTCAGTTTCTCTTCGTTAGATAATTTAGATGCAGCCATCCCGATGAAGACTGTTACAAAAAAAATATTAACCTATTTCAAAAGTAAGATAATTTTTATACTAGTATATGCGTTGGATACTCATGACATGAATTAAATAAGATTATCAATACTGGGATCGGCCGTAGCTGATAAATAAACAACCGAAATAGTGCTTTTATGAATACATGTCAAACTTAAATTGTAAAGGTAATCAAAGTATCGAACCAATAAAATTCAGTAAAACATTCTAGAGAACTGAACTAGAGCATTCTATTTCTTCTATTAAGCTTGCAGAAAAAGTAACAACATTTATTTAAATACAAAATAAAACAATAACAAAGTGACAATAACTAGATAAGAATTGATTTTGAAGACAGAAAATCATCGATAGATAATTTCGTAAAACCAGTATAACTAATAACCTAATTTCGTCAAAAACAAATTATCTCAGAATCCGAAATGATCATTTCGGACTTCTGAAGAACCGAAATTTGAAGAATTGTACATAACAATAAGAAGTTGAATCTGTAATATCATCAAAGGAGAATACACTAAAATGTGTCATACGATCAAACCAGCAATCACAAACACATTATTTTGGAATACCTATATATATATATATATATATATATATATATATATATATATATATATGTATATATATATATATATATATATTTTATAACAGTTTGCAAAGCGTCATATTCGAAGGCATTAAGAATTGAAAATCCTAGAATCTATAAACCACAAGACCTAAAATTGATAAATTGAAAGTCATGAGAATTGTAAATGGTAGAACCGAAATGTACAGAACCGAAATCTATCAGAAATGGGAGATGGGATTGCGAATAGTATCGTGGCAATGTCAGCTGAAATATCATCAACATCAGTGATTGATTCCATTTGAAGAGTGAATGATGTATCATCAGCGTTTAATATGGTCAGTGATTCACGTTTCAGCTACATGTGAGAGGGTAGGTCATTGGCATAAATTAGGAACAAGAAAGGACCCAATATGAATCCCTGCGGTACACCCCTTTTAATAACACTTACTTGACTTATATTATCGATATTATAGACCTTTTGGGTTCTAATATCAAGGTAGGATTGAATGATATTTCTAGCAACTCCTCTCATTCGATACCATTCTAATTTCTCAAGTAATCTTTACTGATTAACACAATCAAAAACCTTTGACAGGTTAGAAAATATTGTTAAACATGATTGTTTATTTTTTGATGCAGTGGTACAAGAGTTTGACTTGGACAATGGTCAAGGTTACGATAATATTGCGAACAGGTAGGAATAAATAAAGGTGTCCAGAATGCTGAATTTAGTATGGCTGGTGCAGCCAAAACTTCCGTTTCATTATTTGGATTCCTCCAAAGACTGTTTTCATTATTTTCTGGATCAACAAAGCGATGGGAAGTGATATCAAAAACGTTTGCGAAACTCACTGGGAGAGTAGGGTTTCTGCTGCTGTTCGCTTTAACTATACTTCAGTTCATGATGCCCTTTTGAATCTTCATGAAAATCAAATAACTCATTTGCAGCATCAGAAGCCTTGTCTCTAATTCAGTAATTAAATGGAGCAATTTGAGTTCATCGTTACACTGGTGGCTAGGTATGACATACTGTTTTATGTAAATATTGTAAAGGCTATGCAGCCTGGATCTATGGATATATCGAACAAAATTCCAGAAAGGTCCATATTGGAAGAAGCCTGTGGCAATTTGCAAATTAGTTTAAAAGATGATGGAAAATCTTACGTGTCAGGTTGTGAATTGGTTGAGGAACAAATGAATCTCGAAATTGTAAATTTGTTTTCCATGTACCTTCGAGATGGAGAGGGTTCCAGGACACACATGTTCTAACTAGCCTAAAATCATTCAGTGGCATTACGAAAACTCTGCTAAAAGCATTCACTCATGGATGAAAAACAAATCACAATAGTGGAACAAATCGCCTCGAATGAGATATGTGAAAAAGTTTATTAACGACCGTTATAAAAATTCACTGAGTTTCTACAAAGCCAGAAACAGTGGCGTATCTAGGGATGGAGAAAAGGGGGTAATTACCCCCCATGCCTTGTCCGAAATGCTCATAGTTTGAGAGCTTAATCAGCTTTCACCCAAGACACGCTATAAGGTTGAACTATGTTTTCAGTTTACAGAAATGAAAATTGTTGTTGTTTTTTAATTGTGCTCTCTCAGCTCTCAAGGAGTATAGTAGAGAAATGTATCCCAATATAAATATGCTTCTGCAGATAATATTAACCGAGATATTAACGATCCCATCAGCAGAACAAAGTTTTGCTAGCTTGAACAGACTGAAGACATGGCTAAGGTCTACCATGTCTCAAGAGATTATCCGTGCTTGCGTTATTACATGTTCACAGAGACAACGTTATAGATAGATTCGAAAAAAAAACTGTAATTTGTAATATTGTAACGAACTGAAGCCGGACCTGTCGCCTCAACGACGTTCCGTAAACTGCAATGATGTTACTACTCACGTATGCGGAATGCCGAACAATCTAGAAGCGAGCAGTCGATCAGCACGACCTCTCTCGGTCCCTCATATTTTCTAAAGAGCCGTGAATATTCGAAAGAAGAAATCTATTTGGATATAAATATCATGCCGTGAGTGAAGAGGGCAGATATATAGTTACAATCAGTTGTATAGTTAACAAGTAGAATTTAATACAAAGTGGCTTAGCGATAAAGTACTGTATTTGTCTGAAATAATCTAGCAGTTGTATTTTAGAAGTTCAACCAAATTAGTAAAACGAAGATTAGACTATTTTTAATATAAAAATAGATTTTTATTATTAAACTGATGGTGACCTGTGGGACAGCCAAACATTTTGATTTCCTTTTTTTTATAAACAGAATGTTGTCTTTCTTGATGACTTATCACGGAAATGTAGACTGATTTATTTTTATTTTTGTGATATGCAGAATTTTAATTCTTGTTTTCATCATTTTTATGTTAAGTGGAGTATGAAATGGAATATTTTATTTCTATGATATAGAGTGCGTCGTTTTTACTATAATTTATATACCTTCTGAGAATATGTTGATTTTTTGCATATGCAGAATGTTGTTTGTTTGATTTATTATTGATATGATGACATAATTTTCTAAAATTATTTCAATTATTAACAAAATAACAAACTTAAAAAATAGGCAAAAGAATCATGAATTGGCGGAGTATCAGCAAGAGCTGTTTTTCAACTCAATCACAAATAAATTCGTTTATAAAGGCAGGAAAAATACCATATTAAAATTAATAAAAATTAAAATGAGGAGAAATCCAAGAAAATTAAATATAAATAAACAGATAACATTATTTAACTCATTTGAAATTCGTGAATCCTAGAAGTACAATGCCATGCAATATCATATTTGAATTCAGTTGTTGACTACTCTATTATGATGAATCTTTAACCTTTTTTTGAAATTCGAAAGACTGTTTGATCTGAATTCACTGGGTAATTGATTATACAATTCAGGAGCATTGTATGAAATGCTGCGGGTAAAAATGGCTGTGCGATGTCTAGGTATGACCAGAGAATTACTGTTGTGAGTGATAGATCTATTTACTGGTCGACAAGCCTAAGGATGCCTCCGAGAATTGGTTGCGCAGTAGACACAACCCTGGAGTGGGGCAGGAGCTCACTCGCTCTGCATTATTCAAGCAGTTAACGTCGTAAGTGTACAGTCAGTGGAATAAAATTATTGTGGCGTTATTCTGATTGTGTGTTGAATTTGAAATCCTTGTGTTTTGTATAGTTTTGAAATATTATTAGATAGGTTTTAATGTAGTTGTGTTTGAAAATGCCTTCAAAGAGTAAAGTGAGAAATAAGATTCTGAGTGGACAAAGAAGGGAAATTGTCAGTAATGTCATCAAATTTATGCAGGCAGAAGCAATGATAAGTGAAACCAGTATTCCTCTCGTGAAGGTTCAAGAACGAGCTGCTGCCGCAACGGGAGTTTGCGTTAGAAGCATTAGGAAAATTAATTCAGAAATTAATAAAATTGAAAAAGGTGAAATGGAACAATTCTCAACTCCAAATAAAAAGAGAAACAAAAAATCAAAAGTTACCATGGACAATGCTGATTTGGCAGTGGTTAGAGGTCATGTGATATTGTTAGTCAACTTCTGTAAGTATGTTCCTCGTGTTCTTTATTATATTTATTTACCTATTTCTGATATTGTGTGCCGATGCATTCTTTTTCTAGTAGTACTTTATTTACACTTATGGCTTCAGGAAAATTATGCAATTTTTATAAACGTTCCAGTGATCACAGACAATTATATTATTCGAACAGTTCATTAGGAATTCATGAAAATTCAGATAAGAACCTACGTTCCTACGTGTTGCAGAAAAATGTCTCTCCCGATTGTACATTCCGATGATAACCAGCCGTAAACAGTAGTCGATCTTTGTCGCACATCTACTCACGCTTTCTATCGTTTGCGAATCTCAGAGGCATCCTTATGCTTGTCGACCTGTACAATGGAAAAGGTCGTTAGTTTACGGAGAAGGTATTCCGGTTTTTTTGGAAGTTAGGATCTTATGGGTGTTCGTTAATAGATGTAATGAGGGTCTCTAATCTCAACCAACCAGAGTGTTCCATTTTCGACGAAATATGGTCATATTTACGAATACCATAACATAGCCTCAAACATGAATTTTGAATTGTCGGAGATGGGCGTCATATTGCAGGTCCGTAAATTCTATCACAATACGAAATTTTAGAAAAAATCAGAGACTCACAGTTTCATTTTTAGTTTCATATAGTGTTATACGAGGTTTGGCACAGGTAGTTGACATGTCTCGTGAATATTAGATCGGAATCGAAGTATAGTCCTAGATTCTTAGTTTCCTCAAGAATTAGCAGTTTATTATTAACGATGCATATTTCCAAAGGTCCAAGTGCTACTTTTCTCACTTTTTTGGGTCCGAAAAGCATTACTACAGATTTACTTGCATTAAGTTTTAGCATATGGGCAGAAGAGATGTCAGATATAGATTGGAGATCTCTGTTAATATTAAATTGGGCTTCTTGCGAACTGTTACTATGAAAAGAGAAATAAATTGAGTCATCTGCATAGTAATATATCGAAATTTTGTTTATTGATTTATAAAAGTCAGAAATATATTAAACTGAAGAGTAGTGGCCCAAGAACGGATGCTTGTGGTACACCTTTTGATACAAGTAAGGCATTTGATACATCTCCATCTGTAAACACGTTGGCTATGGTTACGCAAATAGTCCTCAATTAAACAAGTAGCCATGCTAGAGGAACCAAAGGGTCGTAGTTTTCTGCAGAGTATTTCGTGATCATCACATTTTTGTGACTTGTGACATACCAAACTTCATTGTTTGTTTTTTTTAATTTCATATGTCGATTGGAATTATATTCGTATTTTACTTTTGCATGAAAACTTTTGTATTTATTACCCCCTTAAAACCATTACCCTGGATCCGCCACTGGCCAGAAAAGGAGAACAAATAGAATCATAGTAGGCCTTCTGAGAGGATAGTAGACTCAATAAACACATGAAAAAAATTGGACTGGTCACAGAGAAGGTCTATCAAGACCAAGCTATAGAATATTAGGGAAAGAAAAACCACATCCCTCCAAATATATGAAAGACTGATTAAAATCTAAGAAGTGAAATGTATTGATAAGAATTGGACTAGACAAGGCAATCTAACAAAATATGAGGGTCATATGCTATAGATCTGAACCAGACTCCTAGTCCCAGCCCCAAACAACAAATAAAAAAAATATACTTGGTGTCATTTGAAACAAGAAAGTGAAGTCATTATAACTTTTTCTTTATCCTGTGAATATAATCGAGATCTTTGGATCACAATTATGTCGCCATTTCACAGTGAATTTTCAGTTATGCGAAAATTTTGCTGTATTTTCACTTCCCATGGTATAAAGTTGTAATTTTTTCAGTTTTGACTTGGCGTGATTTAAAACTGTTTGCCAGCAAAACGTTCTTAAAAATATTTCTAGGTTCTTTTTATAAGAGTACATTAAATTTCCGTTTTCAATAAAGATTGGTTTCAATTAGAAATAGAAATCTCAAGAACAGGAAATTGATATGCACATTATTCAATACACGTACACTGCATCGAAATAAGTAGATGATTCATATTAAAAATTCATATTGAACTTTATAGGGAATCTTTCAATGTTAAAAAACTTGTCTCTAGCGGAATTACTCGGTAGAAGATAAAAATGTAAACAAAATAATCTCAAAAGATAAACACCGGATGAATTAATAATATCACTTACCACTATTTGACTTTGAAACGTATTCTAATTATCGATATAATAATATTTGATTGGATATAAATCTTAAATTCCTCACTACAGAACAGCTGTTCAACTGTCACTGTCAGATTTTCCTTGTCATTTGAGTCATTGACATTTATGGCATTGGTCGTTGGCTATCAACGATTGGTCCGGCATGACCACATAACTCTTATCTATGATGACCACTGAAATGAAATGAAATTATAATATGATGACTAATGCTCTTATTTCCTCCTGCGCACCTGTATAAAGTGATGACTCTAGGAGAAGAAGAAAGGAGGCACATGCAATCTAGCAGATAAATACTTTATTGTTTACTTGTATGGGTGCGAGAGAGACATTCATCTTCACGTACGTGTTATTCGTTGTAAACAGTGCAGTGCAGTGCAGCGCGTCTTTGTATCAGTTTTAAATGTTAGGTCGCTATTAGACTATAAAATTTCTTTGTCAAAGATCTTATATGTTGATCAATTTCTTTGGTAATATTTCTGTAAGAAAAAACTGTCTACTTGTAGTTGTACATTACACTGTCATAGAAATATGATTAATTTTAAAGGAACGGCGGCGTTACTTCCATTACAAAATGAGTGATAATAGAGTAATAGCATTGTTTATATAGAAATGATAGAAGTAAGATAGTCAATGCCCGAGGAAAAGTCATTGGACTCCAATCGCTAGTGTCATCCAGCGTGATTAGTTACAAACTTGAATATTTGACGTCATTTTAATGCAGGTTCCTTCAAAAAACCCTGATTTTAAAGCCTGATTCACATAATGGCAGTAGCAGTGGCGTCACCCCCCTCTATTGATAAGATAACCAATGGTAAACATGTTTAGACGACGCTGAAAATTCAAGGTCACGCTGCTGAAAGTTTGATTCATTTAAACTTTTTGCAGTAAAATCTAGCAGTGTTCGCATTTCTAACCTTAAAATTATCATGAAATCGAGATTGCTGTTATGATTCCTTTCTACTGCTTTTAACAAACAATTAGTTGAAAATTTCCATTCCAATGTCACTCATTCGGATAACAGCGTCAAAAGGGGCGGAGTCACTGCCTTTAGTGCCACTGCTACTGCCATTATGTGAATCAGGCTTAATGCTGTCCCATTGTTTCAATCAAGTTACGACATGACTTGGAGGCCAGATCACTGAAGTTACGACATGACTTGGATGCGAGCTCACTATCGCCATCTACATGTCGAATCCATTTTGATCCAATTATAATCCCATAAAGCTGACTATCTTCTATTAGACCGTCAGATAGTGACAGATTTAGGTGCCCCATTTTCACATACAAGCCTCGAATAGGGTTGAGAAGTACATCGATGTTGAGTAAAATGGAGGGAAATTTATTACGAGTGGCTCCTGGGGATAACATATGGAAAATTCGATTTTCCATGGAAAATTCGATTTTCCATATTTTAACGCGAGCCGTGTTCACCTAATCATTAATTAATAGAACCTGGCTTCAGAAGATCAAAGGCTTGAGTGTTGAAGGTGGCTAAAGGGTTAAAATGAGGCTGTAATCTTGTAAAGAAAAATCGAGATTTTAACAGGTTTTTCCACGCAAGCCCATCGAAACTATGAAAACCTACATCGTCACTACACCGAAAAACATAATGGCTTGAGTGGCGTGAATGGAAAAGTAGATTTTGTCGTCGGATAATTTAATGGAAATTCTTTTTGATTTTTCCATATGTTTTCCCCACGAGCCACTCGTAAATTTCCCTTAATTTTACTCAACATCGACTTACTTTTCAACCCAATTCGAGGCTTGTATGTGAAAATGGGGCACCTAAATCTGTCACTATCTGACGGTCTATATATAAACAATGGTAATAGCTTGTGCAGCTGCGATAAGTGCGGCTGTGGTGACAACGTGTTTGGTGTTAAAAAAGAAAATCTGGCCGACTTTGGGTGAAGCCTTGGGTTGCAAGACGCGATTTAAGACGTATACACATGAATCTTCTCCAGGAGTTACGATCTGAAGATATGAAAAGTTACATAAATTATTTAAGAATGGATGAGGACACATTTAAGTTCATTGTTTTGAAAGTAGCTCCCTTAATATCCCTTCGATTTCTAGCAACAGGAGAGAGTTATGATAGCTTACAGTATAGCAGAGTCGTATACCCCAATGTACCCTTTCAGGTATAATCCCAGAAACGTGCAAGGCAATATATCAAGCATTGAAGTCAGACTTTTTGAAGGTAAGTAGATAGTAAAATACGCTGTCAATTGGTAATTTATTTTTCAGTGACAAAATGATAGTGTGGAAACCACTAACCTAGCTTATATATTCTTAGGTAAAAATAAATTAAACTAAAATTAATAAAAAAATCTCATTTTGATTAATAATCGTTCACAAAGTCTACACCTGTCATTATAAGTGCATCACTGATAATGTTTCCAAGTGTTCCATTATGCCTCGGTTGAACAGGCTGAAGTGGTTGAGGTGGTTGTATCCACGATCTTTGGGACGAAGTTGTATTGGGTGGCGTGGTCGGCTGATCAATCATATCTCAAGCATCCATTAATACCTGCTGAATTTTGCGTTTTACTTTTCTTGCCATACTGTTGTTGCTAGTACCCTGAATTCCACGTAGCTCAGTTGCTACAAACTTTCCAAAAACATCCATATCATCATCAGAAGCTGGTTTACATACTGGTATTTCCTTATCAAGTTTGGTCATTTCATTCGTAGTGCTAGACGCTTGAGCAAGAAGGTTATCGCACGAAACAGCCTTTTTTCTTTTAGGCACTGGTTTAATATGATCAGTTGCAGATGTCGAAGTTGAAGGTGCAGATACTATAGTTTCAGGAGCTCCACCATCATTATTCTGAATGTCCTACAATTAAACGACACATAAAATTATTCTTTTTTGTTTACAGATACCAACAACAAATGAAGAATGGGAATATATTGCAATGGAATTTGAAAACAAATGAAATGTATTCAATACAATCGGAGCAATGGAAGGAAAACATATCCGCATAAATTGTCCCCAACTGGGTGGCACTCACTTTTTCAATTATAAGTCTTTTCATAGTATTATATTGTTTGCTCTTACTGATGCTGACTACAAATTTATATACGTAGATGTTGGAACGAATGGTCGGGTGGGCGACAGTGGCGTGTTTGCCAAAAGCCAACTGAGAAAGTGTTTGTTCAATAGATCCATATTAAAAATACCCGATGGCAAATAGCTTCCAAACACAAACATCAATCTGCCGTATGTTGTGTTAGCTGATGATGCTTTTCCACTCAGTTACAATGTTATGAAGCCTTATCCTTTGAAACATATAACCAAGGAAGAGAAAATATTTAACTACAGACTATCTCGTGGAAGAAAAATGGTTGAAAGTAGCTTCGGAATATTAGCAAGCCGGTTCAGAGTGTTTTTAACTGCAATAAATTTAGAACCCGAGAAAGTAACATGTATTACACTTGCGGCTTGCACACTGCATAATTTGTTAATTGAAAGACGGAAACACCTATATACACGCCATGACATTTTTACTCGAATACAAGATAAAAACCAATTCCATGACGTTCGCACCTATGAGACCCTTCAGGAAATGCAAGCTCTTACAAGACAGGTTGAAATCGGGGCGAACCGCCATGGACGAGAAATAAGAGATGCATTTAAAATGTTTTATAACGGTGTGGGGAAAGTGCCCTGGCAAGAAAATTATGTTTAATAATTCCAACTTACATGACTGTTTTCTGTTGATTCGTTTGTTTCAATAGAAGTTTGTGAATTTTCACATTGGAGGTCTAAATTGGATTGTGATTCATCAGCATCGCTTGTTTTATCCAGAAACTTCAATAAAGGAAACCAGTAGACTTTTGGCTTATAAATATCGTCCCCTTCAGCTCCACTTTTCATGCTCCTGATAACCTAAAAAAATTAAAAAAGAATGATTATTTATGGTTCATATTCAATACCCAATCAGCAGTCTCAACGGCTAACAAAATAACATTTTATTTCAATTCTGTGATTACCTCTCGTCACAATTGTTCTATAACATTTTTCCTAAAAGCACTGGTTTTTAAGATATGTATAACGTCTAGCGGAAATGCAAAACCTCATATAATTTGTGCCTGGTCCATAACTTGATGGATACAGCTTTCAGGACGAACAGTTATAGTGCAAAATCTTCAAAAATTGTTTCTATACACTAGTTAATTTTTTCTATTACTTATTGAGTGTCCCCTAGCTCACTAATGGCACCCGAGATCCTACCTATACTTATTGTCAATATGCAAGTTTTTGGCGTACCCTATAAGCTTAATATTTGCATTCATGTTTGTGAAACTTACTTTCATTTTCTCCGATAAGTACTGGGTTCGTAACCCATTTATCTTTTTTTAATATCCTCTAATTTGCACTCTTTTCTCACTGTCCTTATTACTTCGACAATCGTTTTATAGATGTCCAGTCTTTTGTTTCTATTTTTATAATCGGGATGCTGATGGTTGTACAGCATTTCGTAACTCTCGTATTCGGAAATTAGCAATGTTGTACCCGCAATGCACCAAACAAACTTGTCTTCCGCCATATTGTTTTGCAATTGTCAAATCTTTGATCAAATATAATAGCTTCGCATTATATTTTATCAACTATATTGTATAAAAGAAATATTTCATAAAATATGGTATATTACACACCGTCAAATTTTTCATCAAAGATGTTTTATAAAAGATCTTTGACAAAGAAATTTTATAGTCTAATAGCGGCCTTACAATCAACTCAATCTTGATTCTTCCGCCACTGCCAGGAGGCACAAGACATACATGGCGGCCTCCATGAGAAATCCAGTCGCGCAGCCTGACGAGCATTCCAGTCATCATATTATAATTTCATTTCAGTATGCATGACTGGCAGCCACTTTATTCGTAGAAAAATGGCGGAATTCGCCAGGTTATGAACAAAACTTAAAGGTGAGTACCCGATACAGAATACAGCGCTTTTGCTTTCCGCGTCGCGCGTTTGGAGGGATAAGTTGAAATATTTCAACTTTCTTGCGTCGCTGCTAGCCGTTTATTAATTAGTATTATTCTGGTGTTGAAGATAATAATATATGTTGTCGATGGTTGAAAAGTTCAAATTATATCAATTGTGTCGCCAATCAGAATGAGCGTCGCAAAAAGCAAAAACGCTGTATTGGGAACTTACCTTAACATGTAACCACTAAAACACAGAACACCTAGGTGTTCTGTGACTAAAACGTCGAAACGTCCAAGGTCAAAACTCAAATCCGATTATCGGATGGGAAGTGATCTCAGATAAAAGTTGATAATATATATTATATTAATATTTCCACTAAAAATCATGTAATGATTTAGGGTTTTATCGACGAACTGACCAATTGAAAATAATACTAAGTACTAGACTGGAAGTAATTTTCTTCATAGTGCTACCTCTGACATATGGAACTTTGGGAGGTATTATGAGAAAATGTTTTCTGCATTCAAAAGACTTGCTAGTAAGGGAGATGGGTCCCCAAATAACTCTGTCGTTAGTACTCGACCTCCTGGCCATCAGGCAATGTCTTCATCACTACAAAAAAAATTTGCAAGAGGTGTACAATATAACAGTAAGTAGAATATATTTGTGTTCAGAACGTTGGTCCCTGCAATCTTCTCTACCCTCATCTGTAATTTTGACACTCTTAATTAAAACACACACTCTTTAATTTTTAACCGGGGCCAATCAAATCAAACAAATCAAAAAGTGTTTATTGAACCAGTTTTCCTTTACAATAATATTAAGTGAAACCTAAGGAACCTAACAAAACTGGAAAATACTGGCTACTCCAAGTCAAAAAGACAAAACATACAAAATAAACACTAAAAGAGAGTCACTCAATAGAGTGAAACATACATAAATATCAAAATGTTATTTGAAACCGTAGTATCTTTTCTTATATCTAGATAAATATCACATCAAATTATGAATCTTGAAGAAATTCATCAACTGAGTAGTATGCTTTCTTCCATAAAAAAATCTTAGTTTATTCGTTACACTGACATTTGGAGATGATTTTAGATCATCATTGAGCTTATTATATAGTTTTACACCATAGTACAAGGGATGATTCTGTTACAGTGTCAACCTAATAAAGGGTTGGTGTGATTGTAAATTATTCCTGGTGAAATGGTCATGTATTTGTTCATTCTTTGGTAGACAAGAAATGTTCCTGTTGATGCAGATCAACGTTTGATAAATGAGCAAGCTTGGCACAGTGAATACATTAAAATATATGAATAATGACCTTTTTCGTCGACCTCTGCAAAAAATGACATTTTACGTACTAATTTCCGGACGAAAAATCGACTATTTTTGAAGGCAAGTACTTTTCGTCTGCAAACACTTTTCGTCCGCAAACTCTTTTCGTCCGCTGTGGTCACTATGATACGGCACGGTACGAGAGCGGCGATTGAGTCATTTTCGTAAATCCACGTTTTAATTAATACATAGGCGCCTGTGACAATAACTGTCATTTGCTGTTGTCAAATTAATTATTTACGAAATCCGCTAGATTTTACGTGTGAATTTAGACCGTGGTGTGAATATTAGTGTTCATAATAATCAAGAATTGATCGAGTCTGCAGTTCGAAGAGTTGGACGTAGCTGAGGCCAGCAAACATGCGAGTACTTACTTTCATAAAGGTATGTAGAGGTCGACGAAAAAATGTAATATGCACCTCGGCGAAAAACTGTCTACTGTCTCGCCTGCTTGCTATCCTCGGCTGCGACTCGGCTATCAATTTGCAGGCTCGACTATAATAGACAGTTTTTCGTCCTTGGTACATAAATAACTATTAGTGTTCTCTGTATCTAGCACCTGCCATAATTCTTATTGTCTTTTTCTGAACTGAGCGTTTATTGATAATCCCCATTGTTCAAGACCATATGTCAAAACAGACTGTATAAAACTATGATGAAGCAGTTTGAGAACTTCTGTTGAAACTGTTTTCTTCAACTGACTAGTTTACTGAGTTTGAGTTTAACACTATCAATATGGTGATTCTAGGTGAGTTTATTGTCAATCACAACTCCCAATTTTTTTTTTTATTGACTTCATGTAGGTATTGCTTCAATATTGAATTTCACCAAGTAGCTCCTATCTGTTGAGACAGTTCTTGTAGCAAAACTGAGGATTTGAGTTTTAGCAATATTCAACAGCAAGCTATTGAGAGAGCACCACTCAGATATTTGATCTGTAGCATATTGAGCTTTTTGAAATAATGTGGAAATTTTTTTCTGCAGAAACTAAAATGTTTGTGTCATCAGCAAAAATTACAGTGACTGAAGCTTCTGAACAGTATTTAGGAAGATCATTGATGAAAATTAGAAGGATAAGTGTTCCCAAGACTGAGCCTTGTGGTACTCCCATTGATACGTTTTTTACTCCAGAACACTTACCATTGACCCCAACCAACTGTTTGAACTGATTACCGAAATATATGACTTATTTGAGGATAAAACCTACTCATTTTGTTGCAGTGAAAATAGTCATTAAAGGGGATAGAAATGTGGGAAAGACTTGCTTGTTCCATAGGCTGCAAGGTAACAAGTTTGTTGAAGAATATATTCCAACTGACGAAATACAAGTAACCTCTATACAGTGGAACTACAAAGCTACAGATGACATTGTAAAAGTGGAAGTATGGGATGTAGTAGATCGTGGAAGAAAAAAGAAACATTTTGAAGGACTTAAGCTTGAAAATTCCCAGTTGGAAGTTGCAGAGGAACATGCACTTGATGCTGAATTTCTGGATGTGTACAAGGGCACTAACGGAGTTATAATGATGATAGATCTGACTAAAACATGGACATTTGATTACGTGCAGAGGGAGCTCCCTAAAGTTCCTGGACATATTCCTGTTATTATCTTATCAAATCACTGTGATATGTCTCACCATAGGACCGTTACTCCTGATCACATTAGCTACTATATAGAATCTATAGCTGGGTACGTAGTAATACAGACAGGATAACCTGCACCTATTTTACATTTTAAAAGATTTTATTTCAATTTGAAACATTATTGTAAACATGGTTTCTACTGAGTATATAGTCCAGTGAAGTTAGTATTTTTGTTTGTGTTAGTTCATTATATTTTCATAATATTTTATTGCATAGTTCTTGAGATAATCAACTGCCTTTATCTCTTCAAATTGGTCCATACACATTGAGGTCGTATTACTCACTTTATTACTCTTTATTCCTCATGGGATATTCATTTGGTGTCATTCAACAAAATTGAACAAATGAACATGCCAAAAGAAGCTCTAATGATTCTGGCAAATGTCAGATGTAGGAATATTTTCTACCTCTTTTCATTCAATTTGGCATTATGCCACTATTAAGAGACAGGTCAGCCAACAGCTAGAAAAATTCCCTGAATTCTAAATTATGAAACTGCATACATCCTCCAGTTAGATATTTAAATGTTAACATAACCAAAGGTGCTGTTTAAAAATTTCTTCTTGAACATTTCTACATGACTGAAAAGTATATTGATGTTGTTGAAAAATCCCAGTTTCTAATAGTTGAGACATTTTGGTAGGATCACATCATTTGTAGATTTCTAAATATGTTTCACCTGTTATCCTTTTGTTGAAACTTGAAGAAATAACACATCTGAGCTGTGTTGAAAGTTTAGTTACTCAAATGATGCGACAAATTCTAGTCCAAAGGGAAACATTTTGGTAGGACAATGTCATTTATAGATTTTACAAATACGTTTCAGCTTTTATAGTTTTGTTGAAACTTGATGACTATATGAGTATTTCAATAACCAAGTTATCTTTATTAGTAGGATTTCTACACATTATAGATTATTTGGTTATCAAAATACACACCTAGGAATATGCATAAAAAAGTGTGTGGTAAAGGGGAAACATTATTTATTGTATAACAACATGTGCGTCAATTATTCCATTTTCAATAATCAATTTAGATTTTCTTGAAACCTAAGATAAACCCATTTTAGTCAAGTTTTCTCAATTTAATTGTTTTGTTATTTCAGCACTCGTTCAGCCCAAGTACGACATTCTGAATCTTCAATGAGGAATGGATTCGGACTCAAGCTCCTCCACAAATTTTTCAATTTACCCTTTCTTCAGCTGCAGAGAGAAACTTTACTGAGGCAGTTGGAACGCAATGAAGTTGAAACCAATGCAACCATTCAAGAATTAGATATGTTCTGTGTCTCAGATGAAGCGAATTATGGTAAGTTTCTGGATACCCTCATTAAGAAAAGAAGAGAGGTGGCGGACTCGAATGCAAACATACCTCCGCCCCAAGTGAAGCCACCATTGGGCGTAGGTCAGACTGAAATGAGAAGATCACAGAGTGCTTCTATAGTTATCGGTGCTGGTAAACCGATACCTTATGGTAATTCTGTACTTACTGCCAAAACAAGTACTGCTACACCGCAGATGTCAAAAAGCTCCAGTATGAGTTCAGGATTAGTTTCTAAGATAGTCAACACTGCAGTGACTGAGGGTATTCCTGATATGAGGAAACTGGACATCAGTCCGATAGTTTCTGTTGAAGAATTTTGTCCAGATGGTGGTCAGCTTACTGGATTCCTAGATGATGTTCAGTTAAGTGCCCAGAATAATGCTAAAGAAGAAGAGCACTCTGAATCGTAAGTTGTATTGCTTAGTAATTGTCACTGCATTTTTTTATTTTATCCTAGCAGTAAACTCGTGTGTTCTTATTATTAGTCAGTAAAAAATGCATATGTATATAGCTGTTATATTGGCCAGAAATTTAGCTGTAGCTTAACTTCATATATTTTCTCATATGATAGAAGATAGCAAATGAGTTTTGTTTTCGCATTCTTTTCAAGGCAATTACTTGATATTATTAGAAACTATTCGAATTCGATAAATATAAACTACCCTACCACCAATTTACAGTCGACGCGCGTTTCGCCAAAAAATATAGCATCTTCAGGAGATCAACGCTTGCTAAACTAATTATTATATCCTAATTCTATTTATACCACTCATCTGAATAGATAAGTGCACTCATAACCACCTACATCAAATTCCATACTAATTGTTTACTTCATTCTTGGAGTTAAGCTGCTCTAAATTTATTGACATAACATTTCTTTGAAATTAGAGACTAATAGTTCATTTTGAATAGGAGAAACCTCCATTTTACTATGAACAATGGGCTGCATGGAATAGAGCTCCTAGCAGCATTCATAATATTTTTACACTTGGCAATTTCCAGACTTGAATGCATGGAGAAGTCATAAAAGCGGTGGTGGTGATCCAAAGCATGTTGGGCCTCACTCAATTTTTATAATAATAATAATAACTTTATTATTCCCAAGAAACATATGTTGCTTATATTAGGGAAATATCAAAATTATTTTTTTTTAACAAAAAATATGTATATTTATATATATATATACAAATCAAGATGGATTTATCGAGGGGCAGTATATAAAAATATAATTAGAAAAGTTATTGGGTATAGCCCTTAAATTGTTGTGCAACCGTAGACACTTGTTTCGAGCTTAAGCTCTCATCAGTACGGTAAAATCAAGTGCGAAGATGTACAACACTTGGATGTAAAAATAGTAACAAAGGAAGTCAACAACAGGAAGCCAACCACACATTTGTGACTTCGGTTAGAAGACCTTGAGCTTTCAAGGCAACAACTAACGTCGCCACGGAGGCTGATATAGCTACCAGGATTGTCACGCTGGCTTCCTGTTGTTGACTTCCTTTGTTTCTATTTTTACATCCAAGTGTTGTACATCTTCGCACTTGATTTTACCGTACTGATGAGAGCTTAAGCTCGAAACACGTGTCTACGGTTGCACAACAATTTGAGGGCTCTACCCAATAACTTTTCTTATTATATTTATATATACATAAATATATATAATAAATTGTCAAATCAGATTAATTTCTTTTAATATTATTTTAATTTACACTTAAATTTTGAAGAACATTTAATATTTCTCAATGTGCTTGGTAGTTTATCATAAATAAGTATACCATTATGCATTATATTTTTTTTCCAATTTCAGTCCTGATTCTATTGGTCTGCAGTTGATGAACATTCCTTGTTCCATAATTATGAATTGCAATGTTATCATGAAAATTTAAACTGGTATATTTCTTTTTTATTCTACTAAGGGCCGGTCTCTTCACCTATAGATAAGTCCCAGATAACTCTATCTATCAGATAAGGATATGTAAACCTGTGAAGTTTATCCGATAGATATTTATCAGAGACTTTATTGTGATGTGAAAAGACCGGCCCTAAGATGAATAAATGAACAACGCACCCTCAATTTATAAAGTGAATCCAAATTCAATAAATTTTTTGGTCTATATAAATTTTCAGTAGGTTCTAAATGAGGCAATTTGTATATGGATTTGATTGATTTGTTTTGCAGTTTTTTAAGTGGTTTTAATACAGAAGCTTTGGCAGATCCCCATATAGATACTAAATATTGTAATCTAGAATATATGAAACTAAAGTAAATATTCATTAAAATTTTTCTTTCTAAGTACCCTCTAATCTTATAAAGAATACCGATAATGGGAGATATTTTTTTTCGAACAATTTCTATATGCATTTGCCAACTAAGAGTTTCATCAATGTAAAGACCCAAAAATTTTATACAATTTTTGTATATTATGTGTTTATTTTCAAATTCTATAGGTGGAAAGGTGTTTCTCATTATTTTTGTTGATATTAACATGTATGAGGATTTAGAAAAATTTAATGTTAATTTATGACACTGTGACCATGAGAGAATCCTGGAAATATCGTACTTGATATTACTTTCAATGAATTTTAGCTCAGGTCCAAAATAAATTATTGTTGTATCATCTGCAAATAATTTAAGGGCCCCTTTCAGTTTTTAAAAAAGAAATAGAATTGATATAAATTAGGAATAGTACTGGTCCTAATACAGATCCCTGTGGTACTCCATAATTCACATTCTTATATTGACTTTTATTTTCTCCAATACACACATACTGTTTTCTATTGGTTAAAAAGTTTTTAAACCAATTATGAACATGCCCTCTAATACCAACTTTATCCAATTTTTTCAATAAAATGTCATGGTCAACAGTATCAAAAGCTTTACATAAATCTAGAGATAATTTGGCACATTTTTTACCAATATCAACTTTTTCTTGAATGAAGGATATTACATCTTGTGTTGCTCTTTCTGTATCTCTGGATCTACGAAATCCATATTGGTGATCAAATAGAATACTTTTTTCTTCCAAATACTCATAGAGCCTACAATTAACTATTTTTTCTAATATTTTTGAAAATACTGGAAGTATGGATATAGGCCTAAAATTATTTAAATCGTTTTTTTAACCATTTTTATATAAGGGTGATACCAAAGCAATTTTCATTTTATCTGGTATTATAGCCAACTCAAATAATTTTGAAAATATGTATGCTAAAATTGGTGCAATTTCAAATTTGACAATTTTTACAATTTTAACATCAATTTCGTCAAAACCGTACTTTAATGGGTTTTCTAGTTTGACCCACATACTTCTCACAGTACTTACAGCGAATTTCATAAATCTCTTAGGTACTTTTCTTTTGTCTGATCTTTGGGGAAGATAACTAACCTTACAAAACCCTTTTCGAATTGTTTAATCAGAAATTTGTAACCATGTTTCTATTAACGGACGAAACTGGTCTCGCAAAATATTTAGTTCGATATAACATTACTGACAGTCAATAATGTTTATAATAATCGCATCGTCACAAATACAGTTGATAATAGATTTGTTCATTTGTAAACAATAAAGCTGGTCTGAACAGCTGGTCTCGAAAGTGATACACAAATGAATTTTGAGTGGTAGAGAGAAATTAAGATGTCAGATAGTTGCTTAAAGTGTCTTTATATTCATAAAAATCCTAATGAATATTATTTGTTCATTTGTAAACAATAAAGCTGGTCTGAACAGCTGGTCTCGAAAGTGATACACAAATGAATTTTGAGTGGTAGAGAGAAATTAAGATGTCAGATAGTTGCTTGAAGTGTCTTTATATTCATAAAAATCCTAATGAATTGGTATGGGTACCAACTCAAAAAAGTACAAAAAGAATGGAAAAGCTTTGTGAATTGACGCAAATGATGCAGCACATTCCATTTTTGATTCTCTTCACAACAATCGTAAAATAATTAAAATTGTTGAGGCAGACCTTTTTGACGAAATTTTTAGGATGGTAACTTGTGCGGAACTTCCCTATTTTGTTAATTTTGTTAGCGAACCGTACGGCGATATTAGTAAATTATATAATGTTGGTGAAATTGTTAAAAATTGTTAAAAAAATTTTTTCCGTTAACCAGCTGTCGTTCCCTTACGAACGGCAGCCCTCAAAAGTCGAAACTTGTGCGAGCCAAGGATTAACGAGGTCTTACCTTTTTACGTGCGATTCCTAGCACTTTCTCGGGCCATCAGAAAAAATTCTGCAGTCGCCGTGGTTTGAACCATCGACTGCAGAATTTTTTCGGTTACTCTCAAATTATTGAATAAACTGAAAGCCCCTACAAAGTCATTTCCAGAATAAAGAATATTAACTTTTTTCTTAGTATGATGATTGAAACAAAAATATTTCCAGCGATACAGATACAGGAAACCCGCTGGTTTCTGAGCTACAGGAAGATTTTGAACCCGAAGAAATGTCGTTTTCAATAGTTCAGAAATACACCAAAAAGCAGGAACCACCTTTTGCTGCAACCACCAGAATGGTTCAGTCAGAGAGTAGCGAAATCGAAGTTGAGAGAATGGTACAAGAAGACTTTGATATGAAACAAACCAATGATGAATTTGACTCTACCATCAACTCAGAAATATCAGAGTTAACATCAGATGCTTATGATGGATGGATGGCTGCTGATACCAAGTGGAGGAGATCTCCAGAAGGTTGAAAAACTTTGTTTTTGTAAACAAATCTGATTTTCCTGTGTTCAAATTTTGAATATTGCTTCAAAAATAATACTTGCTTTTTATAATAAGCCATTAATATATATTTAGTATTTTTCAATTGAATTAATGATTCTTCAGGTGGAGAAGATAATTCAGTAGTGAGTCAAACCTTGGACTATAGCAACAGCACTGCTTTCGATGACAGTAACAGTGTGAATTCCTCAAACGTTCATATGGAACTTCTTGCTACCAGACAAGCCAATGGTTCGAACAATCCCAGTGTTCACAGTGATAGTGAAGATCTCCACACTTCTAGCTCTTTGAAGAAAGAGAAGAAGAAAAAAGATAAGGTAAGGATATTCATCGATTCATGATGGGGTGGTGCTGTTGGTTTTCAGGGTTTTCTTACTGCTGAATAGGTGAATGCGCCACGGCAAATAATAGTAGCCCTTTACCCGCATAGGCTATGCCTTTCGGTACACTTTAGGAGTGTTTATGAGAAAGTATTACCATGATTATCGATTGAAAGTTTGATTTGTGAAATGTTTTTTTTTGGGATGTTTCAACTGTCTGAAAATGAAAAAATGTAAATTCAATCAAATCTATACAAGTATAGAATGGTAAATGAATCAATTTGCTCCTATAAGTTACTGTGTTTTCCTGACTGTTGTCTTGAATAAAATTATTTTGTTTTGTCAGTTAAGTTTTGTATTCTGAATTTGATTCACTTGTATAGGTTTCCTCTTGGAGAAGATAAACCAAGAGCTCCCAGATTCACGAGAGATTTAAAACAAGCCTATGGAGTCTTGTAATGAAGACAGGGCTAGAAAGAGAACTCGAGTGCAAACGATTTTGAGGGCACACGCAATAGATCTGAACAGGTCGCGGTGTAAAGACTTGTAGCATGAAACTAATCCAATCTAATAGGATTCCTTGATTTAAATTTTTTTTATTTTCAGTCTGCAAGTTTGAAACGCTCAAAAGCCATGTCAAAAAATTATTTGATTTTTTTTATTTGGTGTTAGTGGCATCGGTTACTGTGATCACTATGTGTTCTGGGTAGGCTGTGTTACTAATTCCATTCGCCACCTTAGGAGTGGCACTGTTAATTTGAACGTACGTCCATGGGGTATGTGACAGTTGGGTCCGAGAATCATGTGCCCTGAGCAATGTATCAATCATTCAACCAAAGACTCCTATGATCAGAACCACGAATTTGACAGAATAGTTTTGGTTGAACCTGCGGAATAGATCTCGATATTTAGTCCGTTTTGGACGATATTTGTTTCACCTGGAGCGGAAAACTCCATGAAAAAAATCGTCGAGGAGGACTTCATCAGGCTTATTGACTTATATTTGCCTTAGGGTGGGGAATGAGTAGTTCCAATAGATTCTGCATTTCGTATTCCCCTCAATGTACTCAATATCCTCCGTACTAAGTTGTTGAAGACACCATCCTGGCAGGCCATTATGAATTCCTCGATCTCCGACTTCAGCTCACTTGACATGAAGAAGGCAAAGGTCAAATTTTTTAATAAGTCAAGGTCTTCAATGTTATTGAAGAAGACACCATGCATCGGTTTATCCTTATATTACTGTAGTAGGACCTGAGTCTCCGCAGCTTTGATGTGAGCTTTTTTGCTGAACGGGTTCCAACTCGTTTACAGAGTTTGGGTTCGCCCGTCTAGTTTCGACTACGAGACTGCACGTGCTCCTGCCTTGAAAAGAAATGCTCCAATTCTTGCTTTTTCATGGTCGCGGACCATACAGAGAAGGGGATCTAAACTCCTAATGATTTAGCAGGCTCCATCCAATAACTTTATGTTATGTAGACACTCCAAACTCAGAAGTACACGGCCTCCTTGTTGCCTGGGAAGGTATAACTGTGGAAAGGAAGATTCAGGATGCATGCTCCTAAGTCAATGTCAAAATATAGTTTGATGTCAGAAGTTTTTCAACTTATCGACGAAGTTTTCCAACTACAAATAAAAATGTTAACTGAAATATTTATGTATTATAAACTATAACGGTGATAGTATCCCCCTTCAGTGAAAAAGTTTTAACATCGAATTGTAGGTCTTCTTGAATTAATTTCATCACTCCAAAGGAGTAGGATAGGATCGGAACGGCAAGCATATTAGTTGCAGCAATTTTGTTCTTCCCCGACAGTTCTGATTACCAGATCTCGGAGTTTATGCTGATACTTGCCGCGGAGAGAATTTTTAACTCTTGGGTATTATATTATATAAAAATATTACGGAATGATTGTATCTGATAGTTTTGAAAACCAGCGAAATTCTTTCAACTCTTCCTTTGTTAGGAAAGTCTTCTATTCTTTCTGAACATATTGGATATCTCCGACAGATAAAACATTAATTTGCTATATAAACAAAATAAATACTTGAGAAATGAGATTTGTTTAAAAAAATTGATTGTCTCTATCTATTACAAGTAGCTTAGTGGTGAATATCACAGCTGAAATGAATAATATATTGTCGTTTATAATTTTTTAAGGTAAATAATGAGTGAATGAAAAAAAAAAATCAGAACAGATTGCCATCGTGAACTTTCCACAGTACTTGTCACCTCTATTTATTTATTACTTATACGCTTTATGTTGATGAAAGTCCATCTTCTTGGCTACCAGTGTGTTATTCTGTTTGATAATTATTTATTTTCCAGACTGATAAGAAAGCCAAGAAAAAATCAAAAGACAAAGACAAGGATAAAAACAAAGACTCTGCAAAAACAGACAGGAAACACAAACGTCAATCTCGGGATGAAACTACTTCGCATAGAGACGAACTAGAAGAGTTTTTGAATGGTCCAGCTGGTTCTCCCATAGAACCCGGCTATGAAGCCATCTAGCATTTGCCTAGCGTCAGTAGATCCAAGTATAAATAAAAGTTTTAACCATGACGCTTGCATCTTCCAAAGCTTATGATATTTTTACATTTACCAGTTACTTAATATGAGGATAGGCTGACATTGAAGAAGATTAAAGACAGTAGGCTTATGATTCCAGTGGTAATGCTATGAATATGATGTTGATCTTTTGCAATGGTTTGTTGAAGACTAATGCCATGTTGCTATTGTAAAGAAAATTTCTATCCCAGTGTTTATTCAATGAATGTTTCAAAAACATTTAATGTTCGTAGAAAGTTTGTGAGTACTTCATGAGAAAAAACTCATATTTTGGAATGATTAATTAGATTAACCTTCAGAATACTTTCAACTAAACTAATGATTGTGAGTATATCCATGTTGAAAGGCGAGTGTTCATTTTTATTTTTATATGAAAAAGTATTTTCTTGAATCAACACAATTCATTATTAGTTGTAGTAAAAATATATTGCATTCACTAAGACTAGAAGAAAATTAGGTTTCTAGCCACAGACACTAGCTGCACGTGACTGTGTTCAAAGTTTAACCAAACCTTATGGCCGATTTCACCAACTGATTCCTAAAGTTAGGAAATACTTAAATCGGATTTAGGAATACCCAAGTGCAATTTGCGTTTCACCACACATTAAGTAATGCTTCAGAGTGATAGGAAATACCTGCGTTAGGTATTTCCTATCACTTTTAAGCATTACTTAACGCTTGGAAAACGCATTTTGCACTTGGGCATTTCTAAATTCGGATTAGGTATTTCCTAACTTTAGGAATTAGTTGGTGAAATCGGCCATTAGTGTCATATACTATTGGTTAAGTCAATGTACATAGGTAAACAGAAGTACCAACCAAGAAAGTAATTTACTGATCAGAAAGCAGAATTGTCACTAAACATTAAACCAATATAACATAAAATAAAATCGTATGAAATGCATTCGTCCAATAAACAACCCTTAAATAACTAGTACACGCATGCAAAGTTTGATGCTGGTAGCCAGAAACCCGACATTGTTACAAAAAAACTAATATTCTCATAGGGTATTTGACTACACCGACAATAAATTTAATTTGGAACTGAACTTGTTGAAGTGGACAAATCCAAAAATACCGTTTTCAAAACATTATCGTTTGAATTGGAATAACCATTTTATTTTATTAAATTTTGAAATTTTGTTAGGTGACTTTAAACGAGCTGTGATTTAAACGATGCTATGTGATATCATGTTCCTCAGAACATAACTACTATCAGGACTTTTTCACTGATTTCAGATATAAATAATAATCACTTGATTAAAAACTGAGATTTCTTTTCCATTATAGTTTATACATTTAGCACTTTACAACTATGATATTTTATGTAATGTTCATTTCATCTAGTTTATTAAGTTTTTGTAATTTAATCACAGTTCTGAAACTTGTGAATGAACACTCAATGAGTGCTGTTTTACAGATTGATTCAAATTTTCTCTAGTATTCAAAACTAATAAACAAATATCAAATGCCTGTTGAGCAAACTTCATTTTGATGGAACAATTGAGTTCTCGAAAATTTGATCATGGTTTTGATGCAGATATTTGTTCATGTCAATTTAGAAAAGATAGATTCACACAGCTGTTATACAGTGTCTCAGAAAAAGGATAGGACAATGTTCAGTTGTACGTATATTCCTGAATTTGTAATAAATCGTTCCATCCCAATGTTAATGTATCTTCGACGTCAAAGTTTGTTTTCAAATGATCACAATAACTCGCAATTCTTCATGGTATCTGAAGTTTTGGTGGTTGCGACATAAAACGTGATGGATCAAAGGAATCCACACTAAAGTACTCTTCCATTGTTTTTATATTATCAATGAGTTGTAAACTTTGTTACAATAAAGCATATTTTAATAACCTGTGCTAATCAAGAAAATAATGATTAATATCAGGCGAAACTGGTGATTTATTTCAAATTGTTCTTAAGGCCCATAATGGCAAATTGTGTATTTAGAGCACAAAGTAATGAATTGTGTCGCGTTGATCTTTGAAGAGTGGCAATAATGACATTTTGTGCTCGAAATACTCATAGGATTTTTTCTACGAACACAGCTCTTGGACAAAAAACGCTCGATACTTCATTCAAAATAAGCATGGCATCACACGTTGAAGGGTGAGTGCCTCGTCTTCTCTAGCTCGCACAAGTCGTTGACGGAAACAAAAAATTTTGAAGAAACTACAGAGGCACATATATTACCTGTGAGAAAATGTTAGCTTTCCAATATGTATAAACTATCCAAATACTTAGAATGATTTGAATTCACTGTCACTATTTTCTATTATGCAAGAATAGGTTCGTTTTTAAGCGAAGCGGTGGATATCGAGCGTTTTTTCAATATTGCCGCTCTAGAGCGGAAATGCTGTCACAAAATGACATTTCTCGGGAAACTTCAACTTTTCAATGAGATCAGAAAGCGTCGAAGGCTACTTCAGGAAGCGGTTGTAGAAAAAGCTCATTGCCTTTTGGAATACTTCTGACTATCTCTAATTTTGTACAAATAAAATTAGTGAATGAGTCTGAAAAGGAATTATAGCCATTATCTTCAAATTTTCACTGAGTATGTAACATGATTCTTGAGAAGTACTATAATGGCTATTTTGTTATTTAGTGGTCGATAAATGTCTATTGAAGATTGCATTGCCTGCATTTTTCGTATTCATGCAGATAAAGTCATATATTTTATCACTTTTTTAAATGATCAATTCATGAAACTTGCGTCTGTTGTTATTTCTAGTTATATATCATTAAATATTTGCTTATGAAGGAGCATTTCGTGAATCTGCATGTCTCTGTGTTATAAATAGTAAGATAAACTTAGTTGAATTGATGATTAAGTATTCGTTAGTTATTTATGTTTTATATTTTATATTTTGTTAATGAAGTGAATATTAATCTTGATTATTGTTTTTTTTCCTCCTGAATCCTTCGACCTTCGGTAATTGAAACCAAGAGTGTCCAGATGAGAATAAATTGCAAAAAAAGTACACATGGGTCAAAATTCCGAAACTATGATATTTGATGTCCGGCGTCAAAAAAAAAAAAAAAATCGTCAACTTTTAGACAAGAGTAATTGAGGTATACTACTCAGACACACATTCCCGATTTACCCATTCAGTGGATTTAGAAGGAAATCGTATTGAGTCACACTCAAAAATATCATTCCTCTGAGAGTTATTTCAGGAACATTAATTAGACAGTTTCAATTCAAGCATTGTAAAGAGTTTCATATTATTCTCGTGTATTTCCTTATGCAACATGTGAGATTATGGAATTAGGGAGTGGCGAATTATTTCACGGAAACTTTTGAGAATTGTCATTTCTCTGGCGTCATTCCTCTGGCTCCTTGTCAGACAGAGGAATGATGTTACTATGACCTAGGTCTTTTTTGTAGTAAATATTGGAAATTGTTCAAAGCTCAGAAAGACAGTTTAACAGATCATGTTGCAACTGAAATTACCATATTGCTCTATTTTTGGCTTATTGGCCTTTAGTTCAAATACATTGGCAGTAGTGATTTCAACTTTGTCATCATAACTTGAAACCATTGATTAGATCCAATTTTTTAACTGCTGATACCATTGAAAGTGATAGTTTCTTTGAAATTGGTGAATTCAGTTGACAGTTTTACCCATTCTAACAATTTGTTTTTTCAAGAATAATTTTTTTTTTAATTTACTGATGAAGCTTCTTTCAAAACCACGTATAAAACTCGAAAAATCGAAAATTCAGCCGTCACGGTAATTGAAATTGTAGAGTGTTCATGATACAAATAACATAGTTACAAAATCTTGACCCACTTTCAATCTTTCAATCACTTTCAACCTTCAAATATTTTGAAAATTATTGTGGAGGAATTTCTTTTTTCTCACAATCTGAAAAAGAAAAAATGTAAATTCAAAAGAAATGTTTACAGGTGTAGAAGGGCAAATTAATCCGAAATGTGGACCCTTTCTTGAAAGAGAAGTATTCTTTAGTTATTTTGAACTTATTTTTTCACATGGAGAAATTCAGATTACAATTATGTTGCTGACAAAATTAAATGATTTTTGGAAACGTTATAACGGGATAAATTGATTCATTTGTTGTTCTACATTTGTATAGATTTCCTTCTTCTTTCATTTTCAGAAAGTGGAAGATCAAAGAAAATACTCAGAAAACCATGTCAAGAAATGTTAAAAATTGTTAGACCTATAACCATATTTTTCTAGATTCTTCAAAATAAGCGGAATATTTATCAGAAAACACTGTTAGATAAGTTCCACAACTAATACTGCTTAAATATAACAAATATCTTTTTTCCACGCTGACACTTCGCCAGTCTCTTAGACTGTTAATAACAAAGTGGAAAATCAACATTTTTTTTATTTTTCCAATAGGGATCTTTTTTAAAGCCTTTCAAAAATTGCTCCAAGAAGTGGAACAAATTAGAGGTTGTTAGTATAACCAGGGCCCCCGCAACCATGAGTGCAATGCGTGCAGCGCACGCGGGCGCCACTCGAAAGTGGCGCCAAACCAAGAGTTTGTAAAGTAGCGCTGCGTTAACAAAAAATTTATAGAATATTTACTTTTACGCTGGAACTTCTATTGTTTTTATTTTTTCACCAATTTCTAACGAGCAGCGCACTGACGAATTTTTTTATTCTGAATTTTCGATATAGAGGTAGGTACCTACACACCTACCTATAAACAATAATAATATTATCGAAGTTTGTATTTATTAATATAATATGAGTATTATGACATCATTGTACTGTGACAAAAGCATATTTTCAAAGTTAAATCTTATTTTCAATTTCAATATTTGGATCGAAGTTGGTGCTTGTCGATTTAGTACCGCATTTTTCCTGTTCAAACTTACAGACAGGTCCAGAATCGAATACGTCTACGCGTATAAAACTTCGAGAGGCGTTTTAATCCAAGTAATTGATATTTTGTTCCGCTACGTTTAAGAGTCAAAACGTCTATTGTTGTGTTGTGTTGTTTTATTGTTTTTTGTTGTAAATTAATAAAATTTTACGAAATGGTAAGTATCTATCTACCAAATACCTATTAGATTTAAAAAGTAGTTTTTTATTTTTGAGTCAAAGTTTGTGTTTTGTGTACTAAATTCTAATTAGCCCACACTTATTATTTTTACATCCCTCAAATAGGGCGGTAATGTATTTACCTAATTGTAAAAAATGTATTGTGAGATTTGTTCATATTTTAAATTTCAAATATGACGACGTTTCGTCTTTGAGTAACCATTATCTTTTATTTATTATTAATAGGGTGTGTGCTGAAAATGGCCTCAATTTCCTTTTTATACATACACATAAAAAATTATGGGGTTTGTGCAAGGGAGGTCCGGAAGTCGAGGTAAATGTCTTTTCCAATTTTTGATCTAATTTTTCTTAAATTCTAGAATCCACAGAAGAGAAAACGACCTTCTGGTGCAAAATTTAGAGAGCAAAAAAAAATTGAAGTCCAAGAAAGGGAGAAGATGGCTGGAAGTATGGAACACTTCTTGCAAATAAGTCAAGTTTCCAACACTGAAACGACAGAAGTAGGTAAAAGTACAGTTTCTGAAGAGACGGCACCATCGTCTTCTGCAACATGTAAACCATCGACATCAGCTGATATTGAAAATCTAGTCTCTGTAGAGTCGAACATTTCATCAAAGACGGATACAAGTGACACTTCTACCGATAAAACTTCTATTAGAGCATATCCTGACATGAATGAAGATTCTATTGGAGCATATCCTGAGATGACTAGTATTCTTCCATCAGATCCCGGTTTATGGCCTAGAAGCATTACCAATGACGAAGTCAGAATATTGGTTGATCGTGGTCCTCCTTTGATAGCATACAATTATCAATTTCCTGCTAATGAAGAGAAAAGAAAATTTTCAAGTAAGTACTTTGTCAGAAAACTAAAGAATGAGGAAGAAGCAGACAGAATTTGGCTCGTATACTCAGTTTCCAAAAATTCGATATTTTGTTTTTGTTGTAAACTCTTCAGTAACACTTTCAACAGTTTTTGTAATGCCGATGATTTTTCTGATTGGCAACACTTGTCCTTAGCCATAAAAAGACATGAAACATCAATTTTACATAATACTTATATGAATTCATGGATGAATTTAAAAAAAATGCTAAAATTATCCACTACTGTTAATGATCATCACTTACGGGTTTTAGAAACTGAAAAAAAATATTGGCATGATGTTTTAGAAAGAATTGTTGCAGTTGTTAAATTTTTATCCAGATAATGTCTGGCATTCCAAGGTTTGTCTAAAATACTTTTTGAATATGATAATGGAAACTTTCTCAAAGCTGTCGAGATGATTTCCTCTTTTGATCCTGTAATGAGAGAGCATATTAGTCGAGTGTATAACTCACAAACTAATTCTTTAAGAATGACCCATTATTTAGGTCACCAGATACAAAATGAAATTATAGAATTAATGTCTTCTAAAGTAAAAAATAATATTTTGGATATGGTTCGTAGTTCCAAATACTATTCAATAATTTTAGACTGTACACCTGATACAAGTCATACAGAGCAAATAAGCCTCGTTTTGCGTTATGTCGTTCTAAGTGACAGTTCTAAAAAGGTCCAAATACAAGAAAGTTTTATAACGTTCAACTCAATATTCGACTCTACAGGAGAAGGGCTGTTTAATTTTGTAATGGAACTTTTGAAAAATTTAAATTTAGATATTAAAGACATGAGAGGGCAAGGGTATGATAATGGGGCGAATATGCGCGGAAAACATATCGGTTTACAAAACGCATTCTGGATTCTAATCCCAGGGCATTTTTTGTGCCATATGCAGCACACAGCTTAAATTTAACAATAAATGATGCTGCTAAGGTTTCGAATGAAACAGTGAACTTTTTCAATATTGTACAAGAATTGTATGTATTTTTCTCTTCATCAACAAAAAGATGGGATATTATAAAAAAGCATGTCCCTGAGTTACGTCTAAAACCCCTAAGTGATACTAGATGGTCAAGTAGGATTGATGCTGTAAAACCACTAAAGTTTCACTTAATTCAAATTTGTGACAGCCTTCTAGAAATAGCAGAAAACGATAATTTTAACATAGAAACTAGGCATAAAGCAAGTTCTATTTTATCAAGTCTTCAAAATTTTAAATTTATTTGTAGTATAATTATTTGGTACGATGTTTTATACCAGATTAATATTATGAGCAAACTAATGCAAAGTGTAGTGATTGACATTAAAGTGTGTCAAAACTATTTAAAGAATCTAGTTGATCATTTCAAGAGTTATAGAAACGATAATGTCTTCGACGAAATACTTGCTCAAGCTGGAAAACTAGCAGCCACACTTGAGGTAGAGCAAGGTTTTCCTCCATTAAATACTGTTAGAAAAAAGTATAAACCAAAATTGTTCGATTATGAACAGAGGGATGAGGCACCTCAAGATCTAAAAACAGCATATAAAATAAACTTCTTTTTAAAAATAATTGATCAAACACTAAGTTCTTTAAATAATAGGTTTGATATGTTATTTGATTACGACAACGTTTTTGTTTTTTTTTGTAATATCTTCAAATTAAATGACGAGGATCTTTTAAAAAGTTGTCATACCCTACAACAAAGGCTAACAGATGAGAAAAAGAAGGAGGCTGACGTGGAAGCAAATGATTTATTTAACGAGATAAAAGCCCTAAGGTTATTTTCCCTACCTGAATCGTCAAATCCCCTCGATATTCTACAATATATATTTGAAAACAATCTAACTTCAACTCTACCGAATATTAGCATTTCATTAAGAATCCTCCTCACTTTACCTGTATCTGTTGCTTCTGGTGAGAGATCCTTCTCAAAATTAAAAATAATTAAAAATTATTTGAGGTCTACAATGTTGCAAGAAAGATTATCTGGTTTGGCAATCTTGGCTATAGAGCAAGAGATCCTCGATAAAATTGACTTTAACAATATTATAAATGAATTTGCAGTAGCCAAATCTAGAAAAGTTAAAGTACTGATTTAATTTTTGTATTGGATCTGATGATATTTGTTACTCTGTTTTATTCGTTTATTGTTTAATTTGTGTTTTTGCCTTTTTATCTAATTTAAATAAGAATAAAGTTTTAGTTTTGAAATATCTGTTATTTCCTTAAAATGCGTTTTTACTCTCAACTCACATGTTTAAACAACTAGCAATTTTTTATACCGTAAAGTGCTATATACTAAGGGCAAGTTTTTGAATTCATCGATGGATCCATCGATGAGCATTGCATCTATCATCCTTATTTAACTAATGGACATCGACAGCTCGAATACGCATTATCCATCGATGAATTTAAAAACTCGTCCCAAGTATTCAAAGGGCGCCAAAATATTCCTGGCACGCGGGCGCCGATAACCCTTGCGGGGGCCCTGAGTATAACAATTATCAGGGTGTGTGTTAATTTGAAATTTGGAAAAACTAGTTAATTAACAAAAGCATATTATGTAATAAAATAATAACGGGAAAAAAAAGTTTTACATGGATTTTTGTTCATTCAAGTGTCTGGAACGTAATGATTTTTTAAATTTCTTAATGTTGATATTCAATGGGTTAAAATTATTTTTATTGTTCAAGGGTCCGTATGAGTCAGCGCACGCGGGACTCTCATCACCCGCTTTTAGCGCCATTATCGCCTCTAAATTGAAATTCTAAATATTGGTGGTAGAGTTCCGGGAGGTGGGACTTTTTTTAGGAGGTTTCCTCCTCTTTCAGGATCTTTTTTCAACTTTTGGATATCTTTAATAGTTTCCGAGATATTTGTGAAAAACAAAATCCCACCTTTTTTACTAAACTGTTTATAACTTTTGCAATTTTTGCCGGCGCACCTTCAAATTTTTCTAGGTCTTTCCGAATCGAATGAGCCCTGGATCATAATTTTCGGTGCCCTTGAAGAGAAATTCACCAAAATAGTTCTTGTAGACTAGATTATATTTGGCAAGTATTGAGAGAAGCATTCTTCCGAACGAAATTAGCATTATGTTTACTTATGATTTATTGTTTTTACGAATTCGGGTAAATATTACTTCTTTTACAATTTCATAATGTATTACATATATTATGCTAATATCATCTTCAGCGCCTGAGAAATTTTGCTTCACATCTTTTCAATTACCTACTTCATTTCCTATGGGCAGACTATCGATTTCACATCTGATATTAATGGCATTGGTTTTTGACACATTGGCAGATTGGTTAAGAGTCGCACCATTTTTTAATTCTTGCTAATATTTTCAAGAATTGTTGAAATCAGATCAATACTGTTCTGTGTTGTGCCATATACTACGGAGGTATCATCGAAATACAGAAAATAAGAGGACAAGTAAGTTCTACATACAAATTTATATCAAATTTTGATTTCTCACCTCAAAAAATCGTCGCTCGTCGAATTTTGTGCGAAAAATTAATGTTTTGCAAAAGTTGTTCAAAATAATTAATAAAATGTCAACTTCAACACCCTGTATCTCCGAAACGAAACATTTGCGGACACATATCCATATGAAAATCTTAATATTAGTGAAAGATTTATCATTTGAATTTTGTACAAGTACTTAATAAACACCCTGTATTTGGGTTATTTCGAAAAAAAAAAAATTACCATAACAGATTCTCACCGACTAAAATATCCATCTACTTTTCTAATTATTGAGAAATGTTTATGATGGGAAAGTGGCAGCTGATTTGTTTTCAACTTCATCATTATGGCAAATAATAATACCAACGTTATTTTAATTATATCTGAATTGTTTTTCACAATAAATAAGAAATGACATTTTACTCATACATGCAGAATTGAAACAAGGACTGTAAAGATTCTGCGCTTTGATTGCAGTGTCTGTTCTCGAGCTTCAATCTTTGACATCAAAAAGTTTTTGCATATTTCCTTCCAATGAAAGCCTTCACACACACGTTGAGAAAAACAGATAAAATAATAACAGTACCGATGAGCATAATATGATGACTAAAAGTGAATTCGGTTTTCTTTTCCACTATCAACCGTACAGTTCCCGCTAGTTCTTTCAGCTGCCAACAGCTGTAGATGTTCGAATCAGAAATTTTGGCATTTTTTATGTGTATTCTGTCCGTAATGCTGATGAAGATCCTACCCTTGGATTCCTCAGTTAAAACTTCTGGAATGAGGTTTTTGTTGCCGATCTGCCATTGAATTGGCGCGTCAGTGTTCAGGTTACCGGGACATGCCAAAACTATTGTTTTTCCTTTCACCCCGTAGAGCGTGTCACGCTCAACAGTGGGCTCTAAAGGGGGCAAGGGCTGCGTGATAGAGTAGATTCCTGCGGAGTTGTTGACTTTTTCGATAACTTTTCCATCTTTATCCACAACCTCGAATATTTTATCCGCTGGGCATTTAGTTTTGCAATATCCAACCATTATCTCGTTTTTCCTGGCCTTCACTTGGGGTAATTCCTTAACAGCCTTTGGTAATATGTGTGAATTACAAGGGATTCCAAACTGAAAAACATCGAACAATTCTAAATGGACATTTGTTATTTTCTCTTGCTCAATTTCTGTATCATTGGTAGAATTTGATGCTAGCGACAATTTATGCTTCTCCTTGGAATAAACCGTGCAGTACCCCAGCTTATTTCTCCTTCCAATTTTTCCACAAATACTGCATTTTGACCACTCAGTCCAGTCTGTATCCAAAATCAAACTGTAACCTTCAATCAGTTCAAAGTCTTTGGGATAAGGCCCAACCGGTGCCTCTGGATTGTGCACTTCGGCAGCATCACTGTCACTTATATTAACCACTGTCAAGAAAAATGGAGCCGTTAGCGACTCTCCTAGACTGCATACGTACTGACCAGACTGCTCTAGATGTAAGTTATACATATGTAGCGTTTTATCTCCGGGGGATTCGAAAATATTTTCCGTAAACTCTACAGGAACTAGCATTTTCCCATCTATCGCTGCCCACTCCCAAACTACTGAATCTAAGCTGTGACGTTCTTCGGGACTTATACATATTTTGCAACTGAGCTTGATATTGGATCCTTCGAATCCTATAATTGCCTCTGGTGTAACCGACAAATACTTGCCCAGTGTCTCATTCTGCGATTTCAAGCAGGAGTAATATTCTTCCCATTTTTCTACGTTGAGTTCTAGAAGTTTGGGGTTTGTACCGGGGTATTCCGAACTGTCATGTCCAAGAAAGTTGAGGGCTTTGCCCTTGTGTTTAGTCTTGTAAATGCTGGAAGCCTTTTCTCTCAGTTTTTTCAAGGAATTGTCAAAAAATGCCAGAATACCATGAATAATTATGAAATACAACAGTTTTTCAGTAAGAGCGGTAGCTCTCATTTTGACGTTTTATACTAATGGAAGTATTTGTCATATTTTCCTGTCCGAGATTGTGATAGAAATTGATAGACATTGTTTTAGTGCCGTTTCTTTAATCTAAGGTACCATTACAACAACAAAAGCCAATGCTATTGTTAGGTATGTTAGGTATTTGAAAATGCGTAGGACTGTATGCAAATAAATACAGTTCTTTGATTGCCTAACCTTTGGGAATGGGATACACCAGTGGCGAAGGAGAAAAATAATAGGACTCGGATAGTATCACCAACAACTAGACATCCGCTAATAGCAATTACTTTTGATTTGAAAAATGATCAATTCATTATTTTTATCAAATATAGTTTGATGTGTTTTCTGGCATCACAAGTTAAAAAAGTAAGGGCTACGTCATCCCTAGCTGGCACAAGTCTCTTGAGGACTTTTGAGGGTTGAGTGTAGGGGTGCACCCGGTAGACGGAAATAACAATTTCAACAACAATAAAAGTTATCTGAGCCGCAGGAATTTTAGTATATGCCTACTGACATGAAAACTAGCAGTAAAATATCGTTTTTGGGCATCTGAAGAAAAAAGTATGTTATTTAGTAGACATTGTCGCTCTAGTCGCACTATTATTTACAGTTTCAAGATTATTACCGTTAGTTCGAGAGCTTATAGCGAAATTTAATAATAATTTGCTTTACATTACAGCTGAGTGGGTCGAATTGGTTTCTTTTCATTTCAAAAACAATAACTGCGCAAGACAAACAGCACGATAATTAAATGAAAGACGTTAGGCTAAAAACGTTTTGCATACTCACGTCAGACAACTGATGGGAAAGTTTTTGGAAACTGGAACAGAACAGAACCAAAAAGATATTTAGGCTCGTCTCGTTAATATATAAAGGCATGCAAATGGCAGAGTTAGGGCACATCACAGTGGATAATACACTGAGTACCAGGCAATTGGACTAAGTTTCTGGCGTATCACGAACAAGCGTTAGGAGAATTTTGAAGGCTCACAAATTTTATCCCTTTAACATAAAATTGCTTCACGAACTTCATGAGGTTACAATTTTTAGAAGGAATGGGTTAAAACGCTGTATTGGCAATCCAAATTTCCTGTATACGACGATATATTGAAAATTTCTTAGCCTACTATAGAACCAAACAAAATTTCAATATCAAAATATTCTATTACTCAACATATTCTCCCCTTAATTGGAAATATTTATTACAGCGAACCTGCAACGTCTCTAGAACCTTTCAAAAAAAAGATTCTTCTTGCTCTGCAAACCAGACCTCCACAGCTCTTATAACCTCCTCGATGGAAGAAAATTTACGACCTTTTAAAGTTTTTTTCAGTTGAGGAAAGAGATGAAAGTCGGACGGAGCCAAAACTGGTGAATAAAGAGGGTGTTCTAGTAATTCAAACCCTAAATCATGAATTTTTGCATGGCAACATGAGATTTGTGTGCAGGGGCGTTGTCCTGCAAAAACAAAACACCTTTGGATAGCTTTCCGCGTTTTTTCTCTTTAATTGTTTCCCGTAGAGTGGTCAGTAATGTCGAATAGTAATCTCCAGTAATTGTTCTACCCTTATCCAAAAATTCAATCATGATTACTCCATGGCAATCCCAAAAAACTGAAGCAAGAACTTTTCCAGCAGATTTTTGGACACGAAACTTCTTAGGTCTTGGAGAACCGGAGTGTCGCCATTCCATCGATTGTTGCTTTGTTTCTGGATTGTAGAAATGTACCCAAGTCTCATCCATAGTAACAATTCGGTTTAAGAAGTCTAGATCGTTTTCAAATCGAGCACAGATCGAACGTGATGCTACTACCCTTGCATGCTTTTGGTCAACATTCAAACATTTGGGGATCCGGCCATTTTGCAGCAATTTTTGTCATGTCCAAATTGACGTGAACTATATGATGAACGCGTTCGTATGAAATATTCAGTGCTTCAGATATCCGTTTTAGCCCAATTCGAAATGGTTAAGGGCCTTTTAAATACAGGTACTTGATGATGGCTCGATTCTCCAAATCAAATCAAATCAAATATACTTTATTGTCTGAAGAACATAATTCTTATTGACAAAGTCACATAAAAGAAAATACCTAACAATAATTACATATAACAATAACATATAAATACAATATATATATATATATATATATATATATATATATATATATATATATATATACATACATGCACATATACAGGGTGTCAATTTGAAAACTTCCCACCCTTAATATCTTCCTTCCAGTAAACAATATGAGTAATCGAAAAAACAGGTCAATTTTATTGTCAAGGGGGACACTTTCAAGTTTCAAGGACTATTTGTAGCCCTCGTGGTTCAACCCCCTAGGAGGGGTAGATGTTACCCTTCGAATTTTATATGGGAAGGGGGGTCAAGTGGCACATCATTTTGATGGGCGTTCAATTCTTGTTCCAATGGTACCCTGACTTATTATTTTTTGATGAGCATTTTCCGAAAAATTGCGTTCTAAACTAACAGAAGTAATTATTAGAACGCCTATACTGAGATGCATGGTTTGGCCAGAACTGGTTAGAATATTAGGTGGTACCGTTCCAACCCTGTATTAGGGGTAACACAAGCCATTAGCTCCAAACACTTTACATAAAAAAGTAGTCTAATAGTAAAACGTAGATGGTAGTAAAGTTGTGTTTATTAAATGCTGAATTTTTAAGTGTCATCGCAGAAATTGTACAGATAGCCTTCCTTTTTTGCTACTTCTGCTGTAAAAAGTTTCTGTTTTCCGGCAAAAAATTGGTTAGCAAATTTGAACTATGTGGTAGTATTGTGAATACCGTTGTACCTGTTGGGCTGTTTAGGAATTACTTTAATAAGTGTATAAAAGTGTAAAAATGGTTTACATTCTTCAAGACAGAATTGAAATGATTGTAATTTATAGAGAAGTTGGAAAGTGCGCACGAAGGGCGGCATGTCTTTTTAACGAAAAACATCCAAATTGTAATGTAAGTCACCGGTATGTGCTTGATTTGGTGAATAAGTTTTACGAAACTGGTTCAGTGACAAATAAAAAAAGAGATAACCCCAGAGTACTAAATGAAGCAGCTCAAATTGAAGTTTTGGGAACATTTGCTGCAGAGCCCACGAGCTCCTTACGATCAGTATCAGAACAGACGGGAATGTCACGCGAGACTATAAGAAAAGCATTGAAAATGCATAAATTTCATCCATATAAAATGCAGATTCTTCAAGAGCTCCACGAGGATGATTATGATAGAAGAATAGAGTTTTGTGAAATCATGTCTCATCGAGTCAATACCATCCCTAATCTTCTGTTAAACATCTGTTTCAGCGATGAGTGTTCATTTTTTCTGAATGGCAATGTTAATAGACAAAATTGTCGCTATAGGAGTGACGAAAACCCACATATTTTTCGGGAAGGGCATACACAACACCCACAAAAAGTTAATGTTTGGGCTGGTATTCTTGGAAATGCCATTCTTGGTCCATTATTTCTGGAAGAAAACTTGACTGGCAATCTGTACCTTGATATGCTTGAAGAGACTATCGATCCTCTTATATAACTCACGAGCTAGAAACTCAAATTGATGCAGAAGTTAATGAACTTTTGCAGGAGGATCTGTTACATTACCAGCAGGACGGTGCTCCACCTCATTATTTTCTTCCCGTCCGACAGTGGTTAAACGAGAGATTTCCGGGTAGATGGATTGGCAGAAGGGGAGCAGTTGAATGGCCTCCGAGATCACCGGATTTAACACTCTTAGATTTCTTTCTTTGGGGGCATCTTAAATCCGTTGTTTATAAAACACAACCTTCTGATATTGACGAACTTAAAAGACGAATTACAGCAGCATGCCAGTCAATTCCTAGTGAAGTTTTCCGTAATGTTAGAGGGGAGTTCGAAAACAGACTGTATTACTGTTTAGAGCAAAATGGACAACATTTCGAACAGCTAATAAGATAAGCGTAAGTAGATTTTATGTTGGAAATGTCTTTCTCGCAAATTAAATTTTATTGTGTAGAAGGAAAATAACCACCAAATAAAAAATCCCATGCGTAATAAATTTATTCCTGTCATTCAAGGGTTGGAGCGGTGCCACCTACTCTTCTAACCATTTTTATTAAAGGGAGTCAATACAATAATGCATCTCAGTATAGGCGTACTAATAATTACTTCTGTTAGTTTAGAACGCAATTTTTCGGAAAATGCTCATCGCAAAATAATAAGTCAGGGTACCATTGGAACAAGAATTGAACGCCCATCAAAATGATGTGCCACTTGACCCCCCTTCCCATTTAAAATTCTAAGGGTAACATCTACCCCTCCTAGGGGGTTGAACCACGAGGGCTACAAATAGTCCGTGAAAGTGTCCCCCTTGACAATAAAATTGACCTGTTTTTTCGATTACTCATATTGTTTACTGGAAGGAAGATATTAAGGGTGGGAAGTTTTCAAATTGACACCCTGTATATACATATATATATATATATATATACACACACATACACATACATATACGCATACATACCATACATGCACAACAAACAGGTACAAAATAAATAATGAATTAAAAACAACATATTATGCGCAAAAGTAAATAAAAAAGAATTGGTACGATATTTTCACCGTAATGGTCAACTACAAACAAGTAAAAATATAAAAATATAAAAATACCAGTACAAATTGAATAATAAATAAAAATACATCATAATTGGCACACAGGTAATTAGAATAAAAATTTATAGAAAATTTCCATCGTCAACAAAAAAATGTATAAATATAAGATTATCAAAAATATAAGAAAATATATACAAAAAATTAGGAAAATGTCAGTACAAAATAAACCTTAGAACAATTATCATAATATAAAATAGCTAAGAAGGGATGACGAAGTTGAATTTCACAGCACTAAAGCTTCTCACAGTAGAATTCATCTAATGAGTAGAAAGCCTTTGCCAGAAGATTTTTTACGGAATTTTTAAATTTTCTTCTATTGTCTATGATTTTAATCTTGTTGGGTAGATGATTAAATAATTTTTTACCATTATAAATTATAGAATTTTTAACCTGTGTCAATGTTGGAATTGGTAATTTTATATTTAGTGGCTGTCTGGTGTTATAATGGGTAATCGTATGGATTTCGTTTTTAAAGTTACTGTGAATGAGACATACTGCTTCTAAAATAAAAATGCACGGTAGTGGTAAAATTTTATGTTTAATGAAAAGTGGCTTGCAAGAATCCTGGAATTTAGCTCTGCACATATACCTAACTGCTCTTTTTTGCAAAACAAAAACCGTATTAAAAAGATATTGACTACATGATCCCCAAAAACAAATTCCATATCTTAGATGTGAGTCAACTAATGCATAATACACACTCTTTGCCATATCTTCACCAAGTTCCCATGAAGTGGTTCTTACTGCAAAACATCCTGATGATAGTTTTCGTCTGAGTCTTTCAATGTGATCTTCAAATTTCAGTTTATCATCAATATGTAAACCCAGAAATTTTGTGTCTGACCTACAACGTATCACTTGATTTCCTAAATGAATTTCTGGAAGATTACATTTAAAAGTGAGAATGTTAGTTTTGGATATGTTGAAGGAGAGCTTATTAGCATCACACCAATTTTTCACTTCACCAATATCATTCTCCACCATTTGATACAGTTTTGAGTCATCTTTATCATGCCAAAGTATTGTGGTGTCATCTGCGAATTGGGTGAACTCTCCGGAAATATTAATTGAGGTTAGATCATTTATATAAATTAAAAACAGTGTTGGTCCCAGAACTGACCCCTGAGGTACTCCCCATTTAACTTCTAGTTTGTGCGATAAGCTGCCTTGAAGAGATACGCTTTGAGTTCTTCCAGATAAATATGACTCAAACCACTGGATAACTACCTTCCTGAACCCATATACCTCTAATTTTTGCAACAATATTTTGTGATTAACGCAGTCGAAGGCCTTTGTCAAGTCACAAAAAACCGCTGCAGCAACTTCTTTATCATTCATTTTCAAATAAACATTTTGTAAAAGGTTGAAAATTGCATCATTTGTGCCTTTTTCTCTTTGAAATCCAAATTGAGTAGGGTTAATAGAATTGTGCTTATTCAGAAAAGCCATTATTCTTTTTTTCACGAGTTTTTCTATTATTTTCGAAAGTGTGGGTAACATTGAGATGGGTCTGAAGTTTGCAGGATTATCAGTATCACCCCCCTTATGTAATGGAATGACTATAGCGTTTTTCAAACATGATGGAAAACCTCCTGTGAGAAATGAAAAATTTACAGCCTCAACTAGTACCTCAAGGGCGAACTCAGGGAGATATGAAAATATTTGTAACGATAAGTCATCCCACCCAGATGCATTTTTATTTTTTATTTAATTGAAAATTTGCTTCATCTCTACGATGTCTGTAGGCGCGAAAAAGAAAGACTCCGAAACAGAGATATGTTTCAAATAAGTCAATGGATCGGTTGGAGAGTGAATCTGTTTGGAAATAGTTTCTGCTATTGAGCAATAATATTCATTGATATCGTTACATTCTAAATTTGTTTTTACTGGAACGGAGCTGTTTTTACTTCTCAAGTCATTGACAATTACCCAGCTTTCTTTTTGCTTATGTCTTGCATTTTCTATTTTGTTCCTATAGTGTAGTTGTTTAGCAGCTCTCAAGGTTCTTCTATAAATGGACCTATACTTGTTATAAAAGGAAATAAAGTTTTCGTTATCACTGGCAATTTTTTTAATTAAATGAAGGGATCGAATATTTTTTGCAGATACTTTAATACCTTTTGTTAACCAAGGTTTTTTGGCTTTAGTCTTAATTCTATTGAGCGGAAAGCTCTTATTGAATACATAAGAAAGCATAGAATGATATTTAGTTAAAGGGTCGTTGCATGTCATTGCTTCATTCCAGTCGAGATCATTACAATTATTCTTGAATTTATCAAAGTTTTGTCTACTAAATATTCTTCCAATACGTTGTGTTCTGCTGGGTATTTCAAATATTTGAGGTATCTTACATAAGACTGCTTCATAATCCGAAAGGCCTGCATTGATGACGTCGCATTCGATATTTTTCATGTTAGAACAAACATAATCTATAATTGAACTAGAAAATTTTGAGTGACGGGTTGGCAATTCAACATGCATCTCTAAATTGAAACTAATTAATAAATTCTCTAACGATTTTGTAGAGATTGAAGTTTTGTCCCTAAAGTTTATATTGAAATCTCCAGTGAGTATCACAGACGCTTTACAAGGAATCTGTCCTAGCAAAATTTCCAATCTTTCTAAAAAATTGTTTTCACTGGATAGTGGTGAACGGTACAAACAAATAATGAATAAATTTTTATTTTTACTATATATACACGAAAATTCAAATTCCTTCTCAATCAATATAATATTATATTTTTTTATCTCGATAAAATCGTTTCTTTCAATGAAATCCGTATGAATGAGGATCAATGTGCCACCATGATGGCTATTCTGCCTTGAATATTTTGCAATAGTAATGTAATTAGGCACGTGCAGAGGTTCTTCCATTTCGAGCCAGTGCTCAGTTAGTAAAACTATATCAGGTAAATTTTGGCTATCTAAAAATACATACAGTTCATCTGTTTTGTTTCTTACCGACTGAATGTTCAACAGCATCAGCGAAATCCATTTTCTGCAGTTCTGAATTCTAAAAAAGAGTCATTTTCTACTTGAACAGCAGAATCTGATTCTAAATTTACTACTGAGTCATCATAAGCTGAGCTTGTACCAGGACTCAAATTTGTATTATGAAATTCATCTCCGTCCATCTCAATCCTATGTATTGTTTTTAAAACAACATTGCTATATTTTGATGTACTCAAATAATTTTTGAGCTCATGTAAAATCTCGAATTTACTTCCCTGTTGTTTTTTATCAACTAGGAAAATAATGGAAACATTTCTATTCATTCGAGAAAACCGGCTCACAGCATTCCTCAATTTCTTAATTATAATGTGATCTATTGAAGTATCACATTCTGACAGTAGTATAACATTTGTCGTTTTGCTGATATGCAAGATTTTTCGCAATGCTAAGTTTAAAGTAATACAATTACTGATATTCTTAGTATTGAACATCACTATAACATAGTCATCCTGGCCATAATTAAGAGTGTTTTCAAAAATATCACTTGCCAAAGTCGATAATTCAGTCTCCGACTTGATGACTTCGAGAACGTATTGATCCCCCAGGATCAGAATTTTGGAAATTGATTTCTTCGCCTCTTTCAATGGTTTTCTTTCACCTATTTCTGAACCTCTACCGTTTTCCATTGTTTTCAGTTCATCCTTCCTCATATCTTCTAGCCGATCCGATTCTCTGATCTCACTATCAAGGTTTGATTCCTGCAGAACTTGATGCTCCAAGAATTCCTCTTTTGTGATTTTTTCAGCTTTTTTATTTCTTCTCTTAATTTGCCGCTTGCGCACTTTTTTATTTTTGTTATGGTGGCTATTGATGACGATTTTGGAGTAGTTTCTCTTCTTCTTAATTTTACTTTGTTTCTTAGGGGCCATAACATATTTACCTGATAATTCTTCAATATCTACGCTACTGGAGATAGTCGGGCTAGTCATAGTAGATTGTTGATTCACTTGACAAACATGTGTTTGTGTATCAATAGTTTTTACTGAAATTACTTTTTCGTCTAGTTTTTTATTTAACTGATTTATTTTGCTCTCCATTTCTAGGATAAGTTTTTTCTGGGCTTCTAAAAGTTTGTTCATTTCTGTTTCAGATTCTAGGGCTTGTTCAATTATAAATTGTTTTTCATCATTCATTTTTTTAATGTACCTGTCTTTCATTGTTCCCTCTTCTGTAAGGTCGCTTATTGTTTTTTCCAATAAGCTCGTTTCTTCTTCCTGGGCACTTATGGAGATTTCATCTTGGCAACAAATTATCTTATTGTCTTTCACAAACCTCACTTTATTTTTGAAATTGTGTTGAATACAACTCCTATGGAACACACCGGCACATTGTGTGCATACATAATGCAAAAATGGCTTTAGTTTACAGCACTTATAGTTCATTTTATTTTATTGTCGCTCTGCTCCTCGACAACACAACACGACACGACCGCTTCGAAGTAACCAAACCTCTCCAATTTTTCGATTTTCACAATTTTGGTGGAAATATTTTTTCATTTAATTTATTACGTAACTCTGGTTTACTTTTTTGACGTCAAACTTTACACTGACACTTCTAATAAGTTATTGTTGGTTTCTAACGTAATAGTTTGTTTATGCAGGGAACTGGTCTAGGCTAACTAGATATCAATACATCCTCGTAATATCTGCTTTCCAGATGAACGCTCCTTTTCTCTACATGGATTAGTCAATCGACACAGTTGTCGATACTGGAGCGATTCAAACCCACATTTATCAAGAGTGCCACACTCAATATTCTAAATAGTTGAATGTCTGAACAGGTATCTTAGGCACTAAAATAATTGGTCCATTCCTTTTACAAGGCAATCTGACTGAGCAGAAAATATAGTTCCTAGAGTCATTGCCGAAAAAAACTAGACAAAAAATTATTTTTGTCAACATGATGAAGCTGCACCACATTATACAACACCCGATCGGCAATTTCTAAACGACAATTTTAGAGGACTTTTGGATTGGCCGTAGAGTAGGATTCTATTGAGTGGCCTGCAAGATCTCCTAATCTTTTTACTCTAGAATTTTTTCCTTTGGGTCGTTTGAAGTCTACAGTTTATAAAACGAAGCCTGCTTCTCTTCAAGTTCTATATCAAGACGGCATAACTGTAGAGTGTCAAAGAATAATTTCTAAACGACAATTTTAGAGGACTTTTGGATTGGCCGTAGAGTAGGAATCTATTGAGTGGCCTGCAAAATCTCCTGATCTTTTTACTCTAGAATTTTTTCTCTTGGGTCATTTGAAGTCTGCAGTTTATAAAACGAAGCCTGCTTCTCTTCAAGTTCTACATCAAGACGGCATAACTGTAGAGTGTCAAAGAATAACTGCCAATATGTTGCAGAATGTTAGAGAAGAGATAGAGAATTGATTTTATTATTGTATGAATGTTGATAGCGGACATTTTGAACAGTTTGTAAGATACATTTGACGTGTGTACACCTGATTATTAAACTTGAAACTTTAATTATTTGGTATTTTTACGAAAACAATAATCTATTTCCAAGATTTTGACAAGCTGTCATTTTGTTGCCAATGAAAAATAGTAAGGCGAATTTATAGGCTAATAAAACACTCGGTGAGACCTTTGAAAAGAGGTACAGAGAGGTAACTATGTGGGTGAAAAAAGCTGAAAATTAGTTTCCTCTCAAATCAAAAATCGACGAGTTTGAGCGATTTTCCAAATTTTAATTTGAATCCTAAAAATTGAGGTGGAAAGTTTCTATTGGCTATCCATTGTGAAATATGGTGAAACTCTTGGCCATAGTAATAGATATATCCAAGGTATTTGATCGCTTATTTTCCCATCAGGGACTCCTCGTCAAGCTTCCATCTTATGGCTTGACGCGGTTATTGTATGAACTGCTTGAAAAAGCTGCTATGGTATAAGCGAAACATGTCGCAAAGTAATATAATTTGTTGAAATTTTATAATGTTTAATTAAGTTTCAGTAACTTATGAATCTAACAGAATGAGAATAAGGGCTATGGATTTCCATCAAGTACCAGCACGGTCAATTAAAAATATAAGTTACTTTTTCTACTCACATAACTAAAATGTCATTTTTAGCATTCCGCGCTAAATGATCAATTAATCATAGATTCACAATTTGTAAAGTAAATTTTTAGAAACATTACAACATTACAACTCCATTCTTTAAATACATCGCTAGGGTTACTGTTTGATTTCAGTGATTATAAACCTCGCTGACAGAGCAAGTCTTGATCTGTCAATTGAGGGGCCAGTTCCAAAGTGTACAATCACTATAACTTTTTATAAATCTTTTTGGAAAAAAAAACAATTTTTTTCCAGAACGTCATGAATCATCTATAGATAATAATAATAATATAATACATTTATTGCTTCAAAAAACAGTACGTTTCATAGCAAGGGTTCGAAAATACATAAGTAATGCCTTAAAAAATAAAAGAAACTAGAAAAAATAAATAATAAAGTGCAAATGATACTTCCAATATGAGCACATATGGAATCATCTATAGATAATTTCTTATAATATAAAATTCAAATTTCAAGAAGAATGCACCACCTTCAATTGCGAGGTTCTTCCTGTTTTATGGAAATTTGAATAAACTGGAGATTGTAAATTTTGGAACTAGGCCCCACAATTGAAACTGTTAAGATCAATGACATATTACGGCTAGACTCCGATATTTACATTTCGGGCTGCGGTCATTTCGTTGCCAATGAAAAATAATAAGGCGAATTTATTGGCTAATAAAACACTCGGTGAGACCTTTGAAAAGAGGTACAGAGAGGTAAGAAGAATGCACCACCTTCAATTGCGAGGTTCTTCCTGTTTTATGGAAATTTGTATAAACTGGAGATTGTAAATTTTGGAACTAGGCCCCACAATTGAAACTGTTAAGATCAATGACATATTACGGCTAGACTCCGATATTTACATTTCGAGCTGCGGTTACATTCTAAGCACACTTTTTATTGCCGCTTGTTTCTCGGAAAATAGTTGCCAGTCAACCCAAAAGTCGGCAAAGCAGAGTTTTTGCTGAATTATCTGCTTAAATACAATGTATTTAAGCAGCTAATTGCCGCGAAACAAGCTGCAGTAAAAATTGTGCTTAGATTGTGACTATGGTCTAAGGTAATATCTCGTTTATTAAGATAACCTGTTATGATAAAATAGATATCAACTCAAAAGCATACAATTCTATGGTTATGAGTACGTAAAAAAAGTACCTACGATATATAAAGCGTTTATAAACTCCTCGAGACAATTGCTTGTAAAACACTCGTTCGTAACGTAACGTCTAAACGGTTTCAAATAATTTATTTGTAAACATAAAGTCTGACTTCTACTTTATAAAATAACAATTTATATTATGTATATAACACTATTTCAAACTCAAGTCTGTCTCTCACGGCATCTAACTTTAACTGTCTTCACTGAACCAATCCCCCTGTAATTCTGGCGTGATGCTTATATACAAGTAGATTTTAATTGCGATTGTACTGGAAATTCCAGATCATTCACCGCTTGTTCGAATGCACGATTTTAGATGGATTGACAGGTTCTAGAAACGTTAACGACTGTAATGTCAGGATGACCTAATACTCTCGGGAATGCAGGCTTGATGACGAATATGAGCGACAGGTCCGTACTCGTCCGCAGCGACAGAATCGTTACAATAGACTATTTTGAAATAGAAATGCTGAAATCAACAATTTGTTTCAAATACAATAGGAATATTGATTGAACGTTTGGTTTTATGGTTTTCTTGACATCGTTTTTTGGGTGTTTGACCACCCACAGTCTGAAATTGTGTAAATTAAAATCAAATCGAAATGGGCCGCACATATATGGTTACCTCTTCACAGAGAAGAAGTAAGACATGACAGAATGGTGATTGACATACCGCACATTTCCTGCATCAAGATAGCAAATCTCACCATAACGTAATTCTTGGCAGATTTCTTTACTCGATACAGATTTGATAAAATATATTTTTTCCAATGTTTTGATAACGGAGATAGATTTGACTTCGGAAACGTCAACGAAGTTTGGAAAAGAAAAGTATTATTTAGTTATTTTGAACTCATTTTTTTAGATAGGCGAATTACTGACAAAAATGGATTATTTCTTCAAGACAATAATCTTCTAAACCCAGTAACTTATCCGGGCTAATTGCCGCCGGGTATAATCTGCCACGACTTCATGTTTCGACAAGATTCATTTATATGGAAAGGCTTAGTGCTTGGTAATCTTGAAAAGTAATCCGGAGCATTGGCGTGCTCGAAATCATTTTTTGGAATAACTTAGCACTTAGCTTTTTCGTTAAATGTTTCGAAGCACTTAGCACTGGTTCAAGAAAGTGCTTGGGAGCACAGTGCTTATGAGCACAGTGCTTATGAGCACAAAAGTGCTTTGAGAGCTTTTCACGGGCACTAAGCACTGTGCTTTGGTTCAGCTCTGAGCACTCCTCGGAACCAAAGATTCTTGGAAGAGCAAATGCGAGAATTCGAACAAAGTTCGAATAGTTTTGCCGGAGAGTATCAATTGAATGATATGAATAAAATAGACACAGTCGAAGTACCCCTTCTTCCCAAATATTTCAAGTAGAAAATATGATGCAAATATCTGAGAGAAAACAACTGATTCCCTGGCAAATACCTCTATGCACATTGAACTACATCTGCCAGATATTTGTGAAACTTTCCTCCAAGAAGACCCAATTGGAAGTGCTCATTGTAATTAAACAACAGATTATCCTTCACTTGGCGGGGGATGACCACATGCAGACATGTTTCGAGATTCTTGCCTCCTGTCAGTGCAAGGCTAGGTCGGACAACATTAAAGTCGTAGTAATATTTATGAAAAATAGGAATAGGCATGAAACGCCTGTTATATGATTGGTGCATAAAGTATAGACCTGAGATGAGAATAATAAAAAAAAATAAAGAAAAACTCAAGTTGAAGTTTTCTGATAGGATCTGACCTGCTTCAATACCAGCTTTAGTATGATCCATACTGTACTGCACACCCTGTATACCCAATTGAGGATTCGATATCACTAATGATTCGAGTCAGAGATACGGCTTTTCGTTTTTTTCAAACATCAATATCCAGTAGGTATTAATGAAAAATATTGCAAGGGCGTATTCAAGGGGGAGGGATAATGGGGGTAATTATATACCCCTCCCTCCCAGAACGATCGTGCAAATTAATCCTTAAAATAATTTGTTTTTTTGAGAAACTTCCTTTGAAAACAAACAAATTCAGTATTCTCAAATTACCACAAAAAAAATGAGCTACTCCCTCAAAAAATGCGTGTGGTACTATTTACTCAAATTCTTACAGCATGTCGCTAATAGACGAAATTTCAAACAAAATATTCCCTTCAATAACAGATCCTGGATACGCCCTTGTGATAGTGACCTTGTCCTAGATGAAAATAAAAATGATCGAAATTTGGATTCTGACAATAGTTTCCGAAAATAATTGTTCGGCGTCTTGTTCTGGACATTTGAAATATTTGGAATAGTACCTTCGTGAAATTGGGAGGAAATTGAGAGGAATCTATTCATTCTTATTAATGATAAAAATCCAGCTGTATATTGCATTATCGGTTAGATTTCACCAAGAATTGAAGACAAACAATGTAGTTGTATCAGCACAATTCACCCGTTCACGGCAAAATTGCTCAATTTGTGCAACGGATTTGGCTCCCCGCTCTTTCACATGAAAATATGGCTGACTGGAAAACAATTCTCATGAAATGAAGATATCACAGACGAAACAGAAAGCTTTAGATCTTACTTCCTGGAATGCTGAAAAATAGAATGAAATTATTTCTTTTCTACAACCTCTTACTCCTGATATACAGGGTGTCCGGTAAACCTTGTACAATATTGAAACTGGTGATAGACCAGGTCATGACTGTTCAGAATATCGGAATTTCACCTCAGTAAAAATATCACCGTTTCCGAGATAATGGGCATTTTAAGAATTTCTGGAAAATCGCTACCTTACCTTAGATTTTTGAGTGCCATGTATACAAATTGAGACAAATTCAAATATCTTTGCTGCTGAAGATTACTGATGAGTGATGCTTTTAGACGTACAGAACAGTTTTTCAGAAAGTGAAAAAGAATTTCACGAAATGAGGGTAAAATGACAGATTTGAGTTTCATCAATTTTTTTAAAAAAGTTTCACACTATTGTCTGAAAGAAACATAACCAATTGGTAGTGGACATTCATTTCAAAAGAATGGTCATTTTGTCCAGACTCTACCATGGAATTAAACAAACTATAATTATTTTTGGAGGAAGTGATTTCCATTGAATCAGGCGTGGTTTTATTCTAGGCTTCCATCAATTTTTATACTTATGCCCAAAAATTATTTTATTTCGATTTTATCAAGATAAAATGTGGAAATGATTATTAATAATAAATAATGGACTGTTTGGTAGCATTAAATAGTGTGTCAATAAAATTAACTTTTCATGTAATTAAGCCTAATAAAATTATCGAAATGAAATGTCGATTATCCGACATGGCATCGATTAAAACGAATTCTTGTGAAAGATGTCACAATTGTCCAACATCCAGATTCCAACGAAAATTCAGAGACCGACAGATATACAGGGTGTAACCAAATAAGTGCAAAATTTTTTAGGAGGTGAATCCTTGTCGAAAATTAAAAACTTTTTTAACTCCTGTGTCCGTAGAAGCAATAGTTTCCTGATGAAAAAATAAAATACAGCATTGTGCATAAACGGATCTTCTGTAAATAGAATTGAAAAAATCTAGTAGGTGGCTGTCACATTTTGTTTGAACAACTTGTGACTTTTTTTTTATTATTCCGCTTGTTTCATTCAGTGGTATTTATTCCTTTGTCACGCCGTTCACACGTTATACTCCCCTAGAATATGCGCATATGCACTTCATTTATGGTGAATATGAAGGTAGTGCTACTGCTGCAGCAGCGCTTTATGCAGAACGATATCCGATTGCACAATGCCGCTGAGAGAATCGCTGATTTGAGGGCTATAACCTATAACGCATTTGAAAAGGTTCTTCTTGAAAATATGTCGTCTCTGCGTACGAGTGGATGGAAAATAGCATTTTTGTAATATTATTCAATGCGTTGAATAATCGTTATTGTGGTTTATAGCGTATGTTGATTCAAAAAAACGTTGAATTAATATTAACTTCTTTACATCTCATTGAATGCTTCCTAGCAGTTGATTCGTTATTACTCATAATTATTTAATCATTTCATCTTGAAAAGATAAAAATAAAATACATTACTGACAAAGTCTACTGGAGTTGATTTTAGCTCAGAATAACATCACACTCTAATATAATCGAAACTCTACTCCTTCCAAAAATAATGATCGTATGTTTTATACCATAGTAGAGCCTGGACGAAATGGGCATTCTTTTGTAATGAATATCCAGTTCCACTTGGTTATGTTTTTTCAAACAATAATGTCAAACTGTTGTTAAAAAAATTGGTGAAACTCAAATCTGTCATTTTACCCTCATTTCTTGAAAAATTGTATTGTTTTCTGATAAACTGTTTCGTACATCTGAAAGCATCACTTATCAGTAATCTTCAGCAGCAAAGATATTTGAATTCGTCCCAATTTGTATACATGGCATTCAAAAATCCAAGGTGAGGTAGTGATTTTCCAGAAATTAAAAAAATGCCCATTATCTCGAAAACAGTGAGATTTTTACTAAGGTAAAATTCCGATATTCTGAACAGTCATGACCTGGGATATCACCAGTTTTAATATTGTACAAGGTTTACCGGACACCCTGTATAACTAGTATGACGCTTATCAAATATTTTACCATACATTTGAAGTGCCTACTTAGTAACAAGATAATACTATCGGCAATATATAATCACTTGATTCCAAAAAATGAAGCACTCTGTTTTTCGGTGTAATGCACTAAGAATGTACATCAGGCAAGTATAATTTTTTTTACTGTTTTCTAACATAACTTAAGTTCAACTCTTTTAGGTGCTTCCTAGTTTTTTTGGCGTTGGCTGTAGACAATGCTTGGTTACAGACAATAGACAAAACTGTCTTCAAAAATTGCTCCAGGATATCCTTCTGCACGTGAGTAATATGAGAAAAATTGTTATTCACTGAAATATTGGCACGTTTCACACTGTTTATTATAGTTGAAGAACCGAAAACTTATTTCTTTATAGACCAAGAGTCAGCAACATATTTCAAGTTGTTATTTCATAAATCATGATATTTCTCATGATATTTCTCATATACCTGTTGAACAATAAAAGTCAAGTCTAGCAGTGCAAAGCGGTTCGGTTCTTCTAAAAAAAAATATTGAAATGGTAAAAATTAAGATGAACTCAATTTGAATAACTCATGTAAAAATAATTAGCAACCAGTAATGGAGTAGCGGTCTATCGCCGGCGTGATGAGCAAGATGTACCCGGTTCGAGTCTTACGGTCGGTACCATTTTTTAAATTTTTATTAAAATACTTTCAAAAGTGTTTTTTAATCAGTAAAACCATATACCATGGGTGTATTTCGAGTTGCCATTTAAATTTTGGAAATAAATTTTGTATACACTATGCCTGCTGTACAAGAAAATTCTGGCAGTATTTTGCGGAGGGGTTGATCTTTATGCGGATTATCGCCATCTTCTATTGAAAAGCATTGAGGTAGGACTATATCATCATCTTTTCAAATGATTGATAATTAAACAGAAACAGGTTTGTTGGTCTCCCACCTATGATTTTATAATAGTTTCAAGCAGAAACGCGGGTAGGCGCGTAGAACCGCTAGACCATTAGAAACTCATGAAAAAAAAATACGTCTTTTATCTAAACTAATCAAATTTCATTTCCTACCGTTTCAATAATCTTTTTGAGAAGAACCCGGCCGCTATGGACTGCCAGGCTCGACTTTTTTAACAAAAGGTATACAAGATTTGGTACCTAAATTGCCATGAATTCTGAAATAACAACTTGAAATACGTTGCTGGCTCTCCCTTTATTAGTTATATTCTCAATTGTATTGATATATATATATATATATATATATATATATATGTTCCAGTGACTGTAAAACAGTCGAAAACAATCCTTTAGGAACTCACTATACCTTTGTATAGATTGTATGGCATATGTCCGACAGAAAACAACTACTTCTCTGGCTAATACCTCGACAGATATTGAATTATATCTGTCAGACATATGTGCAAAGATCCTTACTTTGAAGGAACAACTTTGCAAGAGCTCTCAGAGACAGACAGCAGGACACCGCCTGATCCAAACAAGGAACCAACTGCAGACCGGCTTCGGGATGAAGTCCCTCATCAGTGCAGTCCTGGTTATCACGGTTGTATACACGCGGGGGCCCGGTGCCCGTCATCGTTCGCCGGGATGAACACTGCAATCGCTTACAGGATCCACCACGGCAACAGATTAGAGAGCGCTCCAGAAGGAGATTTCGGATGCGAAATGGTATATGCTGAATACTTGTTTCAAGTCAAGTCAAGTCAAGAAATGTCCTTCTGGAGCGCTCTCTAATCTGTTGCCGTGGTGGATCCTGTAAGCGATTGCAGTGTTCATCCCGGCGAACGATGACGGGCACCGGGACCCCGCGTGTATACAACCGTGATAACCAGGACTGCACTGATGAGGGACTTCATCCCGAAGCCGGTCTGCAGTTGGTTCCTTGTTTGGATCAGGCGGTGTCCTGCTGTCTGTCTCTGAGAGCTCTTGCAAAGTTGTTCCTTCAAAGTAAGGATCTTTGCACATATGTCTGACAGATATAATTCAATATCTGTCGAGGTATTAGCCAGAGAAGTAGTTGTTTTCTGTCGGACATATGCCATACAATCTATACAAAGGTATAGTGAGTTCCTAAAGGATTGTTTTCGACTGTTTTACAGTCACTGGAACATTTATTGCTCCTTGAAACAAGTATTCAGCATATACCATTTCGCATCCGAAATGTCCTTCTGGAGCGCTCTCTAATCTGTTGCCGTGGTGGATCCTGTAAGCGATTGCAGTGTTCATCCCGGCGAACGAAGACGGGCACCGGGTCCCCGCGTGTATACAACCGTGATAACCAGGACTGCACTGATGAGGGACTTCATCCCGAAGCCGTTCTGCAGTTGGTTCCTTGTTTGGATCAGGCGGTGTCCTGCTGTCTGTCTCTGAGAGCTCTTGCAAAGTTGTTCCTTCAAAGTAAGGATCTTTGCACATATGTCTGACAGATATAATTCAATATCTGTCGAGGTATTAGCCAGAGAAGTAGTTGTTTTCTGTCGGACATATGCCATACAATCTATACAAAGGTATAGTGAGTTCCTAAAGGATTGTTTTCGACTGTTTTACAGTCACTGGAACATTTATTGCTCCTTGAAACAAGTATTCAGCATATATATATATATATATATATATATATATATATATATATGGTTTATTCACTATTTTACATACCAATCAACATTAATAGCATGTCAGGTTGCATTTTAGGTAGGTTACATAGTCATTATATGTATAAATAAAATATAAAAGTATTAACACAAAAGTAATTTCAAATTGAAAGGGAAGAGCGTCTACCTCATAAACTAGTACTTGTCGAATATTACAATTGAGATATTCTTTCGCTGAGTAGAAACAATAATTCAAAAGGAAGACTTTAATTTTGGTTTTGAAATCGTTGAGCATTTGAATGAACTTCCTTGGGTGATTTATTAAATAGTCCAATATTCAAAGAATTCCTATCAGATCTCACTAGACTATGCATGGGATTACTTGGAAAATCAAGTGATCTGGTGGAATATTGGTGTCCGACGGTTTCAGCTTCATTACCTTTTCGGTTTTTGTGAATTTCTGAAAGGGTTAAATAAAGAAAGATTGTAGGAAGCAGCATGAAATGGAGATTGAGGAGAAGTGGTCTGCAATGGTCTTTGTACTTATGATTCTGATGACCTTTTTTTGTTGAACAAATGTTTTCTGAGAATGATGGGAGCTACCCCTTAGAAGTAGGGCACAGTTACCAGTTTTGGCCACTTAAAGAACTTCTGATACTTTGTTGTAACGATAAATGTACATATTTCATTGTCCATCTGAATTGTTTATACTCATCATATATTTGACATATAAAGAATGTTAGTATTCAATAAAACATCAAACAAAATGTAAGCGATGATTTTATTGATATAAAATAAATAAAATTGTCATATTTCACCAGTTTTGGTCAGAACGTTCCTCAGATGGCCAATCAACTGACCAGATTTGGCCAATCACTAGAAATGTTGAAAAAAATACATAATTCATTGAAAAAAATCGGAATATTTTGCCGTTTCCGCCACGAGGAATACTCCTCTTGCATTTTTCTTAACAGGACATTCAATAATTTCTTCAATGTCCTCCCCTCCATATGTTATTTCATCCTTACGTTCCGGACATTTCCAGTCGTTACCACTTCTTTCCATGGTTTCTATTAGAAAACCATTTGCTTCAATTGCATTTATCTTTCCAGGAAAGTAATCATGTTCATATTTGACAATAACATAATTTCCAATGCTGAACTCAATTTTTTTGGGACGTGCATTTTCGTCAATCTCATTTGATACCTTTGGCGTAGGGGAAACATTCAGATTAGTGTTTTGAACTTTCATTGTTCGAGAATGTGTAGTCTTGTCTGTTTCTTCACCTCTTGATCTCTTTATTTTGTTTCTCATATGCATTTTTCGCGAATTAACATCCATTTATAGTTTCTTTTTCTCTTCTAGCATTGCTTTTCTTTTATTTTTTCTATCATATTTCTGCTTTTGAATCTCTATTTTTTCTTGTTCTTTTTTTTCTGCTAAATCTAACCACTCTTTCGATGTTAATACACTAGGCATTTTCATTTGTTTTCTAGTTTTTTTTGAGCTGTTTTGATTATTTGGATATATCAGAATGTCACTCAAAATATTTATATTTCTCTTGCATCCAATCATTGATTTTTCTGCTGAAATATCTCGACATAGTGATGTACTACATGAACTAGGAACTTCTTTCTTCTCATCACTATAGTCCATTCCTTTTTGCTCACTGCATACTAGTGCTTTCCTCTTTTTCTCAACGTTTTCATTAGAAGAAAGATTTTCTTGTTTAATATCTAACTTTTTCGTACACGGATTTGATGGCCTATTTTCTTCAGTGAATTCATCAGGTTCAACATCCGTTGTCCGTTCATTATCGTCATGAAATTCTTTCGTCTTATCAAATTCGTCTGTTTCCTTTTCAGTATGTTTCTCATTATCTCCGACTTCACTCAGTCCATTAGATTTATCAATTTCCACATTTTCTATATTGCTATCGTGAAGCACAAAGTCTTTTAGCCCACAGTCACTTTTTTGTTTCCTAATATCATCTTCAATATGTTTATCAGCAAGGCTGTTCTTTTGTGGAGCATCAGCAAATTCTTTAAGGCCGTTACATGAATCCCTTTGTTTATTTTCATTGCATTCATCTTCAGGTACAATGTTGCTTGGATCAATCTGGTCCCTATTCACCACAACAGATCCACTTGTTGATATCAAATCAGTTTCACTTATGGGATCATGTCGCACTGGCTCTTGGCTGTTGTTATTATCAATGTCACAAGGTATGGATGAAATTATCTCTTGATGCTGATTTATTTTTTCATGGTTTTAAGGTGTGCTACTTGTACTACTTTCTAGATCTAGATCTTCTATTTCTGGATTGTCATCGTCCGTTTCAATTGGAGATAGAAATTCATCCCATTCTGGAAACGGAAATTCCATTATGTTACCCTCGTCACCCAAACTGTCATTATCCAATGTTATATCAGGTGCTACCGAGCCTTTTTTTGTTCCAGATATGTACATTTCCCAAACTTCAAATAGCAAATCCGCTCTTATATTTGCTGGTTTAACACCAGCTTCCTTACATTGACGAAAGTCATGTAATGCTCCTAGTATCTCAATTTTAGATTCTAAATAATGTAAGTTATCCTCTGATGTTTTGACTTCAATGTCATTTTGAAGATTGTTTGTGAAATCGTTTTCAACTTTGTTTTTTGTGCATTTAGAATAATCCACACAATCCGGGTTGAAAGGAAACAATCCACATGATCTGAATCCATTCTGAATCATTTTACGAAATGTAGGTTTTGAAATAATTTCATTTAATAAGATTGGAACATCACATTTTTTTATTTCCTGACCCTCATGTCGGTATTTCCAGCTGTTGACGAGTTTTTTCCATTCATTTTTCATTGGGAAAAAAACAGCCACATCAAGTGGCTGTAAGATATGGGTTGTATTGGGGTACAAACATATCAATATAATTTTATTCTCCTTGCATAAACGACTCAACGATAGACTCATGTGAGATGAGTGTCCAACCATAAATACAATTACTGGAAATGTATATTCTTTTTTGAAAAGGTAAGGAATGAAAACGTTCTCGAAATATTGAAGGAAAGTTTCAGAGGTCATCCAACCATTTTTTGATTTACCAATCCCCCAGTCTGGTGGAGCGTGTTTGAATGATCTGAGAGGTAATCTGTCATACTTGTAAACTTCAAAGGAGGGGCAAATTCCCCTATGGCATTAACTGTGATCAATATCGTGACGTTCTCTTTGTCGCTATTGCTGGAGGTTCCATATACCCTTTGCCATTTTTTCCCCAAAATTAGGCCACCACTTGGTTGTAGCCAAAAGGCTGACCCATCCATGTTCCAAACACGTTCTGGTTCTTCCAATATTTTTATGTCTTCTCCTAATAAATCTGTCACTTCTTTAAACCAATTTCTTATTTTTTCTGGAGTGATCATGGCCCTTGCTTTGCTGATGTATTCTGAGTGCTTGACAGAAATCCTAGGATGTCTTCTCAAAAAGGACTTGAACCATTTCACCCCTGGTATGCCACCTACAAAAGGTGTCGTCTTTCCTGTTTCTTCGATTATCCTCTTGACCGAGAAGCAGAGTCCATCTTTATTGACGGGAAACCCCATATCTGCGGAATTAATGAGCCAGTTGCAAATATGTTCTTCAGTTTCCTTCCCAAGTACACAATCCGGTCCTATTTTTTTATAAGATTTGGGGGCAGATCCATCTCTCTATGAACCGCCATACCATTCTTTATTGCACTAAGTGCATTTTTTAATTGTTCTTCGATATATTTGCACCTTTTTTTCTTCTCCATATTCAAAAATTCCTGTAAAATTTACCTATTAATAGGTAGGTATATCCACCATTACTTGCAATGAAAAGGTTGGCCATAACTGAAATAAGAAAAATTCGAGTTTGGCCAGCCTATTGGCCAAAACTGGCTTGATATCATTCACTTTTGGCCAGGCGATTTGCCAAAACTAGTAAATTGATTCAAAAGTCCAAACCGGTTTTGGCCATAACCGGTAATTAATTATTCCTTACCCATTATCGATTTATTTTAAAACTAGCATAAAATATGATGTAGCAACACGTAATATGACAGGAAATGATGAATTCAACTAATTTTTACAAAATGCGAGAACTTAAACTACTCACCACTGTTCCTTAGGATTTCAGTTAAGAAAACGAACTATTCGTACAGCCTCACATGTAACACGCTGTCACAATGAATTCATTCAGTGTTACCAACCCTTAAATTGTGTCATAACACAGAAGGAAATGAAATTTTTAGCGGGATTTTCGAAAACTGTTGTCTTCTATCTATATCTTACATATTAGTATTTATTTAAATACATGGCCAAAACAGGTGAACTGGCCAAAATAGGGTACTCTGCCCTATGCATCATCATCATTGATATCAGAATTCACAAAGTAGTCCATTCTACGAATCAAGAAGGTAGTGCTGGATAATTTCCGACCTAGATGTTCGATGTGATCTGCCCAGTTCGGCTTGTCATCAATCACTATACCCGGTATTGTACCAGTATTACCAGTTGGAATGTTCGGGTTAGAGGATATCAAAAAATCTTGATTCTTGTCTATGTTCAGTTTAAGGCTATTTGAGTTGAACCATTTATTGGCTTGTAACAGAAGCAATTTCGCAGAATCGAATGGAGTATGCAGATTCCTATCAGAATTTATAAAAGTGGTGTCATCAGCAAAATAGCTCAGTATTTATTTGGAAGCATATGATGGTACAAGTCATTGACATAAATAATGAACAGCAAAGGCCCTAAAATTGATCTTTGAGGGACACTATGAGTAAGTTCAGCAATAGGTGATTGACTTCCATTCAACACAACACACTGAGATATACCACTCTGATAAGCTCGGGAAAAGTATGGGGTACGGCTCTTACACCACAATATTCCAGTTTTTTAATGAAATATCATTAGAGACACAGTCGAAAGCCTTTGTCAAATCGCACAAGGTAATGATTGAATGTTTGCCCTCCTCAAGTCAAGGCCATTCACTATCTCACTAATGACACGAGAAATAGCTCTGATTGTGGGTTTGTGTTTTCTAAAACCAAATTGACCTGCACACAACAGTGAATTTGTTTCTAAATAACGGGACCGCCTATCTTTCACTAAGTGTTCTGGAACTTTAGCTAGGACAGATATGATGGAAATCGGTCTGCAGTTCTCAATGTTCAATGGATCCCATTTTTTCAGTAACGGTAGAACAATGGCAATTTTGAAATAATCGAGAAAAATTCTCTTTAAAAAACATTCATTTATAAGAAATGAAAACGGACGAGCTTTTATATCAAGCTACTCTTTAAGAACATACTAGTTCAAACAAAAATGTCTTGACAGTTGGAATTTTTCAAGGATAGATTGGATAGAATGGTACATTTCATTTCCTGAGGGACGACTGGCGATAAAAAAAAGAATAATGTTGGTGAATTTGAGTTCTTGAAGAAATCAGAGGAGTCGGTATCCATGTGTGGCGATGAAGACAAAAAATTCTTCGCGATATTGCAACAATATTTATTGTAGAATAGTAAAATAGTCTATCAGGTGAAAGTTAATTAACTATTGTTTTTCCTTTCATCGAAATACAGGCAGTGTGTCTCACTGCTCATAGAAACAACCCTCTATCATCCGTTATTATTAGAGATTTTCAGGAACGGTAGATATACCGGAAATGAGTCTAAATCTGGGTCTGATATACACTGCTCGTCAGAGGCAATGGAAATATCGATTACTGCAAAAAAATATTAGGAGCCGAGATAGGATTGAAAATTCAACGGATTCGTAAATAAAATGTCAAATTTATTACCAATACATTGAAAAGTGATTTTTTTTTCAGTGAAATTATGCATTACTGATAAATTTGAGGTCCTGATTACGAATGCGTCAAAATTTTGAGCCTATCTTGTCCCCTAATCGCTCTGGCGCGCAGTGTGTATGTCACTCAGACATGTATCTACAACTACCGGTCTTGAAATGTGCAGCGTTCTACGAAATATTAGGAGTGTTTCCAAGTGAGACAAATTGGGGTTTTTCAGAACTTAAAAATGTTCAGTGAATATAATTATTGGTAATGAATTTGATGTCCTGATCACGAATCCGTTGAAATTTTGAACCCATCTTGTCCCTCGATATTTTTTTCGCAAACATCTGTATTTCCATCGCCTCTGGCACGCATCTACCGGTCCTGAAATTTGTAGAGTTTAATTATGGAAGAACCAAGAGTATTTCTACGAGGAGTGGGAAACACAGTTTTTTACTTAATTTTATTTATTTATTGTTAAAATTATTATTTCCGTCAAACTGTTGCATCCCTACGCGCAACCATCAGAAGTCTTCGAGAGACTTCTGCGGCCTAGGGAAGATGCAGCCCTTACCTTTTAACGTGTGATGCCATACACTTAATTTTATTGTTCGAAGGTTGTAGAAAATTAATCAATGAAATGAATCTATGAGCATCTTAACAGCAACTGCAAAGGTGTTCTTGTGAAGTCTTAGAACGAGAGTGGAACAGATATGATTCAGTAATCACAGATCTGTCCTTATCCTCAGCCTTCCAAAACGGCACCGTGACGACCGAAATAAAATGTAAATATTCTAAGACCATCCAATTTTAACCATAGTTAAAGAATTTGAAGTCATTTCTGGTTCAGCTCAAAATCTACGAGTCTCGTAATACTTGACTTTGAGATGGGTATCTTTCGCGTGTTAGATGAAGAAAATCTTATTAGTACTAACATATTTTTTTTAATATTTGTATATTTCAGTTACCCAACATGATAGATCGATTAGATCTTGGCACTCTCAATATAAATAGATAAAACTCATCAATCAAAGATTTTGTTGTTGATATTAATATTGAAGGGTATTAATTTTGAAAACGATAAAATATTCTGTTATTTTGGTTATCTTTTATTTCTTGATAGATAAGTGCATAATCCCGTTGAAAAATTGCTTCGGACATTGCTATAAATATTGTCTATTCATTAAAACAGAATATGCGAATAAGTTACCTGAAAATAAAACAATTTGTTGCTTACAAAAATAGTTGAATACTTTTGAATCAACCATAATTAGATTTTTTTTGGAGCAGTGATAAAATTACTACAAAACATACCAAATGAATCCATTACTTTGGTATCAATACATATAGTTGTTTCCTGAACTGATTGAGTTAGGTTCAGAAAAAAAAATGCCACTAAGGTACATTATTTAGGACCATACATTATAGAGGTTAGAGGACTATTGAAGTGATGCTGTGAAATCTACACAAAGAAACGAAATATATAATAAAATAGATCGATCACTAATTGAAAAATTCCACATGCCACACATGAAATAATTTCCTCACTGGTTACATTTATAATATTTTTGAGTAATTTTGTCCTTTTGAAAATATATTCAAATGAGGAACATTTCTACATTTATTTTCAGGACTCTCCGCCACCATGTTCTGGAAGAATCCTCCAAATATGAGGCTGATCTTCAATCTATCTCTATAAAGGATCATATTGTAAACATCCCTCTGAAAAATTCTGATGGAAAACTCAATCTCCAAATATCTATCCTGGAGGGTAACAAAGCTAGAGTGAAGATTGCAGAGCCAGACAGTAAAAGATTTGAACTGAATGATATTATCATCGTGGAAAAACTCAAGGAATTGAAGTGAGTAATGTAGTATATTTAAAGTCTAAATGGTTTACATTTTTTTAATCCGCATGTAAACTATAAGTACTAGATAATTTATTTAACAACTATCTCACCATTTATTTAAAACTAGACTGTCTATCGCTTAGCTATCGGTGCTTTTATGTCTACACTTCACTTCGCTGAACGCACTGGAATGTTCTTAGAAGCGACGCTGTATACCAGTTTTCTCTCGAATACCGTTTCGAATGTCCTGGAACGGCGACGATGATTCAGACGCACTCACAATCTGTTTGCAAGAACGTTCAGGTCCGTCTTCGTTACGTTGCCCCTTTCTTAGAGATATTTCGTACCGAAATGCCATCCTTTGGAGTGTGTCAATATTTGCAGGATTCTCTATATCTGCATCGTGGAGTTCGATGGAAATATCCACAGTCTTCATGTTCGGTCGTGGAAGAGGGTTACAGCAAACCAAAATCTTGTCTCTGCTGGATCTGAATATCATCTCCAACATACTTCTCATAACTCTTCAATCAGGACAATTTTGGGATTGCAAAGTCCACCAGATTCTGATCCAACATCGTATCTCTCGGTTGGGTGAGGCTCCTTCAGACATCTTCATAGGACGGTTTGTCTTGGGAATGCTTCTTGGTCACCAGGTAGTAGATGTTCCTCTGGCCCTTCTTCAACTGTAGCACACCTCCAATTTCTGGATTCTTTTTCCGTAGTGTTTGGAGTTGGCCACATTTCTTGGAGAACACCACAGCGATTCTCCTGGATATTCGAAGATCTTCTGCGACGCAGTGTGCTGAGGCGTAATCAACTGGTACCTTGAAAAGGTCCCGTGGCTCAATAATTTTGTGTGGGCCTTCCCACGAACTCTGCAATTTTGGTGAGAAGCCACGGCGACGCTTGGGTTTGTTGAACAGCCAGACAAGGTCGCCGGTCTTGAATGCTCCAGCATCTGTGCTGTTGTCATAGGCCTTCTTCATTCGGTTGCTGGCAGAATCGATATTCAAACGGACTCGTTCGTGGATGATTTTGCTGACATACTCTTCTCCCGCGATGTCTTACCTTGGTGGCGTCCCAAACATCAAGTAACAAGGCAGTAGTAGCTCTCGTCCTATAATAATACTGGCGGGGGTTTTGCCGGTTGACTCGTGCACTGCCCAACGATAAGCCATCAGGAAGAAATGGAGGTACTGGTCCCAGTCTCTTTAATGGGCAGAGACTACCTTGAACAGGTGACGGTTTATTAGCCTATTCATTCGTTCTACAATCCCGTCGGAGTGTTTTTCTGGTATTTCGAATATCCAACATTTTGCACATTTTCTGGAACAAGCTGGATTCGAAGTTTTTGCATTGGTCCGAATGCAGCTCCAATGGAACACCGAATCAGCATATCCACTCCTTAACCAAGACATTGGCTTCCGGATTGGGAAGGGTGCAGGCTTCTGCCCATTTGCTGACATTGACAATCGTCTGGTGACGCAATGATTGCGCTCTGGTTTACTGAGGGTTTTGCTGAAATACCCAACGACCTTCTCTTGTCCTTCCAGGATCTGCGACAGGACGGCTACAAGTTCTACGTTACTGGCGTCAGTGTCCAAAATGAATTTTCCATTGGGTAAGGGATAGCTCAGGATCGGTGCGTTGATCAAGGCTTCTTTCAACTTCTTGAATGACTCTTGGCATTCCAGAGACCACTGGAACTGAGTCTGTCCTTCGGTTAGTCTTTTTAGTGGTTTGGCGATGTTGGCAAACCCTAGCAAGTATCGACGGTAGTAGGTGCACAGGCCAAGAAAACTCTGAATCTGGTGGATGTCTTTTGGAATGGGCCAGTTGATTTTCTGGTCGTCAACTGCTACTTCTTCCCCAAAGACAAGGTCAAGGCCAAGGTAATGGACTTCCTTATGGAACAGATGGCATTTCTTCGGGCTCAGTTTTAATTCAGAATTCCTCAGACGCTGGAATATTTCCTCTAAATTCCTCGTGATTTTCGAACGATCTGCCGACTACGATGATGTCGTCGAGGTATACCAGGCACGTTTTCCATGAAAGTCCATTTAGCACAGCCTCCATCAATCTCTCAGAAGTGGCTGGAGCGTTACAAAGGCCAAATGACATAACTGTGAACTGCCACGATCTTGAGCCGATAGTTAAGGCTGTTTTTTCTCCATCTACCTGCCAATATATGCTCAAATCTAGAGTTGAGAAAACTGTTGAGCCAGCTAATGCGTCTCGGGAGAGGGTAACTGTCCTTCCTCCTCATGTTGTTGAGGTTGACAATAGTCTACACAGAACTGTGTCAATCCGTCTTTCTTCGTTGCCAGTACAAATAGAGACGATCAGGGGCTGTCGGGCGGTTCAATTATTCCTTCTCTTCCCATATTGTTACATTGTTGTTAAAATTGTTATTTCCGTCAACCGATTGCACCCCTACGCGCAACCCTCAGAAGTCTTCGAGAGACTTGTGTGAGCTAGGGAAGACGCAGCCCTTACCTTTTAACGTGTGATGCCATGCACGAGACCGATGACCATGCGAGGCTTTGAACCCTCGACCCTTCGCTCCAAAGGCGAACGTTCTACCAGCACGGCCACCACGGCAGTGCTGGCAATTTTTTTCAGCCTCTTCCTTCTTGGCAAGAGGGAGTCTCCTGGCTGATTGGCGGATTGGTCGGGCATCCCCACTATCAATTCTGTCCTGCTTCGTTACAGTGATATATATGAGTATTCGAAAAATAGTTATGAAATTTTCATTTGGGTCATGCGTTTGTTTTAGTCGGCAGATTTTTTGCCTTTAAGCAATTATTTTATTGGTGATTTATTTGTTTTGTGGAAATTCATATTGAATTGAGGAATAAAGAAAACAACTACTTTGGTTTTTTTTTTCTGCGAGTTTTGGTTTATTTGTTTCTAGTACCAGTTAATTGCAAACGGTGTAAAAATAATACACCAAGACCAAGTGGAAATAGAAAAGTTGTAGTTTTTTTCATTGCTTAATTATCAGAAATTATTTTATTTTTCAGATTGGAAAAGAGAAATGGTAATGGAAAAAGTATTGCTCTCCATTCAGTACACGAATCCTACGATCAGAGTGTCATTGTTACCCAGGGCCCCCCGTTCACCGTGCAGTTTTATTACAAGGGCGACCTTCGCGTTGTTTTAAATGCTGAAAGAATACTCATGGAAAGCGTAAGTTATAAGACATAAAAAATTCAAAACGAAACGGCAAAAATATAGGCATACCATTCTCATATTTGCAAAAACCATAATTGAAAGTAATTGTTGAAATCAGACTAAAAGAACTAATGCTGATACATACAAAATTGCGTACAAATTAGCAGTGCTGATCCTACGATGGCGTAGGGAGTAGGTGACAAATCTTACCCAGCTGCCACTATAAAAATAGGATAAAAAATTGATGCTAATACACTCAGGTGCATAAAAAACGGCCACCTTGATATGTCAACAAATTTTGATCTTGAATAACTTTTTTATTTTCAGTCCGATTTTGATAGTTCTTTTACGAAATGGAAGGAAATTTATCCTAAATAAGTTCTCATCAAACATATTTCCTAATAAGGTCCGAATTAAACACATTATTACGAGGGAAAACAAAGTTTTGTTTCTGTCATCTAAGTTTAAGACACCCTGTGGTAAAATATAGCTTTTGAATGACACTCAAAACCACCCTGTGTACAAGCTTGGTTTATTCCATATACATTGCCACTTTCGTTTCAAATTTATGAATTATTGAATAAAGCGTCATCTTTATTCATCAATATGGAAAAATCAACAACTGAACGATAACACAAACACAAAAGACAACACTTTTTCAATATCCGATGTTGCATTCTCTAGCTTGGACAATAGCTTCCATTCTCCGAGGCATTCCACGAATTAGCGTTCGAATATCCTCCTGGGACATGTTATTCCTATCCTCTATGAGCTCAACTCGAAGTTAATTTTTTTTTCGTAAGTGGGCTTTTGCAACTTTTCAGACATCTCCTAGATAGTCCAAGACATGCTCAAGAGGATTTGCATCAGGGGAGCATGCTGGCCAATTTAATTTCTCTATCCCAACGTCAATTAGGTATTCTGTAACTCACCTGGCGGAATGTGGTCTCGCATTTTCTTGTATAAGAAGGACGTTTACGTCTCCAAAATGTGAATATGGGACAACGTAGTCAGGTAAAATATCATTAATGTATTTTCGTGCTGTCAATGCTCCATCTGCAACAAAAACCAGCTCAGTATGACCTTCCGTTTCTCTGAACTTCTGGTCGATTCTCCGCATAGTAGAACGTCAGACATTTAAATTTCTAGCAATATATTGATAATTTCGTCCTCTTCTAAAAGAGTTATGGCTTTAGCACAGTTTTCTTCACTCGAAACCACTGGCAATCGTGATCATTGAATATGTAGAGAAAATGCAATGCTTTATTCAATAATTCATAAATTTGAAACGAATCGTGATATCAAAATGAATGAAGAAGCAATGGATAGGGAATGAACCAATCTTGCATACAGGATGGTTTTGAGTGTTATCCAAAAGCTGTATTTTACCACAGGGTGTCCCAAACTAGTTTGCCCATTGATAATATGAATTTGTTAAATCCAGGTACCGGTTGGGAAATGTTTCTTTTTTAAATATCAATAATTTCCTAATTTTTTTAATATCTTTATATTCACCCTGAACACTTTCATAAATCAAATTGAATTCATCTAATTGAACGAGAAGAGACGCGTTCATAATTTTATTTAGAGATAATTATATTTTTTTCTACATTTCAAATATTTTCTGATCTAATAAATTTTTATTTGTTAATTATTGTTAAAATATAATGAAAATAAGCCAATAAAAATTGATAAAACCATCGGCACCACATTCAGATACATTTAAAGCGATTGTGTTATTGCTTTTGAGATATGGGTGCGTTTAGTGAATACATAATGTATACATTGTTTTGTTAGTATTGATTCATAATAATAATAATAATGTTTACTTCTAACCCTCATTTGTTTTGTTCCAAGGGTTTCAGCGATTATTTCAGCAGGATTTCATGTTAGCCGATTAATTTGTAGAGTTTTTCAATGAAAAATTAAACCCATAAAAATTAATTTTAAATGAGAATTTTTTAATATGACCATTATCATTACCAATATTTCACCTTGTTGAAAATGATTGCGAAATTTTAAAGTTGCGTTTAATATAGTTGCTAAAAAATTAGGTTTGTGACTTTCTAAAAAAAATTAAAATCCAAGTTAATTTCACACATATGCTTCAATTTGAACAATGCAATTGATTTGATAGTGATTAATTTATGAAAGATTTCAGGGTGAATAAAAAAAATGGAAAATTATTGATGTTTAAAAAAATTGATACAAACATTTGTTAGGAGGCTATATTTTGGTATTTATAGGCATAACTTTCAATTAACAACTTTTTCCCATAACATTTTGCCAAATTTTCTGAAATAACTTGCAAGTGTACCTTATATGATATACCATATACCAACTTTTGGCAATATTTTTATTTTGGTTATGCCATTCATAAAAAAAATCCCAAATTTCGCAGATTCAAATGGCCACACTGTATAGTAAAAAAAAACACGGAAACACGCTTTTATAGTAATATGAACGAAGAAGTAAAAGGTTATCTTTGAAAACTAACTTTGATGTCAAAAAAGCGAAGGGTGCATGAAATCAGTTTTATTGAATTGCTATAGTAGTAGTAAGTGCTGTTTGTGATTATGAAAAAAAAGGTTAGTTATATAAACATTAATATTATTATCATCAATATCAAATTATTTTAACATACATTTCTGAGCTGTGTTCAAAATTTCAAGCCTCTTGCTCACTGGGAAGTTAGTATAAAATCGATTTCAAAATTTCTACCAAACAGAAAGAAACAGAACAGAAAGAAAGAAAGCGAGTTTATAAAAACATATTAATAATAAAACGGACCTGTATACAAAATTTCAACCCTTTGACTCTTCGGTTAGAACTATACAGGTTGACCAAGTCAGCTATGCCAATATTGAGAAGCGGAGAAGCGGACCTGTCAAACTTTATTTTCAATTTCAGACGAAAGACAGCCAAGTTTTCACCTTTGGCGTTGAATTTGAAGGATCGGATAAGCTTTACGGTCTGTTCCATCATGCATACCAACTTGCTCTGAAAGAAACGATGGACGATTCTTCGGATCCTTTACGACTCAGGAACTCAGACTCATGGGCGTATGAAGCCAACTCACCTATGGCTCTCTACGGAGCTGTACCTGCAATATATGGACATTCGTAAGTACAAGTCGACAAGTATTACCTACCTGAATCAAGTCTTTCTTGTCCAACTCGAGAAGCTGTTTAGCTTTCCTTCGCCATATGCTCACTAGCCTTTTCGTTTGTCTTCGTCCTGACACTTCATTCCAATGACATTTCATTTCATCGGTTACCCAACGTCAAAAGTCTTCTTTCAAGTGGGCTTCACAGAAAATTATGTTTGCTCCTTCTGCAGTCTGCTTCTTCGTTGCCTTTAACACCTCTGTCACCTGGCACCCACGTCAAGTAGACCTGGTTAATTTATGCTAGCTGTCCAAGGGATTGTTTGCAGTCCCAAATCAGCTTAGACTCACAAATGTATAATTTCGGAGCTTTCAGTGCTGCTTGGCTTTCTAACAGTGTACAGATTTTTTCCCTCTGGTTGTCCTTTTCGAGGCATTCTTATGCACATATCATTATAGCATGAACCTTTGCTCGAAAGATGGTTGAGGTGTTACCAAGGGGTTTTGTTTGATAGCCTAAAAAACTTCTACAAGTGAGAGAAGGGGGCGAATATACTTTAGAAAACAAGCAGTTTCCTGGCTAACGCTGCAATGAAAATATAATTACATCTGAAAAGTCCGTATGAGATAAATGGCCCTTGCTAAACTTAACGGTCTCCAGAGACAAGCGTACCTGGCGATTACTGAAAGCATTTGCTCCATGCCAATGGCAGCAATGGAAGCCCTCCTTGGATTACTTCTTCTCCACATAGTTCTGGAGAAAGAGGCATAATGGGCAACATACAGACTCCACCAAGTGGCAATTAGTCTACCGCAGCATGAGAAGCAACAGCAGGCTGAAGGGTGTAATAGCTCAAAACATTCTGGGAATGCCCTCAGACATCATGCCTAAAACTATCAACCTTCACACACCTATCGAAAAAAAACGAATGAAACCGGCCTATGTAGGTTGGATTACCGATGATTCCAAAACTTTGGAAGGCGTCGGAGTCGGAATATATGGGATGAACCCAGTAGTGAAACGCTCATTCAGTATGGGTAAACTAGCTACGATATTTTTCAGGCAGAGGTATATGCCATTGAAATGTGTGCAAGGGAGCTGGAAAATCGACACCACACATGAAAAACAATAAAAATATTTTCAGATAGTCAAGCAGCACTGAAAGTGCTTGTATCCAACTGCTTTAAATCTAGAGCAGTATGGACAACTGCAGAGACAACTTAATCCGACTATCACAACAAAACAACGTTACCATAGTCTGGATACCACTGATACGGGCCTAGAAGGAAACGAAATAGCAGACGCTCTAGCAAAAGGGGGAGGGGCGAAACAACGTTCACTGGACCACAACCGGTAATCGGTTCAGCATATAGCACTGCCAAGAATGTCATAACAGCTTGGGCAGACAATGAAAGACTCGAGTATTGGCGTAGTCTACCGGGCCTAGCCCATTCCAAAGCATTTATTGCTTGTACAAGAAAAAAACAGGACTCTGACAAACTGCTAGAACTCACTAGTTCAAACCTAACCTAACCTTATGAAATGATTCTTAAAGAAGACAACATTTCTTGAGTTCTTTTTGGTTTCAGAAGAATATGCATACAAGATAGCTGAAAAATAAGATTAAGATTGAAGGCTCGAAGTTAAAGAAGAAAAACAGTGCTGGCTGCTGAAAAATTAACAAGATTAGAAAGATTAGTTAGCAGGATTACTATGAGTTTCAAGAATACCAATTAATTTTTTTTATTGAGTTTGCCTTCTTCGTGAACCACAAACATGTTTTTTTTTTCATTCTAGGGCTGATAAAAGTTCTGGAATATTCCTACACAATGCAGCAGAGCAATGGATAGACATCACTTATAATTCTTCTAGACCTTCTGCTTATTTCATGGTAGAGGGAGCTGCCTTTGATCTGTTTGTTTTGCTTGGACCCACTCCGAAAGACCTTGTTAGACAAATTACGACAATGACTGGAAAAGCACATATGCCACAGGTGAATATCAACATTTTTTCACTATCACGGTTTATAACTAGAAAACTAGAAAACTTTCGTTACTTTGTTCGATCAACAAATGATCTTGTAGAGTTCTGACACAATTACTGTTGAATATTTCTGTCATACAGAAACGGCAGAAATTTATCGGCATTTGCGATTCTCAATGCATTTGGTTGAAACTTCATGTAGCCAGTCGACCAGTACAAAATAAAACAAATACACGCGATGGACATTCAAGTATTCAACTTTCTGCTACTTTTTATTGAGGAACAAGATATGTTCATCAAATTTCAGCTCCGTTGTCAACAATTGAGCTGAGAAATGTTGTGTGGTGTTCACGTTCTAGTGGGTCATGACCAATAGTTACACCTTCCAGGTCACTCTTGAAGGGGAGTCATTTGGTCTTATTAATATTCAAGGCGAGCGAATTAAAGTCGCACCTTTTCTTCATCTTGACTAAGTGGTTCTAAATTGTTCCTATCAATTTTGAAAGATTTTTTCCGTGCAACAAAGCAAAACGTGTAAACTGGCCTTGAACATTAGGAAGCGCCAGATCATTCAAGCATACCAAAAAGATTACTGGTCCCGAAACTGACCCTTGTGGTACACCGCAGTTAACGTTTCCATATTCGGAAGATTCTTGTCCGATGAGTACTTTTTTTATCCGGTCCCCAAGTAAGACTGGAACCAATCAAGGACATTCTCGAAATAAAAAAAACTGAAGCTTTTGTAGCAATATTATGTGACTTCCATTGTTTATTTGACCATATAGGTGTTTTAAAAGTTTGAACATTGCATCATTGGTACTTCTATTGCTTCGAAAACTAAATTGATTCTGGTTTAGTCAAGTATAGTGATACAGTGTTTGTTAAATGTAGTGACACACATTTTTCAAATTACTAAAATTAGTATGTACTCAAATGACTCAGAATGAAAAATTTGATTACAAATTGACGAAAATAGGCAAAATCTCACATAATTTGTCTTACCATGCAGAACCGTGGTTCACCAGTGTTTTTTTATGGTTTCTGAACAATTATGTCTTCTTGGTGAAAATACTGAAAAAAATATTTGATTTTTGGTAATTTAGAAAAAAACTTCATCATAATCTAATGTTTGTCTGATCAAAATGTAATTTTTAAGATATGGACACTCGGTTACCACCAATGTCGATTCTCTTACAAATCTCAAGAAGATGCGAAAACAGTAGTAGCCATGATGGACCAACACAACTTCCCGTTCGATGCCATATGGTTGGATGGTGATCACACCGATGACTATAGATGGTTCAGGTGGAACCATACCACCTATCCTGACCCCGTTGAATTACAGAAAAATGTATCAGCTACTGGAAGAAAATGCGTATCTATTTCCGATCCTCATATCGCAGTTGACAAAAACTATTCCGTCTACATGGGGGCGAAAGACAACTACTTCGTCAAGTGGGCAAACGGCTCAAATTATGAAGGTAAGCAAGATAATTGACAATCCTGCAAAAATACGTTTTTTATCGGGCAAATGCCCTTCTCTCAGAGTGGCAACAGGTGATGTAATGGGTTTTTCTAAGACAATTGCTAATGGTGACATTGCAAAATACCAAAGATGAACTGAAAATGTATTCACCCAGATCCCATTCTCATCTCATTCTAATTCTAACATTGTTATTTGGCACCAACGGAGTGACGCCATCTTCTAATGAACCCCATCGCCCTTCAATCATTCACCCATACTGTTGACTGGCATCTTTAGACAATGATGATAATGATTATTTTACTTATGCTAAAATAGCGTGTTATGATTGGTTGAAATTTTTGTGTTGATAAATGAAAACATGTTTTCGATTTTGTAGTTCGGCTCTTGATTGGCTACTGGATATGTATCTGATGTGTTTTCGATTTTGTAGTTCGATTGGTTATTATCAAAACATAAACTTACCACTAGCAAGCTGCTATAATGGCGTTCTAGTGTTCATTATATTTCTATGATAGAGTTTATCAGATAGTGTTTTTTGTCATGTTTGTCTTTTAACAATATTTCTATCAATTTCGTGTTTATAATGTCATATGTTTGTCATATGGTCAGATCTCATAATTATATTATTATACCTTTATCTTTAATTTCGAACTCACGTGAGGATCCATTTCAAAGTGTAATAACTTGTATAATATGCACTCCATCTGCGCCGTCGTGTTCGAAAAATCGCTCGTTTGAAAGACCTTTTTATCCATTTATACTCTGATATACTATTGATTCAATTGGGAGAGCATTGTTACTATAGAAACCGTTTCTTGATGAGCAACAGCAACGATTATTTATACTCTGATATACTATTGATTCAATTGGGAGAGCATTGTTACTATAGAAACCGTTTCTTGATGAGCAACAGCAACGATTATTTCACTTATGCTAAAATAGCGTGTTATGATTGGTTGAAATTTTTGTGTTGATAAATGAAAACATGTTTTCGATTTTGTAGTTCGGCTCTTGATTGGCTACTGGATATGTATCTGATGTGTTTTCGATTTTGTAGTTCGATTGGTTATTATCAAAACATAAACTTACCACTAGCAAGCTGCTATAATGGCGTTCTAGTGTTCATTATATTTCTATGCTAGAGTTTATCAGATAGTGTTTTTTGTCATGTTTGTCTTTTAACAATATTTCTATCAATTTCGTGTTTATAATGTCATATGTTTGTCATATGGTCAGATCTCATAATTATATTATTATACCTTTATCTTTAATTTCGAACTCACGTGAGGATCCATTTCAAAGTGTAATAACTTGTATAATATGCACTCCATCTGCGCCGTCGTGTTCGAAAAATCGCTCGTTTGAAAGACCTTTTTATCCATTTATACTCTGATATACTATTGATTCAATTGGGAGAGCATTGTTACTATAGAAACCGTTTCTTGATGAGCAACAGCAACGATTATTTATACTCTGATATACTATTGATTCAATTGGGAGAGCATTGTTACTATAGAAACCGTTTCTTGATGAGCAACAGCAACGATTATTTCACTTATGCTAAAATAGCGTGTTATGATTGGTTGAAATTTTTGTGTTGATAAATGAAAACATCATGTTTTCGATTTTGTAGTTCGGCTCTTGATTGGCTACTGGATATGTATATGATGTGTTTTCGATTTTGTAGTTCGATTCCTGATTGGTTATTTTCAAAACACAAACTTACCACTAGCAAGCTGCTATAATGACACAACACCAAACTTTGACCAAAAATAAATAAACACTCACTATTAATTCATATCAACTTCACAATTTTCGACAAATTTTGCATACTCGTTGATTAATCAAATCACTAAATCAAAATGTTATCAAAACATAACCTTGAGCGAGAAGCAGTAGACTAGACATGCAATGACGAAACTACGAATGACGCGCTATATCATTGGTAAATGAAATAGAGGGATGTTTGAAATATCAAGTAAATGTTTTGTTAGTTGCATAATTTCAGAACTAAATGCGGGATTAATGTTCATAGTTAAATTGAATAGTAAATAAATAAAAATGGTATCGATTTTATTCATAAATAATCTTAACAAATACAACTCGTGTTATCGGCGATTATCGTTAATTCCTTATCGGTTTCGAATCAAATTATGTTGCTTTAGGCAACCACACTCGCTCAAGCGCTAGTGTGGTTGCCAAGCGACATAATTTGATTCTCAAATTCAAAGGAATTGCTATTTCGATAATCACCGATAATATGTTGCTTGTTTGGAGGTTTTTGCAGATGTCGTATAACTTCTGGTTTTGGTGTGAGTACCTCCATTCCAAAGTCGATAGTCTGTCTCTGTATACCTTGTTAAAAATGTTCAACTGAGAATCTCACATAATCTTATATATTTTGATTTATTAGCCGATTGCTGGCCAGGACCGTCAAGCTGGATAGACTTCATGATACCAGAAGCATCAGACTATTACGCCAGTTGGTACGCATACGATAAATTCAACGGAAGTACGGAGACATTGGCTGGTATCTGGAATGACATGAACGAACCAGCTGTATTTGACGATTCGATTGAAAAAACCCTACCGTTCGAGGTATTGCACAATGGCAGTGTCAAACATGGGGATATTCACAATATCTATGGATTCATGCAGGTGAGTTTGGATTCAATATACAACAAGTGTAATCGATGAGAATGAATGCGAATTTTACTCAGGAAATGGTTTTTATTTAGAATAAATTAATGAAATAAATTTCTTCAGTTCTTTTCTGAAGTTTCAGTCTTATTTTTTTTAACAGTTGTCGTATTTTATTAAACAGTGTTACCCACTCGAAAGCGCGCCACCTCTTACTATAAACATTTTTTTAATTGTAGAGCTTGAAAAACTGTCTTTTGAAACAGATTTTTTTATGCGGCAAAATACGAAATCGCAATCTGTTTTTTCATTAGGTTCGCGAAACAAAAGACGGTTGTTAATTTTTATCGCCGCTTTCGCAAAGTGTATTGAAACATTGGTAACGTCAGATTATGCCCCATTAGTAGGAGATATATTTTGTAAAAAGGGGATAAATTAGTGATTTATTATGGGAGAACTAGAACTAAGTGTAAAATATAACAACTTGTCGGATATAATGCACTTTCGGCAAGAGAAGCTGCCAGAGAAATTCGTAACTGACATCCTGATAAACCTCCAGTGAGCAGCAGTACGCTAAGTCGTATATAAATGCTGTATTCAACAAAACATGTAGTGTATTGCATATGCTCCAAAACTGAAGCAATCCACTTCGTGATAATATAAATGATGTTCGAATATTGCAATATATTCCTCATTTAAGCTTACGAACAACTAGTCTGGAATATTACAGGAGGAGCCCTGACCAAAACAAAATGAACCCATTTAAGCCAAAAGTTGTGCATACTGTAGAGAACCACGAGATGAAGGAACAAGGTTACAGTTTTGTATGTTGGCCCAAGGAGAATATCAGAATGATGAAAACTTCTTCAAAAAAATGTTGTTTGGTGTCGAAGGTACATTCACTACAAATGTAATAGTGTCATCCAAAATTTGAAAGTACTGGTCTAGGGATAATCTTAAATGGGTTATAAACGCAAAAAGGCATTATTCCCAGAAAATAAATGTGTGGTTTGGAATACTCCACGACAAGATTCGCGGTCCTTTCTTCTTTGAGGGCCGGTTTATCAATGCAGGGTTAGGTTAGTTTTACCCTGGGGTAAATGCTAACTACAGGATAAACTGTTTATCAAGTCGAGGTTAAAAATAACTTCGGGTCAAAGTCAGAGTTAATTTAACTCCAAGTTCAAGGTGGAGGTTTTCTCTTTTATCCCCGACTTAACCTACTAAAGTTTCGCAAAATCTAACGTTTGCGAAGTCGTGTGTCGTGTCGTGTACTAGAAACAGTGATAATATAATTATGGAAGCGTTTGATGAGATGAGTGACGATGATGGGGATATTTTGGAAATGATTGAATATAGGAGGCGACCCTACACAATGAGGCAACGGAATAATCCGTTTGAAGAATACGATGATGTCGACTTTTTCACTAGGTTTAGACAACGTAAACCTACGGTGTTGTGGATGTTAGCACAAATAGAAGCTGCTATTGAGTCTTCAACTGATACGTAAAATAAATTTTTCATATCCAGCTGAAAGCTCCATAATAAAATGTCTTGAATGTAATTGTAGGAATCATTCTGTGTCTCCTATGAATAAATTGTTGCTCACATTGAGATATTATGCTACTGGCAATTTGAACCCCTGGCACTTTCCACTACACTAATGGTTATCTTTGGACCTCAATTTATTCCTTTTGTAGTTTTAAATTAACTATTTTGATTTTTGATTGTCTATATGACAGTTTGAAGTTGAATATTTGAATCTGTATCCTGGTGGCTGTCAGAATTTTTCAACCAATCCTAATCCACAGGGAGCGGCAACTCTGTCGCAAGTATTACCAACCACACGATATTTAAGGGTTTCGTAACTCTCACGTAATATGTAATTGATAAACGGATGCGCATCTAACACCCACTTTGACCTGGGGATAGCGTAACCCCAGTGTCAGTTAACACTCATATTTAACACTGCATTGAAAAACCGGCCCTTAGGGTAATATGAATGAAAATATATACTTAGACTTTTTGAGGAATAACTTCTGGCACTTATTACATAATGTACCAGTACAGTATCACCTGAATATAAAGTTTCAATGATTACGGACATCACTCAATTTTTTTCTTCGGGGTACTGTGTAGCGAACTTTCAGACCGCAGTCAGTAGAAGAAGTACTCATCAGAATAACTGCAGCTTGAACAGTAATTACCTCAGAACAAAAGAAAAATGTTGTATTGAATATATGAAAAGTGCTTTGCGATGAACGGCTGATTGATTGAAACAACAAAAATTTAATAATATTGATATTGATAATAATAATGAACGTTCATTCCTATTTCTGATGTCTATGACTGTTTATTAAATATTGTTTTCCGGTTATTCATTTTTATTATGGGTTACTTGAACAGAGTGAATGGGTCGATTCGTTCCTTTTATTTGCCATATAATCAATGACTATTCGATATTCATTTTGCTTATCATTCCATCAGATACTTGAATCAATTCATAATTATCAAAAGTTGATTTTTGATATGACCGCAGCATTGTTGAATTTATGAAATTCGGTATATGACCATTTGAGGGGGCGATCAATCTAATAGTGATTTTAGATTTCGCGTAAAATAATAATCGCCAATATTATTTCGTGAATTTCAACCTATAAAAATATATAGGAGCAGAACTTGGTTGTTGCAAGAAAAAAAATGCTGTACTGAAGAAGAGTTTTTCGAGCTCTATAACACAAAAAAAGTTAAGTATGTACTAAAAATGGATTGTTGCTGTACTGAATTATTTGTGAATTTTTCAGTTGTATTGGTCTCAGAAAATCAGTTGCAATACTTCGTTGAGAAGTAACATAACTGATACGTTTCATTTGGTACGATTGAATAGAAAATTTGGTCTTGGATATAAAACAATTGCGTGCGAATATTTTTCATGACTTTAGTAGTAAATTAACTTCACACCTGTGCGTCGATCAGCGCAATTTGACATTTGACACAAAGCCACTGGGTATTGTTAGTTCATGAACATTTAGTCACGAAAAAGCTTTGTGACCGTTGGATTCCGCCTAATTTGAGTCACTAAAAAAAGGGTTGTGGTGATTGGTCAAAACAAATACTCAGGAAATACAATGATAGCAACCGACGTTTCAAATACCGTTTGCAACGTCACTGATGACGATACTTGGTTTTATGCGTATGGCTCAGAAACTAAACAGCAATCGACTGTTTGTAGAGGTCTTACAAAATGAGCTAACAAAATTCGGTAGTGTTTAAAGGAAGCATTTATAGTTAAACAGTCGCTTGTTTTTTCGAAGTAACTAAACATATCGCAACCGTGGCTTTGGTGGATCGTGAAATAGTAAATTTAGCTTGGTGAATTCTTTGCAGAGGTAACAAAAATCAACGTGCATCGGCGGAATCACTGCCTTTTTGATTACTCAAAACATCGAATGTGAAGAAAACGTAGACCCATGGCTTGGAGATCCCTCATTTAGTGTGATAAGAATGCTATAAAAAATGGTTCCAGCCTAAGTGTATCAAATAATATCAGGGTAAAGATTTCGACAAACATTAACACAGTTTTCAATAAAAAACATTTCTTTTCTTCATTTTATCGCAAATTAAAAAAGACAACTGTAATACTAGTCTGAGAGTTTGTTATACTCCTTCATTTTTTAGATGATGGTTTTCGTCTAGCTTTCTTCAATGCATCAACGTATATAACAGGATGTTTAAATATCTCTGTTTTCGTATGACAAATTTCTTTAAATTTCTGAAATATTGAGATGTGAAATATTTTCGTATACCTGAAGTAAAAGACCAAAACGAACTTGACCCGATAGAATATTTACCGATTTTGACGGCTCTAAAGCATTTTGACCTCACTTTAAAATAAGATTTTAGAAAGTGAGGTAATTTTTGCCACCATAGTAATTTGAATATGATTCGGATGTGACTGATATTTTGTAGAAATAACTAATCAGTTCACCTCGTTCACAAATTGAAATATCTTGCTGAACCCAGTTTGTTAATAATTTTGCAGGTGAGATCCACCCATAAAGGACTCATGGATCGTGACCAACATAAAAAACGACCCTTCATTTTGACTCGATCGACCTTTGCTGGTTCGCAAAGGTATGCGGCTATGTGGACAGGAGACAACTCCGCCACCTGGGATCATTTTGCGAACACCTATCCAGAGTGTATGACCTCCAATTTGATGGGTATGGTATTTTGTGGTGCTGATATTGGAGGTTTCATAGGTGATCCCAGTGATGAGCTCTTGATGAGATGGTACCAAGTAAGTATCCCTCTCACGACTACCTTTCTATCAATTGATCTACTTTTAGTTACGCTAAAAAGATACAGAGAGGAATAAGAACAAAAATATTCTTTTAACGACAATATTTAATATTCACAAAGGTCCTCAATAGGTCTTTTTCTTGGCTTCGAAATAACAGTGTATTTTAAATAATGATGATGATGGTTATAAGGGAGATTATTATAAGGATGTTGTTCAATGGTCCGGTAAGCACCTGCAGAATATAATCAGCAACTTTAAAATCGGTTTTACTCTCACATAAGAAATGGCATTTAACCGATTACCGATTAATCCAGATTCAAAATCTGTGTTTTCAATTATTTCACTGGTTACTGTTTGATTTTAGTGGTCAAAAACACGTCTGACAGACTAGTTCTTGGTCTGTCAATTGGAACTGTCATAAGAGAAATGAAAAAAATACAATTTTGTTGTTTTAATTCGTATTTCGTAGAAAAAGTAAGGCATATAACTCGTTTATAAAATTCTCTAGACACTCGTTCATTGAAAAGTTGGACAATTTTTCCTTGAAAATTTGCAATACAAACAATATAACCTTCTGGGAAAATTAGGTCTCCATTGTATAAATGGAAAATTTTCTCCATTTCATGTAAAACTTCAATTTGAAGTATTCTTTATAAGATTGTCTGGTTACTACTATGACTCGACCCAGTCCAACTGAAAAAAACAATAACAATTCTTGTTTTTTCCATAGTTGACATAAGTATTTAAAAAATTGATTCTCGCAATTTCTCTCGCTGTTACATACGTTTTTATCCAACATTTTATAACACTTTTATGAATTCTTTGAATCACAGGTAAATCAGCACAAAAAAAAATGTGATAGTTGCTCCTAGGGGGGCAACCGGACGACGGAATGTAGGCTTTTCTGAACAAAAATGTATGGAGCACATTTTCAATTTTTCATCTCTTTGACCAACTCTGTTTTCATCAACACAACATTTTAATCGTTTTCAATAGTTCCAAAGGTACTCAACTAATTGTTAATCTTAAATTTTGTCCACCCTCTCAATTCTTGCAACATCTCAAATCTTTTGCATTTTTTCGTTCCACCGCAAGCTACTTTATGAGATCTGGTGAGTCCAGTCTTCTCACTCTTCACTGTCTGCATGAAAACTTGCTACAAAACTTAGGAACCCTTTTTTTAAGGTCAATTAATCAATCAAGATCTACTTTATTGTCGAAAGAATAGAGTTATTGAAGACAAACAGAGTTGAGATATAACTGAAAATAAATAAAAATGTATAAGTAAAATCTCCAAAATAACTGTATTTTGGAGGTTTTACTTTTTATACTCTCCCCAACTGTTGACTTTGGAACGATTCGACATACAAACATCGGATAAACATTGTTTTTTAAATGATATAACCCATACTTATTTTTGTGATAAAATACGTTGTGATTGCTCTAGACGTATGGGATATTGAACTATCACTCTTAGGAAATCATCAGAGATACCCTGTTTTAACTTCAGAAGAAAGGTTAGCAAATGTATTTTGTAATGTAACTCACAAACCTATAAACCTGTACCCGGGAAGAAAAAGGGCCAATGTCCAATTTCGCTGTTTCGAGAAAAAGAAGTGCAAATATTTTCAGTATAAAATCATGCTCGTCTTGAGGAACTGTGTAACATTACATGAGTCTGTGTCTTTCTGACACTTATTCTTTTGTATTATATAACGAATAATTAAATATATATTAGCTGTTTTCTTAATTTGTGGTAAATATTGGACATTGGCCGTGAGGAATATATCATTCAATAGGTTAGGTTTGATCGGGAGTGGGCCCGTATCAGGCCCTCCACTGCGGCCAATGGCCTATTGTGGCTCACTCAATAGGACATTGTCCTCTGATATCGGACTTTGGCCGTGAGGAATACATCGTTCAAGAGGACATTGGCCATTTCATTTCACTGCCAATGTAACAATAATGGCCAATGTCCCTCATTTTATTACGCAAGAATGGATTTCAGCCTTCAGTATTAAATTATTTTTACTCATTGGAGATACCTAGGACTTTGGCCATTTTTCTACGTGAAAATTGAAATATTTCAAGTATATTGGGCCAAATAACTCAATTCTGCATGATGTGGACATTGGCTCTTTTTCACAAAATTAATATTACAAAATTAATATAATTCAGTGTACTGTTCTTTAATCAAGGAAGTAATTGATTCTTCGTTGAAAAATGAATCAATGTCCTCATAAACTCTCAAAGACGTACCTATCTTTTTCCGTTGTATTTTTTTATTGAACTTTCACTGGACATTGGTAAATCTGGAAGATTACAGCGAAATGTCAAAATATAGATTTATTTTTGACTTAATTGCCAATGAATTGGAGTCGCACCATTGTTTTATTAGCATCGACCATTTTAAAATTTTATCATGAAGCTGTTGCTTTGTATTAACATGCCAAAGCAAGATGGTGTTATCTGCAGCGATATTCAGTTGGATAATATCATTGATATAGAGCAAAACATGAGATGAGGCCGAGTACTGAGCCCTGTGGCACTCTCAATTCCATATTGACTGCGGTTGATTAAGTAGGATTTTAGCCATTCTAAGCATGGATTTACCAATCTCTAACGCGCACGTTTCTGCACTAGGCGCTGACCTTTGGAACTCATTCCCTACGAAGTAATATTCCGAAGCCTGCGACCTCCAAAAATTAAATTACAAACAACATTTTACAATTATGACAAGATTTTTCGTCTCGTGGATCAGTCTTTTGCAGACATTCATAATTGCAAAAAATATCAAGAATTGATTGGACAATACGAGGAAAATAATATTCCAGTTTTCTTCACGATCTCTTGATGATTTTTTGTATTGATGAATTATCACTATCCTTGATTTCAGGGTGCGGCATGGACAACATTCTTCAGAGGTCATTCAAGCAGAGAGGCAAAAAGACGCGAGCCTTACCTGTTCTCTGAAGAAGTACAAACTGTCATCAGGAATGCGATAATAGTACGATACCAACATATCCCTGTATTTTACATGCTATTCTTCGAACATACCAGAACTGGTGATCCCATTATCAGACCACTTTTTTACCAATACCCAGAAATTTACGAAAGAGACAACCAAATGCTAATAGGTAAGTGGTTACAACAATCTCACTCCTTGTGAAATCTATTCCATAGTACTAAGTGACTAGAGTTCATTGAAATATAATAAAAACTAGAACGCCAATTAGTTCAGAATAACGTGGTCCCCCTACGGCAGATACACCAACCTATGAGTTTGCGCAATAGAGCGCAAGTGTCGCCAGGGACGGTTTTAGGATTTTTGACTTCCTGTTCCTGAATCTGGTATAAGTTGTCTGTAATAGCATTTGCAATATTAAAGAGTTTTCCTTTAATGATTTATTCAGACATACAGTAAACCAATAATTGTGTTCTTGAAAATAGAAACATTGAAAGTAGGTCTTCTATTTTGTGCTTTCTCGCGACCAAGCAGAGAGAAATTATTGTGATATTCAAAAAATTCAAATATGATATTTTTATGGGAATTGATTCTACTCCACTCAGGTCTTTAATCAGAAAAAAAACTCAATTTGTGTGTCCATCTGCTCACGCCTAAACCGTTGAGCCTATTATACTCGAAATCCATTTCAGAGTGAGGAAATACTTTCTTAATGTAGGCATATTTTTATTTTCGAAATTCTGAATATTGAAGTAGGTTTTCATAAATATTTGAGCAATTTGGGTATAATGGCCTTTGTGTTCAAGAGAATGCTTTTGTTACGAATAATGTGAGTTGAATCAATTGAGAACCCAATGTATGTGGTGATTTTGAATCATATTATGAGATGAGAGAATCTACTTCTACAAATTGATTGATTAATTAATTAGTTATTAATGCAAATAGTACGTATTAATAATAATAAGAAAGGCTTTTATTGACAAGACATTACAATTTTTTTACATGAGTTCAAACTACTTGTTGACTCTTGTTATCACTCTTCCACCATTTCTGTTGAAAAACAGAAATGTCCTTGCCTGGAGATATAAAATTGGGAAAAAATCTGTCAAATTTAGTTTCTCGGGTAAAAACTACATTTTTGCATACGGTCAGAGGTTCTCATTTATCATTTTAAATGTTGTTGAATCGCATTAAATTCAAATGGCATTTTTTGTAACAAGAAGTAAGTAGATTATCGAACGTTGAGAGAAATAAATATAAAAAATTTGAATTGTTACAGGATATTTGTTTCACTTTGTTTTAAATAAGGAGACATGGTAGGATTGGAGGAAAAATAACTATAATAATTCTCAACACATTTTATTTTGTAATGTTACAAACTTATTTCTATCAAACGAAAATGTGGCATTTTGTTTCAAAATTTATTGATGGGAATATAGAATCCATTTTGTAAGTGTTTTTCTCTTCAGTTCACCTCTAATCTTCTCAGTTTGCGACATTGCAATATTGAAAAATTTAAATCTGGTGTTAATTCTTGTTATTGCTCTTATCATTTTTATTTTGTGACTCATAGAGAGATATATCGAAAATGTGTTTTTTTTATGGAGCTGAATAATTTTTTGTCCTGGAATAATATTGAAGTTTGGTGTATGAAGGTTTCCAAAAAAATTGTTTCATTTGGCATAAAATTATCAGTAACTGCAAGAACCTACCGAATTTTCCTCTCAAGGAAAATACAAATATCTATAACTATATAAGTATAACCTCTATTTTTTCTATTCAATAATTTGAAGTTTTCTGCATCTGCAGAAGGTTCTGTAGTGTCTTCAAGAGTAGAAAATCATACTCTATATTTGATAAAATTTTTTATAGATTTAACGATAAATACTGATATATCTGTAACCACATTTTCAGTCAGAATACTCAAAGAAGGGAGAAATTAAATTGAATGATAAAATTCCCCATCTTCGATTAACATGACATTGACATCAATTTCATATTTTTTTTATCCAAATTCAAGTCCGCATAGATTTTCTTTGCCTCTGTGTCGTTGTCCAGATTCACACAGTTCCCCTGAGCATAAACTGCTAAAACTAAAAAACTCAGAAGCAGACACTGTTATCTTTCTTCGCTTGATACGTTACGATAGGATTTTAAGGCGGTGTTGCCAAGTTTACTGGACTTCCTATAATTACCTGCTCTAACCACAGATGATATTCCTAACTTCATATGGAACACGAAAAAAATTTGGCAAACAGCAATAATGCGCAAATGCAAAGGTTTGTCATCATTCCCTGTGGGGGATCATTTAACTGATTCTCAGACAGCGGGTTTGGCGTTCTAGTGTTCATTATATTTCTATGCTAGAGTTTATCAGATAGTGTTTTTTGTCATGTTTGTCTTTTAACAATATTTCTATCAATTTCGTGTTTATAATTTCATATGTTTGTCATATGGTCAGATCTCATAATTATATTATTATACCTTTATCTTTAATTTCGAACTCACGTGAGGATCCATTTCAAAGTGTAATAACTTGTATAATATGCACTCCATCTGCGCCGTCGTGTTCGAAAAATCGCTCGTTTGAAAGACCTTTTTATCCACTTATACTCTGATATACTATTGATTCAATTGGGAGAGCATTGTTACTATAGAAACCGTTTCTTGATGAGCAACAGCAACGATTATTTCACTTATGCTAAAATAGCGTGTTATGATTGGTTGAAATTTTTGTGTTGATAAATGAAAACATCATGTTTTCGATTTTGTAGTTTGGCTCTTGATTGGCTACTGGATATGTATATGATGTGTTTTCGATTTTGTAGTTCGATTCCTGATTGGTTATTTTCAAAACACAAACTTACCACTAGCAAGCTGCTATAATGACACAACACCAAACTTTGACCAAAACTAAATAAGCACTCACTATTATTCATATCAACTACACAATTTTCGACAAATTTTGCATACTTGTTGATTAATCAAATCACTAAATAAAAATGTTATCAAAACATAACCTCAGCAATAGACTAGAGATACAATGACGAAACTGCGAATGACGCGCTCTGTCATTTGTAACTGAAATTGATATCAAGTAAATGTTTTGTTAGTTGCATAATTTTAGAACTAAATGCGGGATTAATGTTCATAGTTAAATTGAATAGTAAATAAATAAAAATGGTATCGATTTTATTCATAAATAATCTTAACAAATACTACTCGTGTTATCGGCGATTATCGTTAATTCCTTCTCGGTTTCGAATCAAATTATGTTGCTTTAGGCAACCACACTCGCGCAAGCGCTCGTGTGGTTGCCAAGCAACATAATTTGATTCTCAAATTCAAAGAAATTGCTATTTCGATAATCACCCATACACTTGTGGTATTACCTACGATAATTTCACTCGCCGTATGGAACCCACCTTTCCTGCAATATTAGGACGAATAAGGGACGTATGCCTCGATAATACGCTGTTCCTAGCTTTCGAGCCGGTAATACCACTTTGTCATGGCAACGACGTATCCAAACAACAACGGAGAACTTAATAACATCTTGCTACTAATATGAATGTCAGTCTGACAGGCTTCATGTGTATCAGGCATTATCTATAACTATTGAAAAATTCACGACAATTGAACTTTTTTTACTTTGTTGGCTCGTGAAATTATTCCAATAAATACTACTCGTGCTCACAAGTCCTAAAGGACTCGAGGTGTTAACAAGCAATTTGATATCGCTGATCTCTGACAGAATTACTATCCTGGGTAATACCACGAGTGCTCGCAATACTATCGATAGTATTTCTGTCAGAAATCAACGAGATCAAATTGCTTGGTAACACCTCGAGTCCTTTAGGACTTGTGAGCACGAGTAGTATTTATTGGAATAATTTCACGAACCAACAAAGTAAAAAAAGTTCCATTGTCGTGAATTCTTCAATAGTTATAGATAATGCCTGATATACATGAAGTCTGTCAGGCCGACATTCATATTAGTGGAAAGATGATTTAAGTTCTCGGTTCTTGTTCGGATACGTGGTTGCCATGACAAAGTGGTATTACCGGCTCGAAAGCTAGGAACTGCGTATTATCGAGGCATAACGTCCCTTATTGGTCCTAATATTGCAGGAAAGGAGGGTTTCATATTGCGAGCACTCGTGGTATTACCCCCTATTATTTCACTACCGCGCTTGGGAAATAATATTATTTAGGATAAAATAAACAAAATTACCAAGAACTTGATTTTTTTTAGGAACGGATATCATGGCTGTTGCAGTTACCAAACCAAATATTTCTACACTGAATGTGCTGATTCCTGGAAAATCTCACGAACATTGGTACAGAGTCGATAGGGGAGACCAATGGGATGTATATCGCGGTGGGGCAGAAATAAATACTGAAATTGACATTTCCAGCGTGAGTTATTGCCTCAAATTAGAATTAGAATTAGAATAGATAGTTAAAAAAATTTATTTCATGTCAGCTGACACTCGTCCTTGTCCAAACAATCGTACAGTCAAAACATATTTCATAGTGTAAAAATACCTAAGCCAAAAGAATGACTTTTGTCAACTTCGACGTCTTTCCGGTACGATTCAGAATAGTATTCTGTCCAACTAGTGCGAAAAATAGTATATTTCTTATGTATTCATTTGAATTTGTCACCTCACTACAAATTCTACTTCGTGAGGAAATGTTCTTGTTTATTCATACCATTAGGTATATGATTGTGGCGATATGATAAACCACTATGGCTAGTTATACAAGTTGAACAAGTTGTACAATACACTAATTCTGCACTGTACCGAACCCTAGGCAAGTGATTTATCTTCTTGTCACACGAGTATGCAATGTCCAGTTTCCGCAAGAGTTTTACACTATACTTTGCCGACGACCTACCTGTAAAAGTACGAGATTTTACTGATAGAACATCAACAAATGAATCAAAATTTGCTTGACTTCCATTATACCTACCAACACATTATTTTTTTAAAAAACACTAGCGTCACTAGGGCACTAGTGCGACTTGCGTAATTTTCTGAGCTTGTTCACAGTGCGAAAAGACACGTATTAAGTAAGTCGTCGGACGAAAGCCTTTTTTCTACGACAGTGCGTGAACTAAGCTTTTACGCACTGTTGTATAGTAATACTTTTTCGCACAAGTACGTAAAAAATCACCTCTGCGTAAAATCATCAACTGTGCGCAAAGTAATTTCTTACACACTGTTCATACATTTATGCAATTTTGAAAAAACAGTATTTCGCGTCAAATATAACTCGGAAATCTTTATTTGATAATACGACGACAATTCATATCATTAAACATTCAAATTGATGATATTATTGCTACAATTTGGCGATATAATAACTGTCGATGAAAAAACTTTGTATGAAACACTTTCGTAAAGGGCTTTTTTGTACTCGCGTCTTTGTTGAACTCGGCTGCGTCTCATTCAACAAACTTCACGCTCATTTTAATTCGTTTGGACAATTCAATATTTTGTTAGAAATCTCAATTTTGTTATTCAAACTATCTTCTATATATGCTTCTGCTACGGAGGCATATTTCCAGCCACCGTGAAGTTTTATGGATGTAATGTTGCCCCCTGCATTGGCAAGAAGAGTTACAGAGCTTCTCCTGAAACAGTGACCTGTGTAGCTCTTATACATGTCTTTTCCAAGCCATTTTGCAATCAAGCTGAGAATTTCTCCTATTTTATTTATCCCCACATGTTGGTTAATACATTTTCCTCTCGAATATTTCAAAAATAATCTGTTACTTTTTGTACGAGGCGGCCATAGTGCTCTATACTTTCGGTATATTTCAATATAATCAGAATTAGAAACAGTAAACGTTTTTTCGCAAAAGGTCTTCGTATCGGGTATTTCTACATTCAATATGGATCCAGCATCTTCAATGGCATCATTAGTTATATGTAATAATTCTTCACGGCGACAAGCACCGCTGCTATCCAAAATTAGAACAAACTACAAATAAAAAATATTGAAATTACTACTAATCTTGCATAATTATGATTATATCTGTACCTTATAAAGTAAAGGACCCCGCAAACTCCTTATGAAATTTGGGCCCCGGTGGATTATTTTTGAATTTCTGGTATGATGTAGTCCATGTTATTCTCAAAAATGTTAAAATTACCAGTTTTGATGGTAGGGGGCGTTGAAATCACTCCTTGCACAGATTAGACTATTTACGTTTTAATCCAGTAAGTAATGATATTTTCACTTGTTTCATTGTTGCTAATGTTGCACAATATTGTGATGTTTTATAAAAAAAATCATACTCGTGTGACAGGATGATAAACACTAGCATATGGCTTGTGGTTTATCATCTCGTCACACTCGCGTGAAATATCCTATTTTCCACACTAGTTGTACTGTTTACTAATTAAGGAATGAAATATAATCTTTGCATTTGTTATTCTATTACTATCTCTCTCTCTCTCTTCAATGATTGTCCGTCGGCTTCCATTCGGCGCCATGTGGACATGCCCTGCTGCGAGAAATCCGCTCCCATCCGGCCTTTAACCGGCGTAGACAGCAAGGTTTTATCGGGGGAATGCATTTGTCTTGCTCTAGGCAATACTGCATCCCATATTTTTACACTTTTTAATTTTAACACAACACTTTATCATCACACACATTAACCTGATTCCAACACGAAGCCGCCGTCTGACCTCAACCGCTGCCGGAAGTCGAATTATTCTATCACTCTTTTCATTTCGATAACAAATACTGAATCACAACACGATAGTTGACTGTTTCATATATTAAAATTCATTGTCATTTATATGAAATAATAACCAAAATAATTCTGGGATACAACTGATGCACTTCACTTTCACATTTTCGAAAACAACTAAAAAAATAGTATCAAATCGTTCAGATATTGAATATCAAAAATGGCGTATTGCACAAAGAACAGAAATGAGGACAGAAATAACGAATATTCCCCAACAGTTGCTTGGCAACGAATGAATAACTAAATAATAATATCTTCAAGAATGGACCTTTATATTTACGAAAAATAAATTGCAAAACGCGTTTAAATCGATAGTTTCTAGTCTGAAACGCCCATTTAACAAAGAGTTCCACTATATTTCTTTCATTTTGAAGAAATATCACATTTGAAAGTGTGCCGCTGACGTCACGTTCATCGGAAACACCCCCCACCATAATCCACGTTCCGAAACAGGCAATACGGTTCTCCTTAAAAATACAGCATCAAGCTTGATATGAGCCATTGAGAAATAATTAAAACTTTGTCACTTGATCAACTCAGAAAAAAAAATCCATATATTACCTATTTTTATTGTATTTATAGTTTTAAAATTTTCTGAACGGACCATCCTTATGATGAGAAACGAGCAATACCGCAAATCGTAATACCGTGATCATTATTCATTGGGTGAAATCAAATCAGATATAGCAATGTCTATGATTTCATTGTGACTTTCATCTCTTTGAATTTGGTTTCTCAAGTATATTTTTCTGGATCTTTACGAGTATCTAACATTTTTTGATAGTTCAAGGTCTTTTTTGCAATGACTAAAATATATTGAATCTTTCTTTGAACTCGGCTTTGAATACAATAATAACAGCGTAAAGTAATCACTTGGAAATGTTCTTCAAAATAACATATTATATTTTCTCTTTTTACACAGGGTTTATTCACTGCTTCGAAACACATTTTACGACGCGCTTCATCTTAGGTGCATAAAAAAATTGTATATTAGAATTTTCACTGGAGTTCAGACAAACGGGTACAAAGCACTTTTTCGACATGTTCACTTTATTGCAGGGATACAGATACAGGAATTAAAATAATTTTAGAATACAAACAACAGAAACTTTCAAACCCTTGAAAACCTCCAATAAGAAATCACGAAGGGCCTGTTCGTGTGCAGCATAAATATTTGACGGAACTGCTTGACTTGTGTCCAATTTTAATGTAAGCTAATGAGTTAAACAGACGAACGAACCCGTCTGGTACCAAATCACAACTGTCATACGACACATTATATTTGATTGAGTATTTGGTGCACAACTTTAACGTTGCCAAGTCTAGTTTTGATGAACGTGAAGTTACGAATCATTTTTCTTCTGATTATAGAGAAACTATCGGTCAGAAAAAAAAATACCGAGTGATATCAGCGTATATACTTTCTCATTACAGTGTTTTCTCATATCTCGTGAAAATGTCCACTCTTTTCAGAAATGTCAATATTTCTTAATTGTCTTATTTTTGTAGTTATCTGCTACCTACTTATTATATCACTAACCTTTTATTTTTGTTTCAGTCACCGTATTATTACAGAGCAGGAAGTATCTTACTGAGACAGGATACTCTTGTCAAATCAACCACGGACGCAACAGGTCACCCATTTACTCTTTACGTCAATTTGGATGAAGTAAGTTGTTGTTATTCAGGATCTTAACGTTATATATGAACATTGACAATGAGCTTTGTAATGAAAAAGGTCCCTTGATTTGCTACCTAGAGGGGCGACTGAAACTGTTTCAAGTATGTGTGTTTCAAAGATTTTTTTTAATAAGTAATTCAGTTGAGAGTATTGTCTGAGTGGCAACACTGAAAAGTTTAAATTCTTATTTCAATATCACAATCCGCTGAATACTCCCACATAAGCAAACTTACTCATTGGGTCAACGTGTCAACTAGAAAACATTAGGGAATATTATAGCGGAAACTTGGAATTGGCACGCGTGATACTGGTCACTGCTGCATTGAAACTCCATTTGTGCTGTTACATTTAGACTGTCAGATATTGACAGATTTTGCTGACTGCTTATCTCTTTCCTGGGATTTTTACCACTGAAAATTATATAAGTGTCGAGCTCAAAAAACGAAAATTCAGCGATCGGACGTGTGCTAGGCATATGGAAGATTCATTTTTCGTTTGTCATAAACGAGAAAGTCTGCCGGAAAACGAAAAAAGTTTACAAAATTTTCCGGCCCGAAAATTGTTGACCTGCTTATGGGATACTTTTTCGGGTTCCTAACGATATCAAACTTCATTCTGTCGATTGCCATAAGCGAGAAAAAGCATCAGCAACCGAATATTTTTTTACAAGATCGCGCCCTCATTTCAACCCTTTCAATATGTCCAAATCTTAGTGCTTTGGTTTTTCACTATTAGAATGTTATATAGTCCAATCAACAGGGCTATCAACCTCAACTTAAATTGATCTGCCGATATTTTTTTTCAAAACTGTAGAATACAGTGTGCACATTACTTCTGAGAAAAATTATCACCTCCAGGGGGGGTGGAACCCCCAAAAAACGCGTTGAAAACAATTTTTGAGGTAATTTCGAAATATCTCAAAAAATTTACTTTAAATCCAAAATATAACTTGATATTCAGAAAGAGCACAAATTTTTACAAAAAAACTGACCCTAGCAAAATATTGAATTGAAATATTCTTGAAAAAAATTGTTGAAGCTATATGCTTTCGCAATGGGGCAGGTGTAGCTCCGGCTCCCGCCAACGTGCATTTTTTCAACCAGCGCGTGAAGTAAAGTGCTATAACTCCTCACATAAATGTTCAATTCGGATAAATCTTACGTCATTTTGAAGATAAAGATCGCAGCTTTGTATTCTGATATTATTTATATTTATACGCGCAGTTGCCAGCTGAAAAATTGCAATTGAAAATCTTATAATATTAAAGTTTCTGACTTCGTGAAATAATGGGTGGTATGATTAAAAAGAGTATTTGCTTGTACTTCAAGTTAATGCTCCATGTTGTAGTTTTCACTTCAAAAATCAAAGCATTTACTCCACATAATTCTTGAAGTAACACTAAAGTAAGTAATAGTAGCATTTACTCTATATTTTGCTTTATTTACTTTAATAGAAGTTAATATACTGCAGTAATTACTAATGTTGTCAAGTATTTCCTCCATTTGGGAGTGGTTGGTGTAGTTTTCAAGAAGCTACTCATAGACTAACTTCATATCTTCAATTGAAAAGGAGTTATGGCTTTTTTATGAATTATGGTAGGAAAAGGAGGAAAATGTGTGAACGTAGAACGTATGGGGAGGTACAATATAGAAAATTATTTCAGTAGGTCAATTAAAATCAAAACTATTCAGCTCTGTACTAGGTTCAATAAAAAACAATGTTGAAAGGATAGCAAGATAGTTCTTATGAAATCATATCGAGATGAGGGGAGCAGCTTTATCAAATTTGATAAAAATGGAGGTATTTTTAAGAGCTCTGAGTGATCCGGGGTTTCAACAAGGAGTGGATGTAGATATCGGGGTACATCAAACAACTGTCAGAAGTAATCGAAGAAGTTTCACAAAAAATTTTGTACTCCCACATCTTCAGCAACCTCGGCACTTATGATTATTAAGTACCACAGAACAGACAACAACAATCGAACCAATTTGAGGTTAATCACGTACTAGTATCTACTAGTAGTTTATACTTCTAACCTAAGTCAACACTTCCAATCGAAGAATTTACTTAATGTAAAACATTATACTCCACAAAATACTAGGAAGTAAAAGCTCTTACTTGAAGTACAAGCAAATACTCTTTTTAATCATACCACCCAGTGTCTTATCACTTGTAGCAAGTAAAATGAACAGTTGAGGAATACTTCATTGTCAAATTGCATAACGTTTAACCCGTCCAAATAATGTTGGTTTTAAATACGAGTGTTTTCAATTCTTCGCATATTTTAGGTTACAAAATCTTGAGGGAGTTTATAAATTCAAATGCTAATAACTCAGAGATAAAAATACGTATCAACATGAATGAAGAGCCAGTTTGCAGAAGAAAACTGCTCTTATTGAAAATATTCATACAAATTTGGTTACTTGTACAAATTTTAAATGCAATCCAGTCAATCTTTTAAGTACTTAAAATAGAGGTTACTCGGCATTTGATCGCATTATTGCTGTATGGAAAGAAAAATAAAATCAGTCCTTGATGGAATATGGGGATTCGAGACTGAGGAAGACAGTGCACCAAAGGAAACTGTCTCGAAGTGTACCTGCTTTAAACTCATTGAGATTCTAAAACCTGAAAAATATCGGCTTGGAACATTGATCTTTTCTCGGATTTGCGAATAATTTTCATAACAATACTTCTAAATCTCAATAACGGCCATTCTCAATGATTATTTACCCACATTTATATCTAAGAGTAGTAGTTTGAGAGTTTTTTCAAGTATTTTCCCCCTTGTCTCCCACCCCAATGTTTCTGCGATGCGGGGGATATGCCCCGAATGCTGGGGCGGGAAAATCGTATCTAATAATTTCTACCTATTATTTTTACAAATTTTCGCTCAGTTTCATTACTCAGGACTGACAATTTTACATATTCATTGAAAATACCCCAAAAAAACACGATTTCGGGAAGGGGTTGATGCCCCGGGAGAGAGTTTAATTGTTGAAAATAATTTGCCCCCATTATTAATACCGATTTTCACTCATATTTATTGCCCAGAGCTGAAAAGTCAAGAAAATACCTTCCAGAAAAGAGTTTTAACGATTTTGGGGGGTTGCACCCCCCCAGGGAGTGATAACTTTATTGCTAATTATTCAACCCTCCGTGACGACCGAATTGCGAAAAAGAAATCGGCGGAACAATTTAAGTTGAACTTTTATGAGAAAAATTACTCTGTTTATTGGCCTAATAAGGGTGTTCCGTAAAGACCACGTCAAACTTAAGGAGAATGCAGATCAAAGGATACCCTATCTGCTATGGAAAAATCCCCATTATAAAAGTCTTACCGTTTTAGAGATATTTGTTTTTTTTATGAAAACATTGAATTTTTGCCTCTCTCAGTAGTTTTTTTGTGAGAGTGGTATGATTTCACCTTTTCAATAAATTTTTCACTTATATAATGCTGAAGAATTATTCTAACGTCTTCATTGAGAACATTTTCCGAACATTTTAGAGGGGAGCTGCGAGAAATGTTTTTGTAGTTGATTTTTTGTTCATGAATTTTATCATCGTAGTGAAACCAACATGTACATATACATACATGTACTGGACTACTGCTGCACATTACATCAATGAATTGCATATTTTATGGTTATTTCAAAATTGTTTAACACAGTGATTTGTTATTAAAAAAAATATATGGCTAATTTTATCCAAAAGGATACGTTTCTGACAAAATATAGTTGGTCAATTCTTTTGAGAAATTTTCGATTTTGCTTTACTTAGTGAACAATTTCAATCATTTACGTGAGAAAATATTACTTTCACCTAGAGTAAAATTATTCATTACTTGCGAGGAGCTGCTCTCCACTGACTATTGGGGGGTCATTTGTCAAAGAACAGATATTACCCAGCACGACGAGCTCAATTTTGCCGGCAAATGTTGCGAAAACATCATGCAGATCCAGATTTTTTTAATAAGATCATTTGGAACGACGAGTATTTCTGTACCAAGGATGGGTACATGAATTTCCACCTGCAGATCAGAAGAGGTGGTGAAATTTTGTTGCCCCCTCGTTCACCTGACCTAAATCCTCTGGATTTTATTACTGAGGTTGCCTAAAAGACAAAGTGCATTCAAAATCCATACATGATGGAGCTGAATTGAAGGAACGCATTCGAGTTGCTGCAGCGGAAATATTAGACATACATTTGAGGGCAGTGAAAAGATCTTTTCTCAGCCGAAGCAGGGCCTGGGGTGGGATTATGAACACTCGATGCTTCAGCTGTCACGATCCGTAGGCTGAAACGATGTATGTTCTCGATTCGAAACAAAATCGAAATTATGAAATTTCTTTGAACAGAGATAGAATCTACCATATAGACCATTGATATCTACTCGAGTTGCAATATATTTTGAATTGTATCGGTTTTCATAATTGTTCAAATCTGACATGTCAAACTCACGACGAAGGAGGTCGCCATTTTGAACATGTCCTATGATGATGTCATTAAAAATACAGTGCGGCTTTTTTTAGTCCCAACCCTGTTAACTTTTGAACGGTTTGACGTACAAACATGAATAAAAAAACTGTTTGGAGGGTTTCACCGATACTACTTTTTGAATAAAAAAATATGGTGATTGCTCGACAGGGGGCGCGGGGGGGGCACATCAATTCAAAATTTTTAAATGGCATGGGGGTTCGAGTGTCACATCGTTGAAAAGATAATTCAATTCTCTTTACAACCATCTAATTTTTTTTGAATTTCGTTAATATTTTTTTTGCAATTCAAATTCGAAATATCAAATATAAATGCGGATCTGAAAACTAGTCATACCTGATAAATTTGAACGTTTTTTTGTGGAATAATGAAACCAAAATCATTGCGAAGGGTATTATCGATAATACTTTTTGAGAGAAGAAATATTGCAATTACACTACAGATGGCGCTGGAGGCACACCAACTAGAAAATTTCGATAGGCATAAAAATCGAAATTGGGAAAAAATTCCTCAACTAAATTCAAAAATATTTAGATGGTTGTAAAGAGAACTGAATTCTCTTTTCAACGAAGTGACACTCGACCCCTATGCCATTTAAAAATTTTGAGTTGATGTGCCCCCCCGCGTCCCCTGTGGAGCAATCACCATATTTTTTGTTTCAAAAAGTAGTATTAGTGAAACCCTCCGAACGGTTTTTTTTTCGTGTTTGTACGTAGAACCGTTCAAAAGTTAACAGGGGGGGAGACTAAAAAAAGCCGCACTGTATAAGTGTCCTAAGTAACAACCGCCAAATTAAACTGTCAGAAACGTAAATAGGCGATTTAATGATGTAATGTGCAGCAGTAGCCCAGTACATTTTCGTTTAACTACGATGGGCTAAACTTTATGAACAAAAAAATCTATTACCTAAACTTCCCAAAATAAAAACATTTCTAACAGCCCCTCTGTGAAATATTCGAAGTATGTTTTTAATTCAGACGTCAGAATGATCTTTCATCAATGTTTTACTGAAAAAATGAATTAGAACGCTGTAAAATTGTACCACCTGCACAGACAAAATTGCTAAGAAAGCATGTACTGTTCCTGACTGATCCAGTAAGAAGAGTTCCGGAGTTGCTGGATTTGCGACGATGCTGTGCTCGCATTTAGTTGTCAACATAACTCGATTTTAAGACAACTTACTTAGTGGTTATGGTGACCGAAAGGCAACTCATGTCAGATATAAGAGAGCTTCAGGCCGAGAATGGGCCGAGCTCTCCATATCAAACGATCAGATTTTATTCTGCTGATCGCCAATCATCAGGACGAGGAACCGCTTTAACGAGCAGGGGTGGTGGATAGGGGGGTGAGCTTTCGAGTACGTGCGAGTGCTGGGGCGTTCATCCTTCTGGGCCTCAACCTTAGGGGTGCATGGTATGTTTTCAAGACAGCTTACTCTGGTTTTGTCGACCAGAAGGCAGACTCTGGTGTCATCTTGATCAACTAAAATACATACCAATATATCCAAATTATATGGTACCAATATCCATTATTGCTTCAAGAAAATTTCACCAATACTATTTTTGATATGTCTTTAACAATATTTGACCAATATTGCAAAATGTTCACATTTTACTTTTCGACAATATAACGTTTCAATATTTTGCCAATATTTTCAGTAGCAGATGATTCCACAACTGACTTAATGAACATCCTGTTCATATTTTCAATAAAATCAACAGGCCAATATTGTTCAAGTTATATTGGACCAATATCGCCGAATGTTCATATTCTTTTTTCGCCAATATTGCATTTCAAATATTTTCCAATATTCTACAAATACAGGTGTACTACTTGGGTTGAGATGCACAAATTTGTGCTCTAATTGTCATGGTTATGGAATTTGTTTCAATACTGAAAAACCGTAGTGGAAAAAATGATCGAAGACGAAGACAGTAAACATTGTCCAATAAATTTAAATGAAAATAATACTCACCTCGAGCTAAAAGAAATTGAAGATTTCTAAGATGAACCAGAAGAAAACGAACGCTGCATTGGTTTTGATGATGAAGAGCGACCTACAAAGAAAATTAAACTAAATAAAACTATTTCGGCAATTATTTTTTTATAATTGACTGTTATGAAACAATTTTATACTAAATTTTAAACTAAATTTTTTTAAAAGTGACAATGACATTATTTATAGTTTATGTACAAAAATTTAAAAAAAATCTGAATGAATAAATAATAAACAGTTTTTAAAAACATTCAATTTTCGGTAATTTCAAAACCATCAACAAATAACTGAGTGTAAATGACATTATATTACATGAAAATGAATCTTTTTCATCAATTTAAAAGCAATTAAAAATAAGAAATTTTCAAGGTTATTGAAAAATCGATTATGGAAAAGTCGTTTATTGATTTTTTTCATTTTTAACAATATTTTTCTACATGAATAATGTATTTTTTTTCTCAAAAGCGAGGTTTCAATGAAGTTAATGAGCACGAAAGTGTAGTAATCCTACCAAAATAGAAAATATAAGTAGTATATTATATTGTATACAGTGTGTCCCACTTACCATGCTCACCATGGGTATCTTTTTAATGGTGAGAGATACGAGGTCGGTTAAATGACACCAAATGTGGGGTTCATCAAGGCCAAATACAATGTGTGAAAATATTTTGATGAAATCTATTCGTTTTAGTTTTATACGCAAAAACCAGATTTTAATCATTTTAATATCTCCTCCGTAACTTCTTTATTTATGAAAATAATCGAAAAGGAATTTCACATTCTCATGGCAGTTTTTCAATGAGATTTCCAAAAAAAATATGAAATTTATACCAACTCTTATATAATTTGAGATATCAGCACCAACTTTTAATTTGCGTATAAAACAAAAACGAATAGATTTTATCAAAATATTTTTTCACATTATAGCTGGCCTTGATAAACTCCACATTTGGTGTCATTTAACCGACCTCGTATCTCTCACCATAAAAAATATACCCATGGCGAGCATGGTAAGTGGATCACACTGTATAAAAACAACTGAAATAAAATTTCCAAGAAATTCTGGACATTTATACGGAGAAAAATGTATGGTGATATTTACAACAATTTCTGGTGCTATGTATGCTAACAGTAATATATACCAATTTATTTTTACTTTTTATCAGTATTTTACCACTTATAATCCAAGTCTTCAGGGTTTATTCTCTAGATTTTTCTTGGTGTACCATTCACAAACATAACCACATAACCAGAACATCGCATTGTGGTAGTATAGTACACATTACTTCCAATTTCATATATTCTTTGCCATTCATTATTTTTCTGTGTATAAAACTATACATTCGTTGAACTAGCAATATTTTTTTCAGAACGAACGAGCAACTGGTCGCGTTTATAAGGATGATTTCATCAGCTTTGATTACGTTAACAATGACTCCTACCTTTACATGGATATAACATTCGATCGCAAGACCTTCTCCATTGTAGTAAAGTAAGTACGATATATATTTCTGATATCAATTTCCGATGCAAACTGGAATTTAATTGGTCCTGGATATTAGGTGAGGACAAATAATAGTTATTTATGTATCAAGGGCGTAAAGTAGGCGTTTATGGCCTGCGGCGTGGATGATGGCCCGATGGCATTAGCCGAGGGCCATCACACGCCGAAGGCCTTAAACGCATTTTACGCACGTGATACATACACAATTTTATGCACTAGCGGTTTTATAGCGCGAATCACAAATACTGACTTGAATTGCAATGGTATACACGTTTCATACGTTATGCATACAATAATTAAGGGTAACATAATATGAGGAATGTGAAACTATAGTAGCTGAGTGCTATATTGGAGAATCTATTTCAAATAAATAGATCATCACCGAAAAAATTGCCAACGATTATGAATAAATGTTAGAAAGAGTATTGCTCTATTGAACTGAAATGATTCTAATTCGTGTTAGGAATTGTATGAAATGATGTGTAAGTATAGACAATTTGAGAATTTTATCTACTTTACGGCCCGCCGGGCCATAATGCGCCCACGGGCGGTAAATTGCCACTTTACGCCCGGCGAACCGGGCGGTAAAGTGTACTTTACCGCCCGCTAGTGCATAAACTTATATAATAATCATAACTTTGAACAGGCATACATTAAAAAAATGTTGCAAAAAAAGTGTCATTACCGGTCGGTCTTTTATATGCATTGCTGGCCAAAAGTCTTTCCCTTTTCTATTATTTTATCGAGACACAAAAAGACTGGAAACAATAGTCGGATAAAATGGGACTGAGAATTCCCTTTTCACTAGAAATAGATTGATTAAACTCCATAGGTGGCCTCACGGGCGTTTTCAATGTGAAATTCCCAAATTTGAATGGATATTACATTTCACATCATTGAGAAGGGAAGGATACGGCCAGACTCCATTAGACAAATTTTGAAAATTTATACTGACTTCTTCGTTTGCAAATTATTGGTATTCGTTAAATACAATTTATTTTCAATATATCAAAAACCGTCTGTATTCGATGAAACACAGTGTTTGTTCAATGGAAAAAGCATTTTGTTGTTGTAGAGGTTGGAATCCTTAACAATTAGTACTCTTTGTAGGTGTTTTAAGTGCACTTGGTACTTTCTTTAGAGTTTGGTATTTCAGTTATAATATAAGAATCATAAAACCCCGTATAACTTTCAACATATCAGATGATTTTAGTTTTTCAAAATCCTTTGATGAACATAACTTCTCAATGTAACATTTTTGATTTGATAATTTCCGTTGGGTCAATTTTCAATGTTGTACAATCAATTTATAAAGAAAAATATGATTTATTCAATACCCTTTCACCACCATCTTGTTTGTTTCAAATATCTGGTTTAAATGTTGAAAAAAGGAGGTAACAAGAAATAATTTGATCTCCTCATTCATATTTGGTATCAAAAGGATTACCCCAACCATTTCTGATATTTTGTCCGATTTGGTGGTGATTGGATGTCCTAAAATTTAACCTTATTTTTTTAAGTATTCTGATTTTTCAACACTTTTATTCAATTTCAACGCTGTATTGGCCAATGACAAAAAAATTATATTTTTCAGCACCATTGACGGAAATCATGCTGGGATTTATCTCAATGTTAAATATGTCGTATTACATGAAATAGTGAATACAGAAAATGGTAAGTATGTGCACATGATATGAATTTCTAAAATTCTAATAGTACAAAAATGAGCATAATGTTCTTTGAAATGAAAGATTATGATGATAATAATTCTTCATAAATCAACACTTTGATGTTAGTAAGTTTGATTTTGAGGACGAAATTCGTTTCTTGACAATGTCTTTTGGATGTTTTTAACCTCTCACAGTTTGAAAATGAAATATGTGAAAACAAGAAAACCTACGAATTTTTTTTGAGACTGTGGTAGGAGTGAACACGTGTAAATACTAAACGATCTCCCAAAAAAACTCTGTTTTCACTCAAAAAATTAATTATTACCGATGTTAAGCGTTGTTTCATAAAATACTATCACAGTTCTAGAATGAAAATTTATTGCATGATTATCTTAACTTTTTTCTTAATGCTTGATAACATTTTCCGAGAGTTTACTGAATATTTAATTTCAAAATTTAATCAGCTTGCTTTCTCACATTTCTGGTATAATAATTATGCTCGTTTCTCTTCTTAAGAAAGTTATTTCTATTTGTGTATACAAAACTTGACCTTTCGTAACACCAAATATATAAAATGCATAAAACATTTGTTAATAATATTATATTTTTTAAGGAAAACTTGAATCGTTAGAATCCAGATATACGGAAACTGCAGATGGTACTCCTTTGGCTTCAATCGATATTGGAAAAGAACTAAGTCGGCGTAAAGGAGCGAAATTTATTATTCCTTTGAAAAAATGATTTTTTCGTGAAATGAATATAAACTGATTTGAACAAAGCTGATAGTTTTTGTTTTATTTCCATAATCTTTCAAATGTCAATGTCAAAATAAACTCTACTGTTAGAAGTTTCTCAACTTAACGACAAAGCTTTTCAACTGTGAATAAAAAATAAATTGAAATTGAAATTGTTATGTATTATAAACTATTATGGTGATACTCTCCCTGATCTGAACATGAGTCCAGACGAAAGAGAGTACCACCACCATAGGCGCTTTGGGGCGATTTAACAACAAAAGGTAAATGGTGCATTTGCTATTCCAAAGACGACAATAAAGTGCACGGCACGCTCTATGATTGGTCACTGTAATGGCGGTAAGTTTAAATGACCGACAAGAAGAAGGCAAACTGAGTTGAAAATGCGTGAATAACTAGCCAACCCAACCTAACCTGACTAACCTTACGTGAACAGAATAACTATACAAAATTGTTAGCGATTTAACAAACATTCATATAAAATTGTTAGCAACCTAACATTGGTTTGGGCGCTTATGCCGTGCATTTTATTGAATAGTCTATTCCAACTGCAGGAAAAACACCCGGAAAAACCTACAGTACTACGAGAGGAGTCACTGAGGCGAGAATGAGCGCATACAACTAACTATACGAGAATGAAAATACTGTTATTAAAAAGAACTCCTTTTCGAAAAACTATAATATTTCGTCTTTTATGTAGGTACAATCATCAATATATCAACTGTCAGAATTTTTACTGATAAACGTCAGATTGACAACTTCAAATCTTATGTCAAATTGTTTGAAACGATGGAGCTTTCTGGCTGATCTCTTATATAAACCATGAGTGGTTCGAACATCTGCCAAACGAACTATATCATCTGCTCCTTTGTAAATTTTTTCCACTACGCCCAATGGCCAGGCTCCTCGTGGTAAGTTTTTGTCTGATATAATGACCATTTCACCCTCCTTAAGATTGGGGTCATCTTCACACCATTTCTTACGTTGAATCAGGGTAGGAACATACTCGCGAAGCCAACGTCTCCAAAACATATCAGCTAAGCTTTGAGATATGCGCCATTGTTTCCTGAGGACCAAGTCTCGTTCTGTGAATATACCTGGTGCTGTGATTGTGGTGGATTTTCCAATAAGAAGGTCATTTGGACATATGCTAATATTATCCTGAGGATCTGTGGACACATGGGTAAGTGGTCTGCTGTTAACGATGTATTCAGCCTCGCAGAATAGTGTCCGCAGTACTTCATCAGTGGGATGTCTGTCCTTCATTATTGCTAGTAAGGTTCGCTTGAAACATCCGATCATGCGTTCCCAACTGCCGCCCATATGTGGCGTGAGGGGAGGAATAAATTTCCAGTTGATTCCCTTATTCGTGCACTCTTCAGCCACAATATTGTTATCAAGTTCATCCATAGCTTCTAATAATTCTCGGGATGCGCCACGAAGATTACTCCCGTTGTCGGACCATAGTATTTGTACATCTCCTCGTCTTGCCAAAAATCTTCGTGTAGCCATTATGCACGAATCAGTACTGAGTGAATGTGCTATTTCAACATGGATAGCTCTGATCGTTAGACAGGTGAATAAAACACCGTAACGTTTCTCGAGTCGTCGGCCAATTTTAACGAAAAAGGGTCCGAAATAGTCAATGCCTGTGGCAGAAAATGGTTTTTCATACGTGAGAAGTCTTTCATTTGGTAAGATACCCATTTTTGGTTTTGCACCACAAGCATGATCACGTTTACATCTCACACAAAGACGAATGGTTTTCTTTACGATTGTTCCCAGATGTGGTATCCAAAATCTTCTGCGTAACTCATTAATCACTGTTTGAACTCCTTGGTGGCCATTTTTTCGATGGTAATGTAGGATCATTTTTTGGGTGTACTCATGGTTTCCATCCAATACAACTGGCTCTTTTTGTATAACGGAGATCTCTTTGAGTCTGATAATTCTGCTAGAAATACGCATTATTCCATCAGGGTCCAAAAAAATCAAAATTTTATGGAGTCTTCCATTTTTATTTGAGGTACCCTTTGATATATTTTGCATATCATTTTGGAAACAATCATTTTGTACAGCTTTCCACCACTGTTTCTCGCTCCAATCCATTTCTTCTACGGTCAAGAATTTGGATGTTTCCCTTTGGTCTATGTTTGTTCTTGCATTGTTCAGAAATCTTTTAATTCTTGTGGTGATTCTCAACAGCTTAATCCACGAATAATGTGATTTGATTTTGGGAAGTGATTCATGAACCTTTTCAGTCATTAGCATAACATGTATGCATTCTTCCAAAAACTCTTCTTTTTCTAATGAATTTTCTGGATTCTTTGGCCAATTTTCCCGAGATTCGTATAAAAACTCAGGACCTCTAAACCATCTATGCTCCGCTGTTAGGTTTTGATTACTGGAATTTCTAGTGCAGTCATCGGCAAAATTTTTCTGTGTTGGCACCCATCTCCATTCACTGACGTCGCTGTATTCCAATATTTCTCCTACCCTTGAAGCCACAAATGTCTGGAGTTTTTTCTCACTTCTTAGCCAATGTAAGACAGTTCGTGAGTCAGACCAGAAGAATCTTGAAGCAAACTTCAATTCGAGATGTTTCATTACTTCTTTGCATAGTCTTACTCCCATAAGTGCTGCTATCAATTCGAGTTTCGGAATAGTCAATGTTTTCAGAGGAGTCACCCGTGCTTTGGTTGCAACTAGGACAACTTCCACATGATTTTCAAATTGAAACCTTAAATACACTGCTGTAGCATAAGCGTCTTCACTAGAATCCGAGAAAATATGTAGTTCAATACTTCTAGCCGCACTCAGTTCTTTAGAATAACAACGCGGAATTTCCAAAGTCATAACATGTTTCAAATCTTCCAACCAGGTCAACCACGTTCGAAACATTTTGTCTGAGATAGAATCGTCCCAACCGATGGCGGCTCTCCAAATATTCTGAAGAAGCATTCTCACTTTTATTGTGATTATCGATAAAAGCCCGAGAGGATCATACACAGACATGGCCAGCTTTAAAACTTCTCTTTTGGTTGGGATTTTCGTACCACCTAGTACATCTGCGGGAATCCTATGGAATTCGAGATTGAAACTGAAAATGTTTTTGGTGGCATTCCAAATCATTCCTAGAACTCTTTCACCATGGATATATTTGTCGACTTCTGAAACATTCGTATTAGTTCTGAGATGCAGCGGTATTCTATGCAGAATTTCTTGGGAATTACAAATGAAATTTCTAATTTCGAATCCTCCCTTACTGTGAACATAAACAAAACATAAATGACGTCATTTATTAATTTTATGGCATCTTCTATGGTCTCCGATCCATGCAGATAATCGTCTACATAATGATTTTCAATTATAGCCCTAGACGCTTGCTTGTGCGTTTCGCTAAATACTTGAGCATTATGATTTTTGACATATTGCGCCAAAAAAGGAGAAGAAGTCGTGCCAAATAACATTGCCGTCATTTTGTAAACTTTTGGGGAAATGTTTGGATTAAGATGTCTCCATAAGAAGCATTGCGCGTATGTGTCTTCATCTGCAATTTTCACTCTGTTGAACATTTCTTTGATGTCACCGGCAAATGCAATCTTGTGCAAACGGAATTTCATCAAAATGCCAAATAGAGATGTCAGCATATCAGGGCCTGGTAGTAGAAAATCATTTAGGCTCTGTCCATTGCATTTAGCGGCCGCATCGAAGACAACTCTGGTTTTTCCTATCTTATTTGGAATTTTCACCGCAAAATGAGGCAGGTACCAAACTCGTTCAGCTCTGGAAAGTTCTTCATTGGTGACTGAAGTTGCATATCTCTTCTCGAATAGTTTTTCGATTTCTTTGCAGTATGCAGTGGATAATAATTTGTCTCTTGATAATCGTCTTTCCAAGAATTGTAATCTTTGCGTTGCCATGGATCTTGAATTGGGAAATCGAAAATCATCACTCTTCCAGGGCAACTTCACTTCGTACTGTCCGTTCCGAAAGCGAATGGATTTTTCTGCAATTGATATTGCTCTTTCCTCTTGTTTGGTTGTATTTTTATCAATTTTAGTGACAGCTACTCCCAGGTTTTCAATTTTCATGTAATTTTTCACAATTTCGTGAAGAGTTTCGTCTGATTGTTCACAGCACACAAAATATCTCTCGGAAGTTCCAAGTCGATTGAATTGGGTGTTTCCGTGCAGTGTCCATCCCAGTCGAGTTTTTGACAGAATGGGATATTTTGGATCTGGTTGAATGATTTGCCGGGAAACAATTAAATTGGCGTTATTTTGTCCTATAAGAATACTTGGCTTATTCACACCCTCCAGTTCAGAGGAAACCTGTTGGACAAATGGAAACCTCTTGATTATTTAATCCAAATTATATTTTTGTTCTGGCAAATCCAAATTGTCTATGGTTCTTACGTTGCGGAGTTTGTAAAACATTGTTGAATGTTTTCCAGAAATTTCGGGTTCAACCGTTTGGGAATTTTCATCATATCGATAAATTTCTCCAGTCCATTTGCAGCACAAGGGAGATATAGGACCAACTACCCCAATTTTTTTTGCAATAGTTGAATCCAACAATGTTGTGGTACTTCCTTCGTCCAATAGTGCAGAAATATTGAAAATACCATTGGGGCCTTTGATTTGAACTGGAATGATTTTGAGTAGTGTTTGATGGCAAGTTTCAGATAAATTTGTAGTTATTTCTGATGTTATGCCGGTACTTGTAGTATTTTTATGCAGCGATCTATGATGGAAACGATCACAATTATTGATTCCGCATTCTTTCCTCTTTTTACATTTACCATGATGTTGCCGCAAACAGCAATAACAGAGGTTACATTTTTGGACCATTTTCCACTTTTGTTTAACTACTACTTTTTGGAACTGATTGCAACTCTCTATGGAATGTTCATCTAGGTTGCAGATTTTACATAATTTTCGTGATCTTTCATAATTTTCAGTAGGACGATGCTTCTCTCTTTTCTCCAGATATGAACTACTGCATGATGGCTGAGAGTTAGGATCACTACTTTTGGATACGAAAGTTATTCTAGATACTACCTCAGACATTTTTTGTACCCAATTGGAAAAGTCTTTTATTGTTTCTTGTTGACTTTGTATATTTTTGTCAATCAAGTAACTGCCCCACTGTGTAAGCAAGTGAGGGGGTAATTTGACAACTAAACTGGTTAACAATTGTCTCTGGTCCACTAATCTGGCTAAATCTCCTTCCATAACGGCAGCAATATTTCTTATGGTGTTGCTGAAGTCGGTGAATGACTGTAAGTTTTCTACCAATGAAAGTTGACGAGATTTTTGTAATAATTCTTCCATGACAAGTTCTGAACGACCATATTTTTGTTGCAAGATATCAATAATTTCATCCGGTTTTTGAGCTGTGATCAAGAGCATTTCAACAGCTTTTCTGGCTTCTCCAAGCAGGCTATTGTTGAGCCTCAATACATTTTCTCCCGGAGAAAACTGACATGCAGCATTTGATAGCTTATACTGCGAAAAGTAAATAGGCCACTTCAAACATGATGAACCATCGAAGGACATCAAATTATTGCCAACAGTTTGTCGAGTAAGCATGTTGTTGATTGATTTGGTGAGATTTTCTATTTGATTCCTTGACTCTGATTTCGACGAATTCTCTTGATATGTCTCGATTGCGTTTGTCCACTTTTGAACATCTGATAGCTTTGAATTACGTGAAACTTCACTTCTGACATCTTCTTCAGAAGATAAAACTCCAGAACTTGGTGCGGACTCGATTTTGAAAAACTCTTCATACTTTTGAAGTGATTCCTCTTTGGATTTGAGGCGTGCTTCACATATTTTGAACAGTTTTCGGTGTTTGTCCAACATCTTCCGTTTGGGATTTATTTCTCCATTTGAAGTGTTCTCAGATTCCATTTCTTGAATTTCACTTTCAAGGAATATAATTTCTTCTTGTTTTGAGAAGAATTCGCCCCGTAACTCATCTATTTCGTTTTGGATTTCGAGCAATTTGTACTTTCTATCATAGTTTCTCTTCGAAAGGTATGTATTTACACTCCTCATGGATAAGCAAGAAATTTCACTGGCGGGTATTTCATTTAAAATGTTCATAACGCCTTTTATGAATGTCTTGGTCAGATCACTAGCACTGGCATTTTTTGCATACTTTGCATTAAAGAGAACACACATTTTTTCCAAACTGAAAATACCCAATGTTTTACTAACTAATTCAACGTGATCACTGTATTCTTGTGAGTTTTCTTGAAAGTTGAAACCAGCGAAAGAAAGGATATTCCTTTTTGATACTCTTCCAGTTTGTTGTTGTCCATACAATGCAAATTGAAGACTCTCCAAAAATTTTGAATCGACGTCTTTTAGTTTCGCTTCAATTTCAGTATCTCGCAATATTTTGTCGTTAACCATTTTTCAGCCTGTAACTGTATTTCTAAAGTGCTATCCAGTAGACTCGAAGGACCAATTTTTTATTAAAAAGAACTCCTTTTCGAAAAACTATAATATTTCGTCTTTTATGTAGGTACAATCATCAATATATCAACTGTCAGAATTTTTACTGATAAACGTCAGATTGACAACTTCAAATCTTATGTCAAATTGTTTGAATAGTACAGGATGGTGAAGTCAGGAATCTATACAGGAATATTCTCATCGTCAGCGACAAATACAAACACTAACGTTCATCATCACATCAATGACCACTTTATTTCTGTCGTCTTCAGCACGTTTCAATCGATCAATAATGAGAATGCACAAGAAATCATAGAAAAAAATATAACTCAAAAAGTGATTTTGATGGAAACATTAAAAGATTTTTTAATTCAACTATGTTCGACTCATGCTCGAATTATGAGTTTCAAAACACATCATTATGGAACTCTTGCAAACTGTATTACACTATTTCAGACAACCAAAAAAAAAGTTATTTGATAATTCTAATGTTTGATGGAAGATGTCTTGATATTTCTACAAAATGTTTCAGAGTATCTGTAGTATCAGAGTATAGAACTTATATTGGTGATACAAAATATATTTGTTTGAATGTTTTAGACGATGTAGTAACTTGATTTTGGTTTGGAGGGAGAAAAAGCGCGAAACCACGCGCGCCACAAGACCGCGCGTAATTACACTTTAATTATAGACCTATAAAAGGTCGCGTAGCATCTGATTTTGTCACTATTCACCAGAAGACGATTGCGGATTCAAGCAATTGAAACGTTGTGAAAAAATTTGAAAGAGATAGAAATCTTTCAACCATTAAGATGATGGATGTCCGAAATATAAGTAATCAAAATATATTTGTTTATAAGTAGACAAAAGAAATACAGGATTAAAAATATGGAGAGTAACATGAATAATTAGCTCAATATTAAGCGGTTCAACGATCAATAAACCATCAACCTACATAGACTATTTTAAAGTAGACATTTTAAAAATCAAAATGATAACAAAATTTTCGAAAAACTTGTAAAGAAAAGGTTATATAAATTCTTAGCAAAATTTAATATACTTTCGAATAATCAATTCGGATTCAGAGAAGGTCGTAGTACAGAAGATGCCATATTGAAACTCACATCGGATATATATGAGGCGCTGCTGGATAAAAAACACCCGCTCATATGCATTTTCGTAGATCTGTCAAAGGCTTTTGATACGGTGTGCCATGATAGTATACTACAAAAATCTACTCCTCCGAGTGCCAACATACAACTTCTGAAAGATTACCTGTCAAACCGAAAACAAATAGTAGAGATTGATGGAGTTAGATGTGATTCGAGAGCCGTCACTAACGGAGTTCCGCAAGGGACGGTACTCGGGCCACTTTTATTCAAAATTTACGTAAACTGCTTGATGACATTTGGATCTGCAAGTGACCTAATTAGCTTCGCAGATGACATGGCCATTTTGTACAAAGGGGAAACCTGTGCAAATCTGAAGACAATAGCAGAACGAAACTTGAAAAGAAAATGTGTCTGGTTCAAATTCAACACGTTTAGTATGAATAATCACAAAACATATTACCTTCCTTTCACTTCTTATTCTAATCACTTACCCAAACTAGGCCCCCTTATAGTGGACAACAGCAAAAGCATTAAAGAAAAAGACCGGTGAAAGTATTTGAGAATAACAATAGACAGATATTTGACATGGGACCTCTACACCAAATGTGTGAAAAACAAACTGAGGGGTTTACTGAGTAAATTCAGATACCTCGCGAAAAATCTGAAAACATTATATTTTGCTCTCGTACAATCACAGCTGAATTATGGAATCCTGGGTTGGGGAGGCGTGGCAGAAAGTGATTCACATAACTTAAGTATTGTTCAAAAGTGAATTCTGAGAATCATCAACAAAAAAAACATAAGATACTTGAATGACCTGTTTATACTATTTTCGATATAAGGCAATTATTTTGTAAACAAATATTAATGAATATTCATGAAAATGAAATGAAATTAAAACTAATCGAACATCAATACGACACCCGAAAAAAGAAATCTACAGTTGTACCAAACCGAGATAAAACTATCAGCCAACGATCCGTTGAATTTTTAGCACCTAAGATATATAATTTACTACCGGACAATTTTAAGAGCATGAAAAATTTCAAAGCATTCAAGTTTAACGTTAAAGTATGGATCAAAAATACCGAGAGAAAATTTCTAAATGATCTCATCGATCTGAAATTCATGAATTAGTTTTAGTCCTACAAACCTGATGTACACACCCGATACAAGATTTACAACCCTACTTGGAAACAATCGAACAATCGAAAATGTCAAACTAAACAGGATACGAACCAAAATACCCAAAGGCGTCAATAACCTATTACGACTATACCCGATTGAGACTATTTATACCCGATTACGACTATGTTACAAAACCTTACTAAGCACACAACTCAAATATGACAAAATAAACCGGACTTAACCTATCTCGAAAAGGATTTATTTCTCCTTGTAACCTTTAGTACCTATCTGAAAATAAGCTCGAACTTCGTTCGATTTTATGAATATACTGGGTGTCCCAGAAGTCGCGCACCCCATTGTAGGGATCGAAAGAGAAAAATATTCTGAGAAGAAAAGTCCTTAGCCATTTTTCAATCAGGTGCATAGATGATTAATTATTAATTAATGAATGTGACCAATCAGGAGCGCGCGACAGAAGAATAAAAAGTGAGTGGAAAAGCAGTAAGAGACGCGAGAGCTGCTGCCGGCTTCTCACGCAGTAGACAGAGAGTGGAGACGGACCAACCGTGGATGACGGACGTACGTGATGCTAGGTGTGCGCTCCTGATTGGTCACTTTCATTAATTAATAATTAATTATCAATGCATCCTATTGAAAAATGGCTAAGGACTTTTCGTCTCAGAATATTTTCTCATTCAATCCCTGCAATGGGGTGCGCGACTTCTGGGACACCCAGTACATTATGTTTGCTCTTACAATAGGTAATCATTATTATTTGTTAATTAGTATTAATATCATTAATTTATGTACATGCCTTAGTAATTTATTATTACTAGGTATTATATCACATAAAAGCTTCATTGAATAATCATTTTTATTCTTCCTGTTGTATTACACCTTCTAAAAAAGTTTTATTTTGTGGAAAATAAACATTGCTATTATATACCTTCGATATACAAAAAAAAAATCAAGACAATTGCGTCCATTTCTGCAGACTAAGAAGACCCCACTATGATCCAAAATTATATATAAATAATTCTTTAATTGATAGCAAAGAATCTATAAAATTTCTCGGACTTATATTCGACACAAAGCTGATATGGCGCAAACATATAGAAAACTTGGTGCTACAGTGTAAACGAAGATTGAACATCATAAAATGTCTTGCTCACACAAGATGGGGCGCTGATGCAGACACTCTTTTGAATGTGTATCGGTCCCTCATACTCTCAAAGATTGATTATGGTGTAATAGCTTACTCCTCAACTCGGAAATCTACTCTGCAGGTACTCGACCCCGTACATCATGCTGGATTAAGATATTCGATAGGAGCTTTCCATACAACGCCAATAGTAAGCATATGTAGTGAAACAGGTTTCCCACCTTTGTGAATACACCGTCTTAAGCTACTGGCAAATTACATATCCAATATACGAGCGCAACTCAACCACCGGAATTTCCAAATTTTGCTAGGGGATCATGATGGATATTTTAATAGACCTACTATAACGAGGCCGGTCGGAGTAAGAGCACGGGAACTATTACCGCCACTTGATTGCAATCATCTGAACGTGCTAGACGTGAACAATTTTGAAGTTCCCCCTTGGCAGGTTCCGAAAGTTACCATGAGTCTGGATTTGACTGCCCTACCAAAGAATTGCACTGCCCCGGTGATTTATCAACAGCGATTTCTCGAAATGAAGAGAGTTTTCCACGTTTCTGTACACAGATGGGTCAAAAACTCAAAGCGGGACTGGATGTGCCTTGTTTGTCGATAATGTAACCCATTCTTGGTAACTTTCCCCATACGCATCCATATATACAGCGGAGCTCTATGCTATTTGGCAAGCCCTACAGCTATGTAATATTATAGGAAACACTCATGGAAGCATAATCGTCTGTGATTCCCTTAGTGCTCTCCAGGCAATTTCCAATCCATTCTCTGAAGACCCGCTAGTAAAAATGATTCTATCTTCATAATCATAATGAGAAGGCGATAACATTTATATGGGCACCCAGCCATATGGGAGTAATAGGCAACGAAATGGCTAACTCAGCAGCACGTAACGCTGCAGGGATTGACATTACTGAAGCAAGAATTATAAGGGCGGATGATATCAAAATGAAATACAAGTCGGAGCTGCTGATAATCTGGCAAGAACAATGGAACCAGGTTGATAACAACTTGAAATCTCTGAAACCGTTTGTGCAATCGTGGCGACCCCCTGGAATTATGCCCAGAGCTGACAGGGTCAGGATACATCGGTTGAGGTTTGGACATACAAAACTAACACATACATTCCTTCTAGAGGGTATAGACCCTCCGATCTGTGATCAGTGCGACGAGCGAATAGTCATACGGCACATCATTTGTGTATGCCCAAAATACCAGAATATGCGCCAGCTTTATGACGTACCAGAACACCTATCAGAAAACTTTAGAAACATTAGAAGTACGTACTTCCCGTAATAGGCCGGGAAGTACTAGAAATTTAATATAAATGAGAATTAGAATATTTCTGTTGGTACCTATATTCTGTTCGAATTTCAATATTCAATACAAATAAGAACTAAAATGTTCGAAATATTCAAATTTGGAATCACAGCCATGGTAGTTTACTCTTGATCATAATTCTACTTTTTATTCCCCCCTGTACACCGTTGGGAAATTTAGAAGTTCGATAACTTGAATATAAGTATTTCGTAATGCACCAATTTTTATTAAGAATAACATTTTCTGACAAATCGATAATAAAAAAGTTTCCATATGGTGCAAATTTTTTAAACTCACTGTATATAGTCATGACCACCTTTTCATAGGCAACCCATTTTAGGCGTTTTCGTCTATTTATGTAACTGCAAAAAAAGTATGTGTCATCCGGTTAACAGATGGGTGAAGGTCGACCTCTCTTCGTCTCTTAGACTAAATGCGTTTCATTGATTTTACATGGTTGTCGAAAAAATAGTGAACGTAACACGTCCGAAAACAGTTTTTTTGGACTTGCAGACTTCCAGGACTCGCTAACGCTCGTCCTAGAATTTGGTCTACTCGTCCAAAAAAACAGTATTTTCTGGACTTGTTTCGCAAATTACTATTAATTTGAGTTCCTAAATTATCCATGAAAATTTCAGCTGTTAGAGGGCTTAAGGGATTACCCATAATCAACACTTCATTAGAAGAATAGAATTAATTGTTGAACTGAAAATAATTTTGACTTAAAGAAACATCGAGTAAATCCAATATCTCCTGGTTTATGACGGGGTTCACATGATTTTTATCTAATAACCTTTCTACAAATAATGTTGTTTCCTTGGGAGGGATACTAGAAAACAAGTTCTGTACGTCGAATGAAATTAATTTATTGTTATTCGGTAGTTCAATATCTTTAATATTATCAAAATTTAGTGTGAAAAATTCTTACGAACTTAATGATGTTACTTGATAATTCTGATACCCTTCTTGATGACCAACTAGAATTGAATAATGCACCCTTACCTAATATGTTTTCCTGGAAAAGCTAGATTAAATATAATCAGTAATATTGGTAATTATCTGGGGTTTATTTGGAGACAGGTATACACGTGAACCCTAATCAATTTATAATAATAATAATAATTTATTATTTACTCGGAACTCCAAAGTAGTAGAGAATTGTTATTTTGGGGTTCTGAATTAAAGAAATTGGTGCAGCTTTTTTGATATTATGTTACCCAATGATCTTTTTGTTTTCGGTTTACGTGACATCAAATTGAAAATTATTAGTCTAAAACGATTAATTCAAGAAATACAGGTACTTCAATATCATTTGTCCCGGCGCAACGTCTGAAACGAGCAATTGCCAAATTATTTAGGTTTAGGGTCACCCTGTATATTTGGACAGTCCTATATTTTTTGTGATGATTAAAGCAATGCAAAATTATATTAATCACACATAGTTCATTGAAAAACGTCGTAGGACAAAGGCTATTGAAGTATCTGTAGCTCTTAAACTAATCGTTTTAGACCACAAGTGTGAAAGTAAGTTGAAATCCTTTTATCGTGGGGAACATTGAAGTGCCAAAATATACAGGTTGTCCCATTAATAATTTTGAATCTGATGTCACGTGACCGAAAGCAAAAAGCTCTTTGGGTAACATAATATCAAAAAAACTGCACCAATTGCTATAATTTACAACCCCAAAATTACAATTCTCTACTACTGTCGAGTTTCGAGATATACCCTGTCCTAATCTTCGTAAATGAATGGTTTGGTGTTAGGCCTGTTGACCGATTCTTCCACACCAACCGATTTACGATGAGTATTTAAGAGAACACAACAAATTTTAATTCAGATTATCTTCTCCACTTGAAGAATTCATTTATTTTAATTATAGATACTTTCTGATATGATGCAAAGAACGTACATTTACTATAGACGGGCTATTCGAAGTGGCGTAACCAAAATAAAATTATTACAAAATTAAGTTTTGTATCGAAAAAATATCTAAAACCTATCAATATTTTACTAAGAGTTCTATTTTGGGAAATCATGTTTATATTGGAGTCTTAAATAATTTGTCAGTGAGTTACATTTTGATCGATTGGTATCAATTGAATCTCGAGATAGGTTAGATTTGAACGTGAGTGGGCCCATATCAGGCGCTCCACTGCGGCTAATGGCCTATTGTGGCTCACCCTATGGTTATATTTCTCCAAGTATACCCAATCTCTTGACGAAATTGAGGAATGCATTGGGAGAACAATTTACCAGGTTTTCTGGCCTTACTGTCGTATCGCCAAATATTGAGAATCTGGTTCTGGCCGCTGCAGGGCATGTACACAGAATGTGTTCAGCCGTTTCATCATCCTCCATGCATAGCCGGCACTCTGCATCTTGTGCAAGTCCGATTTTATGCATGTGATGTTTGAGTTTGCAGTGGCCAGTAAGCAAACCTACTATAACTCTGAGATGCGCTTTGCTGAGTTCTAGCAGTTTGTCAGAGTCCTGTTTTTTCCTTGTACAAGCAATAAATGCTTTGGAATGGGCTAGGCCCGGTAGACTACGCCAGTACTCCAGTCTTTTATTGTCTGCCCAAGCTGTTATGACATTCTTGGCAGTGCTATATGCTAAACCGATTACCGGTTCTGGTCCAGTGAACGTTGTTTCGGCCCCCCTTCTGCTAGGGCGTCCGCTATTTCGTTTCCTTCTAGGCCTGTGTGACCTGGTATCCAGACTAGGGTAACATTGTTGCATTGCGCCAGTCGGTTTAAGGTGTCTCTGCAGTTCCATACTGCCCTAGATTTAAAGCAGTTGGATTCAAGCGCTTTAAGTGCTGCTTGACTATCTGAAAATATTTTTATTGTTTTTCGTATGTGGTGTCGATTTTCCAGCTCCCTGGCACACATTTCTATGGCATATACCTCTGCCTGAAATATCGTAGCTAGTTTGCCCATACTGAACGAGCGTTTCACTACTGGGTTCATCCCATATATTCCGGCTCCGACGCCTTCCTGAGTTTTGGAACCATCGGTGAACCAACGTTCATTTGCCCTACATAGGTTGGTTTCATTCCGGACCCAGTCTACTCTTTCGGGAAAGACGACAGTGTAGGACTTGTGAAGGTTGATAGTTTTAGGCATGATGTCTGAGGGCATTCCTAGAATGTTGTGAGCTATTATGCCCTCCAGCATGCCGCTGCCTCTCATGACACATGCCTGCGGTAGACTAATGGCCGCTTGATAAAGTCTGTATGTTGCCCATCTTGCCTCTCTCTCCAGAACTATGAGGAGAGGAAATAATCCAAGGAGGACTTCCATTGCTGCCGTTGGCGTGGAGAGAATGCTTCCAGTAATCGCCAGGCACGATTGTCTCTGTAGTCCGTTAAGTTTAGCAATGGCCATTTTTTATGTCCCTTGCTCCACCAGACTATAGAGCCATACGTTATCATTGGACGTATGACGGTCACGTACAACCAGTATACGTGTTTTGGTGACATGCCCCATGTTTTGCCACATATTCTGCGGCATGTCCATAATAAAAGGCTAGCCTTCTGGATAGTCTTTTCCAAGTGCGAGTTCCAATTAAGTTTTTTATCCAGGGTTATTCCCAGATATTTTGCTTCACTCGCAAAAGGAATTGTTACACCATTGATGGAAGGAGGTATTAAAGGTTCCAGCTTCCTTTTCCTGGTGAATGGTACTATGACCATTTTGTGGGGGTTAATGGACATTTCCTCCCTCTCACACTATTTATATATGGTATCCAATATATCCTGAAGGACGTAGGAGATCGTCTCTTCGGATTTATCGTTTATTACTGGGACCAGATCGTCAGCATATGCTTGCAGATCAACCTCCCAAAGCGAGAGAATGGCCAGCAGATCATCCACCAGCAGTGACCATAACATTGGGGAGAGGACCCCCCCCCTGGAGACAGCCCCTGGCTGGCTTGAAGCTGACACTTTCCCCCTGTAGAGAGGTCGTTATAGTTCTGTTGTGAAGCATAGTTCTTATCCAGTCACATAGTATCGGTTCAGTCCCTCTAGAGACAGTGGCCTCATATAGCGAGTGCTATTTCCTGGCGTTCCAGGGCGTCGCTTATTCCTGAGACAAGGTTATTGAGGGCAAGTTCTGTTGATTTTCCAGCCTGGTAGGCATACTGGTGAACATTGAGGGGGTGCTTTGTTAGTGCCCCACACCTTATGTGCCCATCCAGTATTTTCTCTATGCTTTTCAACAGAAAGGATGTCAGACTAATGGGTCTGAGCGATTTTGGGTGTGGGTCATTCCGACCCACCTTAGGAATATAGATCACCCTAGTCGCGGTCCAGTTAGACGGAATATGGTTCCATGCTAAACTGCCTCTAAAGAGTCTTATAATGATAGGTATGATATGTTCCAGTCCGATTTGTAACAGAACTGGAGCTATGCCATCCTCTCCTGGCGATTTGTATCGGTGGAATGAGTTAACCGCCCATCTTATCGCCTGTGGTGTTATTATTTTGTTGGCAACCACCCAGTCATCTCTGTGAGATTGTTTTATCCGGCCTATATTTGTGACTAGAGGTTGATTGTCCAGAATCAGGCTGCCTGGGAAGTGGTTATTAGCTAATAGCTCTAGTGTTTCTTTCCTGGAGGCCGTAAAAGAGCCGTCTGGACGCTTTAACGACCCCAGCTCCTGTGTCGGCTCTCTGGATAGAATCTTGTGGATACGGGTTCCGCTTGATGTGTTGGACACATTTTCGCAGATGATTAAAGCAAAGCAAAATTTTATTAATCACACATAATTTATTGAAAAACGTCGTGGGACAAAGGCTATTGAAGTACCTGTAGCTCTTAGACTAATCGTTTTAGACCACAAGTGTGAGAGTAAGTTGAAATCCTTTTATCGGGGGGAACATTGAAGTGCCAAAATATACAGGTTGTCCCATTAATAATTTTGAATCTGATGTCACGTGACCGAAAGCAAAAAGCTCTTTGGGTAACATAATATCAAAAAAACTGCACCAATTGCTATAATTCACAACCCCAAAATTACAATGCTCTACTACTGTCGAGTTTCGAGATATACCCTGTCCTAATCTTAGTAAATGAATGGTTTGGTGTTAGGCCTGTTGACCGATTCTTCCACACCAACCGATTTACGATGAGTATTTAAGAGAACACAACAAAGTTTTAATTCAGATTATCTTCTCCACTTGAAGAATTCATTTATTTTAATTATAGATACTTTCTGATATGATGCAAAGAACGTACATTTACAATAGACGGGCTATTCGAAGTGGCGTAAACAAAATAAAATTATTATAAAATTAAGTTTTGTATCGAAAAAATATCTAAAACCTATCAATATTTTACTAAGATCATATTTTGAGTTCTATTTTGGGAAATCATGTTTATATTAGAGTCTTAAATAATTTGTCAGTGAGTTACATTTTGATCGATTGGTATCAATTTAATCTCGAGATAACTTCAAAGTGCAAATAACACTCATGAAAATAAGAGTAGATCTACAACAAAGCTGATAAAAATGTTTCAAGTGTCTTGTTTTGACACGAGCGACGAATATATTGAACTTGTGATTTTTGAATACACGGTCAATAAAATGTAGAATTACAATATTAACAAAGTGTAAATCTCTCCAACATGCTCTTTCTTGATAAAAAGGGAACTGGATTATTGGATGAAGTGAAATATTTAGGGGTATCTTAGACAAAAACTGACTTGATCTCATTTTTGCCAAGGTATCCATGAAGATATCTGTTTGGACTTAAATTCAATTTCAACTGGAACATGGACAACAATACTGTGTTTTGTTGCCAAAGAATTATAAAGTTGTGATCATTGCAAAATTGTGGATAATATAAACTGTGGTGATACTTGGAACACTAACATGCAAAAGCACAAAACGGATTGAACATTTCTCCTGGCTGAATTCTAGTCCCCTGAGTCTAAACATCGATAAAACAAAATTCTTGACTTTCTCATCAACAATCAGAGACCAACCACCACAGGAAAACATTTTCATACATACCCCCGATTAGGAATCCCATAATTTGTTCTTGTCCACGTATAAAAAAAAACTGATTCAATGAAATATCTGCTTGACCAACATGTACGCTGGGACAAACATATACAGGCCGTTTCTTTTATCATGTGGTAACATTGCTATATTCTAAACCGTAACAGATACGAAGACGATTAAATGGGAGAAAAGGTAACTATTGTGGAGAACAGTTCAATGGTCAAAGAAAATTTACAGGGAGTCTCGCTCTTCCCGAGTTATACAGGGAAAACCACAAATGCTGTTATTTGTTTTTTACGAATAGAACTGTTATTTCTGAAAATATAAAAAAATTTATAAGGAAAGTTTTAATGTATTCAAAATGTACTATGAAAATGTAACAATGAATCTTTGATTAAACGTTTCGTGTCAACACGGCCACCATCAACATTTTTTTTTCAAATACGGACCTGTCTATTTTAGTACAAATATTGATAAAGCGATAAACCACAATTCAATGGTATATCACACTTGATATTTTTATAACGTTTCATTTAAAATAACTAGCATCCTCAGTGACAACAATTTTTAATTACGGTCCTGTCGTTAGTTCTTTTGTAAATTATTTTGATTTCTTCAAAACCTATTCAACCATTGGCATACTTCACACTTCACCCAATAATTTCGATAAGAAGATACCCCAACACAACGAACATTCGTATTTTTCCTTCTTGGGCATTTTTGTATTACAGAAATCCTTGTTTCAAGGCTGATTTCTTCTGAATCAATTATCATACTGAATATTTCTATAATTCTCAATCCTGGAAGTAACGAAAATATTAGTTTTTGGTCAAAATACGACTATTGTGTGATATGGTACAATTAAATAGCATCTCACTTCATTTACCATTTTTAAACAAGTAGGCTTTGCTTGGTTTCTATGGCAGGACAAATAAATGAGTTGTTGATACGTGTTAAGAACTGTCAGTCGTTTATTCACTCAGTCATATCAAAGATGTATTCAAATGACGAAAGGACTGATATGCTATTTGCTTATGCAAAATCAAATAGAAATCCTCTTTTGGCAAAAAATATGTATGGTGAGCTATACCCAAATCGTCGTATTCCAAACATTCAAATGATTAGATGATTAGAAAGAAATATGAGAGACTGTGGTGCATTTGATAGAAATAAAACTAGAAAATGTGTTGTTACTGGAAGTATGCGGAATCAAATAAATGTTTTAGGTAAGCAAATATTACTTCATAAAGATTAACAAAGTGACGAAAATATTTTTTTTTCAATTTAGGATTGGTCAGTTACAAAAATATTTCTAATCAAGATTGTTCTTTACGAGAAATTGCCCACGAACTAGGGATTTCTGTAAAATCTACCAGAAATATTTTGAAAAAGAACAAATACAAATGCTACAGGATACGCAAAGTTCATCACCTCAATGAAAGGGATTACGGAAGGAGAGTACGATTTGCGATGTGGTCGAGACGTAGAAATAGGGAAGTTGGAAATATTTGTAATAAAATAATATGGACGGACGAATCAAAATTCACCAACAATGGTTGGTTTAACAGAAACATCCATTATAGGTGGAATAATACAAATGAACATTTACATAGAGAAACCAATTTCCAGGAAAGGTTCGGAATAAATGTTTGGTTGGGAATTTTGGGAACAAACATACTAGGTCCTTTCTTTTACGACGAGCATTTGAATGGTGGAATGTATTTACATTTTTTATCCAATGAGTTTGATGGCTACTTAGATGAATTGCCACTGAACATCCGCCGTGAAATAAAATATTTTCAACAAGACGGTGCCCCTTCCCATAATGCAGCAATAGTAAGGGAACATTTAGATGCAATATTCCCAAGAAAATGGATTGGAAACAATGGACCAATTGCCTGGCCAGATCGATCCCCAGACCTGACTCCTTTAGATTTTTTTGTCTGGGGATACATAAAGGATAAAGTTTTTTCGACAACTAGTACAGATATCGACCATCTCAAACAAAAAATAAGAGATGCATGTAATAGCATTACACCCATCATGCTAGAAAATTGCCACAGAAATTGTATGGACAGACAACTTATGTGCATTCAACAAAGAGGTCGGCAATTCGAGCATTTAATATAGGTTATCATGGAGAATTAATTTTCTGTATTGGTTTTATTTTCACTCAAAAATTCAATATGAAATAAATTGTTTTCTGTTTGTTTGATTTCTCTACTCTTAAGTAAGTTTATTTCCGAGGTAAATTGCTATCGTTCGTCTCTGAAACTACATATATCTTTTATTATAGTGTAAACATAATTTTAATAGATACATTTATTCAAAGCGTCACTGATAATTTTCATATCGGAGAGTTAGGTTTTGTGGAATCTATAAACGACCTAACGACAGGACCGTAATTAAAAATTGTTGTCACTGATGATGTTAGATATTTTAAATGAAACGTTATAAAAATATCAAGTGTGATGTCCCACTGAATTGTGATTTTATCGCTTTATCAATATTTGTATTAAAACAGACAGGTCCGTATTTGAAAAGAAATGTTGATGGTGGCCGTGTTGACACGAAACGTTTAATCAAAGATTCATTGTTACATTTTTATAGTACATTTAGAATACATTAAAACTTTCCTTTTCCATTTTTTTATATTTTCTGAAATTACAATTCTATTCGTAAAAAACAAATAACAGCATTTTTAGTTTTCCCTGAATAACTCGGGAAGGGCGAGACTCCCTGTAAATTTTGTTTGACCATTGTACTGTTCTCCACAATAGTTACCTTTTCTCCCATTTAATCGTCTTCGTATCTGTTACGGTTTAGAATATAGCAATGTTACCACATGATAAAAGAAACGGCCTGTAGATTTCGTCGTGGAATGACTTAGAAAACTCGTTTTCAAATTCTATCAACTCGGAAACAAACTAAATGAACATTTACTACTGATGACATACGATGCATTAGCCGAATCAATTATTTGGTACTGTATTATTGTTTGGGGTGGATTAAATAAATCACATTTACATAATCTTCAAGTCATACAGAACACGTTGCTGAGAATAGCACTGAACTTAGGAATAAAACAAATGTTAAAAAACGCAAGTAAAAAATTAGATACTTCGTTGATCACAATTTTGATAGTTTGAAAGAAACATTTGAATCAATATACTGAAAAATGCCTGAATAATTTATAATTTAATTTAAACCTGTATCCCTTTCGCATGATTGTCCATTACAGTAAGTTGATCAATGACTTTTGTTTTTATTTTTTACTGAACGGAACGGAAGGTAATTCTTACTTTCATTCACGGTTGTGTCCAGATCTAGGAAAACACGCAACACAAGCTCTGCTTAGGCGTTTTCCAAGAAATGAACACAACCACTAATCTATTGTTATTTTATTTTTTACATTTAAGATAAGCCACATCATCTTATATAATAATATTTCTCTGAATTGAATAAAATGATTGATGGATTGAAACACCTCAGCAAACTCGACCTACCTTGCAATGACATTAAAGTATATTTTGACTTTGATTATCCAAATAGTGCCTATGCCTATGTTGACCAAACATGACTATGACTTTACCTTTGGGGTGATCATGGGAGATGGATAAAAGTGGTTGAAATAGGAATAATCTGACCTAACTTTATGTATCTCAGGTACTAGAAACGACCGTTGTATGTCAATGCAACCAAATTCTCAAGAAAATGGCAAAATGACAAATAAGAAATTGGCAGATAATGGAATGACCGATGCTATGCAAAAAATAAGCGAAAGCACCATTCGTTGGACCAAGACAATTTTGTGGCTTACCTGGGAGCCATGTTATAAGAAAACCTCCATATAATAATAACATAATAATGATATAATAATAATAATAAATCGCCATAATTCATAACAAAAAGTACATGAAATGATGAAGTTTCAGCTCAATGCTGTTTTTCAACTGGAGGAGGAACTGATCCTGATGTTCAGAAGGTAAAAACTCGGACATTCCGGACCAGTCACAGTTCTCTGTCCTGGCCAACAGTTTCTCTTTATTTCTTGGTTCATCTTTTCAGGAATCACCATGAAATCAATATTGACTTTTGCTCAAGTGATAATTGACCTTGAACTCACCTAATCACAGATTAGTAGATTATGGCAGCTCAGAAATATGGGTGGTTAGATTATAGAAGTTATAAAACGATTCAGATACACAAGATACACACTGTGCTGGATGACACCACGATGAGGTGAGTATAAACAGTAAAAAATAATTTTAAGGATCATTTAATGAACCAAGGTGCTAATTTTTGAGTGATTCAACTGTTCATGAGAGTTGGTGACATAACTTTCTTCAGTTGATTTAAATGATTGAATAAAATTAATTTGGTTTATCTTTCGTTCCAATAAATAGTCTTTTGTACATGATGAGAAGATCCTTTTGCTCAATTAGGGTACGAAGATTTTTCCTAGATTATTTTTATACCAACTATTGTAAGAAACTTCATTCATCTTAATGATTCCACAAAACCGTATCCACCGAATTCATACGTTCCTACCAGTGGTAAAATGTCCTTCCTTTCTCATCTTTCGTTTCTCAGATATGCTTTTTCCGACATGTTTCTGATGTACTCAAGCATTTTCCTTTCTTCAGTTAGATTTTGTGGTCATGAGGAACATGCTATGAATTTGAGCGTTTTTTTTAGTAAAACACTAGTGACAGTAAATTTGCTGAAATATACTATTATTGATGATTAAATAAAGGCAATCAATCTTTCATTCTTTGTGGCTGATTCACATGTTAGTTTCGTTTATGGAGTTGCCTCTCGAAGAATAAGATTATGGTGTGAATAATAATAATTGTGTTTACGATAGCAGAGTTAAGAAACACCTGATGTATGATAAAGGGAAAATAAAATTACTACCTACTTGTGATCCAGCAACAACTCTATGTAACAAATGCTGTCTTTATAATTAAATAGAGCATTATCACAACTGATTCGACCAAGCGGAGTCGTTAAAAACATAATAATAATTTGGAACGTTGGGCTCTAATTTTCTAGCAACTAGGAATCATACCTCACAGCATTTAAGATTTCAAACTCACCTTACTTTTTCCTCAGATGATCTCGAAGTTCTATACTCGATGCTGGACTGAGAACTCGTTGCGAAACTCACTTTAGCACTCAAATTTACTAACTCTGTTCAACTCTAAGTAAAATAATTTTTTCTCAAATCAAAAGGATTTTTGTAAACTGGATAACTTTTGAGAATAAAAACCATAATTCAAAACACTTATATCTATTAAACAAAACAATGAGAAATAACAAACAAAGGTGTTAGGGACATTTCTCAAATTAATTGATTAGGCAACTTCTGATTTTAACTAATAATCTAACGTGAATGAGGCCAGACAATTTACTAATAATTTAACAAGAAAAAATGCAAAAGACTCGAAATAATTCAAATACAACAAATACTAAGAGTTGATTAGAAGAATCAACTTTTTAGAGACAAGTGGAAAAGATCGATTTTATATATATTCAAAGAATGAAAATTAACGATAGTACCCAGCTTGAATATTGTGTTGAACAGAGTTGAAATATGACAATTACAATAACTTGAGTAAACTAATAAAAATGCGCAACCACATGTTGACCTGAACGAATGAAACGAAAGACTACCTAATTTTCGACCCTAATTTCAAAGTTGGCCTGGTTCGCCCTCCTTGTTAACATAAACATATGCGAACTAAACTATTTGAATGATTATTTCTCTATTATTCTGAAATGCCCCAATTCGAGATATACACACACACACACATGGAAACACTTAAAAATAATCAACAACATCGTCTATTTTAAGAGGACCCTTGGTAACCATGTATTTCTGAGAATATTTACAAGAATAACATAAGTTGTCGAGGGTTTGAGAAAACATTTCAGATATTTGAATTCGGGTTTGGGTCTGATTTAAATTATTATTTCCGGTCATAAAATCCGTTTGGTTACAATCCTCCCCCTAAGAATAGTAACAATTTTTTTTCTCGAAATAAATTGTTACTCCAGGTCCTCCTCACATTTATCAAACTTACAATTCTACAGTCTGTGTTTATTCAGTCCGTATCCCGCGCGTAATGGGTTTCCGCACGCCCATGGTCGTAACACCAAAGTCATAAGTCTGTTCACTCCCGCACTCGTCATTGGCTTCTGAATTCTCCCTGGTTCTCCAGTTTGCTCGTTTACAGAGCTATCAGGTAAGCTCCGCTCCATTACCGTGAACATTGAATGGAACTTGTTCACCTGAGAACTGGTTACTCCTTTCCAAGTGGCCAAAGGAAGGTGTTATCTTCGGACTGGCTATTCATTTCAACTGATATCTCCCATGGTCCATGGGCTAGACATACAACTTTGCTTCATGGTCCTCGCTTGGCACCAGTTGGGGGACAACTGCATCTCAAGTGAACATTCTCCAGGATCTTCTTCTTGGAATGGTAGTGTGGTGGGAACTGCATGGTGATGTTCCCTTGATCTCCTGACATGCTGCAACCTGCTCTCCCATCGCTGACTGCTCATCTCTCCGAAGTTAGTGGTAGAAATCCTCGATGTCTCTCGACTGGAAATAATCTACGATCCTGCATCTTGGGTCCTGGGGTCCTTGGATCGTCGTCTCGGTTCCTTCGTCTTAAGTCCTTGAGCTTTCGTCTTTAATCCTTGGTCCTCCGTCTTGAGTCCTTAGCTTACGTCTTGGGTCCTTCGTCTAGAGTCCTTGGTCCTTCGTCTGGAATCTTCGGTTTTTCGTCTAGAATATTTGGTCCGACGTCTTGTGGTATCCCCAGCTGTGGTCCTAGGGGATGGCGTCCTGGTACTTCTCGGGTATCCTTGGTCTTCTTCAGAGCAAATTCAGTCCACCTACGTAGGGATTCTGGCCATCAGAATCAGAACAGGGTCCCGCTGCCATAATACCTGTAAATACAAATTAAATTAGAATTCAATAATTTCTGTTGGTGGTTAGTAAGAAATTCGGAAACTGGAAGTCTCATATTCCAGTCTCCGTTACCTAATTCTGAATTCCTCCTCAACGGTCCCTGCTGATATTGAAGTGGTCCTGCCCAGTCGCATCCGAAGTTCTTCATTTAATTCCATTTTTCCGCAGGATAACCGTGGAACTACTTTTGCCGCATCACTCTTGCTACCGTGCTCCTTATCCTCTTTTGATTCCGTTACCGTTTGATTCAATTTCCACTGTTACCTTTTCTACCATACTTGGAATTTTCTTTTATACTTGGAATTTTCTTTTGTCCGCGACTTTCCGATGTGACTGTATTGGGTTACGCTTCTCCTAACGGAACGGTACTGCATATCACTTCGTGTATGAACTTCTACGTTTTACAATTTTTTTTTTCACTTTTTAGCAATATTTATATTTTCGTTTAGTCTAGAAGTAACCGATTTCCTTCACTGATTAGTCATTTTCCGCAATATACCGTTGTAAATTTCGGGCTTTCTTTACTTGACCTCTTGATATAATCGTGCATATTGGTTACCGTTAGGCTTTTATACAAATTGACAAAATATGGTCTGACTAATCCAATTCTGTTCTTTCTTTCTAAAGTTTCAGGAATCTAACATTCATGCACTTCTCGATGGTATGTAGATAACTATGTGACATCTTTTCATTCCCTCTATTACAATGTGTCCCTCTGACAATATTGAAAATTTTCAGTCTATATTTTCTCGGTGATATACTCGAAACGACTGAACTTAATACTTACTTAGATATGTTCTGAGACTTCAAAAGATTAGTAGCTAATTAATTCCTGAAGTCTGAACAATGAAATTCGATTTACGAATTCAACTATTATCTCCCACACTTGCTAGTTCATTCCTCTGTTAGATTCTCAATTTCTCTCAATTTCTCGTTCCTTTCTCATCTCACAGGTTATTCTTTCATTCAATATACTCTTACCCGATTCATTCGTCAAATAGTTGAATACGTGCTTATTTTTAAATGTGGAAACTTTCAAATTATTAAATCGTTATGAGAAAATTAATTAAGTAATTCAAATAAAATATTATTAGACTTTAAATAATTAATAAATAAAAATCGCTCAGTATATCCCTTTTTACCAATTTCCATCGTCGCTTAGGGAAATTTCTATTGTCAGGTTTTCTTCCTGCTCACATCATTAGGTATCCTTTTTCCATTCCCGTGTGTTTCACCAATTTCCATATTTGGTGTCAATTATTCACCATCCTTCGCCACCATTTGTCAATCTGTTTTCATTTCAACACTTATTTTTTTCACATACAAAATTTCACTCTCAATTAATTCGGCTAACCAATACACATTTTTCTACATTATATTTATTATCTTTAAATTTTTTTTTCTTCTCTTCAGACTCTTAACTGAGAGTTTTACGATTTATTGTTTCTCGTAACTGAACTTTTTCTTCGCTTCAGCCTATTTTCTCAAATTTCCACAACTGTTTTCTTCTTTATGCTTCTTCAAAATCACAAAAACTTTTTTTTTCTGCCTATGGTCTCGAATTCACTCTCTCTCGAATTCTTACCAACTGGTTTCTTCTATATTTTTTCTTCAAAATCATAAAAACTTTTTTTTTTCCCGCCTATGGTCTCGAATTCTCTCTCTCTCGAATTCTTACCAACTGGTTTCTTCTTTATTTTTTCTTCAAAATGACTACAACTTTTTCTTCTCCTCAGCCTATGGTCTCGAATTCTTTCTCTTGAATTCTTACCAACTGGTTTCTTTTTTATTCTTGTTCAAAACCACCAGAACTTTTTCTTCTTCTCAGCCTATGGTCTCGAATTCTCTCTCTAGAATTCTTTCCAACTGGTATCTTCTTTATTCTTCCTCAAAACCACCAGAACTTTTTCTTCTCCTACTGAGCCTATTCCAGGAAAGTTAAACAATTTTCTCTCTCACAATACTCGAATTTAAACAACATTTACATTCCTCGAAATTCTATTGGGTTTCGAACCAAGTAATTAGCTGACCTGACCGTTCTAGGGGGTCGACTTCCCCTGAGACACCCAAATCGCGAACATGAAACTGGTACATCCACCTTCTAGAATTTGAGGTTGGGAAAGTCCCTATCAAAATTATAAAATTTTCTGATTTTCACTTTCCTGGTTTACAGCTCAGTTCGGCTCGGGATTCGGGAAAAACAGGATCCTTTGTCAAACGGCTCAAGATGCCAGAGGAAACCGTCCTGGTTTCTCTGTGGCATTGGGGAAACGACGCGAAGTGCTAAAGGGTACACTTTTTATTTTTCCTCGACCAATTTTATAGCATTACTTGCTCTTCGATTTACTCTATCGGTATCTATATACAACTTATTTTCTATTACGGGGTCGGTATCACCTCGGCGCGGAAATATCCTTCGCTGCCGGAATATGATCATAGCCCTGCTGGTGCCTATGATCGGTTTCCCCCGCTCCCTTCCTAGCTAAAGCCTTGGTCGAATGACATGCATTTGTCCCTCTGCCCTTTACTACGAAGAGAAAGCTGTATTGGTTTTCCTATGTACAATGTTCCGGATCAAATCTTCCGGCTAAATTATCGGCTATTTTTTTTTTTGTAATCATTTTTTTTCTTTTATCTTCATTTACTTTACTTTTATACCCCGTTTGGAACTTTATTTATACTTTCTTCCCTAGGAATAACATTCTTGGTTGCAAGTTTCTTGATAAAATCCGAAACGTTCCCAGTTCAACCTACTTTTCAGAAACAATATATAAATGGGATGACGATAAAATTCGTATTCTAATTATATCATAAATTCGATCAAATTTTGGATAAATAAAAAAAAACTTTGTGCAAATGTAACCAAAAGTTACTCTGGCAGAAAAATTCTGAAATACGGTCCTGTAATGGTGTCAATATCATTGTAATGTAGTATGCGAAACAAAAATTTAAATAATTTCACCTGTAAAAAATACCATATGTAAATCCAATGTTACCTGATCTTCTTCTCTAAACTATATACCATCCGTGTGTATGCAGAAATTTTCCTCAATTTCTCGTAAATTCCATTGCTTTTCGTCCCTGAATACTATCAACTATACCAAGATTTATTCTAATACCTTTGGAATTAATCAATTTCTCGAAAGTTTGATCATTCTTATTAATATTTTTTTTTGTTTTTTGAAACGGTTACCTTTCAATTACTAGAAAATCGGCTACTTTCAATTTTTCGCTGGGAATACAATGAATCATTTCTGCGTACTACTTATTTAATTATTCATGTAACACATGTGTTATTTTAAATCCTGTAATTTTCGATTTCAACTTTAATTTTCATAACAATTTCCTTCAAAACATTGTAAAAGTAGGTAAGTCCCACGAGATACGAAGATATCTCAAATACTTTTTTTTTACAATTTTCAGGATACTCATTTCGTTTTAACAAAAATTAGTCAATACTTAATTCGATAATATTCCTAAGAAATAATATTAACAAAACATCCAATAAAAATTATGGTTTCCATCACATCCTTATTCACATGCCGTCGGCGGTGGCGACTATGGACTCAATTGCCTTTCTCAGTTAAATGACTGGAACCTTTTCTAGTTGGTACCTGAACTAATTTTAACACCAAACACAGAAACAAGGTACATAAATATTGACTATTTTACCAGTTTCAGTTCTTCACCATAAATTTAACTTGAATATATTTTTTTAATTGAATTTGTTAATTACATCAACTTCAAATTATTGATTGATAATGGCTCGAAAAAACCCATGGCTTGTAAATGGAATATCTATAAAACTTTCCAAAAATATTCATTATTTTATTATCTGCAAACCATAAAGGTTTATGATTCGAAATAGTTACACTTGCTTCGAACTGAATAAAGTGTTGGTGAACCACTTAGATTTTGTATCTGACATTTACTTGAATTTATAATTTTCCTTTTTTTTTTTTTTCTTTTTTTTTCTGTTGGTTTAGGCTTTAATTTTCATAGATTTTATAGAGCATCATCGCCCGCTGTAACTTGTAGACATATTATTGAATAGGTGTATCCGTGGAACTTTGATTATTTATTTTGACAAAATATCATAGCATTTTCTTTGAATAGAAATAATACTGAAAATAATCTAAAAGTAATAATTAATATCGTTTAGAAATATTGATATCCATACTGACACAGTTGACATCAGGAATATTCTTATTTTTTTTTCATTTATCATTACTTGGGATAAGTTATTTACCCCATTGCAGGTGGCATCAATTTTTTTTCCTTTTTATGAAATTTTGTTAATCGTTGCGATTTTTTTTTTTACAAAATTATATTGAATGAGGATTCAGGTATTGCAACTCTGATGGTCTCACATTTTATATCTCATAATATTCAACTATGTTATTTCTGTGTTCATCTTCAAAAATTAAACCCTTGGATTTCTTCGAACTAGTGTTCTACTTTTCTCATTCACCAGCTACAAATATATCACATTTCACCTTACTGTTAATTTAGAATCAATTCCCTTTATGGAAAATTATAGTCACTTGGGGATGAAATGATGACAATAATATAATAACTGAAACTTTTATGCAGAAAACACACTTGACTTGAACACGGCAATATCAATAGAAAACGAGAAGGAAATGCAACATTTAGATAATTCTTAAAAATTTGTATTGACGATACTCTATGAAATGAAGCAAAACAGTGGAATCTGAAGTCCTAGGAATAGAACCAACATCTATAGGTGCAAAATAACAAGAGAACAAATCACTAGACATGTGAAATAAAACTTATAAACCACAAGTTTCCTGAATGATATTTGACAATAATAATACAAACGAAAAAAACAACGATTTTATTCGTATGTTACTACCACAGAAATGGTTAATCTGTCACAACTGCGTTGTGAAAATAAACTACGGTTAAATTGCCTTAGATGAGCGATCTCAAAAGTTACTTCAATAGGTATTATCAGTAGTGACTTGAGGTGATACAAAAATTAAAATATTTGTGCTACAGTTCATTTTAGGTGAGTTTTACCTGGAAAATATCCATTATCGTAAATATGAATGGACTTTATTTGAGTTATTAAATTCGTAACACAAGAAAAATACTTAAAAACCCGGTTCGTCCTTTTATGTGAGCCATTCCTATCAGAGCATATAGTACCAAAATTACCTAAATCATAATTCATCTATACATCATTTATATTATGTGAAAATCTATATAATTTGACTTATGCTTTTCTTTGTTCAAAAATATCAACAATTGATGCTTTTTATTTATAAACAATTGACAATTTAAAATATTAAATTCTCCGTTCATAAACGGTTTTCGTTATTTTGGTGACACGAAATTTTCGAAAACTACAGCCACCATTCGTGGGAGTCTTTAATTTCCATTTTCGCCTTATTTCTGAAACATATTGGATTTTCCTTAGACCTCTGAGTGAAATATAATAAAACCAAGACATGGTTTGTTTTTTTTTTCTTTTTTTTACGTTATTCTTACCCCTTACAATGGATATTCGTACATGATAATTGAATTGGAGAGTTTGTTTTGTCGATTAAGGATACGTTCACCGTATGCATGCCAAAAATAATTAAAATGATATATTCAAATTATTTATTTTTCTCGACTTTTATACTATTGAATATTCGAATATTTCTATAAAACCAGATCTTGAACAAATAACTTCTGACACGTCTCTCATAGAACAATATTTTGACGACTTTAACTATTATTGAAGATATAAACAAAAGACAAAAACACAGGAAGTATAATAGGTTTTGCTCTAATTATCAAACCAAAAACTTAATAAAATGTCTCAACGTTAAATATAATTATTCATTTGTTTATTATACCTCATTTAATCAAAATTTTGTACGAATGCTCTTGACCCTTCGGCAATAAATGTCATAGCCTTTAGTGCCGAATAAAACAATAATTTACAAGCTTGTTCTGGGTCGAAAGTAGTGAAAGGCAATACGATTTCAATAGCTATCCAAACATCAAAAAAAAAATTTTACCCTCAGCGGTAGGTTTGAAAGATGCAGTAATTTGTACAATGACCATCCAAAATTTACGGTTTTATAAAAATCACATTCCTGACTATTCGTCTTTCAATCTGCATTTTTAATAAAAAATTAATTATGCTGTTTTAAATTTCATTGTATTCCCTTTTCTTATTCAATTTATTTCTATTTATTACGTAACAATTTTTGATATTTGAATAATTTGACTAATTTTGGAACCTACTTCTTGCTATCATTACTTTCATTAATTTATAAATTTTTTTTCAATTTTTCTGTTATCATTTTGAGTTTATTTTTCAACTTAGTTTCCCTACCAAATTTGTCAAATTATTATGTTTAACGGCCTGTAGCCGGAGCCTTCGTTTCGAGTCATTTGAATGCGCATTATAATTGACAATTAAACATTATTTTTCGACGTTCTCATTCCTCAATTCTTCAAAAAAATACCACTGGATGCTGAAAGAAAGGTTATTTTTTTTTCATGTGGAGGTACAATTCTCAAGTATTCTCTTGTGCGAGCCTTCGAAATTTGAATTACCTGATCTAATATAATATCTGTGAATGTTTACTTTCTCTGAAATCAAATCAAATTTTCGCTATTATTCTAATTTAACTGAGAGCTTACATGATAATTGAGACTAGAAATCGAATTACTTGAAAATGCACGTGATGGGATTCAAAATAGGTACGTTTTTCTGTTAAAATAATAAAACTCTGTCTCTTTCTGAACATACTTATAGAAATAGATTTATCAACAATATCTTCGATTTAAATGAAAGCATATATGACAATATTATAGGAAGAATGAAAAAGTGAATTCTGATTTCATCAAAAATATAATTACTCTATATTTCCGATGTCTCTCATGTATAAAAGAGATTAGATAATGAAAATATCTATTTATTTTCCAGACATCCTTAACACGCCAATTTAAAAAATATATCTACTTTCCAGAAAATACCCCAGATTACTGACACCAATGTAACAAATGCTGTCTTTATAATTAAATAGAGCATTATTACAACTGATTCGACCGAGCGGAGTCGTTAAAAACATAATAATAATTTGGAACGTTGGGCTCTAATTTTCTAGCAACTAGGAATCATACCTCACAGCATTTAAGATTTCAAACTCACCTTACTTTTTCCTCAGATGATCTCGAAGTTCTATACTCGATGCTGGACTGAGAACTCGTTGCGAAACTCACTTTAGCACTCAAATTTACTAACTCTGTTCAACTCTAAGTAAAATAATTTTTTCTCAAATCAAAAGGATTTTTGTAAACTGGATAACTTTTGAGAATAAAAACCATAATTCAAAACACTTATATCTATTAAACAAAACAATGAGAAATAACAAACAAAGGTGTTAGGGACATTTCTCAAATTAATTGATTAGGCAACTTCTGATTTTAACTAATAATCTAACGTGAATGAGGCCAGACAATTTACTAATAATTTAACAAGAAAAAATGCAAAAGACTCGAAATAATTCAAATACAACAAATACTAAGAGTTGATTAGAAGAATCAACTTTTTAGAGACAAGTGGAAAAGATCGATTTTATATATATTCAAAGAATGAAAATTAACGATAGTACCCAGCTTGAATATTGTGTTGAACAGAGTTGAAATATGACAATTACAATAACTTGAGTAAACTAATAAAAATGCGCAACCACATGTTGACCTGAACGAATGAAACGAAAGACTACCTAATTTTCGACCCTAATTTCAAAGTTGGCCTGGTTCGCCCTCCTTGTTAACATAAACATATGCGAACTAAACTATTTGAATGATTATTTCTCTATTATTCTGAAATGCCCCAATTCGAGATATACACACACACACATGGAAACACTTAAAAATAATCAACAACATCGTCTATTTTAAGAGGACCCTTGGTAACCATGTATTTCTGAGAATATTTACAAGAATAACATAAGTTGTCGAGGGTTTGAGAAAACATTTCAGATATTTGAATTCGGGTTTGGGTCTGATTTAAATTATTATTTCCGGTCATAAAATCCGTTTGGTTACATCTACGAAGTATGACATCTCGATAATTTTTCAAAATAATTAGGAATTTCATTTTAATTATTTCGTTTTATAAGTATTTTAACGTTAATATTCACAGAAAATTAGCAATAAGTTTATGTTAGCGAAGCACCCGAATGTTATTTCTGAGCAAAATTTTGTAGGTATTATTGATTTAATGAAACAATAGAATGTGTCTTTGAATTTCACGTAGTGTCAACTATAAATGCACTTCTAAATAATAAATCGATTTTTCGAAGAAAAAAAAATGTAATAAAAGTCCAATATAAAAATTGAAAATTTCTGTAGCAAACCACTTTACAAAAGCTGTTCAATACTTATCATGGCGCGATTATCACAGTACTAAAATATCAAAGCAAATATTGCACCTTATTTTGTTACGTTTCTTCACTTCTATTATTTTCAATTATTGAAACCCAAATAGAATTTATGTCGTTTTTTGTTGGACTATTATCATATTTTTTCACAGCAATGTACTAATTATGTAGCATAGCATTTGTGGTTGAAAAGTTTCGAATAAGTTGTGAAACACCCTGTATTCTACAATATAATAAACACTGTGAGAAAACACATATTAATCATAAAGTGTTCAAACGAATGGTTTTTCAAATCAAGAGGAAAACAGAACAATAAAAATTATATCATAACCCATACAAAAAATGGATATCATCTATTAATTTTACCTGCAAATGATTTGCCATTTCATAATGGCACCATTTCGACAATTATCTACTTGACAGTTAGGACGGAATCAAATTAGTCTGATGAATAAATATGTTTTAAATCACAAAACCCACCCTTCAATGTGACTACGAAGACACTGCAATCCAAAATGTCTACGAGTAGACTTGGACCTAGAACGTCACAATACCCAGTAGTCTAGCAAAACTCACCTTCATTCAATAGTTCCTTTCTTAGATAAAAAATTTGAATATGTTGGGTTATTTCAGTGTACATTACCAGATGATCGAATTGAATTCCTCCATACCTTAGAAGATGCATACCTTTCATAGCAAAATAGTTCGTCAAATACAGTGCGGCATTTTTTAGTCCCCCCCTGTCAACTTTTGAACGGTTCGACGTACAAATTTGAAAAAAACCGTTTGGAGTGTTTTACCAATACTACTTTTTGATACAAAAAATATGATGATTGCTCAATAGGAGGCACAGGCACAGGCACATCAACTCAAAAATTTCAAAAGACACAAAAATCAAAATTGGGAAAAAAATCCTCAACAAAATTCAAAAATATTCAGATGTTTATGAAGAGAATTGAATTCTCTTTTTAACGATGTGACACTTGACCCCCCATGCCATTTAACATATTTGAGTTGTTGTGCCCCCCGCGCCCCCTGTCGAGCAATCATCACATTTTTTGTTTCCAAAAATAGTGACGGTGAAACCATCCAAATAGTTTTTTTTCATGTTTGTACGTCGAACCGTTCAAAAGTTAACAGGGGGGGGGGACTAAAAAAAGCCACACTGTATAATTTTCATATTGTTTTCCCAATTGTTTTCAGATTACAACTGGGACTCATCTGTTTGGCGAGTGCTGTATTCAGTGCTGACCATGGTCTGTTTAAGGACTGTTCGAGAGTTCCATTTTGCACGTGAGTAAAAAAACACAACATAATTATACACTTATACATTCATGGATGACGACTAAAATTATAAAAGAAAGCAGTTCCTACATTTTCTCAATTAATTTCAGGAATTTTCGACACCTACAATTGAGTGAGAATGATCAATATACGGCTCAGATTTCTACTCTGCAACAGGACAATAATGTTGCCAATATTGTTGTTACTAATGGTGGGAATAACCAATTGAATTTGCAGATAACTTTCCTACAAGGTAGCAAATTGAGGTTGAAACTTGTGGAACATAATAATCAAAGATATGAACTCCAGCATGTGCTTGAAAAAGAACCTGAAACGATTGGGTAAGTACATTTACATACATCAGTCAAACACCAGCGAAGTGGTCGAGGTGTTAGAGCGTTTGGCTTCCACCCAGACGGTCCGGGTTCGATCCCCGGTCGTGTGTCACTGAGCTGAAGTGGTTCGGATTCCACTTTTATTTAAACTGTAGGTCCCGGATCTCCCTTGCTCGCACAAGCTCTGCTTTTGAGGGGTTTTCTCCGAAAACCTGGGAGTTTCGTAAAAACAAATTTTACAAATTATTTTTTACAATCATGATTTTTTTTTTAATTGCCCTATTCTTATGTCTTGCAATTATATCAGAATGAGATGGAATAAAATAGATGTGTAATTCACACTGACATAAAATTGGATAGGAAAAGCAGAAAATTAAAAAAAAAAATAATAAAATACATGTAAACAGAAACACATACAGTCTTGATTGTCACAGCAAGATTTCATTTCAAGAGAATTCTCATGAATATGCGAAAATATAAAAACTAGTAATACATTATGGTTTTCGAAAAGATAGAGATTGTAGGCTTCATTTCAAACATAGTCGTCAACATACATTTCTGTGAACCAAACACTAATGAACATAGATTTTTTTATACTTATCTCAGGATTCTTGAATGAAGGTGTATTTTTCAAAACACTTTCACATCTACTACTATCTACTACATATAAAAAAAAACAAAAGTTTGGCTATTAGTCACATCATCTACGACCACCATATGCATAGCCGGTATATTATTGAATTTTGATACGATTTCAATGTGTGTATACTGGTACTGGTACTGTTTTGTGTCGTCGGTGTAAAAAGTACTCAACTAAAGCTAAGATGCGAATATGGGAAAGTTTGACTAAATCGACACACTTTGAAATTCTGATAAATCATTGAACATTACTACTGAAAATGGTCGATTTCATGGATTTCTAAAAGCTTCCACTCATCTGATACTTTCAAGAAATAATACAGTTTGAGTGTTCCAGATGTGCGAACCTCTCATCACATGAGAACTAATATTTTTTTCTCCATTTTCTTACTCTTTCGAATCAAGACAACCTTGAATATTCCAATTCAAATTATTTCAGAATTCCACAGAAAATAGGTAATTTAAAACTTTCTGAATGCATGGCGATGAAACACCTATTTGTTCAAAGTGGAAAAAAATTGAATGAGACTATAGATTTTCCTGTAAAAGGTCTGGATATGATAAACTATGCAGCGGACAGTACAGTCCCTTGTCGCTACAACCTGTTTGAATTGTCCAATAACAGAGGGAATATCGATTGTGGACACTACACGGCTTACTGTAGACACCCTTTTGCACACCAGTGACCGAGTACAATGACTCTAGTGTGCTAGCAATTAGTTCTCAATTACTCGTAAGCGAAGGAGCAAATGTCATTTTCTACCAGCTGGAGGGAATTAAATTAAATTAGTATAATATCTTTTAAAAAAAGCAGTTATGATTATTAAATAAAAAACTTATTCATAACAAAAACGAAATCTCAGCGAATAATCAACGAGCATGGTTAGATAGAAACTATTCATTTCAGAATTTTGATTCATTCGAAGATTTGCTGCATATGAATGAATTCTTGTTGTGTGATCTTTTTCCTAGGAACTTCTTTGTCAGTTCGAATAAGAGTTCAAGTTTCTGAATCAATCATGAAACATTTTGAACTAATTGTTGATCATACATGATATCACAAACGAAGAGTGTTTTAATATACTTCTCCTACGGAGATTCAAGTTTTTCACTATATACTTCAGCAACAATTTGTCGACAAAGAGCAGTCCATATGATCTACAATATCGTTGATAGTTATGCCGAATAGTGCCGGTCCTAGAATACTTCCTTGCGAAACTCCATCTGTAGATGTGAGTTGTTGCTATGATGAATATGGTACAGATTTAGATAATGAAAGGTATTGTTATATAAGGCCAAGAGTTGACTGAAAACATTCAAAAGTTTTTCCATAGGTCCCGTAGCATTCTAATTTAGTAAGGCTCCTCTTAGAATAGAATAGAATCTACTAAATTTTTTCGAAAAACACAATACTCTGGATTCAAATCAATTTGGTTTCCGTACAAAATGCTCTACGATACAAGCAGTACGTAGAATTGTTACAAACGTAATCGAGGGCTTTGAGAGAGGGGAACACACAGAAGTAACACTGTGTGACCTCTCCAAGGCCTTCGATTGTGTCTCGCACAATAAATTACTTGATAAATTGAGTTTTTATGGCGTTAGAGGTCTCCCACAGGATGTGTCTGTTATGCAGACGACACAACAATATTGAACTGCCATAAAGACAAACATACTTTGAATAACCTTACTGCCAATGCGCAAGAAAAAGCCAAATTATGGTTCGCCACTAATGATCTCAAATTGAATGAGGCCAAGACTTTCTTCTGAAGCGTCAGTTAGACTGCTAGGTATAGTCCTGGATGATCAACTCAAGTGGCATTCACATGTAGAACAGTTGTGTAAAAAACTATCTTCACAACTATTTTTATTAAGACACCTGAAAAAAATACTTAGCCCCTCCAGTCTATTATCATCATATTACTCTTTATTTCATTCGCATCTGAACTATGGCACTATACTGTGGGGAAACTCTTCCCATACGATTAGAGTATTTCGTCTGCAAAAAAGGCAATCAGAATTTTGGATGGGAGTGGCTACCGTGACCATTGTCGGTCTCTCTTTATTAAATATAAGATTTTGCCAGTACCGAGTATGTGCATTTACCAATCACTGCTTGAAATTGCCTACAATAAAGAAAACTACCTAAAAAATGCAGATGTTCACGAGCATGACACCTGGGTCATCCAGACAACTAAGACCGCATCGGCATAAATTATCTATAACGAAACAAAACTCGCTTGATGTAAAACTTTTTAATAAACTACCGGCAGTAGTGAAATCACTCAACTATATTGAATTAAAAAAATATATAAAATCCATTCTCCTTACTCACTGTTTTTATTCGATTGAGGATTACATCTCCACACCCTGTGTAGCTGACACCAGAATACTCATTCCCAATTTAGAACTAAGAGTTTCTTGGACACAATCTGTGCTTCTTAAACTGCAATTTATGCATATTTTCAATTTGAAAGACATTTTAATTAAGTATTGTATTTGTCACAAATCATGTTCCCAACTTTTAACTGTAGACTGTGTAAATCTTTTAAATTGAGAGACATCATTTTTGTATTTTAAATGTAATTATTTCTTGTCACTTATACTATTATAATGTTCATGAGTTTGAGAATCTATATGCTAGTGTATATGTCAGTACTGTCAGTATTACTGAATATAAAAATGACCTGCTACAAATGTAAAAATAACGTAGTTAAATAAAGTTCTATTCTATTCTATTCTTATATGTAATAATGAAATAATATAGTAAATAAATAATCCTAACTCATTTCTACACAATTCAGCGCATACAAAGTTTGTTTTCCTACAGCAATTTGGTTTCGTACAATACAAATGAGATACCTATTCTGGTATAATCCCAGCATGAAATTTCACATTCATTTAGAAATATTATTTCATCAATTTTAGCTATCAGACTGAATCGCAATCTGAGGATTCTGTAACTCTAACTGCAAGCAATGGGGACGTATCCAAAGTAGTTGTGAAAAAGGGGCCACCAATAACTGTTGAATTCTACAACAATGACGTATTGCAAGTTGTTTTCGATGGATCGCGTCTTGTTTTAGACAATGTGAGTATGAGCAAAACAACATCTTTGTGGCATGGTCAACATTTCAAATTATTTATTCATTTCAGACTGAAGACAGTCAAGCATTCTCGTTTGATGTCTCCTTCCCTGGTGCAAAGCAGCTTTTTGGACTTCACCATCATGCCACCAAAATAGCTTTACCCAACACGGCTGATGGATCTATGGATCCATTCAAACTCAAAAACTCTGATACAGCAGGTTATGAAGTGGGGTCCCCCATGGCCTTATATGGAGCCAAACCCATTTTGTGCGGACAATCGTAAGTATTCCATCCCAGAAGGTAAAACATTATTTTGAGTATCTGCATGGTTTTTTGAATTTTTCACATGGTTCCAGTTGACAAGGAGTTTCAGCCACCATTTCGACTTAAGTGAGGGATATTGAAGTGAGGCGGTGTTTTATATAGGGTGTTATCAATATGGATGCCCCAATTTCAACACATGTTTGAATAGACATGGGGCCAGTTGCATAAAAGCCAATTAAATATTTGATGTCCCGTTAAATATTTGATATGGCGTTAAATGCGAAATTGGGTTGCATAGACACATTAACTTAACATTACGTTAACTAATGATGAACGTTATATTTCTGTTGCACAAAAGCCAATCACTGATTAAAGTATCAATCAGGAACTGACAGATAAGAATTCCGCTAAATAATTTGAATGTTTCTGAGTTTTTGTAAACATTGTTGACATTTTTAGTTCTTGCTGTTATTAAGTTTATATAAGGTCGGCTAGATGAAAAATAATTTTACCCGATTAAGGTATGCGGAAGTACATATTAAAGAAAATGTGTAATTTTTAATGGTGCAATCTGTTCTGCAATGACAGCTAGAACCTGTGCTGCTGCTTTATCTAATTCTGGAGCCACTCGTCCTCCTTCAGTTCCTCCTCAGAATCTGTTAACTGTCTGTAGGCGATGAATCAGTTCTGTATTACTATTAGTGGCACATCAGAAATTTTTCTGATCAATACGTACCCAAAGAATATTACTTTTTTTTAATGTTCAGTGGGTGGAGAAGCTAGATGTAGTTCGTCTCCGTGATGTGAGTCCCGAAGGTGCCCTGGTGGTCTATGTTGATCCTCAAGTACTCTTGCCTATTTTTCCGCTTTGCTATACTTTGCCCTACCCTAAAACTCATCTCGCTCCTGGTCCTTTTCTGTTGAATACCTTGTGGGCTGCTATCCAGTTCTTTATCATATAGCGATCACTGCGTTAGTTTTCTTCATCATTTCCTCCTTGGTGATCGCATGGACGAGGAATGACAGATCATCTGCGAATGCCATCATTTTTACCCCCTCTCCCAGTGGCAGATTCAACACCTCATCATACAGCACGTTCCATATTATTGGGCCCCCTACCGAGCGGTGTGGTACGATAGCGTTAATTCTCATTTTTGTGCAGTCTCTTATCTGTATCTACCTGTTCTTCAAGTACTCGCTTACTCTGTTTGTGATATATCTTTCTAAGCCCTTCCTGACCAATGGCTGAATTATTATAATCCAGATTGCTGTGTTGAACGCATTTTTCACATATACGATCACCATAGTTATCCAATTGCTATTACTTTTCCCCACTTCCTTCCAGATTTGGCTGCTCTCCTGAACCATGGATCTTCCCTTCCGGAATCCGTACCTACTGCTGCTCTAATGTTTCCTCTGGTTCCTTCAGTTCCTTTTCCAATCTGATCCTCATAATTGACTCGTACATCTATCAGGCAGATCGGCCTGTAGGCACTTGGGTCTTCCTATGGCTTGCCCTTCCTGTGGCCACCAACCACTTTCCTGGAAATTCCTGGTTCTTGATCAGTTTATTTAGTACCCCAACGACAGCTTCTGGTACTGTCCTAACAGTACTTTTCATGATATCAGTCGTTATGCCTTCTTCTCTATGTTCACCGGGTATGGGAGTGATGACTTAAGTTAGTCAAGGGGGTAATCTGCACAATATTTTTCTCAACAAAGGCTCTCAATGAATATTTGAATATGCAACACCTTTGGCGGGCATGAGCAATTGTGGGCGCTCTCTTTTAATAACTTTTGAGTGGGACAAGATATCTATGTCGAGTAAAATGGAGTAAGAATTGTGACCATTTCACTATATTTTGAAAGTAACATCACGCCTTGTCTCCTATTTTTGTTAAAGTTAAAATAAGTTAATAATGTCTATTATCTCTGCCGGAACCAAAAGCTGTTGTCTGTATTGAGTTTGAGGGCAGTCAATTATTCTCTGAGCTGCGTCTCCTGTCAGTGTTCGACTAAGTACTATGTAACATGAAAATGAGAACAGGTGTACCTACATTGAAAACAACAGTCAACAGTAGATATCCCAGATATGAAAAAACTTAAGCTGTATTTAAAGAGAAACATTCTCAATTGAAAATTGAATCAATACATGACTCCTCTGGAAATGGAAAAACCCTACGATAAAATTGAAGTTACTTTTTTGTAATATCTAACAGAAAACAACTACTTCCCCGGCTAAAGCCACGCTGGACATTGAACTACATCTGATAGATTTTGAGAAAGAACTTGAAGAAAAATCTGAAATTGAAAATTTGCATTTTCATTCAGATAGTTGATTATTGATTAAATGTCCAGTTTCCATTGGAGATTCTTATCTATAAATGAGATAAGGGAGAATGTTATTCAGAAGTATCACTCACAGAAAATCGCTCATTCCATTGATGCGAGAATTGCATCTCTTTCGCTAGGCCTCCAATACATTTTGGTCGACAAAAAATCTATTTCACTCTTCTAAGATCATCAGGGAGGTTATCTTGTACAATGGAAAATAGCTTCTAAATTCCAACTTTCAGTCGCAGATGATTCCACAACTGACTTTATGAATATCCTGTTCATATTTTCAATGAAATCTTAAGCTGTATTATTGTCACATTTTTTATTTCAGCTCTTCAAAAACCGCTGGAGTATTCGTACACAATGCAGCTCAAACTTGGGTCGATATAGACAATTCCGCCCAAGATAAACCGTCGGGCCATTTCATGATTGAGGGCGGAACTCTGGACCTCTTCGTACTTTTGGGACCTACCACCAAAGAAGTTGTTAGGCAAATCACTGATCTAACGGGAAAAGCACATTTGCCACAGGTAAGATCTCAGTATCGCTTATTAAGTACCGAATGGGAAGAATAATATGTTTCCCCTAAACCATGATGTGTATTATTGCACTAGCTAATTATATACTAGGGTTTGCTTGAGGATATAATATATTTGAAAGCCCATCCATTCATTTGTTATGAAAATTGTAACTAACGTTCCACTGTGACAAACCCCATTATGTCTCCTATCAGATTTTGATTGGATTATGACACAAAAAATTCATAAATCACACCCGAAGGACTGAGGTACGATTACTTAAATACATTTAGGTAAATTGAAGTGCGATGTTTGTTCACTCATACATGTAAATTTTATTTTCTTTCCTTGGTGTTTTGGCATAGACTGCTATGGTCATTAGCCATGTGTTCTGGATAGGCCTTGTTACTAACTCCATACGCCACTTTAGGAGCAGCACTGTTAATTTTAACGCAGCAGTGAATCGTGAAGGATACTTCCCAGCCGACACGAGCCTTAATCATTCAGACTTTCACATCTGAAAATGAAAATAGATCGCACCGTCTGGAAATCGAACCTGCAACCTCTCTGTTTTTCTGCTTATACCAGATATATAAGTATATTAGATGGAATCCAAAGTTAGATGATTATCTACTCATTGACAGGCAGCCAACAATTATGTTGTTCTGACCAACCCACAGTTCAAGCTTCTAATGCGTTATGAGGAACGCAAACAGAATCTAAAGAGGGTGGTTTTCGATTTAATACCGAGAGCTCCATCATCCTCAGACAGCAGCTGTTTCGTGGTTTCCCACTTATCAGGAAGGCTTCATGCAACTTTATTGAACCTTGGATTGGTCAGAACAACCAAATTGTTGACAGGCAGCCGTCAATGAGTAGATATTCATTTAACTTCGGATTTTACGGTTCGTTTCAAATTGAGTTTCAATGAGTGACTATAGATATCACAAGTTACTTTTTTAATATACTGTCTTTGTCATACGGTACTAATTTCATAGTGGATTCGTTTTGATTTCGAGAGATTCCATAAAGCCTTCCTGATGAGTGGGAAATCACGAAACAGATGTCGGAGGATGATGGAGCTCTCGGAATTAAATCGAAAAACATTCTGTTTTCAGTTCAAAAATATACTTTATAGAATATTCCACGATGATATAAAATGTTCTGAAATGTATGGATACCCGCTGAACGTCTCTTTCTCACGGCTTGTTTTCTCAACGAACAACAAAGATTTTTAATTCATTGTATAGGGAAGTGTTCTCTAAGGCACATAGTTACAGAAATTCAAGAGAAACTTCAATTCCCACCTCATGTCCTAATGTTCTCTGAATGATACAGGACTCTACTTCAGTCCAAAAAATAACCTACTTAAGTATATACGATGCATTTTATTTGGAAGTATATTAGATTAACATATAATTCCTCAGCTATGGGCACTTGGATACCATCAATCCAGATATTCTTATGGAACACAGAACGAAGTACTAGAAGTAATATCGAGAATGGACGAAGGCGACTTTCCTATGGACGCTATTTGGCTTGATATCGACTACACAAATGGTAAGAGGTACTTCACCTGGAACTATGATAATTTCCCTGATCCGGTACAGATGCAAAACACAATCGCATCCACCAACAGGAAACTCGTTTCCATTCAAGATCCTCACATCAAAGTTGATGACGATTACGCAGTATATACAGGAGCCAAAGATCAATATTTTGTCAAGAATCCAGATGGTTCTGATTTTCAGGGTAAGTAGGACTAAAGTGAATGACACAAAGCTAACTGATCAGTTCTTGTTCTGTGATTCAGCACTGAATACTTCTCAGAAATTTGTCTGCATTAAATTCTGTGATATGGTAGCGAATCATTATGAGATAGTGTGCATTCTCTGGGTTACAGCAGACGTTGAACCTTTGATATTATCTCACAGATGGTTACAGATGAAATTGAATTAATATAACTCTTAATATCTTTGTTTTTAATGAAGGTGATTGCTGGCCAGGCAGATCAAGCTACATCGATTTTCTGAGCGACGCTGGCAGAGATTACTGGGCCAGTTGGTACGCCTACGACAAGTTCGTTGGTAGCACAGAAACCTTGGCTGGAACATGGAACGATATGAATGAACCCTCTGTTTTCAATGCATTTGACGACGAGAACTCCCTACCACGCAATGTTCTTGAAAACGGCAATGTGAAGCACAGAGATGTTATGAATGTGTACGGATTTCTCCAGGTTTGAATATAGCCATACTCATCTTATCGCTGATAAATTCCAGATCAAATTCAGTGTATCGGACCGCCAATTGAAGTGTATCGATTCCCAAGCGAAAGCTGGTAGTGTTACATAAGAACTGTTTCATGTCTTCTGGTTTAACTGAGACTTTAAAATCTCACAGTACTCAGTTTCTGTCTTGATGGTGCAGTAGTCACTGCTGTATTTTTGTTTTCCAAATTTAGATTAAAATGAGTAAAATAATAATATAATGTTATTGACATTAGTCATCACTAATGCCATAATCACAGAGCTAGATTTGCTATATATAGGCCAATCACTTTAGCTAAAAGGGGGGAAAATAGCAGAACAATGCAAACTTTCACAAAAGTTGTATTTTGGTGCTCAATGAAACGCTTAAAAATTTGCGCCCTCGTACAAGGTGGGCATCATCGCTAAAAATGTAAATTATAAACAATACTGGTTATTTTGTAGAGGAAAAATGCGAAAGAGTCGCAAAATGACGAAAACGAAGAAATCATTATCTTTTATCATTTCCCAATTTTTCGACCTTTTACAAGATTGACATCAGGGTAAATACATTTTTTATTCATACTTTTGTTGATAACTTGGCCGAAATATATCTAGAAGAGTGGTAAATGTAAAGAAACGTTTCTCTCTATGTCTAAGTCTTGCCGAAATTTTGCCACCTCCGCCGATGACGGCAACATATATTTTTTATTTATTTTACACTAAAAAATTTGTTGACAACCTGAATTGATAATGGAAAAAATGCAAAAGTTTTTTGAATTGATCGGGAACTAAGGGAATAATTTTCCATAAAACACATGAAATTTGCCACCACCACAGATTTTGGTAAATTTGTAAATTTTTTCAATTTGACGAAGTTTCCAAAATCTATGGTGGTGGCAAATTTTATATGCTTTCTAGGAAATTACTCCCTATACGTTCCCGACCAATTGAGCAAATTTTGTGAAATATAATATACGCTACTAATCTACTATAATGATAAAAAATACACTTCTTTGTCTCAAGATGAAAATTTTGTAGAAAAAGCTAAATACATTATTGGTATTCATAAACAAGTACAAACGCAAGAAAAACAAAAACGGTAAAATAAAACTGATAAGACAATCATTCAATCGACAGATAACCAAGAAACAAGAATTCAAAATTAAAACGAAACATCTACTTTTTGAAATTAGCCTCTATACAATTTTTGAGTTTTGTGCATATTTACAGACACAAAATGTCCACATTTGTGTATCCACTTGATTGTTTTGATGACCTAATGTGTAGGAAATCTACATAAAGAGGGAAATATATGTGGACTGTAGTTGTTTGGTTGTTTATTTTAATTACACATGAATACAAATTATTTACACTTTTTATACACAATATACCTACACAAGTAAGATGCCAAAAAGGCAGAGCATACAATAATTATTTTTAGTTTCAGTTTCTACTTTTGGAAACAATAATTAATTTTTTATGCCTTCATCAGACATGTTAATTGGTTGGAGTTCATTACGTAACTGCCTAAAACAATGGCGGTTTTCCACCCTCTTGCATGCGCTGTCCAGATATAGGGCACATACGTCCAAATGTCAACACGAGTTTCGCGCACTTTTTTAAATCTAACACAGATCACATTTTGTTGGATCATGCTTCCAACATAATGTTCTTTTATTATTATTTATGGAAGTGTTCGTTGGATACTAAGTGTATTTGACTGTACTGATTTGTCCAATTGCTTTTTAAAGCTTTTTTTATTGATAACTAACGGCCGTTTGCACGAATTTTAGTTAAATTCTAGTTAAAATTAAATCCACAATTAAATCAAAATATCTTTGCACCACATGGTTTGATCTATAGTTACCATGTTGATTTAATTATTAGTTAATAGTTAATCCTCAATTAGTTAAGCCAAATCATAATTCAAATTGGTGCAAACGGCCGTAAATACTATCACTTACCAACCTATACATTCCAGTGCACCAATAATACTATACAGACTAGTAAGTGGTACTAGAATGGACAGGTGGATTTAAACAGTTACCAGGAGAATACCAATGACCGTTACGGTTGTAATGCCCTGTCGCCACAATGACACATGAACTTTGAAAAAACATCAAAATTGTCAAATAAATTTTTTAATTTACAGAGCAGAGCATCTCACCAAGGACTCATGCAAAGAGACGAAGGCAAGAAAAGACCTTTCGTTCTCACACGTTCCCATTTTGTCGGATCGCAAAGGTACGCTGCTATATGGAGCGGGGACAACAGAGCAGAATGGCCATATCTTTCGATCTCTTACTCTGAATGCATGCTGTCGAACCTCCTGGGGCACGTATTCTGCGGAGCTGACATAGGAGGTTTCGACTGGAATACTCCAGATAACCTTGTACTAAGGTGGTACCAGGTAGGAAGTGCAAATATTTTTGCTTTCATGAACGATTGTATACTTTACTAACGAAACGTATTCAGTGTGACAATTCAAAAACTTACTATGGGCTTTATATCACAAACAAACGATGATATCAAAAAATGCTCAAAACAGTTTTTAGTATAGGAACGGGGAACTAAAATGACTCAAAAGAGAATTAACCGACATCAATCTCCTAGCTCCCACCTGCCCCCAACTGAAAACATTTCAATAGCAAACCCTTTTTTGTGCTATATCATTGACAAGCCTATAAAAATACTATCCAATGGTATAAATAATAATAATTGTATAAGGTGAATCAATAATTGTAAAACCTTACTTTAACAGGAATGAATTTTCAGTATTCACTATTCTTACACCCTGTAACGAATACTGAAGTATTAAACGTCATCTGGACTTTAAAAATAATACATCAGCAGGGCCAGATAAAATTTCTGTTTATCTTATAAAAAAAATTCATAAATTATTTATACAACTATTATATTATATTTTAAACTTCAAATACAACACCAATATTCAAGACTGGAGAAAAGAAAAGAGCTACTAATTATAGACCAATAACCGTGATTAACAATTTTGCAAAACTTTTTGAAAAATGTTTTAAAACCAGAATACTCCATTTTTGCAATAAAATAGTTATTTATGCAACAAGTGCAAAAAGTGAATGTTTATTGCACTCGACGTGAAATTGTCCGACAAGGCCGTTAGGCCGAGTTGGACAACACGTCGAGTGCAATAAACAATTTTTGCACGAGTTGCATACATCATTTTTTCTACGTTCATGCAAAAAGCAAAAAATGATTTATTGAGGTGCGGCACTAGGTGTAGGAAAATGAAAAGCGCAACTTGAATACTTTATTATTAATATCGATTTGCATTAAAACAGGAACTAATACGTTACGAACAATTTAACTCAAACTTTATTTTTACCCTCAATGTTGAAAGTGAATGAACAATTGGTGCAATTTTCAATATGAATATAGTGGAGTACCTATTGCCAATCTCACAGAATATCTGCTAAATATGTAGTAGGTTTAAACGTTTATGTTTGTCATGATGACAGCATGTTGAAGTAGAATGACAGATGAGTGCAATAAAAACTTTATTGCACCAGTGCAATAAAGAACTTCTTTTTCCACTGAATATAGTTCAATAAAGTTTTGCTTTTTGCATGAATGTTGAAAAACAATATTTTGTCTAAAAACCAATTTGGATTCAGGGAAAAACTTTCAACCGAATCAGCAGTATTCCAATTAACAAACTCGGTGTTTCAATGCTTTCAAAACAAACAGAAGTGCTTGACAGTATTTTTAAACCTAGCTAAAGCTTTCGACACCGTTTATCATCAAATTTTATTTAAACGTCTCGAAAGCAATGGAATCAGAGGCCTGTCACTTGAAAATTGAAAAACTGTTTTCTGAACAGAACTCAGGCTGTTAGAATTAACAATTCCCCTCAGTGAATCTTTACCAGTCAACATGGGGGTTCCGCAGTGGACAGTATTGGAACCCTATCCTTTTCCTGTTGTACATAAATAGTATTTTCTGCATAGAACATCTTGATGGTAACTTAACATCTTATGCTGATGATACCAATGTGTCGTTTTCAGGTGAAACCTAGATCGAAACAATTGAAAAAGCTGAGAAGAGATCGAAATCAATTTCTAGTTAGTTGAATAATAATTTATTGAGTCTCAATATAGAAAAAAACTAAATTTATAGCTTTTTCCTCGACAGCCAAAGTTAAACCTAATTTCCAGTACATTCATATCCACAATTCCAACTGTTACTTGCCCACGAACCTATCAATGCCCAACTGTAAAAATAACCCAGTCGATCAAGTATCAAGGAGTTATGATAGTATATTTCATATACCACAAGAAGATTGCGTAAATTGATTTACAAATTTTATCATCTCAGAAATATCCTGGACAAAAAGACACTTTTAATGATATATAGTACTCTGGCTGAATCTATCATTCGCTACTATATCGTTGTATGAGGCGGTACATTAAAAACTACACTGTTTAATGTGGAGACAGTCCAGAATACCCTGCTTGAAATCCTTCTGAAAAAAGTTGAAGGTTTCCCACCGCATCACTATGCGAAGATGCAGGTGCCTTCAAAGTGATAAAACTACTCCTATCATTGTCTCACGTGGGTCATACGTACACCCTTGACCTACATCACCCGTCGGAACGTTAATTTGGATATTGAGGTCCCTTTTGTTAGACTTCGTCACAATCAGAGATTCACTTCTATAGGACCTGGACTGTTCAATCAATTACCTTCTGAATTGAAAAATATCCCCAGTATCAAAATAATGAAACATAAACTAAATAACTTTGTGAAGAATGATTTTGACCGCCGGAAAGCTACACTAGAAATCTAGATTTGATTCAATTCAATTTATTTGCATGACATGAGTCATGAGTCATTTCGTCTGTATTTTCTCCCAACTTGTTTTCAGTTGAACTTTTTAATAAAAAACGGTGATGCCGCAACACAAGCTCGCTTAGGTGGCATCTCTAATACAAATCTGAATATAGAATGTCCAGCTATTGAATATAAGTAAATAGGAAATTATGTATATAAGTATATTGGCTATTCTATGTTCTAATGTTTTATTATAAGATTATTGTTCTCAGCGCAGTAGGTTTATATTTTCATTTGTACTTTCTAGTGTATCCTGTAAGCACATCACTTACTGAATAAATTACTTATTTACTTACTTACCTAAAAATTTGTTAAAAATGTCAGTGAAGTAAATGTTGAAAATGAATTCCGTTATTTTTTAAACAATATTACAGCCTATTTTCAAATTTTGCACTAATTTTGACAAATGTTAATCAGTTAATAGCGCGACATGCTTTTCCGCAATTCCCCAAAGGGCGCAGGTTGAGTTTTATGAACAACTGACTTGAGGTTACCCCAGAGAAAAAAATCAGGTGGCGTCTGGTAACCTCAGTGGCCTCAATAGTACCTCGCATTCAGATCGATTTGTTCGGATAATTAGTATCCAACCAGTACCTAACTGCCGCTGCATCTTGTTGGAAGTGCAGCAAATCTGCATCTAGAGCTAGATTGCTTTGGTTCTCTAATTCTTGCCAATTAAGGTTCGTTGGTGTTTTCCAGCATATGCAGATAAATTCCGCCACGTAAATTGCCTGATATAAACAAGGGGTCAATTGAAGCATCGCCTAATACACTGGCCCAAACATTCGGTAAAAAAAATATTTCAACACCTTCCTCACCGACTGACGCGATTGGCGAAAGAAAATAAGATCGCAGCGCCACCTATAGCAAGACTTTGAACTACGAATCACGGACAAAGGTTTTTGACTTTACACGTGGTTATATGGCGTTTTGACGATCTGTACTTCTATTTTCAAACAATTTGTGAACATTTGTGATTTCTCTAACTAAAAAGTGATTGTGTTTCTATTGAAAGACTCTAAAGAACGTTTCAGTCAGGTGATTTAAAGGAATTTCATCTCCGATTAGTTTTGAATGCTTCTGCAATTCAAGGTTGCATGGCGTTTTGATGATCTGTTCTCCTATTTTCAAACAATTTGTGAAAATTTGTGATTTCTTTAACTGAAAAGTTATTGTGTTTCTATTAAAAGACTTGAACGATAGTTTCAGTGTTGTTTACAAATATTTTACTTGTTTTTGGAGGTCATGATTTGCGATCAATTATTGATCTGATTCATTCATCAGTCTGTTTGTCAAACAAGTATATACTTCGATATCATTTAGCTTGCCAATTTTCAGTTTCAAAATCCATGCTTTCCTTTGGTCAATTTCTTCAATCTGGTTGAACCAATTGGTGATTTTTTAACCTTGCTTTTATTTTTGGGGAAATTTGTGATATCCCACATTTCCCTTCTTGCCATATGTCCTGCATCCTGGGACTGAACAACTAGGATTGTATTTTCCCATATTTGGCAGTCTATCAACAGTATAAACCAAAAAAATACGAACAGAAACAGAAAACGAGTATGGAAATATCCTTAATCAACAGAATGAATCAGATCAATAACTCACAAATCATGACTTCAAAAAACACGTAAAATATTTGTAAACTACACTGAAACTATCGTTCAAGTCTTTTAATAGAAACACAATAACTTTTCAGTTAAAGAAATCACAAATTTTCACAAATTGTTTGAAAATAGGAGAACAGATCATCAAAACGCCATGCAACCTTGAATTGCAGAAGCATTCAAAACTAATCGGAGATGAAATTCCTTTAAATCACCTGACTGAAACGTTCTTTAGAGTCTTTCAATAGAAACAAAATCACTTTTTAGTTAGTGAAATCACAAATTTTCACAAATTGTTTGAAAATAGGAGTACAGATCGTCAAATCGCCAAATAAACACGTGTAAAGTCAAAAACCTTTGTCCGTGATTCGTAGTTCAAAGTCTTGCTATAGGTGGCGCTGCGATCTTATTTTCTTTCGCCAATAGTCCTAACGTTGCAGATTCTTGACGTGTTGATCTATTGGCTCGCTTCATTCAGTTATCTTGGGGCAACCGTTTTTTATTTTGTACTCATCCCGTTTCTCTAAATTTTTCATTTAAATCGCGGATGTATGCGACTTATATTTTTGTCCGTATGCCTCTTATTAAATATTTGAGCTGTTCGTAAATAACACTGGTTCTGGGAGCCAAATATGAAAATAATCTCAACACGTTTAGGTATACCGTAAACCTTCGTGACAACTACAGCTGAATGACAGTACCGATCGTCCGAATGATTAGCACTAATGACATTTAAGTATTTTAAATAAACAAAAAAATGATGAACTGCAACAGAACCCAAAAAACAGATGTTTACAGCTGACAACTTGTTTTGCAAAAACGATATACATATTGAATTTTTTATTTAACATCAAAAAGTACCTACGATCACTTATCATTGAAAAAAAAGTTTTTGTGGCCTTTAACTTTTTAACAATGTATCATAAGTAGGGCATGTTTGTTTTTAAAATTGTATAATATTAGTTTGGAAATTATTGGTACTCCCTCTACAATTATTTTTTTTAGAATTTGTAGGCATTTTTATAGGCATTTCAAAGAAAAATCACATGTAGGGGTTAACTATTCTCAGTTTTTTATTTGAGGGTAAGTAGGGCCAATGGTTGATGAGGGTGAGTTCTCTTTTTTGTAATTTTAGTTTCCCCTTCCTATCCTAGAAACCGTTGTGAGACTTTTTTGATATAATGTTTTGTTTGTGTTATATAGCCCATTGTAAGTTTTTAAATCGTCATACTTTACGTTAAGTATAGTAATGAAGTCTTTTGGTGAAGTAGAAACACAATCCTTTGATTATTAAAAAAGTGTAAGATGTCACAGTGAAAATTGAAACATATAAAAGTGTATTTTTTAATAAATATTTTAAGTGCGAGTATTAATGAATGCAAGGTTTGTACCAACCGATTTACAAAACCTAGGCAGGCAAAAGTGTGTTTCAAAACGATATAGTAGAAATATCAGTATTGCTGGACTATGGAGGTCTATTGTTTGTCCAATACTCGGATATTCGCTAAAATATTATTTCCTGCATCGTCAGTAAAATATTCTGCTTCCAGGCTGCAGTGTGGCTACCATTCTTCAGAAGTCATTCGAACAACAACGTCAATAGGCGCGAACCATACCAGTTCTACGATGAAATGCAAGTGGTCATTAGGCAAGCTATGAAAACTCGCTACAGGTACATACCTGTTTTCTACACTCTGTTTTATCTACACACAAAATATGGAGATCCAGTGGTGAGACCTCTCTTCTACGATTATCCCGAAATGATCGACCATGATGAGTATATTCTAGTAGGTAAGAAACGATGGAAACGGAATATATCAATTTCTCATTTTCAAAGTTGTCGATATCAACAATCACTTGATATCGTCATGGTTAACCCCACCACCTTCGTTTAAGGAATAATATCTCATCATGAAATCAAACCAAATATACTTCACTATTGTCAAATATACATTTCAGAGTTCGGACTGGGTCGGAAGGGCCCGGGTGCCTCTACAGAAGCCTGGGATAAGGGTAGATGGGATACCATCGGATAATAATGAAATATAGATATAATTAATTTTCAATGATATACAGTGACCGCCAAAAAGTATGTACCATATGGGAAAAAATTTTATTATTGGAGTATTGGAAAAAATATTCTGGGGAAAAGTTTGTGCATGTCCGATAACCTAAAAATCGATTTTGACACATGTCACGTGATCGCTAGAGTGGCGGCAAAATGAAAAAAATTGCAATGCAAAGGCAAAAAAGGGGTAAGATGGCAATATATCAAAAAAAGTTATTTGAAAAAGTCACTTAGAATTCAATTTTATACACATAAACGAAGTTTCAAGAGATAATGCAAAAAAATTGAAAATAGCAATTTTTTAAAAATATTTTCCCATCTATTTAAAAATATTTTTTTTTCTTATGAATAGCTTGACTATACTGAAACATTTGCATTTTAATGATAATGACAAAACTTTCTCATTCTCTCCACACCAGAGGGCACTAAATTAACAAAATTGGTTTTTGCCAGAACCCTCGCTGTTACATTGGTTCTTATCTAACAGTTATATCAGAATTCCAAGACTATTGTGTTGATATGGCAATCTAGAAACACCATGTTTCCTGATTTTAATCAAGTTTCAATAATAATGCTGTATGAGCGTTTTACTTTGCACATAAACTTTAAGAATCTTTAATTTGACGCACTATTTTCAAGTTTATGTGCGAAGTGAAACGCTCATGCACGATTATCATCGGAACTTGATTATTATCTGGAAATTACCATGTTTTTGGAGTGTCATGTCATCACAATGGTCGTGGAATTCGGATATAACTGTTAGATACGAACCGATGTAACAGCAAGGGTTCTGACAAATTCCCATTTTTTCAATTTAGTGCCCTCTGGTGTGGAGAAAATGAGAAAGTTTTGTCATTATCATCAAAATGCAAATGTTTCAGTATAGTCAAGCTATTCATAAGAAAAAAAATAGTATTTTTAAATAGATGGGAAAATATTTTTAAAAAAATTGCTCTTTTCAATTTTTTTGAATTATCTCTTGAAACTTCGTTTATGTGTATAAAATTGAATTTTAAGTGACTTTTTCAAATAACTTTTTTTGATATCTTGCCATCTTACCCCTTTTTTTGACTTTGCATTAATTTTTTTTTCATTTTGCCGCCATTCTAGCGATCACGTGACATGTGTCAAAATGTGCACAAACTTTTCCCCAGAATATTTTTTCCAATACTCCAATAATAAAAATTTTTCCCATATGGTACATACTTTTTGGCGGTCACTGTATATTATCAGATGAATACAGTTCCAATTACTTGTAATATAACAAATCTGAAGCTAGCAATCAACATTTTTTTAGAGAGAAGTTGCAGCTAAGCTATCAATAACTCGATAGTAAAAGGTACCAATCTCGCCATCCTTGATTAGAACCGAACAGTTCTTTTTTAAACATTCTAATTCTTTTGACGACAATTCCCGATCGACATTTGCAATTGATGCGAGAGACTTCAATGCGTCATTAGGAATCCCATTTTTGTTAATTTCGTTGAAGGTTTGCAGGCCCAAACAGGCGGCATCCTTCATTAAATGTTTGTTGCAATTGAATTTTGCATCTTTATTTAACTGAAGCTGTGTTTATAATTACTATTTAAAAAAAAAATTATGAGTTTGACTCCAAAATGTATTTTTTTTATTTATTATTATTGTCATTGGTTTTAGCCTTTAGCCACACACATAACGTTAATTATATCGAAATTTTCAACTGTAGAACTTAGACACATATTCCGTTTCTTACAACAAATTCTATATCACTTTGTCCTCCGTTACTAGTAAGTTTTGAATACTGGTGGGAAATTGCAGGTTCAATCGTATGAGTTTGTTGATGAAATTATTAATTCCAGGAATGTTGTTACAGATGAAAAATAGGTGAATCAAAGCAACCATGATTGGATTTTAGTCTTGTTATTATAGCGGAATATTTTTTGGGGACATCAAATAGGAATATGTGGGGTACTTTTTTGGGAAGTTCCTTGTGCTTGAGGAAATAAGGGTTGGTGGACATTCCTACTATTTCTGACCACTTTTCCATACATTCTTTGTCTACATTCTGTCAATATATGCTCAAGAGATCATTGTTACAAGGAATGTATCCAAGTTAGCACAAGTTCGTGCTTCTTTGGCTGCCCGGTCTACTATTTCATTTCCAAGAATACTACTGTGTCCCTTGGCCCAGATAAATACAACTTTGCTGTTAATGTAATGTAATTAGCATCTTCTTCAATGCCGCGTATCAGATCAAAATCAATTGAATCTTTCAAAACTTATCGCAATTCAAAAATGTCATTATGAAACCCAAATGCGTAACGAAATGGCTTTTATAACGATACGCATTTTAAATTTTTTCGAGATTGGTAACGATGGTAAAATCAACTGTCAGATGAACGTCAGACAAGAGGGATGGAATTTTCAGATATTAAACAAAGGAGAAGAATAACCTCTGAATGTTGTGGTTTTATTTGTTGCCTTGGATAGTGCAGTTATTATACTTCAATTGTTACATGACTGGTTTCTCGGGCGTTTATAATTAAATTAGCTGGTGTGGTTTGGACTGGGTTTACAAAATTATGCTCAGTGGTCTGATTGTTTGAAAAGTTATTTTTACTGCAGTGGGAGTGTGGTGAGACATCGGCTACTTCAACATTGTGAAATTACTTTTCGTAAACTGAACGAAATTTTTTGGGCAACAAATCATTCACAGCCGTTTGAGCAATTACTCTTAGTTCAGGAGGGGTACAACTTGAGTTTTCTTCATCAGTCATTTAAAAAAGGTAATTTACTGATATTTGCATTTAAAATTCAAATAATCTATGTGAACAAATGCCTGACAGCATCCTTCAAATTTCAAATATTTTATCAATGTTACCAACCCGATATTTCTGATATTATTTATTAATATTTAATCCAATTTTTTTCCAATTGAAAAACTACAAAAAATGCCAAATATAAAAAATATTATATGAACCACGTTTTATAAGACACATTATCGCACTTGTTCTCTTGGAGCACTCCTCGCTTCGCTCGTCGTACTCCAAACAACGCGTGCGACAAAATGGTGTCTTATAGAACTTGTATCATAATATACTTTTTCAAAATAACTCTGAGACATCCCAACTCACCGACCTTTTTGTAAAGAAACAATTTCTAGTGCTTGAAAAATCGCGTCGAATGTCCTCAAATTCATCAAATTCTCAAATCCATTTTGAAGATATTGTCACAAGTTTTCAAAAAAGTGCCTTTCCAAAATAACTTGATGGAATGCCACAATTCAGTTTATCGCTCGGTAAATATTTTTTCAAATACATTCAAAATCGTCATTTGTATTTTTCGAGCTCAAGAAGAGAACATCCTTTCTGCATTCCTTGCATCGTCCTCTTATGAAATGAACTGTGGCACATTTGTCAATCCCGAATTCATAACGGTGGCATGCGTGTACTTTTCCAGTGATGTAAGTGCCTTTCTCAAGAGGCATTTGTTTGAGGTCATCCATTAGCATTATTTTTCATTTTGAATTAAAATGCTCCTTCAGTGGGGCTCTGCCTTCGAAGCTCTGACACATTCGGAGGCCGCGCTGGCCTCATCATTACCCAACTAACCACTCCCCCAAATTTTGGGGTAAGCAGATATTGAGTCCGGGAATCGTGTGCCCTGAGCAGACGTTATGAACCAAGGATGACAGTATTCTGCATTCATTCCGGCTATGTTTTCTGACATCTTGCGACATGCCGGTATGGCTCAATCTGCCAATGCTGGAAGCACACTCTCTTCTGTATAGTTTTTGAGAGTTTTTTTTCTTTGTTGTAGCCATTTCGTTCCATCTTCAAAACCTGAAATGAAAAGAGATAAAAAAACAGATTGAAATGATACAAACAGCTTTGAAACCCCCTGAAACACCGAAACCTCTTATGAATTGAAGATATACAACTACAGAAAATAGTCTTCCTACTATATGCTGAATTCAACTTATAAAAATATGATACATACCTTGGCTACCACAACTTTTCCACTAACGATTTCTTAATACATTTACTAACAAACACTATTAACAACAACAACATGCACTTGTTAATACAACATGGCACCATTTTTCGGAATAAGTACTGTCAAAGCTAAAATTGTACATTGGGTAACAAATGAAGAGAGTTATCTTATGAGCATGTTTCATTGGAATTTATTGCAAACTTATATTTTATCAAGATTTTGGTAAAGCCAACGTATAGAGGTTTGTGTACTCGCCGCCATGTTTGTATAGACATCCACACCTCGAATTTTACGCTTAGCCGACCTACGGCGCTACCAAATCTATCTGAGATCGGAACACCGCACGTAAGACTTAGTGGGACAGAACAGCTTTCAGCCGACCCCTCTTGCTCCACCGTGTGCCAGACAAAAATAAAATCTCCCTCCGATACATCAAAGGAGCCGACCAGGGGTGCACATACTTTTGTTTATCTATATACTGTGGTGAACCTCTCAACAAATGGAGACTACTCAGCAACAGGGCCTTTTACCTTACTCCCTAAGAGATTCTGAAAGATGAGAGTACACGGCAATTCAATCATTACCGATTGAATATCTTTCCCAAACAATGGTTCTACTATTTGCACCTATTTGTTATAGGCTCCGATGTTTTGGCCACTCCTGTCTTTCAAGTTGATAGCTCAAGTGTAGATGTTATTTTCCCTGGCGAAAACAATATTCGATGGTATCGAGCAGATCAAGACTGGGCAGTATATTATGGAGGTGAAACTAAAACCATTTCCGCTGAATATAATGTTGTAAGTGTAAATTTGGTAAATAGAATGAATTTTACATTCTTTTTTGAGAATGAAAACTGTTTATAGGTGTTTGATTTTGTGGTTATACAGTTCGAACGTGACTCCGAAATTAGGGTACCCATAATAATATAATGAAATAGAATTGGTAGTACAACCTTTTGAATTTTTGAAAATATAATTTTCTTACTGCGTAAATGAATTGTTTCACTTCATTAAGTTTGTCTTAATAGGCCCATCACATTTTTTATATAAAATGCGGCTTTTATACCCCCCCTCCCCCTGTTAACTTTTGAACGGTTCGACGTACAAACATGGGTCAAAAACCGTTTACATGGTATCACCGATAATATTTTTCGTGATAAAAAAAACAATGTGATTGCTTGATAGAAGACGCGGAAGGCTACAGCTGGGGCGCATCAATTTAAAAATTTCAAATGGCATGGGAGGTCAAGTGACATATTGAATTCCCTGGAAATTTGGCGCTGGGGACACATCAACTCGAAAATTTCGAAAGGCAAATAGATCGAAATTGTGAAAATACGTATTAACAAAAACGAAAAACTGTAAACGGTTGAAAAGAGAATTGAATTCTCATTTCAACGACGTGCCTCTTGACCCCCGATGCCATTTGAAACTTTTAAATTGATATGTCCCCAAGCGTCCTCTCTCAGGCAATCACAATGTTCTTCATTTCAAAAATTAGTATCCGTGATACCATTTAATATGGTTTTTAATCCAGGTTTGTACGTCAAACCGTTCAAAAGTTAACAGGGCGGATAGACCATAGAAAGCCGCACTGTATAAAGAATTTTCCAAGCTTGATATAACAAACAATATTGTAAAAATTCGCTCACACGTAAACGTTGAAGTATCAGTAAATATATCAATTCGTTATATTCGAGTGGAAAATATCTATACCTGTTTTTTCATTAGAATGTTCTTATGAATCAATTCATTTTATGTTTCAGTCTCCAGTATTCCACAAGGGTGGTAGTATTATACCTCTGAAGGATGATGTTAAACGTTCTACAACAGATATGGTCGATACGGCATACACTCTCTATGTCAATCTTGATTCAGTGAGTATTATTAGCGTAATTGAAAGTAGGTACCAAAGCGAGCTGTAAAATATTCCTGGGCACATAGAAGTTCCATGCTCAAGGTCCTAAATATTTACAAGTCTATTCCTACACACATGAATTTTTTCATGAAATAGAATATATTGTGTTTAAACTCAAGTAACTGATCATGTTATATTAATTCTCAAATTACTCAATATATTTGTTAGTTACATGAAGAAGTAGCGCAAGCCGAATGGCATCAATCGAATTGTAACACTTCCTGTGTCAACAATCTGTTCTTTCCAGACATACAAGAAATTCTTCTACCATTAGTAAGATTATTATATCGGCACATACCCTCTTTACGAGACGTCTATAAAATTGTAAAAATCCACGCGACCGTTGCGGATTAATTCTAGGAACGCAAATTCTAGACCACTGTGAACAATGGCCAAGTAAACATCTAGTGGACAAGGAATATTGGATATTGATGAGAGAAGCAAAGACTTTTCTCGATGTTCTTCATATATTTTTTGTCGTGAATCTTCTGCTTGTTTTTCTTAATTTCTTCATATTTCGAACGTCTGCTATTATCTTTCTTGTTCGTCTTTGTGCCTTAGATTCTCATCTTCTTGTTGCTTTTGGCGCCTTCTGGTACCTTTTGGAGCTTTCTAGTTCTGGCATACAGCTTCTTCATAAAGTTACCTAACAATTCGCAAATCAGCAGTTTCCTGTCTTTTATCACCTATAACTGATCCCGTTGGGTTCTCCCTGAGATTCATTAGGAACGGTATGTATGTATAAATCATTCCAATGATTCCTTGAAACTAGCTGTATCCAATTATTGTATCACAAACCTCTCCCGTTAAAATTGTTCTAGAATTTACGTTCCCAGAATGGGTCCGGAACAGTTGCATGCTATTGACCTATTTTGTTGGCGTCTCGTATTGAGGGAATACTTGTTACTTCTAGATGATTCTTTCCACTGATTTTTCACATAAATAACTATGTTTGTTTTCAGAATGGGAAAGCTGAAGGATTACTCTATGGAGACGATTTCACCAGTTTCGAATACTCTGACAACAATAAGTTTTATTTGCTCAAGTTCACTTATGGAAACGATGGAGACAGCCTGAAAATTGAGTGAGTACTCTATACAACTAAATGTGTTCATTGAAAGCTAACAATGTCTTTTTCTTTCAGAAAAATCGACGGAGATTTGGATTACAATGGATCATTCAATAACGTTGTTGTTCACCGACCCTCGGTCTCTGGTGAGTTCAATTCAATTTCAATTCATTCATTCATATATCAGGCATGTCTACAATAGAGTACCTACTGAAAACCAGATGATTTTGTTGGGTTCACCTAAACTTATTGATTTTTTGTTTTTTATTTTTAATTTTTTTATGTAAATGCATCTGCATACATAGGAGAATATATTGAAAAATTCTTAACCTACTATAGAACCAAACAAAATTTCAATGTCAAAATATGTTATTACTCAACATATTCTCCTCTTAATTGGATACATTTATTATAGCGAACCTGCAACGTCTCCAGACCTTTCAAAAAAAATGTTTCTTCTTGCTCTGCAAACCAGACCTCCACAGCTTTTATTACCTCCTCGTTGGGAGAAAATTTACGACCTTTTAAACTTTTTTTCAGTTCAGGAAAAAGATGATAGTCGGACGGAGCCAAATCTGGTGAATTCAAACCCTAAATCACGAATATTTTGCAAGGCAACATGAGATTTGTGTGCAGGGGCGTTGTCCTGCAAAAACAAAACACCTTTGGATAGCTTTCCGCGTCTTTTCTCTTTAATTTTTTTCCGTAGAGTGGTCAGTAATGTCGAATAGTAATCTCCAGTTATTGTTCTACTCTTATCCAAAAATCAATCATGATTACTCCATGGCAATCCCAAAAAACTGAAGCAAGAACTTTTCCAGCAGATTTTTGGACACGAAACTTCTTAGGTCTTGGAGAACCGGAGTGTCGCCATTCCATCGATTGTTGCTTTGTTTCTGGATCGTAGAAATATATCCAAGTCTCATCCATAGTAACAATTCGGTTTAAGAAGTCTACATCGTTTTCAAATCGAGCACAGATCGAACGCGATGCTACTACCCTTGCACGCTTTTGGTCAACATTCAAACATTTGGGGATCCATTTTGCAGCAATTTTTCTCATGTCCAAATTGACGTGAACTATATGATGAACGCGTTCGTATGAAATATTCAGTGCTTCAGATATCCGTTTTAGCCTAATTCGACGGTCTGTTAAAATCATGTCATGAACTGCATCGATATTTTCGGGGACTGACACAGAAACTGGCCTTCTCGATCGGTCATCATCTTCAATGGAAAATTTACCTCTTTTGAATGCAGTCCAATTTTTCACGGTCGCATACGAAGGACATTGATCACCAATGGTATTAAGCATATCTTCGTAAATCTGCTTAGCTCTTAACCCTTTTAAATACAGGTACTTGATGATGGCTCGATAATCCAATTTCTCGATTTTCATAATTTGGGTGGACATATTTTTTCTTTTAATTTATTGCGTAACTCTGGTTTACTTTTTTGACGTCAAACTTTACACTGACACTTCTAATAAGTTATTGTTCGTTGCTATGGTAACGCAATATTCTGTTTATGCAGGGAACTGGTCTAGGCTAACTAGATATCAATACATCCTCTTATACCATCAATGAAGAATTTGAGTAAGGATGGTGACGATTGTTGAGTTTGTGCAAGGTTTATTTTCTTTAAAATATTTCAAGTTGAGAAGAAAGGTTGTTTTCTGTAATGTATATTCTGTATATGAAATTCTACTCCATCATTCGATAGTCATGCAAAACTTGATTCATTTTCTACAATCTCACGCGTTAAGATAAGATACATTTAAGTGAACTTGAAAGCATATTAAATAATATTTAGAGCTATTGAAAAATTTAGTATTATGATTCTGATTTTTTTTTAAATCGATAGGGTCTCTGATGTTTGGTGGAGTGTATCATTAAAGTCCAAGAGCTAGCGAGACTTAAGTCGGACTGATTTCATTCCAGCTGGAAAACTTACAGAAAATAGCCCTGTTGATATACAATTTCAAACCGTTTACCTGTCCGCTCAGATCGTTTGCGTTTGTTTTGAAAAAATACAACTTTGTTTTTGAAACGATTACTGTCCAGAGTTGTGCCGAGCACTGTGCTCAGTGATTGTCTTAGGTGCTCGCGAGCACTCGAAAGAATTTGCGAGCACTCAGAAGCTCTCATAGACTCGGACCATGAATGACAAAACTGTCCGGCCATATTGAAACCACTATCTTGTTTTATTGACTATATAAAAAGTCTCCACACATTGTCATCAGAATAATGAAAAACCTGTTGAATTTCAAATCGAATAGATCATTGGATGACCGATAGTAGTTCAGAATCAATGTGATTTTTGTCTTTCATTTCGTGTCTCATTTTTTATGGAAACACCCCTTGCAGAATCGATATATCAGAAATGAACAAAATTACCTGTAAGGGGGCATTTTGAGTGATATACACTGCAGGCTAGCAGCGATGGAGCTATCGATATTTCGGAAAACTTATAGTAAATAGGTAGAAAATGTCTTCGGATTCGTAATCAGAACAATAATTTCACTACTAATTTCACGGTGTTACACAGAAAAAAATTGTTCTGAAAAATCCTAATTTGTCGAACTTCTCATAGAAACAATCCCGAAACTTTCATAATTTTTGATGTACTCAGAATTGTACAATTTGCAAAATCGAAGAATATACATAAACAATGTACAATGTTGTACATAACAAGCTCCAATGAGAAGTGAAACAAATTTCGATATTTCAGAACCATTTTTTTTTCAGGAAGAAAGTTAGTTAGTAGTTTGTGTGAGTTGGCTTTCTAGTTTAGTACAACTCTGATTAATGCTTCTTGAAGAAGATGGTGTTTTTCAGAAACCTTTCAAGTTGGAAAGAATGTTTGTATACATGCGATTGAATTAATATAAAAATAATTCTTCTTCACAAAAATTAAAATTGCGACCCTTCATAATGATTCCATAGAAACGAACTAAATTTATTTCGAATATTATTTGGAAATTATTCATGAAACGGGATGATCTAATTGATTAGAGCAGTTGGAAAACAAATATAAGATTAAATATTACATCCAACAAGTAGGTAATTGGCATATTTTGCCTACTACCATAATTTTTTGGAAATGTCGGTGGTTCCATAGCTGCTGGCTTGCAGTGTATATTACTTGAAATTATCCCTTCTAGATTATTCAATATTTTTGATGTATCTATCGATTATGCAAATATCACAATTCTACGTCGAAATTTATGAAAGTTATGGGTGTGTTTTCATGGGATGTGTGACACTTTATAAAACTTGTTGAAATGCAAATATTCATAATCTACGTCTGTTACCTCTTAGACCCCCAAATATCACTTACAATGCCCCTTATACGCCCTTTTCATTCTTCAGCATAAAACCTGTCGAATCCATAAGCATATAAAATGGAGAGCTACTATTCGGTCACGTAACACATGTTACTGTTATTTTAGTATATTTTATCCAATCTCAGTTGAATATAACTTCATTCAGCTCAATATATAGGGTTAGTTCAAAATAGCACATGGTGTAATAACGAACGAAGGATGAAAACGAAAAATTAAATAAATATTATTCCCTATATAAAGAAAACAGTAGACCAGATTTAGTATATTTTACGCGTAACCGTTCGAAGCGTGGAAAGCAATCAGTAATGCGCTCACTGCCTGTTGCATAAATTACCTCTTGATTTTTTATTGCTGTCCGGCAGCCTGGTGATATTTATGAAAGAAGAACAGTAGCGTACTTAATGAACGATCAAACAGAACTCAATATTTTCTCTCTACTTAATTTTTTTTGCCGTCAGACTAGGTATAAATGTAATTAATTATTGACAAACACTATTTGTTATCATAGAGTTATCGGAAAACAGGTATAAAACTGTTCCCAAATTAATTAACATTTTGGGAATATAAAAGGACTTTGTAATAGTATACTTCTGCTTGAAGAATCCATTGTATTTGCAAAACATATGTCGCGGTTTTTTAAACTAAAAGTGTGAAAATCAACATTAAAGTTTTAGTATAAACGTTTGTGTATTTAGTGTTGCAACATGACATTTTGGCGACCATTCGAAGAACGTAAGGAACAAGACTCACAACCTGATGAACAATTCGAAGAACGTGAGGAACAAGATTCACAACCGAATGAACAATGGGAATTTAAAAACAAAGATCTCCATGTTCAGCCCCAAAGACTTGTTCTAAATATATATAAAAATGTTGAAAAGGAAATGAACGACAAATGTGACAATGAAATTTTCGGAAGGATATCTCATCTCACCAGTTTGGGGCATTCAACTATTTACAGAGTGGTTAAACACGGGGATGTTGTAGATCATTATCGTAAAAGAAAACGAGAAGATCAGAAATTAAACAAAGTTGATGAGGCCACATCAGATTTTCTTCGAAGGCAAGTTTATGATTTCTATAAACGAAACGAAGTACCTACCTTGGAATCAATCAAACAAACTATCTGATTATCCTGAGTATACACTTCTGTTATTGTAATGGATAATGCGTCATACCACTCGTGTCAAAAGATAAAAATATCGACGAAAGCAACAAAGAAAAGAGACATTTTGGAATTTATGGCTTATAAAAAATTGAATATTCCCAAAAAGCCACGAAGGAGGTATTACTACGTATAATTAAAAATGGAAATTTTGAAAAAGAATATATGTTATTGATGAACTTTGTAAACATTCTGGTCATACGCTTCTGAGGTTACCACCGTATTATTGTGTTTTCAACCCCATTGAATTGGTTTGGGCATTTATAAAAAACAAATTGAGAAAATCCAATCAATGTCCAAATCTAAGCGGAGAAGTAGTAGAAAATGTAAGGAGAATCTTAGGAGAGGTATATAAAAATCTTTGGACAGAATGCATTTTACATGTGATTTCAAAAGAACGTGAATATTTCCTTTTGCCATCCATTCAACCAGTAATCATAAACATGGGTGATTCGTCTGATTCGGAGGATTATGGTGATTGAGTCTTGCCACGACTTTGATGTGTGTATAAGATAGCCATACCAGCAAATGAATTATAAATGTTTCCTGATGATTTTTTATTATATTTTATTGAACGACTTGTTTTCGGTGTGTCAGATAACTTGTCAATAAGTTACGTACAACGTTCCGTGCCCATACACGCGCAATCCTTCAATTCTATTCATTATAAGAACAAGACACATTGTATTAGCAAATTTCTATACAGCAAGCAATACGCAAAGTTATACCCAAGTAAGAGAAAATATCTCCGCCTATGGTACGTTCAAAGAGGCGAAGTCATTGACGTGTTAATCCTGTTTTACAGCTCATTCAACTGAGATTGGATAAACTAAACCTGCTTAGATTAGAGTTATACAGGGTCTAATGTATCATCTTGTACTCCCGTGAATAACAGATGTTTCATGCCATTTTGTAACAAATAATAGTGGTAAAAATTGAAAAAAAATATTGGAAAAATCTATTTTGGTTATTGATATTCTACAAAATTTTGGGAATCGCAGTCCGACGAACCTCAGCTGCTTGGTCACCACTAGGACTAATAAAAACGGTGTGTCTTGATAGTACAGATTTCCTTCCTTTCGAGACGGTAAGACCACGTCTTCATTGGCAACTACGAAACCAAACAAAAATGGGGAATCATTTTATTTAGTATGACTTAAATGTCAGTCAGACGGACTTCATGTTTTTTAGTCCTTGCACACGACTTATGAAGAATTCATGAAAATTAAGGTCATGACCTTGTTGGTTCGTGAAATTATCTTAAAAAATACAACTCGTGCTCACAATACTATCGAAAATTCTGTCAGAAATCGTATAGTATTCCCTCGAAATTGATCGATTTATTATGCAAACAATTCGCATAGCAGTCAAAACTTTTTCTTCTTAATTCCATCTCACAATCGTTTTTTTATAGATCCATCAAAAGTTGAGAGAACTGTGTATACATCAACCGCTGGGACACCCCTGAATGACCTTGATTTTGGATTGCTCTTCTCAAATGCTACAAGTCTGACATTGAATTTCTGAGATAAGATTTGATTATAATTTTTTTAATTAAATGTTTGTGTAATTTTTTTGTTTTTTTCTCTAGTTGTAGTTCATAGTCACGATAGTGATAACGACAATGACGATAACTTATCAGGCCAGTGAACTTTTGAACTCTAAAGCAGTAGGTGAATAAAGGACCATACTTTCTTCATGATGACAATTAGGCCTGTCATGAGTATCTGGGACTTCCACTTGTTTCTTTTTGTCCCATTCTGATGAGCATTAGTTCAGAAACTGAGTTTTCATTGTACCTATCTGAAAACACTATAATTTAAATAATATACATTACATGCTTATTTAGCTTACTGAAAACGAGTTTTTTCCGTGCGCCCGAACGGAGAATTTTTCCATGCGCTGGTGTCATTATAGTTGCCTATTGAAATGTCAAAATTAAATAATATATTGTTGACAGTTCTCTAGAAATCGCAAATTGTTTGAATATTTCCTTACCAACAGGGTAAATAACGTGGCAATTTCTGGATATGTTTGAACCGTAAATATTTCAATTAATAATACATGTTTTTGTTCCTTCATCATTAAAAATGAATCTTTCTTAACAATCTGTGGTTTTCAGGTAGATGTAATGAAAAATATCGTTCATTACTCGTCTATAAATGCTTTTTCCGTGCTTGCACGACTTTCCGTGTTCGGCTTCGCCTCCTACGGGGACATGTCGCGCACGAACGGAAAAAGACTATTTTCTGAACTTGTAATGAAATATACTATTTCTGTTTCGTGCTAGGAGCTATTTCACTTTCAGTCGACTACTAATGCTGTATTAGGCACACATCCGACCAGTCCTGGAATACTGTTCTAGATTACACATCAAGATCGACCCGCCAACTCTAACGATCACAACATCCCTTTGGAGCCACTTTGGAGACTTGACAAACATATCTTTCCCAGAACTCATTAATTCAACAAGCGCCAGAGCTGTGGAACTCGTTATCTAGAGAAATATTTCCAGAAACATCTAGACCATCTCGTTTTCCCTGGTTCTCAAGATGTTTACTGAAAATCAAAAGATTTTCCTTTTCGTGGAAACCAGCGGAAAAAGTGGATTGTAAAAAGATAAGGTCACATGATATTTTTACTTTCTTCATTTGGGAATGAATCGCTTCCTGACGATCTAAAAAAAACAGTAATTGTGAAACCCATTTTTAAACGAGGTGATTTATATAAACCTTACATGAACCTGCGAATGCATCCTGTGATCTGAAACTCGTGTGTACTGGTAGGCCTCAAGGCTCAATGCTGGGCCCTTTACTATGTTTCCTACTAATCAATTATATTAAACATCAACATTGAAGGAACTTCCACCCTTTTTGCAGACGATGCAACTTTCTCAATGAAGATATGCGTGCTCTACACACTATAATGGAAACAGATCTACGTGTAATTAAATCCTGGTTTAATATGAACTTCTTATGTATTGACTTTAATAAAACTAACGTGATTTCCTTCAAAGATACAATTGATTTCCTCTCTGCGAAATCTTGTCGGACTCGGCATTCTTAAACAGTATACAAAGTTACAACTTGCTAGTTATCACTTAAGGTTTTGTATGAGGGCTTGCGGTCCAATGCTGATGATAATACCGAGCATCGAAATAAATGATTTCAACAGGATGGAGACATCACGACGCTGGAGAATATACAGAAAGCTTACATTCTTTGAATGTTCTGAAAGTTATTTATTATTAAAACATCAAGGCGGATTCATGCAACGTTCATTATAAATACATTTTTCTACAACTGTCAAAAAAGTGTATTTTTTGTGTATTTTGTGTGCAGAAAGTATGTAATCATCAGCGACACTTTTGGTAAATTCAGGTGCCGATATATTACAAGTGAAAAAACAAGGAGGGTGGAAATCTAGCACAGTTGCAGAAGGGTAAGTTGATGAATCCATGCCAACAAAATTGGAATGCGCAACAAAAATTCTGACTGGAAATCCATCAACATCGTCATGTAGTACAAACCCAAATACTATTACAGTAAATAAAACGTTTGTAAATGAAACAATTTTAGTAAATATTTCTAACTTATCAGCGAATACAGTTGATAGAAGAAGATAAGTTAGAAGATAAGTTTATTAATTGTAAATGCTATTTTTACAAGAAACGTCATGAAATAAGGACTAATGGCAATAATAAAATAAAATGTTACAAAAATTTGGTTGTTTAAGACATTGACAACCAATAACGAACATGAAACACTTTAAAACTTATACCTAATCAATATTTATGTTCATAAAACTATTTGTAAATATTCATCAACTATTTAAAAATTCATCAATGGAGTAGCAGCACAGGTTCAGTAAGTGTGACTTCGCCCTTGCACTGAAACTGTTCTCTGTTTTATTTCTCAATATTGAAGGTATTTTATTATACAGTTTCGGTCCCCAATAATCAATTCCTTGTTGTGTCTTTTCTAACCGATGGAGTGGGATTCTGAGGTCATTTCCAAATCTTGTAGAATAGGAGTGGCTTTCTGAATTCATAATAAATCGATTTCTATTTTCTATTTAAATGGACGTATTTCAGGCACGTGAATATATATATATATATATATATATATATAGCAGGAAATTTTTTTTGGGTATAGCAGCAAGCAAAAAAAAAAAAAAAAATTTCCTGCTTTGTATCCTAACTAGTCAGCAAAGACCACCCTTCTACTATATATATATATATATATATATATATATATATATATATATATATATATATATATATATATATGCACTGTCATTATATTTTCAGATTTGAAGAAAGTCTTGCATGATTCTCTGTATTTCAGGCCACATAATACTCTGATAGCTTTTTTTTGGAGTATACAGATTTTTTTCGCTTCGGAGGCAGTCCCCCATAGGAGGATACCGTAGCTAGTTATGCTATGAAAGTTAGCATAGTATGCTACTTTTGCTGCTTGGTGAGTCGATACAGATTTGATTCTTATCGTGGTGTACATAGCTGTACACAACCTCTTGCTCAGAGTAGAAATATGAGCTGTCCAGTTAAGATTATTATCTAACATCAAACCTAGAAATTTTATTGGGTTTTCCGTAACGCCTCTTGGTGACATCAACAAGTGTTGAGTTTTGTCAGTATTTTGTAGGAGAACATTTGCTGAAAACCATAAATTTTACCTCTCACTAGGAAGGTGGTATCATCTGCATATATTGTAGCACTAAATACGTTAATGTTAGCTAGCAAGTCGTTCGTATAGATTATGAAGAGAATGGGCCCTAAGATTGACCCTTGTGGTACTCCTTGATTCACTGATTCTGCTATTGATAAATCATTTTTCCACCAATTTGACTGAAATCGATCAGTCAAATAGGACTCAATCAAACGATGCGGAATTCCTCTTATTCCATAATAGTATAGCTTATCAAGCAATACGTTATGATTTACTGTATCAAAAGCTTTGCTAAGGTCACAACACAGCATCTAAACAGATTCGTGATTGTCGAAGGATTCTAAAATTTTCTCTACGCTTTCTACCTTGGCTGTGATTTTCCTTTTCTATATCCATGTTGGCTTTCATTGAATAGATTTAATTTTTCGAAATAATCGACCAATCGGTTTTTCAGGACTTTTTCAAATATTTTTGACGGAGCTGGTAATATGGATATAGGTCTGAAATTATCTTGACTATTGATATCTCCTTTTTTGTAAACTGGAATTACCTTAGCATGCTTCATTTCTGATGGAAATATTCCGTCTCTTATACATATGTTGATGAGGATAGCAATTGGAGTTGTAATTTCATCGATACATTGTTTGATTATATTAGTTGATATTCCATATATATCTTCAGTTTTCTTATTTTTTATTTCCATGATTATGTATCTAATCTCATTCTCCTCAACCTCTGATAAATATAAGGAGTTCAAGTTGTTGATTTTATTATTCTCCAGAAGTTGATTTGCAGTTACTTGAGTTTTTGTAATTTTTTCAGCTGCTTTCACTCCAACGTTTGAAAAAAATGTATTGAGTTCATTTCTAGTTAAGAGAGATTTCTTGATTTTTTGGTCAGAGCCATTTGCTGTCGAACCAGTTTCTTGTTTGATAATATCTCATATAGCTTTGGTCTTATGTCTGCTTCAGCGTTGTATTTTTCATTTTCTGCTTTTTTAGTTTCTTTTATTGTATTTACATATTCCCTTTTATACGCTTTGTAGGCTAGCTCTGATTCCTCGTCTCTTCTCACCATTTTTATCGTATCCAATGCGTCTAATCTATTTGTCAACTCTCTAATTTCTTCACTATACCACTTCAGCTTTTTTCCTCGGTTGTTGGTTTGTTTGTTTTTCACAGGAAAGTATTTATCATGCAGTTCAATAAAGATTTCATGAAAACATTTATATGATTGAGAGGCATTTCCACAATGCAGCAATACATTCCAGTTTATAGAAGATAATTCCATCCGAAACATATTAGTATTGTTAACATTTATGTCTCTAATTGTAGTTTTGTTTTTGATCGGTTTGTCGTTTATGTCAATAAGGTCCAGGACTTGTTCTCTGTGATCCGACATATGAAGATTCATCGAATGTACCTGGTTATGTTCAATATGATTGGTGAAAATATTATCAATACAGGTCTCTGAAATTTCTGAAATTTCTGTAATACGTGACGGTTCTGTTGTTGTTTTAAAAATGCTATATGAAGATAGTATATTTTCTAATTCTTCCTTTTCTTTAGATTCCGCTATGAAGTTAATATTGAAATCACCAGAGAGGTAAATTTTTTCTTTACTATATTTTGTGGTGACTGAGTGCATAACAGTGTCTAGTGTTTCAATAAGCAGGTCAATATTTCCTGTTGGAGGTCTGTAGATAGTTATTATTATACCATATTTGGTCTTGATCCCTATTATTTCAACGTGATTTTCAATTGTGCAATTTTTTATCTCTACAAGTTCTTCGAAAGACAGATTTTTCTTAAGTAGGATGAGTACACCACCATGTTTTCTTTCTGTTCTGTTGAATACGCTAGCAAGGTTGAAATTGTTTATTTTGATAGCTTTCATCTCCTGTGCTTCTAGCCAGTGTTCAGTTATTGTCACTATATCTACATTTTCATTTTCAGCTAACCAGATGTTACATGTTACAATTTTATTACGAAGACATTGTGTGTTTTGATTCAGAAGTTTTTTTTTGGGATTCTGGAAAAATGGTCGTGATTTCATAGGTCCCGTGGTGCAACCTGGCTCTATCGGGGGTATAAAAAATGTTGACCCTGTTCTGATTGTATTTCATAATCGTGAATTTCTTCGGATAACGATGATTCTACTAGGTCAACAATTTCCATAGCCAATAATGCAGTCAATTGTACTTTTAACATTACTTTCACAAAATAAACCCTGTGAACGTCAAAAATAGGTTATTAAATATTATTCTTATTTTTATTATCTGTGTCTATTCTTATAGTTGATATTTTTTGTGTTATTAATTTGTTAATGGTTTACACCATAAATTGGGTGAGGTTGAGTTGAGTAGAGTAAACTATAAAAATTGGTTGTACTATTTTTTGACAGTTGTAGAAAAAATTTTGCATGCAACACGTGAGTAAAGTGTTTTTTTAGGAATTGCCGTACTCCGCCTACGGCGCAGTGCGTCAATATTTTCTACTCGTAAAAAAGTACCACTTTACTCACTTGTTACATAAATAACTACTTCACAACTTTTACATTGAGAAAAGTTGAACACTTATACTTTATAGGATGCGTTCATTATTGAATACATTTATACTGGTTCCTTTAGAAATTGGCCAACTTTCAACTAAGAATTATAACTGCATCAGGAAAACTAGTGAAAGCAACCAAATCGCATGCGCGGAGACTTGTCATTTGAAAATCGTCATGATTTTTGAGGCTTTCTTCATTTAAAGATTCGATTTTGAGTATTTTATTTCAGTTTTTCGTGATGTCTTCGAAGGTGTCATGAAATGAAATGATGTGATGATGGTACAGCAATAAACACATGTACAGGGTGTTAATTAAGTACGTTGACAAACTTCGGGAGGTGATTCTTTGAAGGTTTTCAGGACGAAAAGCTCATATAAACATATGTCCCAAACGGCTTGGTTTTCGAGATACAGGGCGATAAAAATACATTTTTTTCAAGATTTTTTAGAGTTAACTTCGACATTTTCGACAATAATCAGTTCAAATTAGGCAAGTACAATCCATTCAATAGGGCGCACGATACAAAATAATGCATTTCTTAAATAATTCACAGGGTCCTCCTTTTTTCAGAGTCAAGCTTTGTTCAACCCTTCAGAATTTTTTTCCCGCCGCCACTGACATATTATGAGAAAGGAATAATCAATGTTGTTTCATTTAACATCTTTTTGATATCTTGCATTTTTTCATTTACTTGTACGGTTCAGGGGCTATAATGAAAATATTAATTTAAACATTTTCCAGTGTGGCATAACATTAGAAAATTTGAAAATTAAACATTTTCAATTATTGTAAATTGATGAAAATATTTTTTCAGAATTAGAAAAATCTACGATGAATAAAAATTATACAATAAAAAATATAAAGACAAGCTTTTATACAAATGCACTGAAAATGAAAAAATAATTTGTTTCATTTTTTGTAGGTTATTCTGTGAGTATCAAAATCTTTCTGTACAAGATTACCTAGATCAAACAATGAAATGAATTATTTTTTCCTTTTCAGTGTATTGTATAAAAACTTTAAAATGTTTTCTTTTTATAATTTTCATTTTTAACATTTTAGTTTATTTTTTATGTGAAACTGAAAATCTCCAACCCAAAAACCATCACATACCAATTTTGAACAGAATCGGATCATAATCACAAAACTCGTCCGCCATATTGGAGCCGCCATTTTGTTTTTTAACAAACATTTTTTTGATGCATTGTCACCGGAATTACGGAAACCTGCCAAATTTCAAATTAATCGGAGTATTAGAAGTGGGTCAAATTCAACTTTTATTAAATTGTTTGTTAGTCAGTTACAAGTGAAGCTAAATAAAAGCTTGTTATTGTAAAGATGTGATTTCTTTTTGTGATATCTAACAGAAAACTACTATCTCCCCGTCACTGCGGTACGCTGGATATTAAACTAGATCTGACAGATATTGGGAAAACCTTAACTTTCAACCTGAAGATTCTGATGGTAAAAATGTGCATTTTCATTGAGATATTTGATTAAAAATGTTTTTACCCATCAGTCTTGATAGAGAACTCATACAAATTTTTTGTTATTTTAAAAAAAGATATTTTTTAGTTTTCAATTGAACGTTTCCTTTTCAACATAAAAAACTTCCGAAAGGTAATCCTGTAATGGAAGATAGTTAATAGGGTTTATCTAATAGTCGCAGATCATTACACATTTGATTTTCATTTATGAATCTCTGGTCATAACTCCGAAAAACTAAATCAAACAAATTTTTGTTTCCGTACGGAGTAGTACATTATTTTATCAGAAATTTCGGTTTGTTTTTTCTTCTGCAGTAACGCAGAAATTTTGTAATCAATTTGAATTCATAAAAATAGCAAAGTGGGCTTTGATATTAATTCATTTATTTAAATATCACCAACTTGACAGTTATCGAAAGTTGAGAAACTGTCTCATTGTTAATTCTTCATTAGTGCAAGCTATAAAGCAGATTCATTCAATATTCCTTTGGATAAAATGGTTGAATATACAAATTCAGAAATGGCAGACATGCACTTAATGTATGGAATGGCTGATGGTAACGCTCGTGCCGCCAGACGAATGTATCTAGAAAGATTTCCACAACGTCATATTCCCAGCACACAAATGTTCATCAATATTCACTCCCGTCTTCGTGAAACGGGTACTTACAAGAGGTCTGCTGTTCTCATAGGAAGACCCAGGAGAGTTAGAACAGTTCAGATAGAAGAAGCTGTACTTAACGAAATTGAGCAGCATCCAGACACCAGTACAAGACAAATTGCGGCACAGTTTAACGTAACCCATGTATTGGTATGGCAAATTTTAAAAGAGCAACAACTTTATCCATATCACATACAGCGTGTTCAAGCTCTTCTGCCAAGGGATTTTTCAAAGAGATTAACTTTTTGCACTTGGATTCGAAATAAATTGTTGGAAAATCCATGGTTTTTATCTCAAGTGTTATTCACCGATGAGGCATGCTTTTCCCGTAAAGCCATTATTAATTTTCACAACAATCATATGTGGGCTGATAAAAACCCACACGCCGTGATTGAAAACCATTTTCAAGAGACGTTTTCTGTGAATGTTTGGGTTGGAATTGTAGGGAATTTCCTTATCGGGCCACATTTTCTGCCTCATAGACTCAATGGTGACCATTATCGACATTTTCTTGAATTCATCTTACCTGGACTCCTAGAAGAGATCCCACTGAGGGAAAGAATTGGAATTTGGTTTATGCATGATGGTGCTCCAGTACACTTCAGATTGGTTGCACGCCAATATTTAGAAGAGAATTATTCTGATCGCTGGATTGGGCGTGGTGGGCCACAACTTTGGCCACCAAGGTCACCCGATATGAATCCACTTGATTTTTTCCTCTGGGGGCACCTTAAATCATTAGTGTACCGAACTCCAGTTCAAAGTGAAGAAGACCTGAGGAATCGCATACAGGAGTCATGCGGAATTATAAGAAACACTCCTGGTATTTTTCAGCGTGTCCGCCAGTCTATGGTTAGGCGCATAAACGCATGCATTGAAGTTGGCGGTGGCCATTTCCAGCAGCTGCTCTGACATATCAATTTCAATAATGGTCCTTTTCTGAACTTAATTTTATTTCTAGGGAATTTATGTTACTTTGCTCTAGTATTTGATAATAAAGTTATTCACTATTGAAAATGTCCAAAATTATTTTGCCATAATTAACTTTGTGCAATACATATTCAACCTGAGTTATGGTAAAAAATGTATGGGAGCTCCATAACATTACATTTTCTCTACACGAGCAGAAAATAGCTATTTGTGTAATGAGAACAAAATGACGTATTGCGTCACGCGCTAATCTTTGGAGAGTGGCAATGACACTTCGAGAAATGAATTATTTTATATCATGCGCACTATTGAATGGATTGTACTTGTCCAATTTGAACTAATTTGGATCGATTATTGTCGAAAATTTCGAAGTAAACTCCAAAAACTCCTAAAAAATGTATTTTGATCACCCTGTACTTCGATAACCAAGCCGCTTGGGACATGTTTATATGAACTTTTCATCTTGAAACCTTTCAAAGAATCACCCTTCAAGTTTGTTAGACTATTTGCTTCTGAAATTTCTTTGTTATGCGTTACTGGAAAATGTTTGCGTTAATATTTTCATTGTAACTCCTGAACCGTACAAGTAAATGAAAAACAACAAGAGAGCAAAAAGATGTTAAATGAAACAACATTCATTATTCCTTTCTCATAATATGTCAGTGGCGGCGGAAAAAAAAATTCTGAAGGGTTGAACAAAGCTTGACTCTGAAAAAAGGAGGACCCTGTGAATTATTTGAGAAATGCATTATTTTGTATCGTGCGTACTATTGAATGGATTGTACTTGCCTAATTTGAACTGATTATTGTAGAAAATGTCGAAGTTAACTCTAAAAAATCTTGAAAAAAATTTATTTTTATCACCCTGTATCTCGAAAACCAAGCCGTTTGGGACATATGTTTATATGAACATTTCGTCCTGAAAACCTTCAAAGAATCACCTCCCGAAGTTTGTCAACGTACTTAATTAACACCCTGTATATAAGGCGTAGACAATTTCTGGAACAAGCTTACAAGGAAAAGTGTTTTGTCACATAAACTTTTCATGAACGGTCCCATTCATTCTAGTGAAAACGTAATGCAATGTAATAGAAATGTATTTATGATGAACGTTGCATGAATCGGTCAATAATCCGTTATTCTATAACAAAATTAATTTTATCAACAATGTGGTAATCCTCCTCTCATAAACTTAATGAAAGTGATTGAAATGGGAGTATTGACCTCTGATTGAATGAAATAATCAGTACATAATAATCCTGAGGTATTATTATGTGAGTTTTTATTTGCTCGCACTTATTCTGATTAAAATTTCAATTTGTAGAAATGTTTCGTAACATATTTTGTTGAATTTTGCATGATGTGCTGTGTTATATGTTTTGAAACCGTATAGAAACATGGATCTCCCACAAAAAGTCAGGTATGTATTTGAATCACAAGATTTACGTATTGGTCAGTTAATAATGATAGTGTTGATGGTAGCAGTGTCAATATATCCCTTAGGATCCAGCACCAAACTATTAGGAAAATTGACTCTATTGCAAAATGGCTGTGTTCGGCAGAAAAGTGGCCCGTAACCATTGTTCTGATGCACTGAGTACCTATCAAAATCAAGGTCTGATCAAATTTTTCCAATTGAAAGTGTTGAAATCTAAGGATGTCTTTTGGACTGTTCTATAACTTTTACTATACACGTCAACTCAGTCACAAGGCTACAAGACGAGGTAGTGACTGTATTATTCATGATTCGGATGTCCAAGGTCTTGATGGGGTGAACATTTTTTACTTCTTTCACTTTTTGAGAATATTTCTATTACTTGTATACGCAATCGTTATCAGATGAATACGTACCATAACTACATACCTTCCATTTTTCTTTAGCAACTAAACTATGACAACATTATAATATATGGATCTGCCATTCCGAAAAAAGATGCGCAACTCATACAGCTTGTCCAGAACTCTTGCATGTGTCTAATTTGTGGAACAGGCAGACTAGTTCATATATCTGGTCATTTCAATGAAGTGAAATGGCTAAATATCGAGAGGAGAATATGACATACCCGTACCTAGTTTCATGAAAAAGTTACAATTCATATCAGACAATCAATTTCCGCATTCAAAGTCATCATCCGGTTCGGAATTTCTTTCTCGTACATGATTGCAAACCAGTATAACTGGAATTCGGAAGCCCTGAAGGGATTAAACATATTTTAGGTTTCAAAAAAAAAAAATTGAAAGAAATAAATGTTAGAACATCATTGTTTTTTCGTTCGTGATGGCTGCTTAGCCTTTGTAGACTAGATCTATATCTATCTATCTACGTATATCTATATCTGGTATTGCCGCTTTTGTGCCTACCTACTTCCATATTGTATTTAACTGTCAATGTAGGTACCTTTCTTTGTATTCATAAGACAGAAGGGAGTGTTTCAGCTTTGTTTCGAGATGTTCATGAAATATTTGGTCGAAACCAATTCGAAAATTGACATTTTTAATAAATTTTACCATCGATCTGGTTTTTCATAATGGAACGAAGTTATGTAAGCAGTAATTTGATTAACAAAATTTTCTATTTGCTGGTCAGGAAGAAATCAAATTTTTATTTGTCACTATTCTCACTATTTTGTATATTTTGGGCATTTCAGTTTTTATTATTAGTATCTGTTCAAATAGTATTTTTTTACCATTGGAGATCGATAACTTCCATAATACATACACCAAGCGATAGAACATAAAATTAGTGAATTTTCAACCTAAATACTAGTAGGAAACCGACTATGCCATCACATGAAAGACAGTCCTTATTTATATTCTGTTATGTTTTCGACTCGCAACTGTCATTTATTAATTTGTTGTAAACATTTAAATGACAAAAAGGGTGTTTTTTTATCATTTTGCTTATAAAATGAAAACTAAATGAGCAGTCTGGTTGCTCCAATGGAAAGAATTGTAGATAATTGAAATACGAACAAAATGTTGGGATTGGACTTTCTCATTATGTGTGCACAAAACAGGCGCTGTCGGATCGTTAGTTTTGTCTCAATTTCTTGCAGCGTGCCTGGTTGCCCGATTTCAATTTCTTAAAGAGATTATGAAAGTAGAAGTATAGTACTACAAAACGTATATTCTCATTTTGCGGTGGCAGGAGAGTCTGGGAGGTGAGGAAAATTCTTCTAATGAACGGGTTACTTGATAAGACGCTTGCCCTTATCTCCCGCTATCTCCTACCACTCGACCGCTTCTACCAGCTCGGCCGCTTTCAGTCATGTTTGCAAGCATTTTTCACCCACTTTGCAGCATTTTAGCGCAAAATGAGAATATACATTTTGTGGTACTGTACTTCAACTTTCAAAATATGTTTTAGGAATTTAAATCGTACTATCACCAGAGCATCCAGGCACGCTGCAAGATATTGCAAAAAAAATCTAATTGCAATTGTGCCAAAACTATAATGATCCGTCAGAGCCTGTTTTATGCACATATAAAGTACATATTATGATTCAATACTTTCATGAAAAGGACCAACCTTATTTCTTGAAGAATGGCAGGGTTGTGGATTTTTCAAAAAATCGTAACTTTTATAGAAAAATAATAAAACATTTCATTCCAACCCAAGTAGCACACTTATATTGGTAAAATATTGGCGAGAAAAAAAATGTGAACATTCGGCGATATTTGTCCAATATTACTTGAATAATATTGGCGAAATATTCCCCAACCAATATTGGCCTCAAAATATTTGGCGATATTGGTACAATATCGCTGATACAATATTCTGGCAATATTGGCACAATATTCAAAAGTTATATTGTCGAGAAGTAAAATGTGAACATTTTGCGATATTGGTCGAATATTGTTTAAATATTCCAAAAATAGTTTTGGTGAAATATTCTTGAAGCAATAATGGCCTTAAAATATTTATCGATATTGGTACAATATCATTTGGTTATATCGGAGGACGTCAATATACCTTGGTAAATTATTAAATGTCTTTTAGTTGATGAAGGTGACACCAGAGTCTGCCTTTTGATCGCCTTAACCACTGAGTGAGCTGTCTTGAAAACAAGTTAAGAGAAGTATTTAATAAACTTTCGTAGGTTTTAGAAGACGTTCTATATGTAGAGCCACCTAGCGGATTTTTATCCAGGTTTGATCATGAAATAATTTAAATATGTTTCATTGGATATTCGGCCAATATTCAAATTTCATCTGAATCTAGATGTAGGAAATATGAAGACAATATTGTTTTAACTATATCGATAACTATTATTGAACCAATATTGACCCAAAATTAATTAATAAAATTTGTTGAATATTGGCGAAAAGATATTCAACCAATGTGTAATTACACTTGGAGATACAATATAGTTTTTATTCCTTGAATCGATATGAGGGGAATATTGGAATTGCAATATTTATTCTAGATGTTGAAAACGATGTGAAGACAATTGTGTCGTACGAACACCCTTTTTCTATCGTAAAGCGCGTCAAGGGTATGTTCAATACATATAAAGTGAACTGAATTTAACGAGAGGTTACGTCTTACCAAATATCTCGAAGGCGGTTTTCTAGGTGGAAGTCTGGCTCCTGGAAGTTCTGGAACGAAGCGGATGCTGCGCCGGCCGGCGGATAGAGATGACCGTCACTGCACTTTTATATAGGTTTTTCTATTGGGTTGTAAAACTATTATAACTATGACGAACTAGGTGATATATTGTCGGTAGATACAATTGTTCTGTCTCTGTCACGGTACTACCTTTTTCATTTTGGAGTCCTTTTTCTCACAGGAGGAGGGGGGGGTTTTTTAACACGATATGCGACTGGCGCGACGTGAACCTCTGATAGCCACGAAATGTCCCAATACAGGGAGGACAAATATTGATTCGAACATACCGTGACACGTATGTAGTTTGGCTTTGGTAATTAAGGAATTAAATAGTATGAGGGGCAATGTGGACGAAACATAATCTCGCCCACCAAAATGCGTATGCATTTTCTATAATTCTATGGGAAGGGGACATAGTTTAACAAGGGAACGCTTGAAGGTTCCCGTAGCAGTGCGAACAGTTGCCACCCGAATAATACCGTCACTTCCTGGATGGACAGCCGTCACACGCGCCATGGTCCATTGTAAAGGGGGCGCATCATCACGCTTGATCAAAACTAATGTTCCCGGATTAATCAATGAGGAACTTGAATGCCATTTGCTGCGTTGATGAAGCGTATGTAGGTATTCTTTTGACCACCTGGACCAAAAGTCTTGGTGCATACGCTGCAACAATTGCCAGCGACCGAGGCGATTTAGTGGTAAAGTAGTGAGATCAGGTTCGGGTAGACGTGTCAGCGGCTCCAGCGTCAGGAAGTGGCCTGGAGTGAGAGCTGTGAAATCATTGGGATCTGTACTAAAAGGGGTCAATGGTCTCGAATTGAGTATGGCTTCAATTTGAACGAGAACCGTATTGAGCTCTTCATAGGTTAACACTTGACAGCCAACAACACGACTCAAATGAGATTTGACTGATTTGACGCCAGCTTCCCATAAACCACCGAAATGAGGAGCGGCGGGAGGGTTGAAACTCCACGAAATTGATTCTTTAGAAACAGCAGATTTCATACAATTGTTGAGTTGTTTATGAGCGCTAATGAAGTTTGTACCGTTATCACTATAGATAAATTGACATCGTCCGCGACGAGCAATGAAACGACGTAGGGCAGCTAAGATTGCATCTGCGGATAAGTCTGAGGCCAGTTCCACATGAACAGCTTTTACTACAAAGCACACAAACAGACACAAATATGCCTTAGTGGTTTTTGCTCCGCGATGTCGGGACATAACTAGTTTAAAGGGACCGGCATAGTCTACTCCTACATGCAAAAATGGTTTAACTTGGGACAATCGAGAAGATGGGAGATTACCCATAGGGGGCTGAAGGGGTTTCGGTTTAGTTTTCCAGCAAGTGACACACTTGGAAATAACACTTCGAATGACCCGTTTAGAGGATAATATCCAGAATTTTTGGGCGATTAAAAATTGAACTTGATGAATGCTAGCATGAAAATACTTTCTATGCGTTTGTTCAATGATCAACGTTGTGAGACGACTACGACTTGGTAACAAGGCGGGAAAGCGTTTTTCATAAGGAATAGGGGCGTTAGCTAAACGCCCTCCAACACGTAAAATATTATGATCATCCAAAAACGGAGATAATTTTTTGAATGATTTTGGAAGGGTGGTTCCTGCTTGGATCATTTCTATCTCTTCAGAAAACTCAAGGGACTGAACGTATTTGACAAGAATAAAAAGTGATTGTTGAAGTTCTTCAGAAAGAAGCCAACTAGATTGTGGAGGTTGATTTTCCTTCCTACTATTGCGGATAAAACGGTAAAGGTATGCAACGATACGCGTGAGAGTTTCTAGGGATGAATATTTTGCAAGAAGTTGATCTAAGATAGATGGACTAGTAAGGGTGGTTAAGACTATTTTACGTTCCTCTTCAAGTGCAGCATGAGAGAAAAAATTATGGTTTACACCCAAACTAGAAAAATCACGGAGTTGGGATTTCAATAAGGAGGGACCCGCCCACCAGAGAACGTTGTCGATCAAATCAGATGGGAGCAGTCCACGGGAACCAATGTCAGCTGGGTTCTCATTGGTGGAAATATGTAACCAGGGGACAGTAGGTAACTTTTCCTGAATATATGATACCCTATTTCCGACAAAGGTTTTCCATCTGTGAGGCGAAGAGGATAACCAGTAGAGAACAATGGTCGAGTCTGACCAGGCATACATTTTGTTAACCGTGATATGAGATCTGAAGCTATTGTAGACAACGGAAAACAAACGGGCTAGTAGAACTGCTGCACACAATTCTAACTTAGGGATAGATTTGACTTTGAGGGGGGCTACTTTTGATTTAGCACAAACAAAACGAGATGTTGCTTTACCTGTTTCAGAAACGCATACTAAATAAATAACTGCACAGTAACCCTTTTCCGAACTATCACAAAATCCATGGAGTTCGCAAATGTCGAACTGTTCAGGGCAAAGCCACCGAGGCAATGTCCAATGAGCTACGGAGGAGATGTTAGACATATATTGTCGCCAGAGATTTTTTATTTCAATGGGAGGGGTTTCGTCCCAGTCTAAGTTTAAACTCCAGATTTTCTGAATCAAATGTTTTACGAAAAATGTAACAGGTGATAAAAAACCCAAAGGGTCGAAGATTCGGGCGAGGTTTGATAAAAGGTTTCTTTTTGTGCAAGTTTCTTGGATGGGATGAATAGAAAATGAAAAAGTATCACTTGCCGAGTGCCAGTGCAGTCCTAAAACTTTTAAAGGGCAGTCACCTTCGAAATTCACTAAGCTCTCGGAGGATAGATGTGAACTAGGGAGATTCGCAAGCAAACTGGGTTCATTGCTAGCCCATTTCCTCAACTCAAAGCCTCCTTTACGAAGTAACGCGATCAAGTCCTTGATGAGGTTTTGGGTTTTTATGAGCGTAGATGCCCCTGTAACTACATCATCCACATAAGTATGTGAGCGAATAACTTCTGAAGCATATGGAAAACTTGTTTTCTCTTCTTCAGCTAGCGTGAGGATGCTTTTTATAGCGAGGTAGGGGGCACAAGAAAAGCCATAAGTGATAGTACGAAGGCGGAAATCTTGTATGGATTCCGAGGGGGAAAAACGCCATAATATCCGTTGGTAGTCGGTTTGCTGAGGGTTTATCAAGATCTGACGATACATTTTACAAACGTCACTGGTGATAACATATCGATGAAGCCTGAAGTTCAATAAAATGACCACCAGATCCTGCTGAAGTTTTGGACCAACTAGCAGACAATCATTAAGAGATTTCTGTCCCGGAGATTTAGATGACGCGTTAAAAACCACCCTGAGTTTGGTAGTGCTACTAGAAGGTTTTAAAACACAGTGGTGGGGTATGTAATAGGATTTCTCGGGAATTGAATCCTCTTCAATAAGTTCCATGTGATTTAAATCAAGATATTCTTTCATGAACGCTGAATAATCTTGATAAAGCGTGGGGTTTTTGAGAAGTTTTCTCTCCAAAGTTAGAAAACGAGAAAGAGCTAGATTTCGACTACCGGGAAATCGGGGTTCGTCAATGCGAAATGGCAAGGATACCACAAACCGGCCGTCTTCCTGTTTGTGATGAGTGTCAGAAAATATTTTTTCACATAACTGCTCTTCGGAAGATAAAGATACAACCCGAGGAACGTCTTCCACTTCCCAAAATTTTTGAATTGTATTTTCTAAAGATGTATCACAACATAAGAATGACTGAACAATGTTTGTAAAGGGTGAAGTATTAGTCTTTCCCATCAATACAAATCCAAAGATGGTATTGAGGGCTACAGGTTCATCTAAATTACCAGCTACACGGCCAGGAAGAAGAATATGTGGGAACAAGTCTGCTCCTAATAATATATCTATACTGTTTGGTTGATCGAAATGCGGATCGGCTAAAATTAAATTGTCTAAATGAGACCAGGATGGTGCAGATAAAGGAAAAGTGGGTAACTCACCACACATTTTTGGGAGAACTATAGCATCTAATTCGAAAGTAGGTGATGATTTTCCTCTAGGAGAAATACGGCAAGATATGCCATCAGAACTACGTAGACTTTTTAACTGTCCGATTCCTTGAACAGAGAAATTCAATTTGTACGAAGAAAGTCCAAGACGATTAACACATTTTTGAGAAATGAAGTGGCTTTGAGAACCGCAGTCCAGAAGAACGCGAACCTTCTGGGCGGTGCCTCTACTATCTAAGACATCTACGAGAGCCGTTGACAATAAAACATCAGCACGGCGAGGTGCAAAACTAGTTAGTGATTGAGTGGTCAGAGTGTTAGGTGTAGATGAAGAACTACTGGTACTAGGGTCTATGGGCGATTGAGCGTTGGGGTTGGCAAAGGATGGTCCAGACGACGTGTGTTCGAAATGTAGTAAAGTATGATGCTTCTTTTGACATTTGTAGCAAAGTATGGACGATCGACATTGTTTGATATTGTGGGAGCTGCTGAGGCAGTTCAAACAGAAGCGATTGTCTTTTGCGATACAATATCGTTCAGATGCGGTTTTCTCTAAAAATTCGGGACACTTTGTTAGAGAATGGTTTTTCTTGCATATAATACAAGAAATAACAGTGAAAGTAGAAGGGGTCGAAGTAGAAGGGGTCGTAGTAGAAGGGGTGGTAGTAGAAGAGGGAAAAGTGGACACATTTCTTAATAATGACGTAGAGCTCCGAGAAAGCGAAGTTGAGCTAGATTTAGGGGCATCTTTTTGACGACCTTGCCTAATATTTCTAGTGAAGGAAATATTGTCCATGGCACTACAGTGTTTGATCAAGAAATCTGTCAGCTCATCATAAGTCGGAAGTTGGGAGCTGTCATGGTGTAACTCAAATTTGGTAGCGATCGAAATATCTATGCGCTTCAAGATCATTTGAACTAAAATGAAGTCCCATTTATCAGTTGGTAATTTGAGTAATTTCAAGGCAGATAAATTTTCAGCAAATGTGTCTAACAAATTTCTCAAATCCTTAGGATTATCAGATAGAAGTTTTGGTGTATTATCTATAGCGGCCCAATGAGCTGCTGCAATGAGTCTTTCATTTTTGTAGCGCTTTACCAATGTGTCATAGGCTACCTGATAGTTGTTGCCAGTCATCGGTAATTTTTGAGTGAGTGATAATGGAGCGCCCCTCAAAGATGAAACGAGATAATTAAATTTTTCTATATCGCTCAAACTGTTGTTATTATGAATAACGGCATCAAACATGTCGATATAAGAAGGAAAGGTTGTTATGTCTCCCGTGAAAGTCAATAACTGAATTTTTGGTAAACTAATATTACTATGCCTGCTAAGGTTAGTTGTATTAGCATGAACTAAAGGTGCTTCAAATAAACTATAATAGGTAGCCTTCACAGAAAAATACAAAGTTTCAAAACCCTTCCGTATACCATCTTCCACTTCAAATTTTGCATCGTCCGCGGAGATCAAACCAATTATGATATTTTGCTGTTCAAAAAAATCGTCTCTTATCCTTTCAATCTCTTCATGCCTAAATCTGAAGATTGTATGAGCGTTGGTATCAGTTTGAGCCTTGAGAGCCGCATCCATTACCTCATTCAATCTATTAATGATTGTTTGTCTATGAGCTTCGGCCTTTTTCAATTTGTCAGCCATTATCACATAAAATTCAAAGATTTTTTTTTTTTTTATGAAATAATTAATTTTTTAGGTGCAATCTAATAAATCCAAATTACTAAATCTCGAATGCTTCTTTAGAATTTTTTACGAAATAACTAATTTCTAAGTTGCGATCCAATATTGAAACAAATTACTAAATATCAAATGCCCGACTTCACTGCCCTCGCCCTGTATCGCTACGTTTAGATCAATGATTCAAATTCGATTTCAGATAGCAAACTGTTCTAATCTTCCACACGAAAAAACTCGATACTTTTCCAAGTATTCTACTTGGAATGATAAATATAAATGAATTTGAGAGATAAGCGAAGATAAGAAAAGATAAGATAAGATAAGATACGATAAGATAAGATAAGATAAGATAAGATAAGATAAGATAAGATAAGATAAGATAAGATAAGATAAGATAAGATAAGATAAGATAAGATAAGATAAGATAAGATAAGATAAGATAAGATAAGATAAGATAAGATAAGATAAGATAAGATAAGATAAGATAAGATAAGATAAGATAAGATAAGATAAGATAAGATAAGATAAGATAAGATAAGATAAGATAAGATAAGATAAGATAAGATAAGATAAGATAAGATAAGATAAGATAAGATAAGATAAGATAAGATAAGATAAGATAAGATAAGATAAGATAAGATAAGATAAGATAAGATAAGATAAGATAAGATAAGATAAGATAAGATAAGATAAGATAAGATAAGATAAGATAAGATAAGATAAGATAAGATAAGATAAGATAAGATAAGATAAGATAAGATAAGATAAGATAAGATAAGATAAGATAAGATAAGATAAGATAAGATAAGATAAGATAAGATAAGATAAGATAAGATAAGATAAGATAAGATAAGATAAGATAAGATAAGATAAGATAAGATAAGATAAGATAAGATAAGATAAGATAAGATAAGATAAGATAAGATAAGATAAGATAAGATAAGATAAGATAAGATAAGATAAGATAAGATAAGATAAGATAAGATAAGATAAGATAAGATAAGATAAGATAAGATAAGATAAGATAAGATAAGATAAGATAAGATAAGATAAGATAAGATAAGATAAGATAAGATAAGATAAGATAAGATAAGATAAGATAAGATAAGATAAGATAAGATAAGATAAGATAAGATAAGATAAGATAAGATAAGATAAGATAAGATAAGATAAGATAAGATAAGATAAGATAAGATAAGATAAGATAAGATAAGATAAGATAAGATAAGATAAGATAAGATAAGATAAGATAAGATAAGATAAGATAAGATAAGATAAGATAAGATGGTCGTTTCAATTATCAGTGCCTGAAATATAAAAACTCTACCATAAAAAAATCGATTGTTTTATACTGAATGCATGGTACGGAAAGGCATTATAACTACCAAAAGCCAAACCACATTGATAAAAAAACAATAATTCGAATCGAAGGACCAAAATGTGTCGTACGAACACCCTTTTTCTATCGTAAAGCGCGTCAAGGGTATGTTCAATACATATAAAGTGAACTGAATTTAACGAGAGGTTACGTCTTACCAAATATCTCGAAGGCGGTTTTCTAGGTGGAAGTCTGGCTCCTGGAAGTTCTGGAACGAAGCGGATGCTGCGCCGGCCGGCGGATAGAGATGACCGTCACTGCACTTTTATATAGGTTTTTCTATTGGGTTGTAAAACTATTATAACTATGACGAACTAGGTGATATATTGTCGGTAGATACAATTGTTCTGTCTCTGTCACGGTACTACCTTTTTCATTTTGGAGTCCTTTTTCTCACAGGAGGAGGGGGGGGTTTTTAACACGATATGCGACTGGCGCGACGTGAACCTCTGATAGCCACGAAATGTCCCAATACAGGGAGGACAAATATTGATTCGAACATACCGTGACACGTATGTAGTTTGGCTTTGGTAATTAAGGAATTAAATAGTATGAGGGGCAATGTGGACGAAACAACAATATTGTTTTATCGATATTGGTAAATATCATTGAACCAATATTGACTCAATATGAGTTATTACAATTTGTCAAATAAAGTGGAAATGATATTCAACCAATATGCTATCAAACTTGGAAATACAATATAGTTTTTTTTTCCTATAATCGATATGACTGGAATATTTGGATTGCAATATTTATTCTAGATGTGGAAGACAATATATAACCAATTTTGTATTATCGATATTGGTAGAAATTATTCAACCAATATTGACCCAATATTTCATGTGATAATCTACATTCAAAACTAGTTCAACCAATATTCCACCAATATTATTATTATAATATTGTTTTTTTAATATTCACCCATATTGGACCAATATTGATCTTTCATTTACAATATATCTATATTGGCCCAATATGGAACCAAGATTCAGCCGATATGATGTGCTACCTGGGAATTATCTAAAATTCTTTACATTGAAGCAACCATATGGCTTCATTAGTTTTCATTTTATAAGCGAAATAATAAAAACACGTTTTTTGTTATTTAAATGTTTATAACAAATTAATAAATGACAGTTGGGAGTCGAAAACATAACAAAATATAACTACGGACTTTCTTCCATGTGATGGAACAGTCAGTTTTGTACTAGTATTTTTGTTAGGAAAAAAATGCTTTATTGATTGGCCTATATGAAAATGAAGGATTGAAGGCCATAAAAGTTCACAAATTCAATTTTTATATAGTAATTTTTTCCAATTAGTTTCAGGGTACAACTGGGGCTTATTTGTTTGGTGACTGCTGTAGTCAATGCAGATCAAGGCGTTTTCAAGGACTGTTCCAGAGTTCCATTTTGCACGTGAGTCACAGAAATGGCAACATGATGTTTCAGAATGTGAAATAAATAAATATTTCACATGTGGAATTGGAATTACTTGGTGAAAGGTCAAATTATCTTCAAATGAAAATGGATCATCCAAAATCCAGCCATTCGCGAATTTACTGTATTATAAAAATGATCAAACAGCTCCGCGGGACTGCCAAATCGTCCCTGTCCAACACCTAGCGAAGTTTTTCTACAAGAACAGACTTTGCAATGCTACTGTAACAACTAGCAAATGTTAGTCAAAACAGGTGACTATCTGCAAAATAGTTTCAACGATTCTGCCGGTCATAACTGCAGACCCGTCATGGGTGCAAGTAAGGAGATCTAATGCTACTATCCGCCATCTTGTAATTGATTTCCATTTGCCTTTGTCAAATTTTCCTACGATAACTCCAGCACCCACTAATGGTGGATTTATGCAGCAGTCATAAGTCATAAATTTTAAGTCATAAGGAACAATATTCGTTAATGATTGGTTGAACCGTTTATTACAACCATATTCATTGACGAATATCCTTCCTTATGACTTAAAACTCATGACTTATGACTGCTGCATAAATCCACCATAAGAACCCAGTTAACACAAACCTCTAGGCGATGTCGCTTCCTTGATTATAGTGGTAACAGTATGAGTTACTTATATACATTGCTGTTACCGCTTTGTAATGCCAAATATTACGAATTGTTCACAATTATCTTCTCGTTAGTATCGCTTTGAGTTACAAAATGTGCAGAAAATTGCGAAGCACATTGACATGAATTTTGATTTCATTCCTGAAGCAGTGACCTAAATAACCGGCATTGAGCATTGTTTGTCGAGAGTCGGGTGTAGAATTTGTAGGTATTGGGTTGATGGCACGGAGTCATTTTATCAATATTCTATAGGCATTTGTGATATTGTTCAGTGTTCTGTTTAATTCTTTCTCTTTCGATAGTTAATTCAAGTGTGTTTGTTAACATCACCCAAGAATTCTTAGTATCTCTTCAAGGACAAGAACGGTAAGTAAAACGGTAAATTCAGTGTTTTAACAATTTGGCATTTCCAGGTTAGGTACTGATTTCGTCGGGAAGAAAATGCTGTCCAGAGAACTAGAATTGAATTTTAGTAATTTCTGTATTTCAATATTTTGTTTTTGTTATGATTTAGGTTTAACTAATGTTTTTAATGCTTTTGAAAGTATATATTATGGAATCAACTCACGTATTTGTTTTCTAGCATTCCATATGTTATTCATTACCTATTGCTTTGAATAATAAAATTGAGGTATTATTTCTATTCATGTTGAAACAGGGTGAAATTTGTTTCAACCTCGAATTTTCCATATTTTTTATTTATTCAGGTTCCTGATTGAAAATTGATGTGGCAGTGATTTGATTCAACAGAGAATTTGATACATAAGGAGGTGTTATATCTGCATATAATTTGCAAATTGAGTGCAGAACAACTGATTGGTATATAGTGATGAAGATTTAAAAGAATCACAATTAGCAGATTGTTTTAAATTTTGAAATGTCTAAACATTTCACTATCTTTTTCCTATTCATTTCATACCTTGATGTGTGAATGAATGTATACAAAATTTGGTCCACTACTTCAAATTTAGCATGATGCAAATTATAGTTAACAAATTTGAAAATTGAAGATCTGAAATGAATCTGTTTATCACCATTATTGCTGTTTCCCATGTTTCTGTTCATTATGAATTTGAAATACTCGAAAAGTCCGTACGAGTAACAGGCGAATTACACTGTTAGTCACAATTAAAACCTACAAAATCATACCTATAAATTCATAATAGAATACTAAATTTTAAGTGTTTGTGAAATATAAGAGGGTCGGAAAGTGAAGCGCATTTTTAAATAAGTACCAGTTCATTCAATTTCACATTGTAACGTTAAATGATCCTTGATGTGCATTTGATTTCGCAGTATAAATAGAATCTCACATTGGGCTAGTTTCGAGTCACATTTGGCATCACAATTTGATGTCTCGAAATGACCAACGAGGCACCGAATAGATGTTTTCGCGATAGCAATGGAAGTCACTTTTCGATTCACTAATGTGATCTAAAACATGAAAGTGAAGCCCACTACCATCTCTGAGATCATTTTGTGTTAACTGGGAAAGTAGGCAGCAGAGCCATCTATAGGACCACAGAAAGCATTCTAACTGATGGGCCCCGACTTCAATCTAAAACATTATTTGGCTTTAGAATGAAGTATCAGCCGGGACGCTTTCCGTGAGTTCTTTGGCTCTGTGACTACTTTCTCAGTAGAAACTAGGGCACATTTGACAAAAGCAAATGTAATCAATTGCAGGATGAAGCATAGTAGGTAGCATTAACTCTCCGTGAAGGATAAGTAGCATTAACTCTGTCCTGACCCGGTTAACCCGGTATCTCTTTCCAACGCGCGTTGTTTGTATCGCTCTATGTTACTTTAAACGTTTGAAAATGATTTCGTATGAACTCGAGAATAGACGATCAGGGAGCATTGCAAAGTGTGTTCTTGTGTAAGAGTGGAAACTGTTATATATTTTTATGGTATACCCTGTTTACGACAATCCTTAGTGTAAGAATCCAAATTTATATTTGCTAGAAAATACCTTTTCATTAGTTATGAACTAAGTCGATTATTATTATTAATATTTTATTTCATTATTGCTGCAGTGCAGGCAGAATTGGTATAGTCGGAGTTCATAACTCTCAACTCATTATAGACCGGGATCCCACGCCTATTTTCAAAAATGATTAATAACAGGCTGAATCTTCCTGAGTAGCTTCATTTTGCCGAGACGCCCAACTTTTTCCTCTACGAAAATTCTTGATAGTGGTAGCTATAAAATGTGCAGGGGTCAATCATGTCGATTTGGTGAGTCATTAATAACAATTAGTTTTTCAGTTGAACCTCGAGATAATTCGATAAAGTAAACGAAAAAACTTTTGTCCTACAAAATGGGTGGTAGGACTGAAGAGTCCCCCAATCCCAATATGTATCAATCACGTGGTCATAAAAAATCATTAGTGAGTAACCAGCGGGTTTTTTTATCGTTGCTTGGTTAATATTTGTATAATTGAATGGTCATATGGTCATATTGTCATATTGTCATATTGTCATATTGTCATATTGTCCTACAAATCAGGTAGGTATTCCCAGTCCTACGAGCCGAAATTGTCATTTCCAAGGTAGAAAAAAATGTATTAGTAACAGGGTGAATCTTCGTGAGTAGCTTCTTTCTATTGAGAACATAAATTTATCGTCAATGTCTGTTTTAGCGTCCATAACATCTGAATTCGTTTATATTTGGTTATATTTGGCAAAAATCATGCATTCATAGAGAAATTAATGACAAATAGACCATTAATAGGGGTCATTTATGGACGATTTCTTGAAATCATCCATTGATAACGAAACTTTCATTGATGGGAGTCATTAATGGTCGATTTCATTTGCCTTGAAGAACATTAAACAGACATGTTAATACGAGGTAGGCGTAAAAATAATATAAAGATACTTCCTAGGGAGGGCGACTTTTGAGTGGTTTTTTTCTTTGGTGTGGATTTGATTTAGGGTTGCGCGAGACGAAGACCAAGACTGATCAGTCTTCGTCTAGAAAAATAAATGTAGTCTTGGTCTTGATGCTTCAAGACCAAGACGTGACTGACTCAGTCTTGGTTGGACTTGGTCTTGATAGTCTTGGTCTTGGATCAAAATGCGTCTAGAAATTTAAATTATTCAATGTTTTTATAAATAAATATGTTATCCTTCTGTGGTATTTTTAAATATAAATATAACCCATATACAGGGTGAGTTAATAAAGCTGCGGTAATAGGATGTCGGAAATTGCAAAATCTCACTTTTCACCTGTCATTATTTCAAAAACAGTTGAAGATAGGTAAAGAATATTAATAAAATATTTAACCTACAATTCAAATACGTATGCATCAATATACAGAATGATTAATTTAAAATGAAAAATATTTGCCAAGTTTAGCTGGAAGTGACAACATCGCAGTGTCAAAAATATTTCCAAAAATTTCAAATTCAAACCTAATAATTTTGTTTTAATTTTTTTCCTATCTTCAATAGTAGACCACTGCGACCTCACAACATACACCTATTTGTTGTGAACTGTAAAACTGTAATACTGAATTTGAAAAATGTATTTTCGATTTTGAGTGAACAAAAATTGAAAACCTACCATATGCAAAATAAATAATTGAAATAAAATGCCATAACATTTTTCATCAGATTTTTCTTAATATTGGGTAGATTTATGTTCATTATTTTCCTCAAGACTCTTGGGGGAGAGTCTTGGTCTTGAGAAGATTTAATAAGTCTTGGTTTTGGTCTTGTATCAAGACCAAGACTATTCTCTTGGTATCGCGATGCTTTGTTTCATTGTAACAAAAAATAATTCAGTTCTCCCAACCTCCCTTGGTTAAAGTATTAAATTTGTAGAGAAACTCTGCCAGGTGTCGGGTATAGATTTGGCAGTTTTATCATCTTATTATAGTGTTGGATTATTTTCTGTTCGGTGTTTGCTGACGAAACTCCTACAGTATAGTAAATTTACGATAAGCTGGATTTCAAATAATCCATTTTGTTTACTGAAACAGAATAATATAAATCCATTCGTAGATAATTTTTCACATTTCATCTATGGAGAATATTATACAGTCAACGGTTTTATGTATTTTAGGAAATATCGGCACCTAGAATTGAGTGAAAACGACCAATATACGGCTCAGATTTCTACTATTCAACAAGCCAATAATGTTGCCAATATTGCAGTTACTAATGGTGATGACAACCAACTGAATTTGCAGATAACTTTCCTTCGAGGTAGCAAACTGAGATTGAAACTTGTGGAAAAAAATAATGAAAGATATGAACTCCAGCATGTGCTTGAAAAAGAACCTGAAACGATTGGGTACGTACGCACATAAAGTCATATATAATCGTGATAATGTCTTCGAATAACCCGATGATTATGTATTGTCATTACACTAAAATAAATAAAATAGAATGGAATAAATAATTAAGTTTAGTAATTCATACTGACATAAAATTTTATAGAAATATTCATACACTTGAATGACTAGATTAACATTCATAATTTGAAAACTTTTCATTATTATGAAAACACCTGCAAAATATTACTCCTAAATGACCGCATGGTACACTCTGTGATGATCGTGGAGAAATATTATTTCTTTCCGTTTCAGCTTTCGAACTGAATCACAATCTGATGATTCTCTAACTATAACTGCAAACAATGGCGATGGATCCAGAGTTGTCGTGAGAAAAGGGCCTCCAGTAATGGTTGAATTTTACAACAACGATGTATTGCAAGTTATTTTCAATGGATCGCGTCTTGTTTTTGACAACGTAAGTATGTTGAAAACAACGTTGTTGTAGCATTAATTGTTATCACTCATGATTAACATATCAATTTTTTGTTCGTTTCAGACCGAAGACAGTCAAGCATTCTCGTTTGATGTCTCTTTCCCTGGTGCAAACCAGCTTTTCGGACTTCACCACCATGCCACCAAAATAGCTCTACCCAACACGGCTGATGGATCAATTGATCCCTTCAAACTTAAAAACTCCGATGCAGCTGGTTATCAAGTGGGTTCTACCATGGGATTATATGGAGCCAAACCCATTTTGTGCGGACAATCGTGAGTAATTCATTCCAGAAAGTTTGGTTTGTTTGAAGTTCACAAAGTTTCAGTTGACATCTGGCTGAATTTCATGTGTAATTAATAATTTAATTCAAGTTCAATAATAATAAAAATTAAAATATATTAATTTAATATACTATAACACAGAATGTTTCTGTCGTTACATAAATTTTAAAACTTTTGCCAATAAAGAACATTTTGACTTTGACTGAGATGGTTATACTGAAATATTGTCTCAAAGTTTCAAATTAACACCGTTCTGATTTCAGCTCCACAAAATCAGCTGGCTTATTCGTACACAATGCAGCTCAGACTTGGGTCGACATAAACAATTCCTCGCAAGATAAGCCGTCTGGTCACTTTATGATTGAAGGTGGAACTCTGGATATCTTCGTACTTTTGGGACCTACCACCAAAGAAGTTGTTAGGCAAATCACGGACCTTACTGGAAAAGCACATTTGCCACAGGTGAGATTCGACTTTCACTTATTAAATACCGAATGGGAAGAAATATATGTCTGATAATGCATTAACTTGAAGCTATAATTTCTTAAGAAATCCATCCACAAATCTGTCAAAAATTATATTATTAACATTCTACGACAAATATAAATCGAATAAATGAATATTTGGAACCTTTGTTGTGATTAAAGTTCAAGTAATAGAAACTATCAAAACACCAAAACTGTATCAAGATTACAATCGATGCACGTTTCGCCAACAAAGTTAGCATGTTCAGGAGGAAAATACAGTAGAAAAGAAAACCGAAAACAAAACATTAATCGGGAACTATTACCAACAAATGAAATGAAATTGTTGATGCTTTTGGTTCATATTTTTCTACGATAGCAAAGAACATAGGTAATCGAGCTCCATATTATATGCAAAGAACTGAATTCACTTGGCTTCAGGGGCAACTTTCTTTCATGGCTCAGATCATATCTGACTCTGAGAATGATACACGTTAAAGTTGACAAATGTCAGTCAAAACAGTATGACATTGACCTTGGGGTGCATCAAGGTTCTATATTGGGTCCCCTTATCTTTCTTCTATTTATCAACAATATGCCTAATCACATAAGCCAATATAATACACTTTTGTAAACGATCGCAGCTAATTCCGATATCTCAGAGGAACTCAAAGAAAAAAATGAACAACTTGAGTCTCGTGTTTATAAATTGGTGTTGTGAAAATTCTCTGCTAGTGAATATAAGGTGAATGTAGAGAAAACTGTTCTGCTGCAGTTTTACTCCAGTAGAAATAGGAAAATTGACAATTTCCATTTTAGAGCAGGTGATGAAATAATTGATTCATCAGATAACACCAAATTTCTTGGTGTAACATGACCTGTGAGTCAGAAATAAATTATGTTCGTAAGAAAATTAACAGTGGGTAGTATGCAAGCAGACAACACTTTATTCTTATCATTTATTTGTACTCTCCGGCAAAACATTCAAACTTCTTCGAATTTTAACACTTTATTGGGAATAAAGTCATGTGCGTACCTAGCATTTATATTTACATATGCATTCTGATGTTTAAAAAACAAATACAGAATTACAATCGAAATTGTGACTTTCATTCATATCCTACAACTTGTCTCTTTACCAAATTCTCATTTTTATAAGGAAGCGGAATTTTGTAATAATTCACTTGATGAAATTAAAAATATAGACAGGATATATCTCTTTGAAACAGAGCTCGAAGAATGTTTGAATAATGGTTGCTTTTATAGTATGCATATGAGTATTTCTTTCAATAATATATATGTATTTTGTAGAACTGTTATTTTTCCATGTTTTTGTGGAAATATTGTGTTTTTATATTTTATGGGAATTTTATATTTTTATGTATAAATCTAGACTTAGCGTATATGTATTTGTTGTCTGACGTATCCTACGAAAGCGCTGAACGGACATACTGGAAAAAATATTATAATTGCCAGTTCAAACTGTCAATTATATATAATTGCCAGTTCAAAGTGATATTTATACATAATTGCCAGTTTGAACTGGCAATTATACATAATTGTCAGATCAAAGTGGCAATTATACATAATGCCCTGCTCAAAGTGTCAATTATACATAATTGCCAGTTCAAAGTGGCAATTATACATAATTGCCAGTTCAAACTGTCAATTATATATAATTGCCAGTTCAAAGTGACAATTATACATAATTGCCAGTTTGAACTGGCAATTATACATAATTGTTAGATCAAAGTGGCAATTATACATAATTCCCAGATCAAAGTGTCAATTATACATAATTGCCAGTTCAAAGTGGCAATTATACATAATTGCCAGTTCAAACTGTCAATTATACATAATTGCCAGTTCAACTGTCAATTATACATAATTGCCAGTTCAACTGTCAATTATACATAATTGCCAGTTCAATGTGGCAATTATACATAATTGCCAGTTCAAAGTGTCAATTATACCTAATTGCCAGTTCAAAGTGGCAATTATACATAACTGCCAGTTCAAACTGTCAATTATACATAATTGCCAGTTCACACTGGCATAATTATCAGTTCAAACTGGTTATTACCCATACGTTACGGTGTAGGTATACGTTTGATTCATTGTTCTGCTAAGACTATAATTATTCAGCAGTCCTAAAAAGCTAAAATACGTACGTATATTGGCAACAAAGGGATAGAGACAATACGGATTGAAACAGATTGAAATCTATAGTTCTCAAAATGAGTTTTATTCATTATAAACAGTCACAAATCAATACAAATCACATATATACATATACACATACACAATAATATGAAAATCTTCAGGAAGGCCAGAACACAATTCCACAATGCGGCCTGGACCTTCAATGGACTGACCTATGTGGCTACAGGTGGCGTTAAAAAAGTTATAAAATGTGAAAATGATCTCGATGCCTTGTTGAACAATTAAAATTATTTGTTTTGTTATATATATGACCCTCTTACAATGTGCATTATTTTCATTAGTATAGTTGGTTTCATTAGATGAGTCAATGGTACTTACTTCATTAGAATAACGTTACTGAATTTTTTGCATTTGATATACTTGCCCTTCATTTACTGTTTTGTATTTTTTTTCACTGAATAACATAATTAAGTTAGATTTGTTAAATAAACTCCGCACAAATCTTGAATCAGCTTTCATCTGAAAATAAGTCAGAGCGGCACCATGCTATGCTCTGCTTACTTAATCTATTATACTTTTTTCCTTTTCTTTCATTGCTGTTGGTTATTTATCGCTTTGTTACAGGTTACCTTTGGAATATTCCTCCTCGCGAATAATAACGACAAAAATTACATACACATATTTTTCTTTTTGCAATGTTATTGTTTTCTTTGCATATCATAATTATCTATTAAAAAACGAAATCGCGTGGGTGATATGTTCAACTTGATTTAAGTCACTAGCTAATTTCATTCACATTTACCATTTAACATAATCTTTTCTTTGCTTTCTGAAAAACTGAGTCATGAAAATTGCTCACTTAAACCTAAGGTCAATCTTCACGGGATTCAATGAATTTGTAGCTCTCATTGCTGAAAACGACTTCGATATCATTATGGTCTCTGAAACATGGTTAACTGATGCGACGGACTCCAACGCTGTCAGTATTCCTGGATATAGTCTAATACGAGAAGATAGAGTAGGCAGAGGAGGTGGCGTAGGTTTCTATGTGAGGGTCATGTATAATGCTAAAAGGATAGTATTTGATTTTCCGGTGAGTTATTCTCTGGAACATTTATTTCTGGTAGTTAAAATTAAAACTAGGAAGTTCGCACTTGGTGTCTTTTATAGGCCTCCTAACAACAATATCAATAACCTAATCAATGATTTTGATAACCTTTTCTCTTACATTAGTCCTTTATATGATGACATAATCTGCATGGGAGATCTTAATTATGATTTTTTGAATATTTCAAATCAAAATCTATATAATTGTTTCGAATCTTATGGACTGACTCAAATATTATGTGAACCAACTAGAATCACTGCTACATCAGAAAAATTGATAGATCCCATCCATGTGAGTAGTACCGAATTTGTCATTAAATCTGGTACCTTACCATCTAATGGTATTTCCGATCATTTATTGGTATATCTTGAATATAAATTAGACCGACCCAAAATGAAGCCGAAAAATGTTACATACCGCTGTTACGACAATTTTGATATAAATAACTTTTTGTCCGACCTCCGATCACTTCCCTGGTTTGATATAATTTTAGAAAATAATATAGACAGAAAACTCGACATACTTAACAAATTATTACTCAGCAGTTTCGATAAACATGCACCTATAAGAGTAGCTCGGGTTACCAAACCCCCCGCTCCGTGGATGACTCCTAACCTGAAATTATTGATGAATGAGCGAGAGAGAGCTTTGCAAAAGTTTAAAAAGTCAAGAATGCAAAATGACTGGGTGAGATTTAAAGAACTGCGTAATTACACAACATCGATGGTGAGAGCTGAAAAAAAGGGTTATCTTAGGTCAGTATGTGCTAAAAAAGATTCACGAAAAACATGGAATGACCTCAGCAACCTTAATATTCGTGCCAATAATAAATTTGAAATCCCTGAAAGCTTATCAGATCCTAATGAAATTAATAACTATTTTGCAAATTTCGTTCAGAGTGTTACAAACAATTGTGATGAAAGTATTAAATTTTATAGTGAAAATCTGAAAACAAATTCTCGTTTCACCTAACGACTGTTGAGGAGGTCCGGGAGATCCTTTGCAGCATAAAAACACAAACTCTTGGTTCTGATCAAATTTCATCTAAAATGATCATTTACTGCAGTCCAGTAATTGATGTTTACATAACCCACATAATTAACTGCTGTATTGAAAGTTCATATTTTCCTAAGCAATGGAAGATCGCGATTGGTAAGCCCTTTCCTAAAAAACATGATCCTTCTAACTTTTCTGAACTCTGGATTATCAGTATCCTACCAACTATGTCTAAGATACTGGAAAGGATTATCTATAAACAAATATTTGAATATTTTACACTAAACAAAATACTCCCTGGTACACAGTGTGGCTTTAGAGAGGGGTTCAGCAGAGGTACTGCTTTGGCCACTGTCACTACTGATATAATTGAAGCTTTTGACAAAGGTCTTGTAAGCTCATTAGTGCTTTTAGATTTTTCAGAAGCCTTCGACACCATCAACCACGAATTAATTTGCTGCAAACTTAGATATTATGGCTTTGATGATAAAGCAGCTTTTCTAATTTGGTCTTTTTTATTGGGTAGGTCACAACGAGTCTCTGTTAACGACAAATATTCTGCGTCCTTGGATATATTATCCGGAGTCCCACAGGGATCTATACTTGGACCTTTAATCTTTATTATCTACACTGCGGATATAATTTCATCTGTCAAACACTGTAAAATCCAAGCTTATGCGGATGATACACAACTTTACACCCATTTTGACACTGAGGAATATTTGAATGCGCAAAATCTCATCAACGATGATCTCAATCAAATAAAAAAATTATCTCATAATCACAACTTACAGCTAAATACTAAAAAAACAATCTTGATGTACTTTGGTAATCCGGACAAGCGAAAGTTCATCCAAGATAATTTGCAAATCAGCATTGATGGTCAAATCTTGGAAATGGTTGACTCTGCTAGAAACTTGGGTGTGTATCTTGACAGCGAACTTAGATTTTCAGAGCATATTAAAAAACTGATGAAAAAAGCATACTTATCCTTGAAGTTTCTGTACTGTAATCGCCATATTTTGAGTGTGAATTTAAAGAAAATGCTATGTGACTCACTTGTACTTAGTCATTTCAATTACTGTGACTTTATATACGGCCCTTGCCTTCTATCAACAGATGTAAATAGAATACAGAAGGTCCAAAACTCATGCTGTCGCTTGATACACGGTATCAGAAAGTTTGATTCCATCTCACAAAAATTCAAAGAAACAAAATGGCTGAGTATGAAGAACCGGAGACTGCACCACCTTGGCAATTTTATGTTCAGACTAATAAACTCACCCCACTCAACTGCTTTGAGGAAGAAGCTAATACCACGCTGCAATGTACACTCCAGAAATATTAGATTCAGAAATAAGTTTACAATACCTCACCATCGCACGGCCATGTTTAAGAGATCATTCATCTTCAACTCAATTGCACTTTTCAATAATCTACCTGAGCAACTGAAAATTCTTAATATCAATAAATTTAAATATAAATACAAACAATTTCTTTTTAATGACCAATGAGTAAATAACATTATCACCCGCGCCTATGGAGGAATTTTTTCCAAGGATAACCCTGACTACAACAATGTTTTATTAATGTTCAAGATAGCTATAAGCAATAAAATCGTATTATAGTTAAGTATGTATATATGTGTATGCTGACTAATTGTGAATCTGTGGTCCTAATTTGGTTGAGTATGAGTAGCTATAAGCTAGACGTCGCCAAAATTTTGGATCATCTTATATCATTTATATTATTCCAATTATTTCTATTAATAAAAGCCGATTTATTATTATTATTATTATTATTATTATTATTATTATTATTATTATTATTATTATTATTATTATTATTATTATTATTATTATTATTATTATTATTATTATTATTATTATTATTATTATTATTATTATATTAGAGTAATAAATATAGCATATACTCAATGTAACAATTTCTGTTCTTAAAGTATTGTATAAATCAATGGCTGCAATAGGATCTGATGTTAAAGTTAATCCCTTTTCATTCTTTGAAAGTTCAAAGACATCTCGATCACAAGGTCCATCTGTGTGTTGCATTCTCGAAAAGTCAGAACACTCTTCAATGTCGATGTCACAAAAAAATTCCTGAGCACCATGAATTTGTGGAATGTGATACATAATAAAAGGGCGTTCTTTTGGAGAAACGATATTTCTGAAACCTGCGTTTCGATGTAGATTCCACTCGTTGCATACTGTATCGAGCTCCTTCTGCAAAATTAAAATTATCAGTTTTTTTTTGTATATATCATACTGTTCTATTAGTATTACAATATTTTGTAATTGGTATTTTTCAACAACGGACGATGTTATGAGCAAAAAGTATCAAATTGACTTTTTTGACCTTCAGCCCCTCCACTTACAAGGCTAGATTCACTTTCATGTCCTGTGCCATTCCACTACCAAAGCCAAATGAAAACACTTTAGATTTGTAAATTTGACTTATACCTGAATCTCTAGGTATTTCGTGTGCTAGTTCGTTTTTGTTTCTGAGAACAAAACGAACCATAAGTAATTTGGGCCATTGTTCTGATAATGTCTTCGGCGCAGTCTGCCCCTCGAACGTATTTCAACCCCTTTAGTATAATTTATTTGTAGTAAAAGCCTGATGTTTTCTTGCGTGATCGTAAAATTTATTTGCAAGCATTTCAGATTCATTTGTATCCATGTAATAGACCATAATTTTTCAGATTTTTATCTAGAAACTTCACAACAGTCATTATATCGGTGTAGATTTTAGATTTCTGAGTTTCCTTCTCAAATGCCGCTCACTAATGATAAAATCGTGATTCAGTGCTAGACAGGAAACTATTTCTACCTGTTGAAGACGTGTGAAATAGAATTTTATAAGTTCATCCATATTTCTACACACCTAACACTAAACACCACCAACCTCAACACTCAACTTCACTGCAAATCGTCAAAATGGCTAACGCGACCACTTACAGGGAGTATGTATAACTATGTATAATTGCCAGTTTGAACTGACAATTATGTATAATTGTCACTTTGAACTGGCAATTATGTATAATTGACAGTTTGAACTGGCAATTATGTATGATTGCCACTTTGAACAGGCAATTATGTATAATTGTCACTTTGAACTGGCAATTATGTATAATTGCCAAGCTATGGAATCAGAAGAAAAAAATCTTTCACACATACAATTAATTGATTATTTTATTCATTAAGAATAACAAATAATTCCTCAGCTCTGGGCACTTGGATACCACCAATCTAGATATTCTTATGGAACACAGAACGAGCTACTAGACGTAATATCGAGAATGGACGAAAACGACTTTCCCATGGACGCCATTTGGCTAGATATCGACTACACAGATGGCAAGAGGTACTTCACCTGGGACTATGATAATTTCCCTGATCCGGTACAGATGCAAAAGACAATCGCATCCACCAACAGGAAACTTGTTTCCATTCAAGATCCCCACATTAAAGTTGATGATAATTACGCTGTATATACAGGTGCCAAAAATCGATATTTTATCAAGAATCCAAATGGCACTGATTTTGAAGGTGAGTAGTTAACAAGCGATAATCATAAAGCTAACAGATAATTTAAACAGGAACTTTTTTGCATTAAACACTGTGATTTGGCAATCGTAACTCTTCATAGACAGCAAATGAATCGTTTCAAAACAGTTGGGCGACTCATTCGGATCTAGCGGAAGTAGACAACATGGGCTATTCTACTAGAGACGACTGTTCGATAAAGGACCCCGCACTTTTCTTATGTAAAGTGGCGACCGGTCAAATTTTCTGAAAGTTTGGTTTATTGTTGTACCCTACTCAGTAATCAAAAGTGTCAATGGGCCCAACCCAATCCGATGGCTAGTTTTCTAAATACGGGGTGTTAAAGTTGAAAATTGCCCAAATTTTCGAATTTATTTTTTATTTATTAAAAGTTAGATCGGATTTCTGTTGCATACAGATGTTTACTACATGTTCTACTAATGAAATTAGTGGATACGTATGATTAAAAATATTTATATTTACAAGGTGATTCACGAATGTATGACGGTAGTTTTTTGCCAAAATTCACTTTTTCTACTGTGACGTCAAGGAGGCATATTTTTGAAACGTTCTCTTCGATAAAGTATTTTGACGAGAAAATATTGCACAGTACATATTTTTTATACAGGCTGTTTCACAGAGAGAACCACTAGACAAAATAATTTTCTTGTTGGATTAATTCGAAACCCTGTATTTATGGATTGATTTTTGGGAAAAGTAATACCACAATATCCAAATATTCAAGGTGGTTTATTCATAGGAAAGTATTCTATTTTGGGAAAAGTACAAAAAACATGAACAGCCTGTATTCAAAAATTTCCCCGGTCAAATGTAACTATTTTCTCACTATATATTGATTTTCATACCATCTTCAGAGGTATGAATTCTGAATCCGATACTATGACCAGTTTTCGAGATACAGGACGTTAAAGTGGAAAATTACTGATTTTATCAGCTTTTTCTTCAAATTGAAAAGCCGTATTGAGTTTAATATGAGTTTGGGTCAGATGTACATGGAAAGGTTCAGCTAAAAATATTTACCGTTACAGGGTTATTCACGAATAAATCACAATAGGTTTTTGCAAATACTCAAAATTCTACAGTTTCGTCACAGATAAATTATTCCATGAATTTAATACCTAGTTGTTTACAATATTGAGTCTAAAATGATTACTTTTCATACAGGGTGAGACATACAGCCAGACATACCAAAAATAATTATGCTTTGAACTAATTGAAATGAGAACTTTTTTAGTGAATTTTGAGTAACTGTATAACATTACATCAAGTATGCATAACCGTAAGAATTTTAAATATACAAGGTGATTTAGTTATAATCACCTACCAAAAATATACATCTTTGTCCGATATAAGTGATAGACCACCTTTTATACACGTGGCAGCAAAAATGATAATAAGAATTTTTTTCATTTATTCAACACTTTATAAACAAATATAATTTAACATTTATGATTCTTTTATGATATAGGTACAATAGCTATGAAGCATTTTGTTCCTGTTCAGCATCAGAGTGCTGGTAACAGAACAGTATATAACTCGCTCTACACGTATATTGTGAAGTACCTACCTATACAAATAGGTTCGAATTATACCTACACAAGAAGTTGGATAATTATCATATCTTTGGAGGTGATAGCGCAGTGGGTAAGAGCGCTCATAAAATTACTCAAAATTCACTAAAAAAGTTCTTATTTCAATTATTTAAAAGCAAAATTATTTTTGGTGTGGTTGGCTGTAACGCTCACCCTGTATGAAAAGTAATCATTTCAGACTCAAAATTGTAAACGACTAGGTATTCACTTCATGGAATAATTTATCTGTGACGAAACTGTAGAATTTTGAGTATTTCCAAAAATCTATTGTGATTTATTCCCTGTTACAGTAAATATTTTTAGCTGAACCTTTCCATGTATATCTGACCGAAACTTGTATTAAACTCATGGGCGCAACATAAAATCAATACGGCTTTTCAATTTAAAGAAAAAACTGATAAAATCAGTAATTTTCCACTTTAACGCCCTGTATCTCAAAAACTGGTCATAGTATCGGATTCAGAATTCATACCTCTGAAAATGGTATGAAAATCAATATACAGTGAGAAAATAGTTATATTTGACCGGGAAAATTTTTGAATACAGGTTGTTCATGTTTTTTGTACTTTTCCCAAAATAGAATACCTTCCTATGAATAAACCACTTCGAATATTTTGGAGATGAGATACACACATATGTTTGTGGTATTACTTTTCCCAAAAATCAATCCATAAATACAGAGTTTCGAATTAATCCTAAAAGAAAATAATTTTGTCTAGTGGTTCTCTCTGTGAAACACCCTGTATAAAAAATATGTACTGTGCAATATTTTCTCGTCAAAATACTTCATCGAAGAGAACGTTTCAAAATTATGCCTCCCTGACGTCACAGTGGAAAAAGTGAATTTTGGCAAAAGACTATCGTCATACATTCGTGAATCACCTTGTAAATATAAATATTTTTAATCATACGTATCCACTAATTTCATTAGTAGAACATGTAGTAAACATCTGTATGCAACAGAAATTCGATCAAACTTTTAATAAATAAAAAATGAATCCGAAAATTTGGGCAATTTTCAACTTTAACACCCCGTATTTAGAAAACTATCCATCGGATTGGGTTGGGCCCATTGACACTTTTGGTTACTGAGTCGGGTACAACAACATACCAAACTTTCAGAAAATTTGACCGGTCGCCACTTTACATTAGAAAAGTGCGGGGACCTTTGGCAAAATTATAGAAAAAACTACGATAGACAGATATAGAAAAACTAAATTGAACCCAAGAGGATTCAACTCTCTTTGAGTTTTTATTAATGAACATAGGGGGTTTCATTTTAGTTCGGTTTATTTATTGTGTTACTAAATTGTACAATGTTTACACCCGTCAAATGGTAGAAAAATCAAAGGTGAAATAAGTGAATAACTAGGAATGATAATATACGAGATAGAACTCCATTATGATCGTTTATGTAGCGATTATTCCATAGGTGGATTTTTGAATACCCTTTAGGAAGATTCAGTCAACTGCTAGTTCGAATGTATCTTTCGATTCTAGTAATCAGAAGGGCTTAAGTCGAATAATCAGTCTGCAAAATAGATTACTTTTCTAAATCCCAGTCAACAATCAACTCTGCGAAATTCCCAGCACACAGTGTCATCCTCCTATTGTTGAATTTCATTCCACTAAAAGCTCTCTACCCCCCATTCAAGTGGTGACGTGTTTTATCATTTAGAAAAATTTTGTACAAAGTATTACTGTGAGTTTTCCATTCGTTTATAATAAATATATTTTTGGAATAAATAGACATTCATAAATATTAACATTGCGGTTATAATATACTGTATGATTGATTGGATCCGGTATCTTTACCAATTTTCGATACAAATCCACATTGTCGGCCATAAGCCCATAAATACAGGGTTCTGGTAGGAATGATTCAGTTGTAAGTTATTATAGTGTAATTAAATGTTTATGTGTTAATTTATAATAGTTATATTAGGGTGAGAACAAATATTATTTTACTTCTTCACAACACCCACTATGGTTCACATTACTAGGTGCGTATTAGCATTAGTGTTGTATTTATGGAAATGACCACATGGGCTGCATGAAGTATGGTTTCCACTGGAGATTTGCATTGGCAACCGTCTTCAGTGGTTGTTGTTCCACCTGAGAATGAACTAGAGAGTGCACACGATATGTCCTATATAGAATTAAAAGTAGATGAAAAAACAAGAAGCGAATGAATGGAAGAAAAACTAATTACAAATAGGCAAAGGACTTTAAATCATGTCATAACCGTCTAGCACTAGTTGCCACAAGTTATTTTCGAACTAACCGGTCTATTTCACACATCCCGTACGGTAGTGTGGGAGTCCCCTGAGTCCGAATTGAATCCCCCTCAGATATCCCCAATAAACACTCCACCTCGTACGTGGTAGACTCGTCCAGCCACAGCCTGCTGTCTCGATGTCACGTAGGCTAAGAGGCCAATTGTATCTTACCATACCACTTTACCTCGGTCCATCAGAAAAATTCTGCAGTCACTAGGATACGAACCCGCTAAGACCAGCAGCTAGAGTGATTGAAACATAGCAATTCAACCACTCGTCTATCTGGGCCTCCCCGGCTATCGCCCTTTTTGAACTTTTTCTTCTTTTTTCTAATTCTGATGGCCTTCCCAAAACCCTAGGATAGCGATTTGTTATTTTTATCAGCACTACAACTAACTTTTTTGTTCATTATTCGTGTGCCTGATATGTTCTAGAAATCTAAAAGAGATCAATTTTTATGTTCCACCAATATGGAGTGATCCGCACTTGGCAAGTATAACGCACACTCCTGATGTGCGCAAATAGAGCAAGATCCCAGGGCCGTCAGACGTTACTTACGTTACTTACGAACGAAATGCGTACGATTGAGTAGTGTTAGTATGTACTATGTTCGTATGCCTACCTGCTAGCTTGTCCAGATGACCATTCTTCAGATATTAGGGAATCAAGGTACGTAAAAACACTACTCACTTAGTTGAATTGCCAGTCTACAGAATTATTCCTATAACCCATGGTGGACCAGTGGACAGAGTATCTAGCTACCACCCCGGAGCAAATCTCGTCTGCAATAATTTTTTTTCTTTTTTTTTGAAACCCAGCAGACGCATGCATCACACTAGGGTTAGCCATCTCGGTTGGAAACGGCTTCGACTCTGGGAGGATTTTTGTTCAAAAAGAAATTTAAAAGAAAACAGAATTTTGGTAAATGAAAGATTTTGTCAAGATTTCCTTATGAGTAAAATCCCAGGGCCTTCAGACATAACTTATTTTTGAAAGGATGAAGACTTAGGTTCTGAGTGGTGTCTCATGTACTTTTAATACCTGCGTGCTTGTGACACCTGGGCAGGTACCAGGTGAGAAAGAAAATAAGAGTTACTTAACTTAAATTTGTGTGGCTGATTTTCATGTATAATTTGTTGAATATCACTCTGAAGTAATTTGTGGAGCTTTAAAGCGTTTGACAAAAGTTCTGGTCTATGGAAAGCGTCTGACATTTTTCAAATTACTATTCTACAAAATATATATAAAAATCAGCCATACAAATTCAAGTTAGGTACCTGCCCAGGTGTCACAGAGCGAACTCCACAAGCACGCAGGTATTAAAAGTACATGAGACACCACTCAGAACCTAAGTTATGTCTGAAGGCCCTGGGATTTTACTCCAAAGGAAATCTTAACAAAATCTTTTATTTACCAAAAATTCTGTTTTCTTTTAAATTTCTTTTTTAACAAAAATCCTCCCAGAGTCGAAGCCATTTCCAACCGAGATGGCTAACCTTAGTGTGATGCGTCTGCTGGGTTAAAAAAAAATTGTTGGAGACGAGATTTGAACTCGAAGCTCCGGGGTGGTAGCAAGTTACTCTGTCCACTGATCTACCATGGGTTACAAAAATAATTCTGAAGACTGACAATTCAACTAAGTGAGTAGTGTTTTTACGTACTTTGAATCCCTAATATCTGAAGAATGGTCATCTGGACAAGCTAAGAGGTAGGCATGCGAACATAGTACATACTAACACTACTCAATCGTACACATTTCGTTCGTTTAAAAATAAGTAATGTCTGACGGCCCTGGGATCTTGGACTTTATCGGACTTTATCGGACTCATTAGGGTTTTCAATTTATTGGCCAGCCTAAATACACTATTTTTCTGGTGGTGTCTTCTTAAAATTCACCCAATCTGATCTGGGAATACGGTCCGGATTTTATTTTTATTCGTATTTGAAAAGGTATTTGACTTAACCATCGGAGACGATCCATCACATAGAGTGGAGGTGAGATATAACTAGGAAGGTGAACACACTTTCAGTCTGAGTCCACCAAAATAATCTTTATTGTAGATACCATGTAGTCCGAAGACTTACTTTAAGTAGATACCATGTAGTCGGAAGACTTACATCAAGGACATGTTTCGAAGGAATAATCCTTCATCTCCATCAAAATAAGGGTTGGTTACAAGTTGATCTAAGACTGGATTATTAATAATCCATTTTCACGTGGTGAATCTTTAGTCCGAGATGGTTGTTACCATGGCTGGTATTGAATTAATTAGTGAACATTAGAAATATAATGAATTCTGCATAATCTGACATCCTCTCATAAATGATTAAAGATGAAATTAGCATAATGAATTTTGTTTTCAACGAAGGTGATTGCTGGCCAGGCAGATCAAACTACATCGACTTTCTGAGCGACGCCGGTAGAGATTACTGGGCCAGTTGGTACGCCTTTGACAAGTTTGTTGGTAGCACCGAAACCTTAGCTGGAACCTGGAACGATATGAACGAACCTGCTGTTTTCAATGCTTATGATGACGAGAATTCACTTCCCCGCGATGTTCTTGAAAATGGCAATGTGAAGCACAGAGATGTTATGAACGTGTACGGATTTCTTCAGGTATGATTAGCGACTCAGAAATCTTTAAATACTTTCAGATTAGATTCAATGTACCGGACCTCCAATGGGAGACTTTCGCCCAAGCTACTAGCTACCAACCTAGATTTTTCACGAAAAACCTCTGCCTATTCAATGGACCTTTACATTTATGAAAAATAAATTGCAAAACTCTTTTAAATCGATAGATTCTAGTCTGAAACGTCCATTTAACAAAGAGTTCCACTATATTTTTTCATTTTGAAAAACTATCTCATTTGAAAGTGTTTCATCGGAAACAACACCACAATCCACGTTCCGAAACGTTCAATACCGTTCTCCTCAAAAATATAGATTCTAGCTCGGTATAAGCCATTGAGAAATAATTAAAACTTCGTCACTTGATCGACTCATAGAAAAAAATCTACATTTTAGCTACTTTTCATTGTTTTTGTAACTTTCAAATTTCCTGAACGGACCATCCTTTCAATGAAGAACAAGCATTGACAACACCGCAAATCATTATGACAGTTCTCATGCATCAAAAGTGATCTCGAGATTTGAGGTTAATGTTTGTTTTTATTTACTTTCCACATTTAACTGATACATTCATTATAACTGTAGCGAGGTGTTATTATGACCGATCTGTTGAGAATTTATTTATGTATTAAATATGGAAATGCTTCGTGAAGGGGAGTTCGGATAATTTATCGAGGGTAGATTATGAGATGATTGACAAATACGAATTTATTTTTTGCAATGACTAAAATTTAAAATCGTTCCTTGAACGCTGCTTGAATATAGTAATATTCAGTTGGAAACGTTCTTCGCATAAACATAATTATATTTCCGCTTTTTACGCAAGGTTCATTCATTGCTTCGTTCTACATTTTACAATGCGCTTCATATTTAGGAGCATAAAAATTTGTTTATTAGAATATTCACTGGTGTTCAAACAACCGGGTACGAAGCACCTTTTCGACATGTTCACAGTTATTGCAGGGATACAGATACAGGAATTAAGAAAAAAATTTAGAGCGCAAACAACAAAAATATTTCAAAACTTTGAAAACCGCATTAACCTCAAAAAGGAAATCAAGTAGGGCCTGTTCGTTTGCAGCATACATATTTGATGGAACTGCTCTACTATATTGAATATTGAAGTAGGCAAACGAGTTAAACAGAGACAAACGATTCTTATTGATGCTCCGTGAAACAGACGAACGAATCCATCTGCTATCAAATGACAACTGTCTTACGACACAATCCAGTGTAATGAGAATTTGTGATTCCATGGTGCACAAGTTTTACAACGTTGCCAAGTCTAGTTTTGATGAACGTGACGTCACGAAACCGATTTTTATTATATTATAGAGAAAGTAGCGGTCGGAAAAAATAAATAAAAAATCCCGAGTGATATTAGCGTATACACTTTCTACAGTGTTCTCTTATATGTCTTGGAAAGGTCCATTATAATAGACTCTGCAAGCATGACGTCACTTCGCCATCTTTGGTTCCCAACAAATATATTTTAAGAGATAACTGTCAGAAGAGTTTTGAAAATAATTTGAAGATAATTATTCCAGTGAGTAAAAAAAACCAAATTAAATCAGTTGTATGTCTTAGTTTTGGTCATAAGGTCCTCAAAACATATTTTATGGACAGAAAAAATTTTTAACGGCCGGCGGCTGTTAAGAAATCCCTTGTTCAAATATTTTTTTCAATCTTTATTTTGCTAACGATAACAATAATAATACAAACTATTTATGAATTTGAAAAGTTATTTGACAATTGCTATTATTTGAAATTTCTATTCCATCGATGAGAGATTTACCATCTATAGCAACAGTATTTGAACTTGTTGTCGGTTGTCGGAAACTGAAACTTCAATTTACGACTCCGCCACCGCAGAGGAGTTCCAACCTCCAAGTTCTTTTACTGATAGTAGATCGCCACCATTTTCCACAAGCATAGTAGCCGAGGATCTGTGAAACGAGTGCCCTGTGTAGAGCTGTGGATTTTTCAAATTTGAGAATGCTGCAATTTTATATGGAACAGCTCCAATAGTATGAATGCCCACAACTTGTTTTACACATTTACCATTTCTATAACCAATGAAGAATCGCCGATTTTTCAAGTTTCAAGGCCGCAAATCTACGTATTTTTGGTATAAACCATAGGCAGCAAAAGGAAGTCCTTCTTTGGGAATGAGAAATACCCTGTTCTTTTTGTTTTTAGTATACCTCAATGTAACCAAAACTCTGGTACTGAAAATTCCTATACTGGTGCTTTCCAAATCATCCACAGTCAGCTTAACAAGTTCGTCACGTCTACAGGCTCCAAAAATACCACACATTAATACAACCTTTTCAAGCAACCATGTATGATCATCTGCCTCCAACAAAAACTTAGTTACTCTTCTTCAAAAAAAATTTTTGCTTTCTTTGGTGTGTATCCATCAGACTTTCGTCTCAAGAACAATAATTTTCCATATCTGAAAATACCATATCTGTAGGTAATACTCTGATATGGTGTACGATTTGAAATAACTAACCTTGAAATGTCAATGTTGTCATAAACTTTCAAAGCAAGTTTCAACATTGAAATCTTGGTCCACAGCGAGTTAGGAGAATAAACTTCTGATTTCGCATGTTTCTCATAACAGCACATGCATTGACAAATATTGAAAAATAAAAAGCAAATGGTATTTTAAGCTAATTCTAGATGAACTGATTGCCAACTGTCAAAAAAATCTTTATAAATTAAACTTGACATACAAAGTACCCTAGAAAATTATTCCTGTCCATAAAATATTTCTACAATTGAAAAGGCAGAGGTTTTTCGTTAAAAATTTAGGTCAATAACTTGGACGAAACCATTGACCATTGAACTGGTACGACATAGGAATAGGCGGGTGGCTATTGGCCATTTTCATTTCACTTTCTTGTTTCCAAACTTTGGAGGTGCTTAGTTTCTGGCTTGAGGGTACTTACAGTAGGCACTGCCACAATAACGGCAAAGAGCGACGAGGAAATATACAGGGTGTAAACTAAATGATGTCCTTAATTTCAGTTGGTGATTCCTTGTCATATTTTATGAAAAAAAGTTCAAATAAACGTATGTCCTAACTTAAGGTACAAGGAGCTTATTTTCATGAAATTATTGTAGGCGTAGGAATGATGGTTACGCAGCATCAAAAAGTCATGTGAATGATATTTTTTTCAGATTCTCCATATTTTCTTGACATTCTATTTAGTTTTATGCACAAATGTTTTGTTGAGTTTTGATAGAAACAGTTGACAATAATAGGCCCAGGAACACAAAAAACAAACAATTCATCATCGACGAAACCAATAAAGGATTACAGGTAAAATTATATTAAATGAGGATTGATAAAGTGTGGCTTTTTCAAATTCACGGCATTATGTGAAAGTTGTATTTTTAAATGTTTAATCTGATAAAAATATGAAACTTAGAGAATAACATGATTTTCACTATAATTATCAATCAGGTGACCCTTCGCTTCTTACAATTTGAAATCTAAACTCATGACAACAAGCTCCTGTAACTGCTAATAACCACACTAGGTTTCATGAAAATGGGCGAAAAGACTTTTGAGTAATCAATAAATATTCGAATTTTTAAAGAAAACAGAGTTCTTTGGGATATCGTTTTGTAACGAACAGTCGTTGCCGACCGATGATGAACCCTTTACTCCCATATACACCTACTACGTAGGCTTATTATGGCAAATACCTGTCAGAAGACACCTACTCCCCTGCCTAGGACCACGACGGGTTATTGAATTAAATCAGATACTTGTGCAACGTTCCTCAAAGCATCAGAGGACGCAGTTGCAAGTGCCCTCTGTGACCAACTAACAGAATTATGTTTTGATTTGGACAGGGTGACCACTTGCAGACTAGTTTCGAGGTTGTTGCCTCTCATCAGTGCAAGGGGTCAACACAGACAGCACTGAAGCCATCTGTTCCCCGTCCAAATCATTACACACTCCGCTGGTTTGGTCAACTCTGGTTCACGCGATGAAGCGGTTTCTAGGCCGCTCCACCTAGCGAGCAGAGGAAGAACACTTCGATTCTCCGGGTTAAGAGATTTATTCGAAGAAAACAGAGTTCTTTGGGAGATCGTTTAGTAACGAACAGTCGTTGCCGACCGATGATGAACCCTTTACTCCCATATACACCTACAACGTAGGCTTATTATGGCAAATACCTGTCAGAAAACAACTACTTCCCTGGCTAGGATCACGACGGGTATTGAATTAAATCTAACAGATACTTGTGCAACGTTCCTCAAAGCATCAGAGGACGTAGTCGCAAGTGCCCTCTGTGACCAACTAGCAGAATTATGATTCAATTTGGACAGGGAGACCACCTGCAGACTAGTTTCGAGGTTGTTGCCTCTCATCAGTGCAAGGGTAGCTCAACATAGACAGCACTGAAGCTATCTGTTCCGTGTCTAAATCATTACAAACTCCGCTGGTTTGGTCAACTCTGGTTCACGCAATGAAGCGGTTTCTAGGCCGCTCCTCCTAGCGAGCAGAGGAAGAACACTCCGAATCTCCGGGTTAAGAGATTTATTCGAAGAAAACAGAGTTCTTTGGGAGATCGATTAGTCATTGTCTAGTATTAGTAACGTACAGTCGTTGCCGACCGATGATGAACTCTTTACTCCCATATACACCAACATAAGCCTACGTTGTAGGTGTATATGGCAGTAAAGGATTCATCATCGGTCGGCAACGACTGTTCGTTACCGAATTTTTATTGAAACTTTGACACTCCGTCACTTGAAAAGAAAAAGCAAGTTGACATACGTTTATAAGAACTTTTTTTCATAAAATATGACAGAGAATCACCACCTGAAATTAATGACATCATTTAGTTTAGACCCTGTATATTTACGATGTGAGTATCGTAAAGATTCATATTACGATGTGATATAGGAAATTTGTTAAACAAGGCCGATGGGCCGAGTTTAACTTCCTCTCGATTATCGTAATAGGAATTTAAGATGCGAATATAGTACACAGCTTGACAAATCTATCTGTGCTTCTAAATATAAGGTGCGCGGTAGAACAGCCGCTGTTCTTTCTTGTCCTTCCCGATTAAAGTTGGTAGCGGATATTTATACCCTCTCTGTGTATCGTTCACGCATCTCTAGGCACAGATAGATTTGGCAAGCTGTACAGTATTTTACCTACTACCAGTAAGGTTATTTATTTACTCAAATCTTGTAGGTACCTAACAAGTAAGCGTTGCAAATGTTGGAAGTATGCCCATCGTTGAATTATAGATCGAAGTGGTCGTGGTTTAGAAGCGTTTGCCTTCCACCCAGGTGGCCCGGGTTCGATCCCCGGTCGCCTGTCACTGAGCTGAAGTGGTTCGGATTCCACTTTTATTTAAACTGTAGGTCCTGGATCTCCCTTGCTCGCACAAGCTCTGCTTTTGAGAGTTTTTTTCCGAAAACCTGGGTGTTTCGTAATAGATATTTACGATATAAGTGTCGTAAAGATTCATATTACGAAATGAGATGGGAAATTTGTCAAACGAGGCCGTTAGGCCGAGTTTGATAACCCATTGAGTATTGTAATATGAATTTACGATACGAATATAGTACATTATTTTACCTACTACCAATAATGTTAATTATTTACTCAAAATTATTCAATATTCCTGAAATTAATTATATAGAATCATCTAACAAGCAAGCGTTGCGCCCATTGTTGATTTATTTTGCAAACTGTCAATTTTGACGAGTTCACTTCGATTTGGTATAATAATTGTATCGACATGAGTTTCGACTATGAAAGTGTGGAATCTGACATTGAACTTGCTGCAAATAACGCAATACAAACCTAGTACATGCTAAATCCCACAATAGATACGGAAAAAAATATAAGCGATTCGAAGACTGGTGCAGTTCAAAAAAGTCCATGATATATCGGAGAAAACTTTATCAGCTTATTTTGCTGGGAAATAAAAAAATTCAGACCTTATTAACTGATAAATCCCTGGATAGATACTCAAATTTATAATAAATAAATTCTTGTTATCCTTTTCCATTGAATAGACTGACATTTAAAAAGAGAAACAAATGAATTTTACTTTACCGCACTAGTGCGGTGAAGTATCTCATTACGAATCTCATATCAGTATCGTAATGTTTGATATGACATATTGGTAGTAGGTAAAAAAGATTATAAAAAAGTGTGTCTTGGTTGTTACTCTATCTGCGAACTATCCACTTTGACGCGTTCGTTTCAATTTATTTTTGTCTCTACTTATGGCAATTATATTATTATGACTATTGTGTCTACATTTATAATAAATTATTTCTTATTTCTTTCCGAGTGAATAAACTGAAAATTAAAAATTAAGCAAAATGGATATTTCTTAACTTTACCGGACTTGTGGCGGTAAAGTAAATCATTACGAAACTCATATCAGAATCGTAGTGTATTATTATTACATGACATATTGGTAGTAGGTAAATTATAAAAGACATTAGTCTAGCATATTTTTTTTTTAATTTACAGAGCAAAGCTTCTCATCAAGGACTCATGCAAAGGGACAAAGGTAGGAAACGACCATTCATTCTCACACGTTCCCATTTCGTCGGATCTCAAAGGTACGCTGCTATTTGGAGCGGGGACAACAGAGCGGAATGGCCGTATCTTTCGATCTCTTACTCTGAATGCATGCTGTCGAACCTCCTGGGGCACGTATTCTGCGGAGCTGACATAGGAGGATTTGAACAGAATACGACAGATAACCTTCTACAGAGGTGGTATCAGGTATGAATTGGAACTATACCCAGATAGCACAGGACGTTTTAGGGACGTCCAGTTTATGTCCATTTTTGGTCCGAGCTATTAATAGGACGTCATCAAGACGTCCAGAAACGGACATCTTCCCGACGTCCGAACATGCACGTTTCTGGTACGTCCACTATAGAGCTTCGACATTCTTTAATTTCCAGAAGTTGGAAAATATTTGTGTATTATATAAGATTGATGTTTACCGATCTGTTTGAATGAACGGAATTCATGAAATAAAAAATATGTGAACGGCGAATATAATAACTTTTCTGTAAAATAAAATGAAGTAAAAAACGGAACCACTTATTATTTTTGAAAGTTGAGAAAGTTTAAAAGAAGTGGTTTATGTTGATGTTTCATGATGTTGCCGCTTGACCAATCACATCACGGTCCCCACATTAGGAGTTTCGATTGTTCCGAGTGGCACCGAATGGATCCGATTCCGACAGTCTGACATTTCCGATTGGATTATCAGCGTTTAGCGTCGTTTGTTGGTTCTGCGTTTTGCACGTTCTGTATTGTGATATTTTACTGCACCTATGTATGCCTTCGAAGATCGATAAATATCATACTGTAGTAACTAAACAGCTGTGTCGTTTAAAATCTATATAGTCAGATATCCTGTTAAGAAAAATGAGGCTTTGGATATTTCGTACCCTGTCAAGAAAAATGAGGCTTGGATATTTCGACAAATGTGTAAAATTAAAAGTGCAAAATAGTGTAGATGATGAATGTTTTTTTTGTAGATATCAAGCAGTCACGTTATTTTGTAGGTGAGTAGATATCGAAATAGAGAATAGATAATATACCTACTGAAGAGAAGCAAACATGATGAAACATAACCTCCAAAAATCCTATGAAATGTCGCCGAATTATAAAGCAACAGAAAAATCGATTCAATTTTTGCTCAAGAGAACAACTGATCATATGAATGCCGACCAAAATAAAAGATTTTAGAACAAGACTGCTTGATGTGAAATACAAAGAAGAATATTTGTTATTTTTGTGGGATTTTTATTTATTTCTTTATGAGATTGTTAAGAAACCTGTTATTTTTCAGATTAATGTAGAACGTTGTGATCTTTATTTCCATTTTGTTTGCCCAGTCACAGTTTTTCAGAGCTTTTATTGATCTATCAGTGTAAAAGACTCTTGATCTTGCTTCAAAATTCAGATTTGGTGGTCGAGAAAAGCTTCATTATATTCATAACTATACCATAGGTTCCAAAATTATTCTGTTATTTTTGTGATTATTTTCGAAACGAATGATTACAGTAATGAAATCAAAACAAAAAAATTATTCTACTATTTTATCGCGAATTAACACATAATATATGGGAGAATTCAAAATATGCATGGAAAATCGTTTTTGAACCTACGTGCGATGAAGGTCTATTAATGGTCCTATTCAGACCCAAACTGGACCTAAATCGAACGTCCTATGGACATCTGGTTCTGTAACATCATATGTCCTAAGGACATTTGTAATATCCGAGGCAAACGTCATGGGGATGTCCATGGGACGTACTTGTGCTATCTGGGTAGTAGGCAGTGTTTCGTATCTTTCTTTAAATGAATATGTTCTAATTTTCACTATTATATCATAATATACGGGGCGATGATCAATCATCACTCTTGATTATGCCAACTTTCTTAGCAAAACGATCGTTCCTCAAATTATTAAATACGTAAATGATATAATGGTTATAATTGGAACATGTATAACAGAGGACTCTCGATGTATTTAGAATCTTAGATCTCCGTTAAAAAACTGCCTGATATTACTAACTGGTTCATTGCACTTTCAATTGATCATGATTGGTCGTGTAATGGTACAATAAAAAAATTGCATACTCATAGAAACACAGATCTCATTGAGTACTACATGATTGAATAAGGAATTACCAGAGTGTTTACCACTGTTTACCACTTCCAACATGCTTTCATTTCAATGTTTCTGTTATTCAATTTTCATTCATGGAATTTTCATTAATATAACCATTTTCTAAAGATAGAATAACATTATCTGAAGATATATTTTATCATTGGAAGGCGTGGGGTCCATTAGTTGATAGCAACAAAAAGGAAACCTCGACGTTAGGATGAGATGAAGTAAGTTCAAGTAGGTGGAGACAAAGGGGCAGAGTTAATGGTTCTCCAGTCTTCCGATCGGGGCACCATCTTACGAGATCCAGTTCAAATAAAAGTCTGATAGATGGCTCTCGCGATTACATCCAACGCTTTTTGTATGAATAACCGAAAACTAAATATGCAGACCAATACCCAGATAATCCCTGAAATCTTATTTCCAACATAGAAAAAAATTCTACTTCCAGGCTGCAGTATGGCTACCATTCTTCAGAGGTCATTCCACAAATAACGTCAAAAGACGCGAACCATACCAGTTCGACGATGAAATGAAAGCGGTCATTAGAAAAGCGCTGAAAACTCGCTACAGGTACATTCCTGTGTTCTACACTCTTTTTTACCTACACACAAAATATGGAGATCCGGTGGTCAGACCTCTCTTCTACGATTATCCCAAAATGATAGACCGTGATGAGTGTATTTTAGTAGGTAAGAAACAAAAGATGAAAACTAAATATTCCCTGTGAAATTTTTGACAGTTGCAATTGTCGATAAGTCAGGAATTAGAACATGACAAAATTGCTCGAAACACCTAATGATATGGTTTCATTTGTTGCTACAAAACTCTCAGTGCTATTTATGCCATTTTTTTTTCTTGAGGATCTATGATTGTCTAGTTATGGCTTTCCTATTTCGTCAGATGCAAATGGAAAGTTGACCATAAGATGTTGGTGAGAACATTCAACGTTAAAGGGAAATAAAAATATACAATACAATATAAAAAATTCAAGTCATGAACATAAATCTAAATAAATATTTTTATTCAAAATTACTAGTTTTATGATGACGTTCAGAAAACAGTTGAGCTTATTCAGTAACTAAGAGTAACCCCTTGTTATTTGCTATACGGTGTATTATACAGGGTGAGTCACGATCGATGGTACCTTAGACGTTTACGAAGAACGGGACATAGGATCATTCTGAAAATTTGGTTTCTCAAGTAGTTGCTCTTGGTCTATCGATCTAAAATATTTTCAGCAATGCAGCGTTGCCGCTTATACCAGAAAGTAGCAGCATCTTTGTTATTTCAAATGGGTCACCCTGTATATTACCGCATTTTTGAACTTGTCATTCTTTTCTGATTATTTCTGCCTCATACTCTCCTATACTTATCTCTAACGGTTTTTGAGATTATTTTCCATATTTTTTATTCAAAACAGCTCGAATTGAATGTTTATTTCAGCGGTATTTGGATTCTTAGGAAGTTGCAATTTTGTGTTTAGTTCATCAAGATCATGTACATTGATTCTGTATAGAGAAGTTTGTTCTGCGTTATACAGGGTCGTTCAAAATTCATGATCTTACTACTAGATACAAAAAGGGTTGAAAGTGCGTTTTTTTTAATGGAACATCCTGTATATCATGAAATATCCTGAAAGATGACTAAATTCCCTTCGAATTGATAAATCATGTTCCTATACCTGAATAGCCAGAATTCCGAGATAATAGCAATTTTCACTTGTAATCTCCCAAGTGCTTGAATTATTGCCGGAAATGTTTCGAGTACTTACATGAATTTTCTTTGAACTTTGTACGAGATAAATTTACGGCAATTAATTCAAGCACGAGGGGGATTCGGTAAGAAAATTTCACACCGAGAAATGAAAATCATCTAACAATTCATGAGAAATAACTAACGATGGTTTCACCTGAACTATTTATAACCACTGAAATATTGATATGTAAAATATTTAACAAAATTTTCATCAATAAATGTTTGACATGTGACAAGTTGATATTTTGCCTTAATGTACGAATGGAGGTCTAGTTTTCATATGAAAGGAGATAATTATGTATTTACTAGATATTTGGAATGTGTCTGAAAATATTTTCTCCACGATTATTGCAGAAATTGTCAATTCTGAAATAATATTTCAGAAGAAGTACAAAACACCATTTGTCACAAGTTTTTATCACAAGTCCCGTAGCTAAGCCGTAGTGTTGCGGCCTATGAGTCGCTAGGTCGATGGTTCAATCCACGATAGGAACATAACTTTTTTATTTTTTTTTTGTTCCAAATTTCAACACATTTATTGATGAAAATTTTGTTAAGTATTTTACATATCAATATTTCAGTGGTTATAAATAGTTCAGGTGAAACCAACGTTAGTTATTTCTTATGAATTGTTGGATGATTTTCATTTCTCGGTGTGAAATTTTCTTACCGAATCCCCCTCGTGCTTGAATTAATTGCCGTAAATTTATCTAGTACATGAATTTTCAAAGAAAATTACACTCGTCGCTTCGCGACTCTGGCAATTTTCAAAAAATTCATGTACTCGAAAAATTTCCGGCAATAATTCAAGCACTTGGGAGATTACAAGTGAAAATTGCTATTATCTCGGAATTCTGGCTATTTAGGTATAGGAACATGATATATCAATTCGAAGGGAATTTAGACATCTTTCAAGATATTTCGTAATATACAGGATGTTCCGTTTAAAAAAACGCACTTTCAACCCTTTTTGTATCTATCAGTAAGATCATGAATTTTGAACGACCCTGTATAACGCAGAACAAACTTCTCTATACAGAATCAATGTGCATGATCTTGATGAACTAAACACAAAATTGCATTTTCCTAAGAATCCAAATACCGCAGAAATAAACATTCAATTCGAGCTATGTTTTGGATAAAAAATATGGAAAATAACCAATATCTCAAAAACCGTTAGAGATAGGTATAGGGGAGTATGAGACAGAAATAATCAGAAGGGAATGACAAGTTCAAAAATGCGGTAATATACTTGGTGACCTATTTGAAATAACAAAGATGCTGCTACTTTCTGGTATAAGCGGCAACCCTGCATTGCTGAAAATATTTTAGATCGATAGACCAAAAGCAACTACTTGAGAGACCAAATTTTCAGATTGATCCTATGTCCCGTTCTCCGTAAACGTCTAAGGTACCATCGACCGTGACCCACCCTGTATACCTTTCCTTATGTCGTAACCATAATTTTACAATTTTGATGCAAAATAGTTTTTTTTTGACTCGAAATGTTGACTTTATTTATACAGTTGGTCTTTTGAGTAGGTTCTTTTTTTATTGACTTATAATTCTTATTTATTTTGTCAATTATTTTTGCTCTATTCAAAATCAGCGGAATTGGACGATAATTTCCGAGATCTTTTTTATCGCCTGGTTTAAAGAAGGGGTTTTGCAATACTCATTCTCAATAACTAGGGAAATCATCCTGTATTGAAACAATTATTAATGAGGAACGTTATTGGAACAGCCGTATGTCATCTCTTCCCGAAGATTCTTTTATTTTTAGTGTTTTGATTATTTTTATTTTTTATCAATTCAGATTCGTTAGTTGGAAAAAGAAACGTGTTCTCCACACTGCTGATTTTTTGTTTAAAAAAAATGTTGATGTTGTTGATTTTTTTGACCAATTTTTTTCCCAGATCACAGAAATAATCGTTGAATTCATTCGATATTCCATTTTTATCAGTGATCATTTCAAGTTTTCGGTATTATTAACACATTTTTCATTGACGCATTGCCACAAGTTCTTAGAAGTGTTTGTATTTATTTCTAACAAACCTTTATGGCAATCTTTTTTTGATTTCTGTAAGAGTCGATTTAATTTATTTTTATATGTTGTAAATTTGTTTTGGAATATAATATTATGTGGATTATATTGTGACATCTTATATAATTTATTAATAGGTTTAATTATTCCAGCTGTATTGCATGGTTTTTAGATGTCTTATTAACTACTTTAACTAGTTTTGTGTGGATCTCTACATGTATTCATGAAAAAATCAGTCATTTTATTCTCATCATTCAATTCATATATAGAATTCCATGTTTCTGAGATGAGATCTTGCCTGAGTTTTTCGTAATTTATAAAATTTTCAGATTTGTTTGTGGGGTTGATTTCAGTAATGACGTTTTTCAAGACTTAGTAGCACTTGTATTGGATAGCGGTCGGTTAAAATATCCTATTCAAAAACTTCAGAGTTCTCTCATTTTCTTTCCCTTATAAATGATTATCCTTTTCAAAAATATCATATATTTTTTCAACAACTGCTATGAAAAGTAGCGTATGCCATGAAAAGTAAGTAGCACATTTCTCATAGCTTACTTAATTTCAAAACCGTGTATTGCTCATACCGCGAGAATTTTTTTTTTCACGGCACTTTGCCCACACCACATACATTTATATGAACAACCAACAAAAATCGACAAGAACTTAGTTGACAGTTGTCACAACTGTCGGTAGGTTTGCTAAGTTATCTGATTTTTTTAAATTGAAAATCCCCATCTATAAAAAGGTCACTGCTTCAGACGTTCTTCGGCAACAATTTTAATGAATGTGCCTTGGAGGATGGCAATCCAGTACCGTGGCTGAAGGATACGTCTGGGAGTCTATTAAAAATAAAATTAACGTTGCTACTAAAATCGTCAACTCTATTGAAAAGCCACTCGAACTCTTTATTGAAATGGAGACAGAAAATGCAGCGTATATGAATAATCAACACTCAACTTCTACAATTAATATATCAGAAAATTTAATAAAAAGAAATGCTCAAGTTTGACCATACAAAACTTTTACCAATTTGACTATTAACTATAATTTAAATTGAATTATTCAACTGTTGAGAGGTAGGATATTAAAGTTATTTTTCCCGCTGTCGACACTGTAAATAGTCCATACATGCTTAGCAACAAAACAGGTAAATGGCCTATATCATTCGTTTACTAATTCATCTTGACAACGGAACTTAATAGTGTCATTTACATGCCTAGGGTAATAATGACTTTGACTTTGACAAGTAATACCTTCAGCTTCATTCATATCAATTTTTAGGTTATGAGACCTTTTGAATATTATTGTTGTCTGCTTATTCGGTAACTTAGTTACACGCACAAGCAACTTAGAATGAAATAGCGAACGAATAATCATGAAGGAAGGGTAAGAAAACAAACTTCAATTCAGGCAAATTTTGAGAAATGTCAACAAGCAGCGGGAAAAACGTAAAAAGTAACACGGAATGTATCGACTGTTATCATCCTCGGCAAGCGACAAGCCTCGGCTTTGCCTCGGCTCGTACTCGCTCACCTCGAATGTTAACACGTCTTTACATTCCTTGTTACTTAAATAACTATTAGTTTTGCTAACCATAAATATAAATAAATTTCATTACTTGCACTCTTTAAATTTGTGCAGTTGCAGAAAAAGAATAGTTTGCAACATATTTAAATTAAATTGTTTGAAATTGTTTTTTCCGTTAACCAACTGTCGTCCCCTTACGAACGGCAGCCCTCAGAAGTCGAAACTTGTGCGAGCCAATGATTAACGAGGTCTTACCCTTTTACGTGCTATTCCTAGCAGTTTCTCGGGCTATCAGAAAATGTTCTACAGTCGCTACGGTTTGAACCTTCGACTGGCAGCCAAAGTGATTGAAACACGGCGCTTTAACCACTCGGCTACCTGAAAAAAGTACTTTTTTCACTCCTTTCACACTATACTATTTTGGTACATTTTCTAGTTTTCGAGTTGTGGCAATTGCAATAACAGAAATTGACACAAGATATACGTACTTCCTACGATATTTCAAAAAATGAGATCACACTCTTTTTATTCAATCAATATTTATTGATTGACTTCTTCTCTGAAAAAAAAAAAATTGTTTCAGCTCTCTAACAGGAGGTATGTAAAATCGAACGATTTATATTTGTTATAGGATCCGATGTTCTGGCAACTCCTGTCTTTCAAGAGGATAGCACAAGTGTAGATGTTGATTTTCCTGGCGACAACAATATTCGATGGTATCGAGCAGATCAAGACTGGGCAGTATATAATGGAGGTGAAACTAAAACCATTTCAGCTGAATACAATGTTGTAAGTGTAAATAATGAAAATTTGGTATAGAACAAATTTCACTTTTTTTCAGAGACAAAACTATAAGACATAAAAAATGTGTATAAGTATTTGAATTTGTGTACAGTTGGATTTAGTAAAAAAAAGTAGGGTACAATATAATAAGATAGAGTTTATGAAGATAAATTTTGATTTTCGAGTTGTAGGGAAACCAATTTTTATAAATTTGACTTCATTAACTTGGTCCGTGAGCTAAATATAATTTTCTCGATAATCAATTGAATTATTTCAGTAAATTTATAGTTTCTAATTTCCTAATAGTAACAATACTTGCATAAGTATTTTAGTAAGAATAATTCAACAAATTGAATTTTCGCCCAAACTTAAACGTTGGAGTATCAATAAATAGTTCGATTCATTAGAAGCAAAAGTTCTAGATGTCCGACAACTATACTATCAAACTGTCAAAGATCATCTACTTACCTATGTCCAGTCTTATATGCTGATATACCCGATGACTTACCCAATCACTAGGCGTGCTGAAGAAGAAATTGAAGAACTGGCTGCAAATGTACCCGAGAGATGAAATACATCGAACAATTGAAAGGAAAAACTTGAAATGAGACACAGTATGCTTTCCCTGCTTATGTTTGTGTGTATGTTAAGATGTATGTGCAACTAACTTAAACATTTTTTTTGATCTTTTTTTTTGTAGAACTCATTAACGCACAATTGTCGATATATCTGTATGTACACTATCCCCATTATATTCCCATTGTACTCCACGATTCTATAACATATTCATTTATGTAGAATGTAAATACTTACGCACATGCTCAAGGAAAACCTTTATCTGGGCACCCTGTACTTATTTATCTCGTGTTTCTACTAATACTTTAGTAAACTAGAAATTAATTTATTGATTGATTATTCTCGAGTGACACATGATCTATCTGTTTTCTTTCATTAACACAACACGTATTCATAACAATCTATTTTTTATGTTTCAGTCTCCAGTATTCCACAAGGGTGGTAGTATCATACCTCTGAAGGATGATGTTAAACGTTCAACAACAGATATGATCGACTCGGCCTACAGTCTTTATGTCAACCTTAATATAGTTAGTAATAATTGTATTGTTGAAAGTGTTTAAACAAAGTATAATATTCCTGGTAGCAATAAGCACGATTTGAAAGAGCCCTAAATTTAAAGTACATGCCTCTCCACTTGAATTTCCAAATATCTCAGTGTTCAGCAAAATGTGAAAACTCTTTTGGATAATATATGATGATATTCTCGAATTACACTAACAACTTGCTATATTTGCTGTGTACAACAATTGTCGTAAATAGAGTGAGGGCGTTTTTCGACATGCACATGCTTCATCTTGTTTTCATCGTGCTTCCTCTACTTGTTTTTCTTCAGATCTTTCAGCCGTCTGTTCTTGTAACAATTTCTAGAACATATCTGGTCTTTCTTTTTCTTCTTTGTGTCTTCGATCTTCATCTTATTTCTTTTTGCGCTTTCTAGCCTTCTAGCGTCCAGCTCCTGCACAAAGTCAGCTAAAAATCTGCAAATGACCTCTATTTTAGTCGTATCATCGAAGGCGAGAATACAGATGCTTGTTACACGCATAGAAGCTTGCCAGTCACTGAAAGATGCGTGATACTTGTATGTGTGAATCTTGTTGCCGGTTAGAAAGTGTCCCAGAAGATAGCACGCTAGTAGAGCGCAATATGTTTGATTTTTCTTTGCAAGTAGCATGATTTCGTCAAGCGGGTGTAAGGGAAAAGCAATGTCGCATTTCCTTCAACAAACTATTACTTGCTCCATGAACGTGACGTCTACTAATCCAGTCTTTTACCCATATTCTTCTGTTTCTTTTCCGTTTCACACTTCTTAAACCTATCAGTTCAATTATGCATTGTGTTGCTAATAAAATTGCATTACTATTCAATTCACTTCTCAACTGAGAGACTTCCATTTTCAACAAATCAATTCAACAAAAAAACAAACCTGTTATGCTGAGCACAGCTACCAAGCTGTAGAGACGATTTCAGAAACTGGCATGTTTACAACTAGCATGTTTATTTTGTGTACTCCTACGACAAGTAGTTAGCATACAAGTTACTGACCACTGGCATGCTATTTTAATGGCATGTGTATTTTCACCTTAACTGCCTTCAAGATTTCTCAAATACTAACTATTCGTTAAACTCAATTTCTGAAAAAAATCGTCGCAAATCTCCATAGGTCCTCCCAAATATTCCTTGGAAACAACCTGTATCTGATAATCCTCTACTTCTGACAACAAACTTCTTTCGTTCACATTGGTCTAGAATTCACGTTCCCAGAATTGGTCCGCAACGGTAGCGTGGTTTTTTCCAATTTCATATGAGAGCCGTATTGAGAGTTCGTGTTTGCCGAATTTATGATGAACATCGAACAGACAGAGTAACATTATTGTAGAGGCTTATTGCATTCATAGGATCCATGTTATTGTTCATTAATTTTTCAAACTACTTCGCAAAAATTGATGATATAACAATATAACTCAAAATGATATAAAGATATTTGGTTCATATGTGTAAAGTTGAGTGGACTCTCAGAAGTAGCGACTCCATATTGTAGTGAGTAACTACTTCTCTCAGTGAGCACGAACTCCATTGCATAAAATATATAACGAAAAACGGAGACGGTAGTCGGGTCTAAATGAAATAGTCGAGTGGGGGGATTTGCGGGTTTCGACTTTCTTTCGTGGTCTCCCCGAAGTCGCATATATCTCCGTTATTCAGACATTTAAAATTTTTACGTCGGTTGTGTATGTTCAAATAGTTGATTACAAGATGTCGAGCTATTCTGAAGATGGATTTTTCTGAAAGTCAAACCGTGAACATAATTAAACAATATCCTGTTTTGTTAGAGAAATTTAACATCATGGAAGAAAAAAAGAAAAGACGTAAATCGGTTGAAGAAATAAAAGAAAAGTAAGAAGCTGAATTAGGAGTAAAATATAATGAACGGCAGATTTGGAAGAAGATTCCAAACATAAAAACTAGACTGAAAGTGAATATAGGCAGAAATCGAACAGGAAATAAACTAATGAAATTGAAAATATGGGAGCAAGAGCTGTTTAAAATTTCTTGCAAGGAGAATCAAATCCTACTATTTCTCGATTACAAGGTCAGTATAGGAACATGAGTACAGTCTACTCTAAGAAAAATTGAACTCTTCTTACCACTTATTTTTAGCATTCTGTAGATTTTCATGTGAGGATGGAAATTTGATCCAAACATTTGATTTCTGCACAATACGTGCTATGACGTTGGTAACGGTTCAGGATACCGTCGATTGATTATCACCAATATCTTCTGCTACTTACGTAAAAAAATCCTCATTCTTTCTTCATTACTCAAGGCTCGATCCCTACATTCTTCAGTATCTCCAAGAAAATAGTTGTCCACTGAACATTTACTCTGCTAAACCGATATGAGGCACGTTACTCTACTTCTCTTGATTCTCTACGAACCTTAAACACTTTGGTATGCTGATAAATTGTTATAAATTCAGCCTTCGCGTACAGGCATCCACTTCTGATGAAGCTGAGTCTGCTACTAAGGTAAGGAGCCTCGAATTTTTTAAAGTAGATACTCAGTGGACGGAGTTGACGCTCGCATTTATACACATAAAAATAAAACTCGGTACTTAAGGAGCGAGGACATCCTCACGGAAAGAGTAGACACTCACAAGTTGGAGCTTATACCTACATTTTTATGCATATCAAATGGAGTAGCTTCTTTAAAAATGAGAGTAAAAAGTAGCCACTCAACTTTATGCATATGACCCAATGATCCCATTTGAGAAAATGGACGATAAAAGATTGTGATTGCATGAGAGTGGTAAAAATCAATTGCAGGGTAATTTTTTATGTAAAAAAAATATATGCTTTGTATCTTAACGTTTCAAGACGTAATATTAATTTTGTCCAAAATGATCATAACTAACCGAGTTTATTTTCAGAACGGGGAAGCTGAAGGTTTACTCTACGGAGACGACTTTACCAGTTTCGAATACTCTAACAAAAACACGTTTTATCTTCTCAAGTTCATTTATAGGAATGACGAAAGCCTGAATATTGAGTGAGTACTTTCTACAATAATCGTATTCTTTGAAAGATAACAACATCTTTTTCTTTCAGAAAAATTGACGGAGATTTGGATTACAATGGATCATTCAAATTCGATAAAGTTGTAGTTCACCGACCCTCAGTGTCTGGTAAGTATGCCAAAACCCAAAACTTGCCACATTGAATATCAACATGGATCAAACGAAAAAACGATTTCTGTCAATCATTATTGATAGGCCAACCAATAAGTTTGAGCTCTAATTATTATTACCAAAGGTAATACCGCGAGTCCTTTTTATCGATAATCAGGGGTTGAATACAGATAAATCTTCATCAGTTTCAGTTTATCATAGCAGGTGTAGGTATATCTTTTTTTTTATGTTATTTTGCCCCTATGGAGATAACACCCTAAGCATATGAAATGCTTGTTTTGTGGTATATCCCTGTCCTTCCTCGAGGATTTGAAAATATACCCCTTTGCATTCTACCAATGCTATGTATATAATGAGTACACTGAAATGCCATATTATATCTATAGAATAAAAAAGAAAAAACTTATACGGTAATTGATTTATTTTCACAGATCCATCAAAGGTTGAGAGAACTGTTCATACAAGAATTGCTGGGAAACCTATGAAAGAACTTGATTATAGCTTGCTGGCCTCAAATGATAGAAGCTTGACGCTGTATTTCTAAAAAAAATATTGTATTTTTACTATATTTCATTAAATGCTTGTAGATTTTTGAGTGCTTTCTTCAATTGTTCAAGTTGATTGATGTTATCTATTTATTTGAATGACTGGCACCACACTTGTAATACTGATATCGTAATACGAAACGCCAGATAATCTAATCGCACGAGGTTCAGCGAGCTTTAATGGGAGAAAACGGAAAAATAATAATCATATATCCTCAGAGATAACAATTGTGATCACTATCGATGTCATTTACATATGATATGTGATTTACTTCTCACAAATCTCGATAATGTGACAATGGTGTGCCAATACATTTTCCTCAGGGTGTCTCGAAATGGATCTTTGATACCTGGAAGTAGTTTCCAGGTAGAATAGGAAAGTTCAGGAAATATATATTTTTTCGTTTAATATCTATATTTTTGTTACTCCTACTATCACATTGTTTTTGATTGATCTACTTATTCATTTTGCAAACAATCATATGAGTAGATACTCATTTATAAGTGTAAACTAGTGCAACATTAAAAAAAAATAGTATCGAAAGTTTCATACATAGTTTGCTTCCATCACCTGAACTTCCCTATTCTACCTGCAAACTTCTAATAGGTATCAAAGATGCAGACATTTTCACGGATACGTTTGGCTGTGAGATGCTATCATCCATTACAAGCCACCCTGAGAAAAATCTCTTGGCACACCGTTGTCAGATTATCGAGATTTGTGAGAAATAAATCACATATCATGTGTAAATGACATCAATAGTGATCACAATTATTATCTCTGAGAGCACATGATTATGATTTTTCCGTTTTCCCCCATTAAAGCTCGCTGAGCCTCGTTATGAACATTTTGGAAAACGTGTTCGATATTATTGGACATCAGATATATTCAGAATCAGTTATGGTCTCTCTTCAAAAAATACCCAACATATGTTGTTTTTTGACAATATAAATTATACTGGCGTTATCTTGTGGCATGAAAAGATGTATGGAAGATTTTGGAATTAGTGCCTCATTGCATAGCCAGTGTGGAGCAGCGTATGAAAAATTTTCGATGGTGGTGCCTGATGTAACTGAGAAAGACCATTTCTCAGTCGGGTTCTGGGTGCCGAATATTCAAATTCCATCCCAACTACAAATGAGTGCTCTCCGATTGATGGGCACATACCACAAAAAATGGAAAAAATCCATTTGAAAGCTCCTTATCTCCAAAACTCTCTCCAGAAATTCAGCAAAATTCACGAAAAGCCATTTCTCATAAGAAATGTGCGGGGTCCTTTACTGACTTCTTCTGGGGGTAAATTTTCATTGATTTTTTCGGTTGATGGCCCTCTGACTGACGTATTGAAAGTGCCTGTAATTTCATGTGAGTCTCTAGGTGGATACTATGGTAAATATTCAATGTACCTTCAAGATTAAAGGTGCATTTAGTCAACATCATTTTAAAATTGTGCTTAAAAACGAAAGTTGAATCTGTTCTATCAAATGGCACAATTTATACAACAATATTAAGTTTATGCTAAAAACATGTTACCTTGAAAATCCCAACTTTATAAGAATCTTACTTTTACGATAAAACTATTGTCCATAAGTAACGTGTACCTAAAGTTTCATGTCATAAAATGTACTTGTCATTCTTAAATTTATGCCCAAATCTAAAACTTGTATAATATTAGGTCTCATACAAAATTATTTTCAAGGTTATATTTATGTCAGTGCTTGTGCTAAAGTTATGTTTATGTTTATGCACCTTGAATGACGATGACTTGTTAATCCAAAAAACTTCTGTACACTGCATCATATTTACTTTTTGACTTGTTTGGTAGGAGATTTTCTGTAGAGGTAATTTTGAAATTTCTGGGTGCGTACAAGAAATATCTTCTAAACATGATTCACTATTTCTCTAATAATACCAGAGATTTTAGAAGGATACACTAAATAACTCACAAACCAACTGACAGTTTACACACAAATACAGTGTCAAGTGAATTTCCAAATTGTCAAATTTGAAGCATTGATTGAGTAATAATTGTTCCATCGATCTGTCATTATTATTCAATTCTATGTGGTAATGCACCAAAGAGACTAAACTAACAGGAGGGTTTAATAAGCTCTAGCCAATCAGAATCTTGTAGCATCAACGCGTCATAGTGACGTACTTGGACATGAGTACAGAGTCGAACTCGAACCAAGCAACAAAACTGTCAGCAGTAACTCTCATATACCAAGAGCTAGTCCGTCACTGTCTATAGAGAACGGCGGCCATGACACGTCCTACTACGTAACATTTCGTCACAAATGTTCTTTCATCTCTTTCTATTAGTGTCCCCATTGTCTTATGGGGATTAGACTCTCTTGTTAAATAATGTTTAGTCTCCTTGGTAATGCACGGCATTACCTGATAAAAATCGTATATTTAACAAATATATTAATTAATAGTAGTGGATAAAATAAATAACCACTGACCTTTTGAACTATGCGATAATGCAGTAGGAGAATACAGAGCCACACTTCATAACGAAAATTCAACTTTAATTTTTTCCCATTCTCTGTTACAGTTACAATCTATTGACCGAACCGGAGAAATTTTAATATATTTTTAATTTCTCTACATAAGTTGCTGGAATTTCTCATTGAAAAATACACAAATATTGTCCTGTTAGGAGATTTCAAAGTTTTCTCGCAGACAGTAAAGGCAAAAAAAAACAGTCTCAGTAATAGCTTTGTCTGCTATAATTTTGAAACTGTGTTTTGTGAACCAACAAGGGTTACCCAACATTCTTCCACATGTATTGACAACATAAGCATTTACTTTAATAACTATAGAAAATTTGGTACAATAAAAGATGATATTTCTGACCACTATGGGAAGTTTATCGAAGAAAAAAAATTGTTTGAACCGGGATAAGAATGCGGCTAAACAAAATAGACAAATAAGTGGAGTGGGTAGAGCAGAATTTGAACAATATATCAAAATAGATTATATAAGCTACTATTTAACTGACGATCCCAACACTCATTCTTAATTCTTATGTGAGAATATTACATACGCCATTCAACTTGCCTCTCCTCAAAAAAGAACATAAATAAAAATCAGGAAAACCCATGTGGTACACAGAGAATAAAATAAGTCAGGAATTTTGAAACAAAATGCGTCTATCAAACCATGAAAAATAATGCCAGTGAAAATGTGAAGAGAGAAAAAGTGGTAAGTATGGATGATAATCTTATTACAAACAGCAGGAATACTGCAAAAATAGCGTGGAAGATTGTAAACGAATTACAAGGAAGTCAGGTATAGTATCAGTATCAACTACAATACCTGCCTTACTGCAAATTATTTCAGCGAATTCAGCTCCACAATGATTGACAATTTTATCAAACAAATACTCTCCATAGGTGTATCTGGGGATGAACTTACGAGAAACAGAGTGAAAGACTCTGAGTCCAGCAAATAGAAAGAAAATGATATTGTTTGTTTGCATTTTTCCGTTAACCAGCTGTCGTTCCCTTACGAACGGCAGCCCTTAAAAGTCGAAACTTGTGCAAGCCAAGGATTAACGAGGTCTTACCTTTTTACGTGCGATTCCTAGCACTTTCTCGGGCCATCAGAAAAAATTCTGCAGTCGCCGTGGTTTGAACCATCGCCGATTGGCATCCAAAGTGATTAAACCATGTCGCTTTAACCACTCGGCTACCTGGCCCCCTATGGGTGATACAAGCTCTCAAAAAGTGCTCAAGTATGGATGCGTACAGCATCTGTCAGATCAACTTCTCAAGATGGGACTGAAATGATTCATTTGATAGTAAAAACTGTAGATGTGGCGATATGGGGATACACACACTTCCATTCTGTGTGACCTGTCGAAATCTACTGACAAAGCTCTATAAACATTGAATTTTTAATATGTTTAATATGTTTTCTGGAAGAGTTAGATTAAATATAATCAGTAATGTGTTGTTGGTTTATTGGGAGTCAGGAGTATACAACCGAACCCCAATCAATTTGCGATGAGTATTGAAGGGAACACAGCAAAAATGTATACTTGAAGAAGCTGTTGTACAGCGATACAATGGCAGTAGTTTTGTAAACGTCTTTAGTGAAAATCATTTCATAGATATCAACATAGCTTTTCATCGAGTATTGGCTACTTCAATTATAAACTGAAAAAATGGTAACATATAGACAACAATATAATATTATACCTTACAATAACTTGGTCTCCAATATTACAGAAATTAAAGTACTAAGGGCCACTTTCTTTTTTTAGTTCAAGCTAAATTGTGGGCAGTAGATAATTCAACAACTTATCCAAATCACTGTTTATATTTTATAGTGCTTTGTTGAGATGTACGAAGATAAAAGAAGTAAAGAGCTGTGTGGCATCGGCTTAAGGATGAATTCTAGCATATTATATTATTTCAAAAAATGAGAAATATAAAGAGAAACAAGAAGTGCTCCCAAGAGGGAACCCTGGGAGACAATATAACCACCTAACCACCTAATAGTTAATCAGGCATAATTCTATCCAAGAAAGCGCGTTTGGTGCGATTGTGAAGATAAATGCGTATGAATTATATAGCCTTATTAGAAAAGCCAAAGTACCTGAGTTTGAGACAAAGTAAAGAATGGTCGAAAGTTCATGTATTCCCAGCCTTGAAAATATCATACGTGATTGTCAAAAAAGCGGTAGTAGTGCTATGATCTGCCCGAAAGCAAAGGCAGAATACTTATAGAGAATACTCATTGGGAGAATTACATTTAGCCAAAGGAGTAAGTTTGAGCATAATATATTTTCATATATTTTCAAAGACTTAATTTAGTTCTTCCCATTCCTTCTACTAATATGATTAAAAACTCATTGATATATAATGCAGCAAAAATGTAAGGAGTATTAAAGAGTATAATCGGTTTAGATCATCTATGAACAATATTCTTCTTGAGCAGGTTCTTTTTAATGTTCAGCAGTTCTTTCAGGTCACTTTTTCAGCAACCTCACCCAACAGGGACATTTTATAGTTTAGTCCAGTTGATGTATTTATATTAATTTACTTTCTATTGTTACTGAGATACCAGTATAAGGATCTATATATTTATTGGTATATTACTGGTAGCAATCGGCCACTCGAAGAGTTCTACCAAAACCGTTTCGTATGGAGTACCACAGGGAACCGTCCTTGGACCTATACTCTTCAATATCTATATAAATGACCTATTCAAACTGGAGAGTGAGGGAGAAATTGTGAGTTTTGCCGATTACACAGCCATTTTGTACGAAGCACCTAGCTGGACTCTACTGAAAGAAAAGAGTGAAAGAGACTTCATTAAAATCATTAGTTGGCTGAAAAACTGCCTTCTAACAATCAATTTTAATAAAACTTTATTTCAGCCATTTACTTCGTAGTACTCCCGTTACCTACCAGATTACAATTCGCTTACCTTCTCCTTTGATAACTCATCAACCACAATTATCTCTAAACTGTACATTAAATATCTGGGTGTATACATAGATCGCCACTTGAAATGGGATACGCAAATAAACAATGTAGTGAAGAAACTTCGCTTTACTCTTTATAAATTCAAATATCTTGTAAGAATCCTTGCCATAGATCAATTGAAGATGCTGTACTATGCACTGGCAGAGTCCCATATTAGATATGGGTTGATAGCATGGGGAACTGCCACTAACAATTACATGTTTCGCCTGGACAAAATTCAGAAGTGGATTCTGAAAATAATCTATAACAAGCCATATACCCACCCTACAAATCAGTTATACTTAGATACGAACATTTTTGATGCACGACAATTATATTTCTTAACGACTGTCACGAGACAACACAAGTTCAAATCGGAACTCTCCTTCTCAAACCACAAATATGAAACAAGAAACAAAAACAATTATGTCATTCCAAGACCTGAAAAAAATGCGCTTCAGAGATGTTTTGTATACCTAGCACCAAAGTTCTATAACACAATACCTCCAGAATTCAAATCCATAAATTCGATGAACCTATTCAAATCGAAACTGAAAAAATGGATGAGTAGTATACCTCGTCTTATGGTGCACCAGTTTGTTGACGTTAATAACACTTACCATTTTTCAAATATGTTAGCATCATTCGAATATTCCTAAATTGTCTTAGCATCTTAACTTATCTTTACCATATTTATTACCTGTAATCTTGTTAATCTGTTTATGTACATTTAGTGATGTTATTCTATTGTATTTTTTGAGTGATTTATTTTACTATTTCATACTTGACTGTTCTACAATATTTTACAATTTTATGAATTCTACAATATTTTACAATTTTTATGAATTTGATGATGATATCACAGAAGGTATCAAGCTAAGGATGACACTTTCAAGGCCTAGCCTTTAGTGTTCACAGTGTTTATTCCTTCATTTGATTAATGTTTATTGAATTTTTATCTGTATTGTATCTGTATAGTATCTGTATTGTATTGTATCTATATTAATTATTCGAATAAACTATATTATTATTATATTATTATTATTATTTATTCATTTATTGCATCTTTTTCAAATTTAATGTACTGTATTTCAATATGTTATACAACTTTATATACATTTTTTATTTATTATTTCATGAATTGTTTTTTATGTTACATTTAATTTATTTTGAAGTGTCTGTACATGTGCGTATTTTTATGACCTGACTCATCCTAATTTCCATTAGATTTTATTGGACTAACACACACTTTGTCAATGAGGAATAATTTCTTTCGACAATAAACTATATTTTGATTTGAGTAGATTTGCACTGGAGTAGGTTTCAGCTCGTGACAGTGTCTCGCCTGACATTCTATCTATTTAATGTACGTTTCTGCCTCTAAAATTAAAAAGATCGAGTATCTGTATACATGAAGACATCTGCAATATCTAGAAAGCTTTTAGCTCCAAAAGATGCTAACTTGGTTGGCGAAACGCGCGTCGAGTGTGATTGTGACGTAGTTTTGGTGTTTGGGTAGTTTCTTTTTTCTTGAATTCTGGAAATGTTGTCAAATCATTAAAATTGATTATGTGTACAAACTTAGTCAAATCAATTTGTTTGATCGAAATGTGTTGAAAAAGTGATAGGTAATCTTAGCACAACGAACTCAAGTCCGACTCTGTCCTGATAATCACTTATTAATTACTTCTGATGTTTTATCTATTGGTTCAGTGTAGCCTTTGGGTCTCCACGCATATAAAATAGTTCTCAGATTTCACAAAGCAAAAATTAAAAAATATTAAATGAAAAGCTAAAATACACAAAATTCGCGAACTGGATATTTTGTTTATCAAAACTGCAGATTTCTTATCGTTACTAATTGGGTTTTTAGTATTTGAAGTGTGTCTTCGAAAGTTTTATATCTCTGAAGTACTGATTGAATGTAATTTTTTTATATATTTGAGTTGAATGAGGTAAATTAAACAGTCGTTTACTAGGTGCAGTGCAGTGCAGTGCAATTGTGATAGCTATGATTAGGTAAGTACCGATTTTTGTTGTTCGAGTGGACTCTAGAACGCTACAAAGAGGGTAATGAACTACTGTAGACCGGTGTGATGGACAACAAAAATATGAAAGCGGGAAAAATTATTAACAGCATGAGACCTACTGAAAGAGGAGCAGAATATCGTTCGAATGACGGGAAGAATAAATTGGAGTCGAAAAAATGGATAAGGGTGGAACGGGGTGAAATTTTTGGGGATGTTTTTTGCGATTGACAACGAAAGCTGCCCTCCTATCGAAAAAAATGAATTGCGAAGTTGTTGAAAATAAAAAGATCTACAACTTTTGTATCGAACATTTTTCCGCATTGCCTCAAATTCTCCGGGAAAAACGGAAAAACTCAAATTTTCAGTTTTAAATTTTTTCCTAGGGCACAAATAAATTTTTTTTCACAAAATTTGGTGAAAATATAACTTATCATGTTTGAAGTAAGCTGTAATTGTTTTAAAGCGGAAGACAGATTTTTCCTTTTCTTTTCGATAAATTCCGAAAAAACGACCTCATTTTCGACTGGAAGGTTTCACCGACAAAGTTGGTCTTTTCAAGCTTGCCAGCCACCAGCTTTTTCGTTAAAGCATCTACTTTCATAAAAGAGTAGCACTACAGAAGAATTTTTTCCAGAAAACGTGAAAAAATTAATAAACAGATTTTCAAATTCAATTTTTTATATTTTTGTTCTGAAGTCATATTTATCTATTGAAATTATTGAAATTACTAGTTGAAACCTTTCAAGAATAAATAATTTATGTTAACTTAATAGGTAGAAAAAGTAAACAAGGTCGCAAACAAGGCTTTGGTTATGATAGAAGGGCGAAAGGAGGTGAACTTTTGGGGGTTACGAGACATCCTGAGCAGAAACTGCAATGTGAGAAATCTCATGTTGTTTCTCATAAAAATTCATTTGTATACTAGAATCTAACATGGTAATGTTACACTTTGAAATTGATTCTGGAACGAAAAGTAATGGAGCGCTAATAACCTTCACGGTTGATGCGTTTATTTTCTAAAAAAACAGTTGGCAATAAAAAGATCTACAACTTTTGTTTTCAAGATTTTTCTATAAATCCTCAAATTTTCCGGAAAAATCAGAAAAACCGTAGTAATTTGGTTTCAATTTTTTTTTGTATGCAAATTGTGTGATTGTCTCAATCGGAAATATACCTTTTTATGTTCTGAATTAGACGTATTTTTTGCAGCGAAATATTTATTTTTCCCGAACCTCTTTGAAGTACTCGGAAAGGGGGCAGTTCTTAGTAAGACTGGTCCAAGACAAATATCAAACGCCTAAATAAGAAAGAAAGAACAGGCAAGGACCAGGTTGAGAATGTTGTAGAGGTTCCAACTTTGACGAAAAAAAAAAAAATAAAAAAAAAACACGAAAACATTTAAAGTGGTGAAATTGGGATGCAGTCTAAGGGTTGAAAACGGTTTTTTGCGATTTGCGGCAAAATGTGACTTCTTAGCGGAAAATGTTTGATGAAAAAGTTGTGGATAATACGAAAATTGAAAACTTTTGTATCTTATACTTTTCGACATTACCTCAAATTAACCATCAAAATGGCGAAAAATCGATTTTTGAAAATTTGAGGTTATGTGGAAAAATCTTGAATACAAAAGTTGTCGGTATTTTTTTGCCAACAACATTTTCCCTTCATTTATTCCATGTACCTATTAAGGAAACATGAAATTAATATTCTCGAAGGGTTTCAACTGTTAATTCCATTAATTTTAATAAATAAGTAAGACTATAGAACAAAAATTTAGCAAATTTATTTAATGAAAATCTGTTTTTTCGCGTTTTCTGAAAAAAATTCAAGAGTAGTGCTACTCTTTTATTACATAATCTGACGGCTGGAGAGCTTGAAAAGACGAACTTTATCGGTAAAATTTTTCAGTTGAAAATGAGGAATTTGTCGAAAAGAAGAGAAAAAAATCTGTATTCCGCTACAAAAAAAACTTACTTGAAACATAATAAGATATATTTCCACCAAATGTCGTAAAAAAAAATTGATTTTTGAACGAAAAAAAAATTAATAACGGAAAAATTGGTCTACTGGTCAGTCTGTTGAAACGAAGTTGGGAACTGTTAATTTGAGTATAATTTGTGCAGAAGGTTTTCCGCTGATGATCAATCCAACGAAATATTAAGGCTATGACGACATCAACTTCGTAATTCCACATAAAGCACCTTGTATCTTTTTCTTTTATTTGGAATTTCTTAGTTGAAGTCTTTTATGACGATATATAGAATAATTACTTACTTTTTTATCAATATTTTATTCAAGATTTATTCATTATAATATACAGTTACCATTTTTGATTTTTCTGAAAAGTCTAATCAGTTGGAAGGACTTTTTATAGACGCCTTGAATCTAGAAATTTGAATGACTCACTGAAGTAGACTCACGCTAGGCATTGAAGCGTGTTTTGTAATGTCTGAATCAGCAAGGCATTTGTACAAGTCCGTATACACTGAGAGAACAGTTTGTTAGCAATAAAGAAATTTTCTTTGATGTCAACAACTTATGCTTTTGAATATGGCCAAACTAATGTCATTTTAGGACAAAAAATGGTTTGTTCGAATATTTCTAATAAATCAGTAGTTTGATACTAATTTTTTTTAATTTTTCGAATCAAAGAAACCTATTACTTCAATATAAACTAATATATCTTGTTATTTGAAGGTGTTTGAAGTTTACTATTAAAATGCAAGTATTAAATAATATCACTTTGGGTGTAACTTATTTGATTTTATTATTTGTGTATATGCAGTGTGTTTCACTTCTCACTTCTCGTAGCTTCCGTAATTTTTGACGTAGAACCATGAAAGTTTCAGGATCGATAGATACACTAGAAATGAACTCACTGCACGAAAAAGGTCATCTTACGTGATATACACTGCCAGCAGCGATGGGGCCACCCATTTTTGCAGAAAGTAATATTGGAAGTCAAAATTGTCCCAAATATCTTTCGGATTCGTGTTCGGGATCCACAAATTACTACTAATACACCTGTCTCCTGAAAAATTTTCAGTCCAGAAAAATTATAATTTGATTCACTTCTCATGGAAACGCTCCCGTATCTTCCGTAATTTCCGACGGAGAATCATGAAATTTTCAGGATCGATAGATACACTAGAAATTAATATGAACACTCTGCAAACTCGTATCGCCACCAAAAATTCCATTTTGATATTGCTTTGTGTTTAATGAAGATAACTGATATGTGTTTTCGTTTTCAGGCTTGCAATTTTACTCGCCGTATTGGCAACCACAACTCGAGGCGCAGATCACAACTTATTCAAAAACTGTTCCAGAATATCTTTTTGCAAGTAAGTTTTTCTCGATTCAATTCTACACATTAACGTGCGTCACTGACATATCACTATTTGCATGTGACGTTAAGACGTATGGAAGATGAACAGTTCTCAAAATAAAACTATGTCTATTTCTGTAGCAACTTCACTTATTGGAAAAAAATTCCAGATGAAGATACTTTTCATACCATTTTTTCCACCATAATTCCGCATAAAAAAACAAAAATGAAAGATCATACTTTCGTATAGCTTTTATGGCATATGTTCAACACAAAACAACTTACTTGCCTAATACCTCGACGGATATTACACCAGTCATAATAGAGCATGACATTAGCGATTTTTTTACGTGTTCTTTGAACGATCTGCCAACTACAATAATGTCGTCGAGTCTATGCATTATCGTAGGTACTCAAATCAATTTAAGAATCTTCGAATAAAAAGATTTCAGGATCTTGGCCCTCTTGGATTAATCCCTCTGCCGGTCTTTTCTGGAGTGCGGCCTTTCTACCACTCGTTTTAAGTTCCCTTTTCTTCAATTTCTATTTCAATTGCGTTAGTCTATTATGAATTGTATCAGTTTATTTGACGCGAAGAAAAGGTCTATCGGTTTATTTTTCCACTACGCGAGCACTTATTTATTTTAAAAATTTCTCTTCGACACCACTGTAGTAAATATATAGTCGAAACCAATTCATTTGTGAACATAAAGTCTAACTTTTGAATCATAATATCCCAATTTATCTTATTTATAAAACACTTTATAAATTTGCTGAACTCTGTCTTTCACTGTGTAACTCTGTGTAACTGTATTTCTGCTTCACTTACGGGGTGGGGTGATTTATATCTACGAAGTATTCTTCTCTCAAATATTCCGGGCCTCCTCGAAAATACGAGAGCAGGTATGGCACCAAGTGAGGTGAAAAACATTTAAGTGGACTATGCTCTCAGGTGAAAATGCAACCGTAGGCACATGTTTCAGGCTGGTTGGCCCTTCTCAGTACGGTGTAGCCAAGTGCAAGGATCTGCAACACTTGATCGCAGGTGAAACGAAACAAGAAAGCGGAGTGAAAAATAGGAAGCCAACTGCACATGTGTGGTAATCAGTCGAATCACCTCGTGCTCACAAGGCAAGAAACCAACTCAACCACGGAGGCAGCTATAGCTACCTGCGAGACATCTGGGTCCAAGAATAGAAGTGAAAAAAGCTATGATTTTGAGAGAAAAGAAAAATCAGGGTAAAAACATCTAGTGGTCTATGCCCTCAGGTGAAAATGCAACCGTAGACCTGAAGGCACAGTCCACTAGATGTTTTTACCCTGATTTTTCTTTTCCCTCAATATCACAGATTTTTTCACTTTTATTCTTGGACCCGAATGTCACGTAGGTAGCTATAGCTGCCTCCGTGGTTGAGTTCGTTTCTTGCCTTGTAAGCACGAGATGATTCGACTGATTACCACACATGTGCAGTTGGCTTCCTGTTGTTGACTCTGCTTTTTTGTTTCGTTTCACCTGCGATCAAGTGCTGCAGATCCTTGCACTTGGCTACACCGTACTGAGGAGGGCCAACCAGCCCGAAACACATGTCTACGGTTGCATTTTCACCTGAAGGCATAGTCCACTAGATGTTTTTACCCTGATTTTTCTTTTCCCTCAATATCACGGCTTTTTTCACCATATCAAGTGATATATATCTTTATACATATCACGATGTATATCTGATATTTATTTATAGATAATATATCATGATATAAATCATTTACTTTTTATTTACGAAAAAACTACCTGAGCAAAGAATCCATGATATTTTCCGTAAAAATAAAAACGTGATATCGAAAAAGCCAGTAAACTAGTATTTATTTTTAAATGTTTAAATCGAAGTACCGATAGAAAAGCCAAAATCTTGGACTGGATATTTTCAAAAATGATGAACTAGTTGCGTTAAGTGAAGACGATAATAATGATGATGATATATATCGGATATGAAATATATCCGACATAATGATATTTTGATATTTATATAAATACCATGATGTTTGCTATGCATTCAGAACCAATCACAAAAATACCATGGATTCTTTGTTTTCCACCTGTTTTAATGAGTTTGATGAATTACCAAATGTAATCAAAAGTAGCCAACCTCTGAACATTTTCAAAAATTAAATAAGGATATTTGTTTCAAATTAACAATTTATTAATTGTTTTTTTACCTGTAATCACATGTTAATAATTTTATTGTGTTTTATTTAATGTTTTATATGTATTTCATACCTTTCCAATTGTTCCACATACTTTTTAATTTTATTTCAATCCTCCCAAACTTTGTATATTAGGATATCCTATTCAAATAAATATCTCTCATTTACATAGTGTGTATTTGATACGTAAGCACAATTCGCACAGGAGATTCTTCATGAAAAAAATATATATATTCATTATATTTGATATAGAAACCCATGTCCGGATTTATAGATAAGAGAAATACAGGGTGTTTAAAGTTTAGAGTAGAATTACCTGTAAAAATGTATACACACAATCGAAAACCGAGTGCATAAATATACAAATTATTATTACCTATGCTTTTCAGTGAATTGAGAAATATCGTCCTTCCTGAAGATTCCATATTCATGGCAGACTTAGCAATGGTCCGTGCCTATGATTATGTTTTAAAAATACCTCTAATAAACAAGAAAGGTGAAACTCGCAATCTAGAGTTATCTTTTTTGAAAGAAAGTAAATTGAGAATCAAAATAAAAGAAGAGAATTCCATTCGATATGAAATATCTGATGTTCTTTTGGAGGAGCCTACAGCCATACCGTAAGTAAATATAACGACCATAAAAAATAGCCTAGTGAATGTTTGTAATATTGTTATATTATATTAGACAACTGCCCAAAGGAATTTCTTGATGTGCATCGGTCAATCTTCTCAAAATACTTTGTAGAGGAGACAAAGCTTGGAAAGTCTGAGATGAATTATCACTTTAAAACTTTTAAATGACTTCTTAAAATTGACACACGATAATAAACATAACATTAATTTTTCGGTATTTAGTTCCATTACAGGATCTAGCTCGCACAACTCTCTAGAAGACTTCTAAGGGTTGCTCTAAGGGTGCAGTCGGTTGACAGATTTTTGAAGATAGAAAGGCTAAGGACAATTTTGATATTTTTTCACAGAGCTTTTCTATGAATGACATTATCATTTGAGCTAGGGTTCTGCTTTATAAAATAATTCCTTGAAGTTATCATTTCCAATCAAGTTTCGATGGCAAATGGTTATTAATTGCAATTTGTTATAATACAATCTGCAAAACATCATGGGAAACTTCATGTATACGAATACAGAGTGTCACAAACTGATTTAGTCTGGTTCTAGTTCCTAAACCAGCCGAGATATTCAATTGAAACAAAATCAATTCATCAGCTGCGAGAATAATTTAAAATTACAGCGCAATTTCATTTCATTACGAACAGCTACCCTTAAAAATTCACGCCTACTGTAAAATTTTAAATAGCACCCTCAAAAGCAGTCGATAAATAGCTGGGAAAATTAATATTTGAGTTTCAAATCTAGTTACTAATGATAATTTAGGTAAGTTGAAAATCCGCTAAAAAAAGACAGAAAAGTAACGATTTCACTTCATTTCAAGGTTTTACAAATTATCTTATTTCAACAAGTGTTCGAAATGAATGCCTTCAGCAGTAACGCAAGCTTCAACTCTTGTCAATAAGTTACGAGTACATGTATCATTATCATTTGGGGCGTTATTATACGACAAGCATTTTGAACTTTATTGTTCAGGTCTTCTAAGTCTTGGGGTTTATTTAGATATACCATATCCTTTAAGGTTCCCTACAAAAATCTAAGGGGGAAAGATCAGGCGAACGTGCAGGCCACCTTATCAGAGGAGAAGCATTGGCTATGAAATTATTATCATACCTGTTTTGGAGGAAGTTAGAAACCAAGTGTGCGTTGTGAGAAGGTGCTCCATCCTGCTGTCACCACAAACGGAGGTTCCTTTTTATATTTCGGGATTGGCCAACCCTAGTGTTGCAATCTGGCAACTGACAGGTCAATCGTAAAGTTTGATATTTTTTAGGTTATGCGTACTCAGAACGTTTTGACATACGACCACTATTTTGTATTGTTTACAGTATCACAAAAGATTCATCTCAGCCAAACAATGGAATTAAATCATGAACATTTTCGTGCGATTATTTTTTACAACTTTCGACGTGGATCAACTCAGCAACAGTGCATCGATGAATTTGATTCAATTTTTGGCGATGAAGCTCCATCAAAGAGCATTGTTTATCGAAGGTATGGTGAATTAGTCTCTCGAAGACTTCCGAGGGTTGCGCGTAGGGGTGCAATCGGTTGACGGAAATAACAATTTTTAACAATTCAATCGAGGTCGTAATTCGCTCCAAGACGAATTTCGTGAAGGTCGTCCAAAATCAGTTGTTGTTCCGGAAACCATTGATGCTGTGCGAGAAGTGATATTGAAAGACCGTCAGGTGACCTATTGAGACAACCTTAGGCATTAGTGGGACCAGCATACATTGAATATTGCATGAACATTTGACTGTCAAAAAAATTTGTTCGCGTTGGATCCCAAACAATGTGTCAATCTTTCAAAAAAGGCTCGTGTCGATTGGTCGCAAGAAATGCTCAAAAACTACGATCGCGGTGCTTCGAAACACGTGGATTTATGCGAATGAGCCCGAAAGTAAACAGCAGTCGACTGTATGGGTATTTTAAGATAAGCCAAAGTCAACAAAAGTTGTTCGTGCATGAAGCACTTCCAAGCAAATGGTGGCCTGTTTTTTCGGAAAAACTGGACATGTGACCGTACCACTAGAACAACGCAGAACAGTCAATTCTGAGTGGTATACAACCATTTGTTTGCCGGTTGTCTTCCAAGAAATGAGAAAAACCAACCTCCGAAGACGGATCACTCTCTAAATATCTCGGCTAGTTTAGGAAGTAGAACCTGGCTAAATCAGATTGGGACACCCTGTATAGTTGTTTCCTACCACCTAGTAACTATTATTACTATTATTATACAATAGCTCGTTCAAGTGAAATCAAATGAAGTTAACAGGAATTGACACAATCGAAACAATTGTCTTCTTCCATTAAATCTTTACTTTTTTCAGATTTCTTCAATTACAGGTGGATGACTCAACTTTAAACTTTTATTCAGAAAAAAGTTTCGGTCCCAGAATTTGGGTAAAATTAACGAGTGGTCCACCTTTCAGACTCGAAATTTACAACGAAGATGGATTATTGGAAGTTGTTTTGGACGGAAGTAGATTTTTTATGGGCAACGTAAGTTATTTCAGCAAGTGATGTTGGTTTGATAATATCCACTGGCCATCTTTGGATCAATTGTACCCAAGGCGATGGATTGGACGCCGTGGCCCATTCCTGTTGCCGCCCAGATAACCGGACCTAAATCCGTTGGATTTTTTCTACTGCGGCTATTTGGAAGAATTAATTTACGCCACACCTCTAACTGACGTGGAACGATTACAGCGTATTACTGCTTTGTGAATAGCTGATTCGGGTGCCATAACACATTTGAACAGGTCCTTATTGAGATGTCGTCTCTGCATAAGAACAGATGGAATAAAATTCGTACATTCAGTTTGATAATCGGTGTGATGTCGACTAATCGATACTGTGGTTTATATTTTGTTTTAATTGAAGGAAAATTATTTGAATGCTCTCTATCAATTGATACGTTTGTACTCATAATAACTGATTCATCATTTCATCTTGATAAGATAAAAATAAAACACATTGGACATTGGAGTTGATGTTATCTCATAGAAATATAATACACTAGAATGCCAATTAGTTCAGAATAACGTGGTCCCCCTACGGCAGATACACCAACCTATGAGTTTGCGCAATAGAGCGCAAGTGTCGCCAGGGACGGTCTTAGAATTTTTGACTTCCTGTTCCTGAATCTGGTATAAGTTGTTCGTAATAGCATTTGCAATATAACAGAGTTTTCCTTCAATGATATATACAGTAAACCAATAATTGACTTTTCGAAAATAGAAATATTGAGTGTAGGTCTTCTATTTTGTGCTTTCTCGCGACCAAGTAGGGAGAAATTATTGTGATCGTCAAAAAGTTCAAATTTGATATTTTGATGGGAATTGATTCCACTCAGTCTGTGAATCAGAAAAAAAACTCAATTTGTGTATCCATCGGCTTCACGCCTAAACCGTTGAGCCTATTATAGTCGAAATCCATATCAGAGTGCGAGGAAACACTTTCTTTATGTAGTCGTATTTTTGATTTTCGAAATTCTGGATATTGAAGTTGGTTTCCTACTTCTACAAATTGATTGATTAATTAATTAGTTATTAATGCAAAAAGTATGTAATAATAGTAATAACAAAGGCTTTTATTGACAAGACATTACAAATTTTTTTACTTGAGTTCAAAATACTTGTCATTCTTGTGTAATATCAGAAATGTCATTGATTGGAGATACAAAATTTGGAAAAAATCTGTCAAATATAGTTTCTCGAGTAAGAAACTACATTTTTGCATTCGGTCATTGGTTCTTATTCATCACTGTAAATGATGTTGAATCGCATTAAATTCAAATGTAATTTTTTTTAATAAGAAGTAGATTATCGATTGTGAGAGAAATAAATACAAAAAATCAAGAATTCAAATTGTTACAGGATATTTGTTTCACTTTGTTTTAGATAAGGATTGGAGAAAAAAGGACTATAATAATTCTCAACACATTTTATTTTGTAATGTCACGAACTTATTTCTATCAAACGAAAATTGTGGCATTTCGGTTCAAAATCTATTGATGGGAAAATATAATAAATTAAAAGGGAATAAAGTGTTTTTCACTTCAGTTCACCTCTAATTTTCTCAGTTTGCGACATTGCAATATTGAAAAATCTAATTCTGGTGTAATTTCTTGTTATTGCTTTCATAATTTTGTGACTCAACGCATAGGGAGATATACTGGGTGACACAGCAGACATGTAGCAGCCTGTATATTTATCCAGCCTATCTTATTTGTCTTGAAATTCCCTATTCAACCGTGTATCACAAAGTGGCATTCGTTTCTCAATTCGCAGATGAATTGCATTTTATTAAAAAACATCAAGTTGGCTGTTATCCGAATTCTATAATCTTTCGACGCTTGGTTGGCATGGAAATCCAAAGAGAATAAGTTAAACGATATAATGTCAGTTTTTTCCATACCTGAGCACTTCCTACAGATTGTCAATAATTTCTTTAATAAAAAGAAAAAACATCTGAAAATAACTGACGATATTGCGAAAACTGAGATAGGAACATGTTTTTTTCAATTTGGCTACTTGTGAAGGAACTATCTGTCTTTCTCTTTGGCCATGTAGCCATATCATGATCTTTGCATTTGGAAACATAAAATTAAAATTGTTCCCCTGATCCACCAATTCACAAGTCTATTAGTCTAGATATTTGCAATAATATTTTGCCTAGTAGGCGGTGTACACAGAATGTTTTGTGTTTGACAGGTAAACATCATTTGATTGTACTGATTATCTCCATCAGTTTTATGCTGATTAAAATTGCATCGTTTAATAAGATACTAAATATGTATTCAAAGAATGAAAAGGTCGATATGTTTGTTGATATTCGGAGAGTGCAAGAGAAATTGTAGACAGGCTGAACAATTGTATGTTGAAAGATTTTCGGAAAGACGCTATCCGCCTCATAATTATTTCGCTAGAGTAGAAGAGCAGTTCAGAAGAGAACCGGAAAATCAAAACAATCTCCAATACATTGTCGACGAGTAAATGGAAGTAAACGTTTTGGCCATAGTACATGCAGATCCGACGATATCACTGAGACAAATTGAGGACGAAATCGGCGTGAATCGAGAGACCGCTAGAGACAGCGGAAATCTTTCGACATACATTTGTTCAGCCTGTCTACAATTTCTCTTGCACTCTCCGAATATCAACAACATATCGACCTTTTCGTTCTTTGAATACATATTTAGTATCTAATCAAACGATGCAATTTTAATCAGCATAAAACTGACGGAGATAATCAGTACAATCAAATGATATTTACCTGTCAAACACAAAACATTTTGTACACCGCCTACTAGGCAAAATATTATTGCAAATATCTAGACTAATAGACTTGTGAATTGGTGGATCATTGTAATTTTTTATATAATGGACATATCATCCAAATTCGAGTCTGTATACATTTTTTTGCCTCTGTGTAGTTGCCAACATATTGGTGTTATCAAGATTCATACAGTTTCACTGAATAAGAACTACTAAAACCTAACAATGCCAAAACTCAGAAGCCGACACTGTTATCTTTCTTCGCTTGATACGTCACGATAGGATTTTAAGGCGGTGTGGCCAAGTTTACTGGACTTCCCACAATTACCTGCCCTTACCACAGATATTTCGAACTTCATTTAGAACACGAAAAAAAAAGAAACTTTGGCAACGACATGACCAGAAACAGCAATAATGCGCAAGTGCAAAGGTTGGTCATCATTCCCTGTGAGGGGTCATTTAACTGAATCTCGGACAGCGTGTTTGGCGTTCTAATGTTTATTATATTTCTATGTGTTATCCGGGAATAACACCACCCTCTAATTTAGTGGCCATCTACAGATGCCAATAAATCGATAGGTATCACACATCATTTTTCATTGCAGTCATACCCTGAGATATGTAGAGAAGCTGTGGCGATACTTTTGGAAGTAGGAATAATTAGAGTAACAATTGGACCGCGTTATGCAAAGCACAACTAACCCAAAAATTGAAAATAATAATGACATTTTGAACTCTGGTTGAAAATTGAGCAGTTTATGTTCTGTAAAAATCGACCGACCCAAATGACGTCATATAATGATAATAATAATAATAATAATATTAGCTCGAATGCAGAAGGCCGTCATCCTTGGTTCACTTCGTCTGCTCAGAACTCATGACTCTCGGACCCAATAATCACTCACCCTACGGACGTAGGGAGTGGTTATTGGGGTTAACGACACCAGCGCGCCCTCCGGATGGGTCGGAGCACTGGAGACAGGGCCTGACTGGTACACTCCTTAGGGAAAAAATAATAATAATAATAATGATAGTCTTTATTTCTGACCGAGATATTATAAGCTTCATAGTCATAGTTACGCTATCAATAAAGAGGGTCCTAACTCCCTTGGGATATTATAGATTCTGTAATTCCCTCTAACTTTCACAAGTGAAAATAAAATAAGAAATGCACATACATGTATAACAGAAAGTTACTTATGACATCTACAGCCACTAGATTGAGATTAACGAGAAAACACGTAAGACCACCCCACTTTCAGATAGCCATCCACCTATAAATATGTGCAACAAACTTCAGATCGTCTTTTGAGATCAAGGAGCAGGCATATAGAGACCTTGATACCTCATTAGACCAGGACACGAGGAGTAGGCAGATAGAAGCCTCGTAGTCATTCTCTTGAAAATGGCTCCAAAGCAGGAGCCGAAACGTCGAGTTATAAACTCTCAACGCGGTTCAACCTATGAACTCGGTAATATATATCTGACCGCGGAAACCTTTCCGAACATACATATTTATGTGTATATATTTATGAAATGAAAATTGAACCATATTTAATTTATTCACGTCATTATTGTTTAAAATTGTTGTTGTTTAAAATTGTTTTTTTCGTTAACCAGCTGTCGTCCCCTTACGAACGGCAGCCTCTCCGTTGAGGAACGTTGCCGTAAATGCATCGATCAGGATGGGCATCAATTTGAACACTTACAGTAACCCTTTTTCGAATACCTTTTGTATTTTTTTTAATAAATATATGTTTACGCTGCATTTATTTATCTTAATGCAAATTGGTTGCCTGATGCAAATTGGTTGCCTGACTTATGCCGACCCCTGTATTTCATTAGAAGCGTTCTTTAGGAATCTGGTGACATCTTTAGGAGATAAAACAGCAGACTTTTTCGGCTTCTAACTCTTACTCTTCCGTTTCATTGAACTTGGTGATTTCTCGTTTCTCATGTATAGTCACCATCGATTTCAACATTGACCATTTAGTCCATAAAGAATTCGGACAATACGTTTCTGACTACAACGAATTACACAATTACTACCAAATCTACCGAAAAACATAGATAATTTCTTACCAGTTCTTGAAAATATGCCAGAAATACAGTTTCAGTGGTATACGGCTTCACTTTTCGATGGAATTAATGATTCTCTTGCTTTTTCAGCTTTTTCCAAAATAGCCTCCATTATATTTGGGGTAGAAAACACGTTTTTAACGCAAACACATATTGATAACAAAGCTTAGTATGTAAACAAGTAACATAGCAACAACCTAGCAACAACAAAACTCCTATAATCAACGGTACCTGATTCAAATACAGCGGGAAGGTAACGAATTGATACACTTATTCCGTTTTAAAAATGAACAAAATTTTATTGAAATTGGTCAGAAATACAATTATCTATGTACCACGGGAATTAATGAGCCTCGATAACCTCAGGCAATTGCTGTCCCTCGGGCCAGAGACCCTCGGGACGCAAACTTTGCCATCGGTAATTAAGGCCCTTATTATTCCCTTGATACATAAAAACCTATTATTTTCATCAACCAGATAAACATAATATACATTTTTGAGTAATATGACCACAGCACTCCAGGTTGATACTCTTGTAATGTCCGCTGTAGGTAGTCCCAGTTTGAATAGACAAAGCATACAGGTTGTAGCAACAAGGGGCTACATAGTCAGCGGCATAATTGCTCATATCTAAATATTCTAATGGAAAATCAACGGCATCGCTCAATTTTTCTATGAAACCATCTGCCGAAAAAAAAAACTTTTTAAATGGATGACTATAATTTTAGGGATTTTTTGGATCGATACAGATTTCGTGCAGATCCGTCTTTCTTTGCATTTTGAGCAAGTAGGTTTCTCATCACCGTCCAGAGATTCCTCACTAGTGAATGAATCCAAACAATCTGATAGTCTCAGTTTGCTTTTTCTTGGCGGAATGGGTACGGAAATGTCCCAAAATGGATCAAACGTGACCACAATATGTATATTTTAATTTTGATTTCAGTTTACCAACAAAGAGTTCTACAATCATAGAGTTATTAATCATCAAGAGTTTTGACCAAGCCTCTTCTCCTTTTTCACTATCACTTAAATCTTCGTCGATATCTGGCGATAAGTGATTAGGTTTCTCCGTAATTCTATTTACGTCAGCATGTAGACCATCCAGTAGGATCCTCAAAAATTCGTGAGCAAGAAAGGTGAATAACCTTTCCTAAAGAGTCTGTTGCTACTGATTGATGTGATGAATCTTCCGACCACAGTTCTTCGCGAATGATCTGAATAAAGCCCCCTTCGTAATTGAGGTACTCGTGTTTATATCTCTCATGTAGCTATCCTCTTTCGAATACTCTAACAACCATCTTGTATTAGATAATCATTGGATAACACTATTCATGAAGCAAGTGTTGCCAATATTTATAAGGCCTTTAATGCCAAATGTTTTGCAGCTGTTTGTGCTGCAATCAATAGTGATATGGTCACTAATGCAGAGATTGTCTTCCTCACAGGTGCGGAGAGACAATGAAGTTGAGTAAAGACTGCTGGATATTGAATGAGAGGGATATATGGCACATCTAGAGAGTTTTGGAGAAGTTGATGAATCTTTTTGGAGTATAATATTTTCAAAAGAACTGTCCTCATTAATCTTGTCAATTTCAGTTTTCTTGTCAGTTGTTTCAATACTTCTAGGTATCATAGTATACCCATTGTAAAAATCACTGCCCTGTTTCTCATAGAAAATGTAATTTTTCGAAAATTCAGAAACAATTCATCCAACTGACGAGAATCAGGAATAGTTCCGATACTTATTCGTTGGAATAAAAATGAAGTAGCTCTTCTATCACTAGTCTCTTCAGTTATCCGTCTTTCTATTTCAGTAATGAATTTCAACGCCCGAGGACCAAACACTCCAAAAGTTTCTATAGCTACGGGATAAAGAATATATAGATCTTTCATGTTTTGATATTTGAGGTTTTTTATTTTCTCTCCATTTACTGCAGCTGCACCAGGGCGATTGGAAGTGGCAGATACGTGGGATGCTGCAACCGTGTCCACGCATGTGAAATCCCAGACAACAGGTTTACCTAACTTCCAAGGGACAAGTGTCATACCATCAGGCCGATTACCATCATCATGGTTCACACCCGAAGGTTACAAAATTGCTGGAATTTTTGTTGTATTCAAAGCCCTTTTAATCAAGTCGTTCACGGCGTTATGGCGAAAATGACGTCCAGCACTGAACTTGCAGCTCAAACCATGAATACCCTTGTCGTCGACTTCATTGCCACATTTGCATGTATGAGATACGCATATTGAACTTCCCAAACGGGGTTCAATCGCTATTCTGAAAGATTCGTCGTCCAGCAGAGTTCATAATGATGATACAGGTAGAGCATTGAGCCATGAACCAGAATGAGGGGAAGAAACTGCTTTGAAACGGGCCTTTTCGGTTACAGACGTAGCTGAATCTAACAGTTTTTCCCAGTTGGTATCTATAAGTGGAATATCCCAACTTTTTTGTAGAGCCTTGTACAACCTTGGAACTGGGGATAGACCAGGTCATGATCTTTCATATAATCAAAATTTCAACTCAGTAAAAATCCCATCGTTTCCGAGATGATGGGCACTTTTTAAATATCTGGAGAATCTCTACCTCATCTTGTTTCATGTCATGTCATGTCATGTCAAATTTCTTTGCTACTGAAGATTACTGATGAGTGGTGCTATCAGACTACGAAACAGCTTTTCAGAAATTGACAGAATTTTAAGAAAAATGCCAGATTTGAATGACACCAATTTTGTCTGAAAAAATTATAATCACCTGTAGGTAGACAAGTCTTTAAAAAAATGCACATTTTGTACAGACCCAAAATTAGTATAAATCTATTATAATATTTTATGTTAATTAATTTAATTAGAGGGTCGTGTTATTCACAGATAATATCAACTGTTACAACTTTGTCCAAAATGTGTTTTATTTTTATCTTATCAAGATGAAATGATGAATTAATTATTATGAGAACAAACGTATCAATTGATAAAGAGCATTCAAGGACTTTTCCTTTAATCGTCACAAAATGTAAACCCCATTATCGATTATTCAACATCACACCGAATAATTCTAAATTGTTTGTTGTTAAAATTGTTAAAATTGTTTTTTCCGTTAACCAGCTGTCGTCCCCTTACGAACGGCAGCCCTCAAAAGTCGAAACTTGTGCGAGCCAAGGATTAACGAGGTCTTACCTTTTTACGTGCGATTCCTAGCACGATCCGAGGAGAATATCGAAAGGAGGTCCGTAGGTCACCCATCCAAACCAATTGAATGTACGAATCTGTTCTTATGCAGATACGACATTTTTTCAAGAAGGACCTGTTCAAATGTGTTATGGCCTTCAAATCAGCTATTCGCAAAGCAGTAATACGCTGTCTCAATTGTTCCACGTCAGTCAGAGGTGTGTCGTGAACTAATCCTGTGGACGCCTAGATAACCGGACCTAAATCCATTGGATTTTTTCTACTGCGGCTATTCGGTCTTCCAAATAACCGCAGCAGAAAATATCCAACGGGTTCAGGTCTGGTCATCTGGGCGGCCACAGGATTGGGCCACGGCGTCCTATCCATCGCCTTGGGTACAATTGATCCAAAGATTGTTGAACGCGTACGTCATAATGCGCCAGATCCTCACGTTGTCTTTGTAATATTTCACGGCAGAATTGTACTCTTACCGAGTAGTCTCTCCTCAGTAATGCTTGGATGCGCCGCACATGGTATGGATGATGTTGATACCGTTTTATGATAGAATGAGGCGTAGATTTCGGAATACTCGTCCGTCATTCGATATCTCTTACATCTCATCAATTGCTTGCAGTACTTCTTATCGTAATGGTGTTGTGGTCTACCTTCTCCACCTCGCCAGGAATTATTCCTTCCAAATAAGAGTTGTAAACTCTTATGAATACATGAGAACTTGGATGTGATGCATTTGGATATTGTTCTGCTAAAGCGCAGCTGCTGCAGTAGCATTACCTCTACATTCACCATAAATGTAGTGCATTTTTGCATATAGTGTGACGTATATACAGCATGGTGAAATAAATACTGCTTGATGAAACAGAACGAATACATCAAGCACAAGAAAAGCGTCCACCACCATATGCGCTCCGGGGCGACTAACAAAAAAAGGTGGCGGTTTTGCTATTTCAACTGCAGAAAAACCCGAAAAAACCTACAGTGAAACCGGAGGAGTCATTGAGGCGAGAATGAGCGCATGCAATCGTACGAGAATAAAAATACAAAACACATATGACGCCCATCATCACACCAACGACCCAAACAATCATTTAAAATGATTAGAAGTCACCCAGAAATAGATACTAAAAATCATTTATAGAAAATATTTTAGTTACTCGACTGAACTTCTGTTAGATGAGTCACGATTTTTTGATATCAGACAACTTTCTTGCCAACCTTTGCTGAATAAAAAACATAAACATGGGCATGAGCTCGTACATTTGAAATATAGTTATGAAACAAGAAATATTTGATACAAAGTCCCACAAGTATCTAAATCTATAACACCAAGAAGTTATAAAGAGAAATATTCTCAATTGAAAATTGAACCAACACATGACTCCTCTGGAAATGTAAAAAACTTACGATAAAATTGAAGTTACTTTTTTGTAATATCTAACAGAAAATCTCTACTTCCCCGGCTAAAGCCACGCTGGACATTGAACTACATCTGATGGATATTGAGAGAGACCCTATATAACTTGAGAGAAAAAATCTGAAATTGAAAATTTGCATTTTCATTCAGATAGTTGATTATTTATTTCATGTCCAGTTTCCATTGGAGATTCTTATCTATAAATAAGTTATATATGGTCTTTCTCAATATCTATCAGATGTAGTTCAATGTCCAGCGTGGCTTTAGCCGGGAAAGTAGTTGTTTTTTGTTAGATATAACAAAAAAGTAACTTCAATTTTATCGAAGGTCTCCATTTCCAGAGGAGTCTTGTATTGGTTCAATTTTCAATTGAGAATGTTTCTCTTTACAATATGAATCCCTTCCAAGAGAGGTTATCTTGTGAGATGGAAAATAACGACTAAATTCACACTTTCATTTCAGTCGCAGATGATCCCACAACTGACTTTATGAACATCCTGTACATATTTTCAATAAAATCACCATGAAGTTACTTTCATCTTGCTCCTAGAATGTAGAACATGTTGCCAGCTGAATTGAAACAAATAACCCATTTATCATTGTTCAATAAAAAGTGAAGGACTGTAGAATGTTTATACATAGCCTGGTTGATTTGAAGAAAATTTAATGAAATTGTATTAAAGACATTTAATTCAATATTGTTTTTATTCGCTCCATGATGTATTAGAGAATTTTATATGAGCCTTTACTTTGTACATGTTGATCCTATTGTAAAAAATGAATCAGAAAATAAACATTATTATTATAAGTTCGTAAAGTAGACGCTCCGGTGAATGAACAGATTTTTTTCTTTGATAAATGATGCTTCTGTACTTTTTGCTCTCAACGCAAATTTTCCTACTCACACCTCAGTGTGTCCCAATGGCTCATTCTAGGATGACCTCTTCAGTAAACTGGAGTGCTACTAAAGAAGAAGAGAAATATTTTATGTGAACACTCTTACATAAGATAAATTTACTATTTTAGGAAAATGGTAGCCAAACTTTTGCGTTTTCGGCAGAATTCGAAGGTGCTGATAGACTGTATGGACTCCACCATCACGCTGTGGATTTGGAGCTACCCCAAACAGCTAACTCATCCATGGATCCCTTCCGACTGAGAAATTCCGACAACGCAGGTTATGAAGTTGGGTCTCCAATGGCACTTTATGGATCGGTTCCAGTTGTATACGGCCACTCGTAAGTTTGGTAAAATTGAGAAAACCAGGTTTGAAATAGTTTCGGAAAAATGTCCTTTACATAATTTGATTTTCTGAACATGAAAATGCAGATCATAATATGAAGTTTCAGAAATCTTGCTATGGTCACATTTTCGAAAAGAGCACAGATCAGTGATTTATGAGTTTCAGATATTATCTTACACTATACTAGCTGATATTATTACAGTGTTATGTTAACATACAGAATTGAAATCAAAAAAGCCTCAATTGAATATGAAAAATGTAATTAGAGTTTCTTCAAAAATTATTATTTTTGAAAAGTTTTGATTTTATATTTACCTATTATAAAAACGTAAATACACCAATGTTTGCTGTATCTTATGATGGCAGATGTATTTCTCATATTTCAGATAACAATATACATTGTGGGGTAGAAAGAAGCCGGTAGTGGTTTGAATGGGAAAAACACATCGAGACATCAAAGAGGACCATCGAATTGTGTTATTGTCACATTCAAGCATGTTGAAACTAATTCATATCATATCTTCCACCATCATGCGTCACAAGTGTTACACGAAAAGTATACTAAAATAGTTGAAGTTAAAGACAAAAATTCAGTTGAAAATATATTTCTCTATAAAGGAAATGAAAAAAATCTACTTTCGAAACTATAATATAAAGTTTAAGTAAGCAAATTGAACAGATAACACACTAACTATTACAGTGATCAAATTGAATAATAAATATTCTTCATCAATGAGTTAATGGAATTGAATAAAAGTAATCTGCGAGTAAGAGATATCAAAAGAAAAAAAACACGTCAGAAATCCAATGATTCAATTAAATCCCCTAGGTAAGTATACCTACCTCTCTCCGTCATCCTGGTGATGTAGGAGACGGAACACTATTCCTCATATCATTATTATTATTTTGTTTGACTGAATCTGTTTTTTTTTGTTCAGTCATAGTCTTATTATTTAATGTTGATTATTTAAATATCGTTCTTACCTAAAAGGTACCTAGTTATACTGAAACAAAAATTATATTATTTTTTATCAAATCATGGAAAATTAAGCTTCCTTTAAGTTAAATCTTCATTACAAATGATCAACATCACAACAACACATAATAATACATGAGTTATAAAATATAGGGTAAACCACCCAGTTATGGGACATTTTAGGTTTTGTTCGAATTGAAATGAATATCACCCACTTATTTTTTGACATACGCTTTGGCTAATAGTACCAATATGAAGTTAGATTTATGCTCTCAATATAAATTTGCCTATTTTCAATCATCGTTGAATGGGTTTAAATAAATATTGAAAAAATATACAGCATGACAAAAAAATTAGTTATGGGACACTTTCTTCAGTTATTGGACTTGGAATATTGTAGTTATTGGACAGTTGAAAAAAACGGACAAATAAGTACTTATTACCTACTTATGTGAGTATAAATAAATAAGGAAGTGTCAAAGCTAGAAACATTTTATTATTTAACTATAGAACACAGGAGAATAACTTAAATAAACAATAATTTGTATTCCCGCTTATAATTATTGAGGAGATCGTCGATTTCACTTTCGTCAACATCTATTTCCATATCATCAACTGTTTCTTCTCTATATCTGCTGTTATTTTCATGACTTCTAACTTTCTGAATTTAATTTGACTGATTTATATCATTTTCGATATTATTTGTATTATTTTAGGAGTTCTTAGTCCAACTATACATAACGTCAATAATACTTTGTTCTCTTGTCTCTGTATCTGTTCCAGAGCTATCATTGTCTTCATTTTCTGTTTCTTGGCTCACTTCTTCTTCACTTTCTTCTTTATAGCACATATGGCACATGAAAAGATCATTGTCGTCTACATCAGGTATGTGTTGTTTATGTTGTTTGGGAATGCAGCGACGATGATACTTTTTTTGACAATTATCACAAGTTAAATGTTGACTTTTTATAAGTTTTCCACAGACAAAACATTTCACCTCGACAGAATTTTCTTTCCCTATCTGTTTTTTCTTTTTTGCTAACGCTGCTTCCTCTCTTTTCCGTTTTCTTTCCAATTTATTCTTCTCTTCTTCTTCTTTAGGAGCGCGCTTTTTTTTCAAAATATTCTTGGTAACTTCTGGATGTCACTGCAAATGGTACGCGCTCTATATTCCGTTTATTTTTTCTCTCTGACCTTTCTGGTAATTCCAGATATTCACTAATACTTTTGGCGCTTGAAGTCGAAGTTATTTCTTGTGCAGCTTTACTTGTTGAATGCAAATTTTCGTCCTGCCGAGTAGAATTTACTTCATTGATTTTAATATTTTGCAAAATATGAATTTTTTTCAACTCTGTCGGTTTGTCTTGTGCATTATCAGTCTTCATTAGCACTTCTTTCTTAATCTCAGGTGCTTCTTCTGATTCTTTTGCTTCATCATTTTCTTTTGAAGTTCTTTCATCTACTTCAGTTTCTGCAGCATTCAATATAGTTTCAGTCAGTTCAAGTTCACCATTGTTCGTATTGGTCATTTCGTCGTATTTTCCTTCAGAGTTTTCGGTTTTCTCATTATTTAAATCGATTGCTTCATTTACATTCTTTACAGGTTTTCCAAAAAAACACCCACATTTTATAAAGGACAGCAAATTCATCATTAAAATTCTCTTCACCTAATATGGTATCAATCTCTTTGAATTCATTAATTAGTTTACTTCCAACGAATTTTAAAAAATCGTTCAAATCCATTGTAGACGTTCTGGTTAACACCTGAAACAAAATGATTTAACTGAATTTAATGTCCAACTGCCATTTGGCTTGAAGAAGAAATTTTTTTCATGCAAGAAAATGTGACTACTAAATAAGAAAAAGATATGTACCTCATTGTGTTTCGTCTCTTTTCCCAAACACTTGCTATAATCTATGGCATCGGCATTGAAGGGAAACAATCCGCATGCCTTGAACCCGCGTTTTAATGTTTCTGGCTTTATTCCTTCATTGACTACTTTGAATAACAGAGGAGCTTATTTTATTCAATACTTGGTCTGGGTTCTCCTCATAGAAATGCCGAACTGCTTTTTTCCAACCCATTTTGATGGGTCTAAAAACAGCTACGTCACAAGGTTGTAAAACTCTTGTTGCATTGGGGTATAATGCAATTACTTCCATATTTAAATTGTTACACAGTAAACTCAGTTCATATGTCAGGTGTGACTTGTGTCCATCCAGAAATAAGACCACGGGGAAAGTAATGTTATTTTCTAACAAGTGTGGATGAAATATATTCTTTATATAATCGTAGAACGTGTCTGCCGTCATCCAGCCGTTGTCACTCCTTCCAATTCCCCAAGTGTCAGTTACAGTTTGGCTTATTTTTTCAAGAATTATTTTGTACGGGTAAATGATCATCGGTGGACAAGTCATCACCGCTGCAGACAATGCAAACATAACTGTTATATTTTCTTTCAGTGAACCTTTATCAACTGAGTAAACATTTTTCGAGCCTTTTGTAGCAAAAACTTTTCCCGTACTGGTGCAAATTTGGAAGCCTGTTTCGTCCCCATTATAAATGCGCGAGGGGTCATTCATAACGATATTTTTCGAATTCAAATAGTTGCCAATTTCGTTGAACCAATTTCTTATGTCAGTTTCTGACACACACTGCACTAACAGCTTCACTGGTTCGTTGTACAATGATTGGATGTCTTTTAAGGAATGCCTGCAATTCATAAAATTTTATTGTAGGTTGGTTCCCTAGTCATTATATTCATTAAACATACCTTAAACCAACAATCGCCGGGTCTATTGTTATTGAAAGTGTTAGGTCGAGGATTTTCAACAAGAAATTTTTTAACACTACCTACTTAATATATCTTCTTTTTCCTGGGAAATCCTCGATGGACTAGTTCCTCTATCCATCTGAAATATATGGTTTATTTAAAAAATATAGGTGGGTAAGTATTCAACATTACTTTACTAACTCCTCCTCTTCTATTGCAGTAAGTATGGGTGAGATGGTCCACATGTATCCTTGTGACCTGGATTCTTTATTTTGCATTCTAAGGTCGACTTGGGCACACCATATTTTTTTCGTTTGAGTTTTTCCTCAGTTATTGCTGCCTCCATCGAGTTGATATCATAATTGTTTTTCTTTGGCATATTAGGTCGGTTTTAATGAGAAATGACGATAACTGTAATACAACATCCTAGTTATTGGACACGTTAATATTCAGTAATTGGGCAAGTGTCCAATTACTGGTTGTGATATAAACAGAGCAATAAAATTCATACTAACTGAAACAGCGAAAAACGCACTATCAGATCATTTGTAAATTTTAAAAAAAATCATTGCTACTAGTTATTGGACGCCCGTCCAGTAACCTCATAAATATAACCCACCTTCCTCAATTTAAATTACTGATATATTTAAATGACTTACGTATTTCTTAAGCTTTCTTTATGACGTTTGTGCAATACACAACTCTTCTTTCGTTCACTTTTTCACATACAATTGTTCATAACGGTGCTTAACACATTGATACGAAACCACTCTCGATGAACAATGGACGACAAACGGTTTTTTGTGTTGTCCACTTCAAATTTTCCCAAATATATCAATCAAAATAATATTAGTTAACATAATACTGGCGCCATCTACGAGAGACTAGACTAGCTGTCGCATACAGGAATCTTATTTTTCTTCATTGAAGAGGAACTGTCCAATAACTCCTATGCGTCCAATAACTGGTTGGTTTACCCTAATACGTTAGTTACTTTATAATACCCTAGATACTAAGCTAATGACAATAACGTGACAATAACCAAAGTTGTTGATTTTATTTTCACATCATCGTTGTCAATGATACCATAAAGCTTTGAATGTAACTAGATTATTATAAATCGCATAATAATCTCGTTACATCAATAGCAATAACTTTACCCATGCATTATTATAATAATTGATATGATGGTGAGAGGATATTTTTTTTATGATATATCACATCAGTTGACTGAATATTTTGAGGTGATTATGTAATCGTTATTTTCAGAAATAAATCCACATCTGGTATATTTTTGCACAACGCTGCCGAGCAATGGGTGGATATATCTTACAAAGGTGATAGACCATCGGCGTATTTTATGGTTGAGAGTGGAACCTTAGATTTATTCGTATTGTTAGGATCGACTCCCAAGAAAGTGGTCAGGCAGTTCACTGCTCTTACAGGAGTTTCTCCCTTACCGCAGGTAAATATTTTTCAATCATGACACTTAAAAAGTGATTCAGATGGAAACATTGAAGGATATTTGAATTCAACTATGTTAGATGCTTGGATTATGAGTTTCAAAACCCATCATTATAAACTCACTGAAATGAAATTATATTATAATTTCATTTCATTGTATAAACTATTTCAGACAACACTTTACACGAATAAATGTGCATGCTGTCCTCAAATTCTTGAATATGTAGAAAAAGTAGTGTAACTTTGAAAGTAGGCCAAAAGTATTCATTGAAATAATTTTCAAAATGTTTAACCATACCTGTATCGGACAACATTGTATAGTCAATATCCTATTGTAATTCAATTGCTGTTGATAATTAGAAAACATAATAATAATGATACCGTTTTAACTGATTCTGTATAAATGTCAGATGTATTTCCAAGAAAATCAGAAGGGTAATTACACGTCAATTACACCACACCATCAACAGACGAATATAACACCTTTTGTAGCCCCCGAACTCATGGTATTTACCTGAAGACCATTGCGGAAATAAGCAATCGAAACGTGTGAAAAAGTGAAAGATGGTTTCCCATCTTAATAAGTAAAGAAGAAGCAATATGTATCCTTGAGCAACACCCACATATACCGCATTATTGTGGCCAAATTTCAAGGCAACGAGCTAGATTTGGTTTTCAAAAAAAGATTTCAGTCACTTTATGACAATTTCCCCTTAAACCGTGATAATCCAAAATATTGTACTATATTTCTAATTCACTCTAAAATAATTTATTTAACGAAATACAATGATTCAATAACACAACACAATTCTCTAATTTATATAACAATCACGGAACCATTTATATTCGACTTTCACTTCACTGACTGCCCCAACTCTGCTGCGTGGTTCTTTTTATATTCACTGTTCACTTCTCCGAATGCTCTTGAATTTTCCGGGCAAGCCATTGAATCGTCCAGATTCATCTCGGTGCATAGCGCCTCGAAAGTCACTCGCGGTCACGCACGGTCTACGTGAGCGTTCAGGCCCGGCATCGCCCGCAGCTTCGCCACAATATCTAATAATTCTTGAAATCCTCACTTGAAACGCATCATACTGCAGCTGTATATGCGCTGTAGTGAAAAAAAGTTTAGAATAAAACTTAAGCCAACTGACTGGACCACTCTAGAAGACGTATGAGGAATTCGAAACATTATTTGTGTTAATGAGATGTAACATTCGTTCTGAAAAGTAATGTGCAAAAATCTTTGCGGAAGTTTGCAGGACAGTGACAGATCTGAAATTGTCAATATTTTTTTTTATTTTCATCAAAAAGTAATATTTCCAAAATGTGAATAACCCATTAAAAGTAAAGTGGAAACTTCTAGGATGAATATCCCTTTTTCGTCTTGATTTAAAAAAAAATTGATAAAATACTATATTAATGAACATTTTCTTTGTTTTTGATTAAATTCATTTCATAATGCAGTTATGGACTCTAGGCTATCACCAATGCCGTTGGTCCTACTACACCCAAGAACAAGTCAAAGAAATAGTGGCTTTGATGGACACCCACAACTTCCCAATGGACGCCATTTGGCTGGATGTCGACCATACAGATGGAAAAAGATACTTCACTTGGAACCCCCAAAATTTCAGTGATCCTGAGGAAATGCAGAGGAATTTATCATTGACGAACAGAAAACTGGTAACAATTTCAGATCCTCATATCAAAATTGACATGAACTACAGCGTGTATGCTGGTGCCAAAGGAAAATATTTCGTAAAATGGGCAAATGGAAGTGATTTTGAAGGTAAGTTCATCAAGAAAAATCTAAGAAAGCATACTAGTATGAATAAATTTCCGTGATATCAACATATGGTTACTTTGAAAACTTGAAGTAGGTAGAATAATATTCAAAACATTTAAAGTGGTCGCACATTTTCATATCTGTATATGTATATTATGTTTATTTCTCCATTGAATATGCTACCGCAGTCAGATAGTGATGGGACACAGACTGTTGGATCTCATCGGTCATAAACTAACATTACATTTTTCTAAATCCTCACATAAAGATATAGAAAAACATTACTGGCATATAGCCTACCCAATAGTTGATAGTTCTTGTAGCCAGTAGACCATACCAAAATATAACAAATATACGCGATGGAGAGTCAAGGATTCAACTGGACACTCTGGTTTGTCCCTACTTCTAACCCCTAGAACGGCTGCGATTGCATCTGCATTTATGCCTCTGCTGTACTGAGGGCAGTTTCAAAATGTCTGGCTTATCAGGAAAGGAATTTTGTTTACGACGTTTCCTTGCCAATGCTGGGGTTCCTTTTCTGCCATAACGGCTTCGAAAATAAAATACATTCCACAAATAAAACACATAAAGTAAAGATCTGAAAAATAAAATAAAATGTAATGCAAAAAAAACAATGAATCTAATGTAATGAAGGATTTGTTGTGCCAAATAATAGCCGAATCTGTGAAGTTAAGATTTGTTACTCCCCCCTGAGAATCATATCAATACGCGGATTCTTTCAGATATCCCAAAGGAAAGATATCATTCGGAGATAAATCTGGTAATCTGGGCGGCTATATGATCGTACCACGTGTAGATATGAATCGATCAGGAAACGTATTTCAAATACATTTTGTGACTGTTCGTGCATTGTGACTTGGATTTCACAAAATTCCATTCGTCGAATATGGTTCTCGGGAAACATTTCTTGAGTTTTTTTTTACTTTGTTAACATGGTATCCATTCTTTTTCAAAATATTCCGAACAGTTCTGTCATTCATATTAATTAGATCAGCAATTTGTCTGCAATGGCTTTAACAGCAACAAAAACACTTTTATTTTGACGATCTTCAGGCTTTATATACACGTGGCTCATCGGCATTTTGTCACTTCCGGCAGTTCTGAACACATTCATATTTCTCAAACTTTTCAATAATTCGAAAAATGGTGGACTGTGACGGAATTATCCTATTTCAAATAAAACATTGAACAAATTTATCGCATCTTAAATCGAGTGACTTCCCAAAATAACACTTTAAAATTTGTAGTTTTTCTTCATTTGTGAATGTGAGCATTTCAAAATTCGCGGAAGTGTTTTATTTTCAATCGATATGAGCTTACTGATGGCACGACTGCGATTGGCGGGCTAAAACAGTTTGCAGGAAGGGATACAATGGTCCAGTTGAATACTTGAATCTCCATCACGTGTATTTGTTATGTTTTGTATTGGTCAACTGACAACTGACTACATGACCTATCAACCAAACGCATTGGGAATGCTATATGCCAATGATTATTTTTTTGTATCTGTGTAATGATATCGACAAAAATAATGAGAAATATATTTCCATCTATAGAGTTCGAAAATAATCATATAACGTTGATGAAATCCTCAGTTGGAAAAACATAAAGAAATTACCCAAATAAAACTATCAACCATAATCGGCATTCTCAAAAATTAGAGGGGTACTTGAAAAGAAAAATTTTGATGAACAAATATTTCAGTTTTATATACAGTGCGGCTTTTAATAGTCCCCCCCCTATTAACTTTTGAACGGTTCGACGTAGAAACATGAAAAAAAAACCGTTTCGAGGGTTTCACCAATACTACTTTTTGAAATAAAAAAATAGTGATTGTACGATAGGGGGCGCAATATTTAGATGGTTGTAAAGAGAATTGAATTCTCTTTTCAACGATGTGACACTTGACCCCACATGCCATTTAAAAATTTTGAGTTGATGGGCCCCCCTGCGCCCCCTATCTTGCAATCACCATTTTTTTTATTTCAAAAAGTAGTATTGGTGAAACCCTCGAAACGGTTTTTTTTCATGTTTCTACGTCGAACCGTTCAAAAGTTAACAATGGGGGTGACTATTAAAAGCCGCACTGTATACCAGATTGCAATATTTAGTTTCTATATGAGGATCTGCTAAAGCTTCTGTATTAAAACCACTCTTAAAACTCAAGAACGAAGCAATCTAACCTATAACATACTGAAAATTTATGTAGGAATTTATTGAATTTGGATTCACTTTAGAAATTAGGAGAATGCTCATTCAGTCATCTTAGAAGAATTAAATAGAAATATACCTGCCAGTTCGAGTTTTCATGATGAAATTACAATTCATAATGATGAAACAAGAAATGTTTATGAACTGCAGACTGATAGAACCAGGACTGAAATTGAAAGAAAGGGTATAAAGCATGATGGCGTATTCTAATTGATAAACTACATTGAAAATTATTTAACGTTCTTTAAAATTCGAGTATAAATTGAAACAATATTCTGAAAAATAAATCTCACTTGGCAACTTACTACATAATCCCTTTATTTTGTTTTTCATCTAATTACGATTTTATTTTTGTTATCCAAGACAATCAACATCTGTTTTTTGGAAATAATAAAGTTATTATTATCATTATCAACCGTATTGTTTAGCTTGAAAGATTTTTATTACTTTTAATGAACTTCATTCGAATCAACTCGAGTTTTTAGACCATGTGTATTGGCAGAACTTGATGAATGCCGGATTGATTAACCAAACTGGAGTGATGAACGATTTCTGAATTCGCAGGAAATTGTTGGCCAGGACTTTCGAGCTATATCGATTTCCTCAATCCAGAAGCCAGGGATTACTACTCAAGCTGGTATGCCTATGACAAATACAACGGAAGTACTAAAGTTCTAGCCGGTATATGGAATGACATGAACGAACCTTCGGTATTTGATGATTCCTTAGAAAAAACCATGCCATTTGAGTTGCTACATTACGGAAACGTTAAACACAGAGACATTCACAATATTTATGGATTCCTTCAGGTAAGTAAAACATTTTACTTGGACATGAAAGACCCCTGATAGAGGTTTCAAGGAGTTTTTAAAAGTAAATTTATTGGAGTTTAATGAAATGACCAAAAATAAGTACTTTAACATAGATTAGATAAGGTTGGGGCTTTCGTACTACAACTTTTCAGATCTATCGTGTGTTCCCTCAAAATCGTTTAGAGTTATCTACATAGTCCTGTCTTCGTTACGAGACTCCATAGACTAGTTTTTGAAACTCCTATGTATCTGGGAGCTCCCAGCGTTAGAAACCTTAGCGTTTCCAAGCCCTCGCAGTGGCACCGATGTCCTCTTCTTCATGACAGAACTTGCATAGCATTTCTTCTGCCACACCGATTGTAATATGTTTGTTGAACCAGATATCCTGCTAATATTCTAGTAGTGCTCCTCTTCTGGCTTAGTAGATATTCCGTGAATGTTGGCTGCGGTAGTTTGATAATCTCTTTCACCTGTCTCATTCCTGATGAACTGTTTCACCATTCTTGAGATTTTACTTGGATCCATGATTTGGTATTTGTTTTTAATACAGCTTTTGCTATACTTCGTAACGGTTCTGGGTCATTCGGGCCTTACTTGCTACTTCTCAGAGTAGGGATTGGCCTCTTCATTGCCTCTATAACCTGTGTGTACTTACTCCCATCTTTTAGGGCTTCTATGCAATTCCAAACAAATTTTGAGGTACTGTAACGATAAAATACAAACTTGCCCTTAGACTCTTTATCAAAGATATGGGTTGGCTTGGCTGACCTCGATCTATTCTAATGGACACCACACCAACTAGTGTTTGTCCGTTGCTTAAATTTATTTACATATATCAAAGTAAATCAAGTTTCAATAACTGACACGAAATTGCTCTAATTATTTATTAAAGTAAAAGAATCGAAAAGCATTTCTGAAAACACTCTCCGGTGTACTTATCTTGAGAACCCTCCAGATATTTTAGAGGTCCTGTAGCTCGGAAAGTTCCAGGAATATTAGGCATGTATCATAAGTTCCAGCACATTCAACCAACTCCTCTAGTTTAGATAAAAACATTGATATAACCAAAAATGGCCTTCATTTCTGCCTCTCATAGATTTTAAAACAAGTAGACACTGCTCACGGACGCCTGAGTACAAAAAACCAGTACCGATATGAACTCAAATTCCAAAAATACTTGGAATAGACTATAATTTGTAATACGATCTGTTGAATATAATAATATATGAAGATACCAAATAGATTATTCCTAAACGCAACTACTGAACATGAAAATTATTCCAATTCACCTTAACCCAAGATCGTATTCCAAAATTCCTCGGAATAGGTATATTTGTGAGATAGTTAAATTTGCATGTTTTAGTATCTTTTAATAGTCCGAGAGTAGACCGCCGAAAATAGCACCTGATCGATTAAAGGACAAATATAATTGGAAAAGGTAGTATTCAAATTGATTACAACAATGATATAGGAGCTTAATCTCCAGCCAGTCACTTGACTCGGCAATCATTTTTTGATTTTTTGTATAGTTGCTTAGCTTTTTAGTAAAAGCATGCTTTTAGCATCAAATAAAAGCTTCAACTTTCTAGTTTTTGAAAAAAATGGTTGCCAAACCTCTGACCGTTACAAATTTTGGCAGCCCACTTTGAAGACGGGCAACCCAAGTGTACACTATAACGTACTCCATAAGAAACTTTGTAAGAACTCATATCTTAATTCATGAATATCCCAATAAATTTTACCAAACTTATTTTTTATATTTTGAATATATAAGAAATAAATATTATAATTAATAGTTTTCAAAATCAATTATTTTAGAATATCAAGTAAATAATTACAACATAGGAAATAAATTATAGGAAAAAAATTAATATTGAATTGAGCAATTAATTTATTGAAAGTATAATATAAGCTTATATAATTGTACCGTATACAGTGTGTCTCACTTCTCATGGAAACACCCCCGTATATTCCGTAACAATAGAGGTAAAATGATGAAACTCTCAGGACTGATGGAAATGCTCAAAATACACCTACCACCTGAATGGGGTTGGCCTAAGTGTTATACATTGCCCGCCACTCGCGATGGAACAACCCATTTTTACGGTAAAACATACTAGGGGGCAGAATAGGCTCAAAATTTCTACAGATTCGTGATCAGGACAACCAACTTACTACAGAGACACGTTTTCCCTGAAAAAATTTCAGTCCTGAAAAATCCGAATTTGTCTCACTTCTCATGGAAACAGCCCCGTATCTTCCGTAATTTTTTACGTAGAACGATGAAATTTCCAGGATCGATAGATACACTGGAAAATAACTCACTGCACGGGAATGGTCAATCTACGTAATATACACTGCACGCCAGCAGCGAACGAACCACCCATTTTTCCATCGCTGGTGGCGTGCAGTGCAGTGCAGTGCACATCATGTGCAGTGAAGTTCATTTCTAGTGTATCTATCGATCCTTCAAATTTCAGGGTTCTACGTATAAAATTATGGAAAATACGGTTGGTTGGTGGTCCTGATCACAAATCTGAAGGAATTTTTAGCATATTTTGACACGTTTACAAAAGAAATCTGCAAATGAAGTATTAGCAAATAATTTATGAAAAATAAACAATCGTGCCAAATCCACGATTTACAGTTTTTTCGATTAGAGAGCATTGATGTGAATTCTTGGACGATTTTCATCTTATCAAAATTTTCTACATCTTGAGGATCAAGTAGTGATGCAAAAACTTCTTGCATTTTTGCATTTTTCATTAGTAACTCTAAAGATTTTTTCTTTCCCTTTCTAAAGAAGGCATCAGTGTAATCTTATCCTGTAAAAGCGTGGAATGCTGGAAGTGCCTGACACAAACGCTCACCCGATATTTTTGACATTCCGTACAATTTCTACAAGAAATTATGTCCAGCTTTGATCCTATAGTTGATAAAAATATTTGTAAGTGCTGTAATTTATGAATGTGGCTTAATAATATTATTAAAATATCTATATCCGAAGACTTCATCATAACTTTGGAATTATCTACCAATTTGCTCAAATGAAATATCATATTTGTGTCCGCCTCTTCATGGTGGCATTCGAAGTCTGTTTCAAGTGTTTTTATCACGACACCATCAATTACTTTGTATGAATAGCAATTACTATGATCGACTGTTAAGACATTTTTATATTGCCTATTATTGTTGCTAAATGATCTTAAGCGAAACTTTCAGAAGAAAAATTTACTAGGGCTTCTTTAAATTTATAATTTCGTAAAGCTTTCAAAAAATTATTAGGACTTTTTTGAGATGGACCAGTTATATTAAAAGATACATTAATTTCTCCTCGATTTTGGCGCTCAGAATCTTTAATCGAAGGGAAAAAATCTATCAAAAATCAAATGAATATTCCATGCACATTTTGATTAAAATGAATTCTGAAACTTTACCGGGCCAAGGTGATGTACAAAATAAAAACCGTCAACTGTGTCTGTATCCATAGATGGTGGCACACAAAGATGTATAAAAGAATATAATTTAGCAGCTATTGATGATTTATCAGTTTCAATCATATCACCAGTAACATGACAAAGAGCTGGAGGGACCAGTGCAAGAGGAAATGGTAAACAAAATGCCATTTCTATTTGTGTACGTTATAGTGTTCACTCGGTTTGCTCGTCTTCAAAGTGGGCTGCCAAAATTTCTAACAGTCAGAGGTTTGGTAACCATTTTTTTTCTAAAACTATAAAGTTCAAGCTTTCATTTGATGCTGAAATAAGCTAAACAGCTATACAAATATTTAAAAAATCAAAAAATGGTTGTCTAGTCAACTGAGTGGCTGGGGACTAAGGCTCCTATATCATTATTTAAATCTATTTGAATAATACCTTTTCCAATAATATATGTCTTTCAACCGATCAGGTACCATTTTCAGCGCTCGGCTCACAATATTCAACTGTGATGGAGTTAAAGCAATACAATAGAAAGTTAATACATATTGCTCCTCATTATATATTTTCATTCTGAATCATAATTCGTTTACAACTATCCATGTATCCTGATTTTAAAAATCAGTCCTATAATTTTATTTTGTATCACAAAATTTTTTTAAATTTGTGGCTCTGTCCCAGCACAAAATGCTTTGTGTTAGTAATCAAAAGCATGGTCAACAAGCCAGCTGTGTCAAGACAAAACTTCATTGGAGAAATTGCGAAGTATGATTTATTAAGAATTTTACAGACACTGTCTGTGTTGTCATCGCAGGTGAGCTGACTATCTATGTAAGACCCTAAATACTTTTTATTCTCAGATAATTTGATATCTTGATCACTGCTTACCGTATTGGGAATAGGGCGCCTTAGATAGAAACTCGCTGTCATTGCTTAATCTACGTTGAGTATTACGAATTACGTTGGCGCCAGGATCCAAATTGTTCAACAACACTAATTACTTCTCCTTTAAATTTGTCAATAATTTTGCTAGCGATTGTAATTTCAGCATCGTCAGCCTACATAGTTATGTGAGCCTCCATGTGCTCAGGTAGGTCATTAACAAAAATAGTAAAAAGAAGGGGTTCCAGAACTGAACCCTGGGGAACTCCCAGTTTCACATGATATTTTCTGGAATCACCACCATCACATCTCACTGTGTCGTGCTGTCATGTATGAGTGTATCCAGTTGACATGCTGAGGAAAATTTGGGGCATTCAGCTTAGGAACTAATTTACTAGGATCTATGGTAACAAAAGCGTTTGAAAGATCAAACAGAACATATTTTGCAGAACATGGATCTGTAGATCTTTATTTCCTAATACCATGTAGACTATAACACAATAGGTTATTCACTTCGAGGTGAGGGGTAATATTCTGATACCAAACTATTTCAGACCAAAGCCACCTACCAGGGTCTTCTAGACAGAGACAATGAAACGAAACGACCATTTGTGTTGACTCGATCTCACTTTGCCGGCAGTCAGAGATACGCTGCCCTATGGACTGGAGACAATACTGCAGATTGGCCTTATCTGAGAGTGAGTTACTCAGAATGTCTCTTGTCTAATCTCGTCGGAATGGTATTTTGTGGAGCTGATGTTGGTGGGTTCTTCAATAATCCCGATGTAGAGTTACTCCAGAGATGGTATCAAGTAAGTGGTTGAACAATTCATTATACAGTGTGTCCTAGGCATCATACAGTTATGGGGTCCATGGTCCATGTAATTCGTCACAATGTATTCATAACGTCAAAGGGGAGAAATCGCAAAGCATCATAAAGTACAGGATCACATTCGAAGTATACAGAAAACGTAATACAGAGAAACGAAGCACATCATAATCGCAATAATTCTGAACGTAAAACTCCAGGTTACTTTTTCACAACGTACAAGTTCATGACGTACTCATAGAAATGATATCCGATCATATTTATAACGCATCCTAATCGCATTATATCACGAAGTCAACGGATCATATCGCTAAAGCAAAAAATTCGCATTGCACAGAATACTTACTGAATATTATTCATATTTTGTAGAAATCTTACTGGATCATATTCGTATTTTGTAGAAAACGTAATGTTTCAGAACGTATTCCATCATAATTTGAATGCGCGCGCATCAATTCTTTCTCACAATAGCTTAATGGTATCATAGTCGATGGGCCGACTTAAATATTTTCGATTCAAATTAAATACAAGTAGAACATGTACTCGGCATACTCCTCGATCAAACTGAAAAAGATGTGATGACTCATCACCAAACTTTCATCACAACTAAGCGTTTGGCTGGAATCAGTAAATGATAATTTTATTAATCATATTCAACACTCCTGCATTTACTGTAGTTATGCTTGGAAGAAAAGCGGCTCAAATACCTACATAATAGCGTTTCTATGGTTTTGGAGATAGTAAACTTGGGTAGATATTAGTTGGGAAGTTTCACTTCGAGTTTTTCTAAAAGAAAACCAAAATTATATCGATTTACTTGATTTATTAAACTCTTACTCAGTGTTATTCGGCATTGCATTTAGATAAACGAGTGATAGTTGAAGTCTGTTGAGCTCTCAATGTAACATGAGCATTTGTTAAGATGGATTGTAATAATTGGCCTTGTATTTTGAGTTAGTTCTCATCATATAGTGACAACTTGTTTCTCTGATTTATATTCTCTAGCATACTAGTTTTTATCGTAGCAGTTCAGAGACTCAAAGCGTTGTCGATTCATTTAAAGGTGGATGGGTTAGAAATGTTGTTTGATGGTATGATGCATTGCTGTTTTGATAACATGATATTATGATGCATTGTGTTTAAGAAACAATAATTTTACGATATTTTATTGTTATGACGGAGTACGTCCCAGGTAGCACATCATATCGGCTGAATCTTGGTTCCATATTGGGCCAATATAGATATATTGTAAATGAAAAATCAATATTGGTCCAATATGGGTGAATATCCAAAAAACAATATTGTATTAATAATATTGGTGGAATATTGGCTGAACTAGTTTTGAATGTAGATTATCACACGAAATATTGGGTCAATATTGGTTATATATTGTTTTCCACATCTAGAATAAATATTGCAATCCAAATATTCCTGTCATATCGATTATAGGGGAAAAAACTATATTGTATTTCCAAGTTTGTTAGAATATTGGTTGAATATCATTTCCACTTTATTTGACAAATTTTAATAACTCATATTGAGTCAATATTGGTCGAATGATATTTACCAATATCGATAAAACAATATTGTCTTCACATCGTTTTTAACATCTAGAATAAATATCGCAATCCCAATATTCCCCTAATATCGATTCTAGTCATAAAAACTATATTGTATCTCCAAGTGTGATTACACATTGGTTGAATATAATTTCGCCAATATTCAACAAATCTTATTAATTAATATTGGGTCGATATTGGTTCAATAATATTTATCGATATCGTTAAAACAATATTGTCTTCAAATTGTTTCCCACATCTAGATTGAGATGAAATTTGAATATTGGCCGAATATTCAATGAAACATATTGAAATTATATCATGATCAAACCTAGATAAAAATCCGCTAGGTGGCTCTACATATAGAACGTCTTCTAAAACCTACGAAAGTATATTAAATACTTCCCGTAACTTGTTTTCAAGACAGCTCACCCAGTGATTATGGCGATCAAAAGGCAGACTGTGGTGTCACCTTTATCAACTAAAAGATCTTTAGTAATTTGCCAAGGAATATTGACATCCACCAATATATCCAAATGATATTGTACTAATATCGATAAATATTGTACCAATATCGATAAATATTTTGAGGCCATTTTTGCTTCAAGAATATTTCACCAAAACTATTTCTAAAATATTCAAACAATATTCGACCAATATCGCAAAATGTTCACATTTTACTTCTCGAAAATATAACTTTTGAATATTGTGCCAATATTGTCAGAATATTGTATTAGCGATATTGTAACAATATCGCCGAACATTTTGAAGCCAATATTACTTCAAGAATATTTCGCCAATATTATTCAAGTAATATTGGACCAATATCGCCGAATGTTCACATTTTTTTTCTCGCCAATATTGCATTTCAAATATTTCGCCAATATGTTCACAATATTATACCAATATTTTACCAAGATAGGTGTGCTACTTGGGGTCATCAAAAAGTACGTTATGATGGTGTGTATTTCGATAGATTACGTTCTGAAACTTCACAATTGGTTGCTGTACATTTCTGTCTTGTACCTTTGTCGATATGATAAGGTATATTATATTGACGATATGATAAGGTATATTTCTGTGTATTGACATTTCTGTACTATACATTATGATGCGTTGGGTTTTCCCCAAGTATAAACCTGTATTCCACCGACTAACCGTCGATATAAGTACCTACACAATTTGACCAATTATTTCAGGCAGGAGTTTGGTTGCCATTTTACAGAGGTCATGCAGAGGAAACAACCAAAATGCGTGAACCCTACCTCTTCAACGAATCGGTCCAGGATGTTATTAGAAGAGCTATCAGACTCCGTTACAAGCACATTCCAGTTTTTTACACACTTTTCCATGAACATTCCTCCAGCGGAGATCCAATCATCAGACCACTTTTCTACGATTATCCTGGAACGGTCGATATCAATGACCACATTTTAGTGGGTAATAAACCTTTATTCAATTATTTATATAAACAGGGTGGACTGAGGAAAAAGAAATGAGCCCGATTTGTCATTGTGCAAAAAACATCTAAAACGTTCATTTTCACTTTAAGTAAAACTGGCTTAAGCATACTTTCAATCTTGCCGGTACATCTCCCTAGAGGGGTCGAGCTTTATCATTGAATGTACCAATGGTACGTGAATAAATTATATTTTCAACTCATACCGGTTTTTCAAATGGTGTTCATTAATTTTCAAGAATATATTATTTTGAATTTGAACATTGAGAGAAATCCACCAAAAATATAATTGAAAAATGCGAATTGTAATCAAGTTTCCAACAGTATTCATTTGCAAACTAGTAGAAATATGCATAAATTAATTTCTCTAGATTCTCAATATACATAAGTACACCAAACAGAATAGACCAATCAGAAAACACAATTTTTCAAAATTAATTCTGCTAAGATAAGAGATTAAATCAAACGACCTGATTAACCACGGCTAAATTTTTGTCCCCCATATTGTTTTTCATTTCGTTTATCACTGATCCTAACGATTCTTGGTAACATTTTATAAAAAAAAAACATTAATTTCTTAATCGTTGGAATAATCTAATATTGAATTTTTATCTACATTTTTGAAAGAATTCTTTTACAAATATTTTGACATAAGGCGTTGAAAATACGTAAAATTTTGAAATGTTTACAGCAAACTGCATATTGCTGAAATACCCAAAAATACCGAATTTATGATTTATGAATTGTTAGAAAATGTCAGATTTTATTATCAATAAAATTCTGTGTTGTTGGCTTTAATCTAAGTGATTCAGGAAATAATCTAGCCCTGTACCATTCGACCTATACATTGAATTGGATGAACTCCCAAAATTTTTGGCAAATAATTTGATGAACAATAATTTTAAAATAAAAACCCACGACAGCTTCGCGGACTACAGTTTTTATAAAATTATTGTACATTCAACCATCTCCCAAGCAAAGGAATGCTCAAAATATTTTGAGACTTTAATCGATTACATTTATAGATTTTGTGATATTTTGAGCGGAATGATTAAAAAGAGTATTTACTTGTACTTCAAGTAAGAACATTTACCTCCTAGTATTTTGTAGATATTTTACTTGAAGTAAATTCGTTGATAGGTTAGAAATATAAACTAGTAGTAAAGACAAGGACGTGTTTAACCTCAAACTGGTTCGATTGTAGTTCTTGAAAATACTTAAATTTCCGTTACATTTGATAAAAGTGCCCCCCTCATCGCAGTATGATTTCCTAAGAACCCTCCAGCTATCCATTCAACATTGTATGCATTCAAGCTAAAATTACAGTGCCTAATAGTAGCGAGCTACTTAAAATAATTAACTTTCCGAAATAATTTTCTATATTGTTCCTGCCCATACGTTCTACCTTCACACAATTTCCTCTTTTTTCTACCAAAATTCATGAAAACCTTTTCAATCGAAGATGTGAAGTTACTCTATGAGTAGCTTCTCAAAACCACGCCAAACACTACCAAATGGAGAAAATACTACACATCATTAGTAATTTCTGCAGTAATGACTTCTATACAGGGTGCGACAAACTTCAGGAGGTGATTCTGCATGAAAGACTGATGACAGTTTGTCATATAGCTTTTGTCCGCAAATGTTTTCCGATCACGGACCTTAGTTTTTAAAAAAAATTATTTATTTCAAAAACTTTAATTGAAAAATATAAAAATACAAAGAGATGTTTCTAACGCGAAGTCTATGTATATTCTGACTGAAATGAAAGTCCATGAACCGATGTTGAATCCAACACCGTCTAGGCGGGTTCCTGGAAATCTGCATGGGCAGCACTGCTTGGTTCAGCGATTTCCACGGGAAGGCATACATGACTGTATTTCGAGATACGGGGTGTTACAGTTTTTCATAAAAACTGACTAGGTAGTTATTTATTGCTCTGAAACCGGTACAGATATGCGAATCAAATTAGGTGGGTTTTAAGAGGTAGTTATTGCGCATTTTCTGACATGCAATTAAGCATTTTATGTTCATCATTGGCGCGCATACGAGTAATGATCTCATTTTTTTAAGAAAAAAATGGTATGCCACTGAGATATTTCAAACTCACAATCATTTCTGGATTCTTCGTTCAATTTGTGACAAAAAATCTCTCCTGCCTTTTTTTGTGTGGGGCGCCGTTTTTATGCAAAAAATAAAACATCTTAACGCGTATTTTTCATTTCTTTAATACTTCATCAAGCACTATCTAATACAATAACATTAAACCAGAACAATAACAGAAAAGAACACTGATAAATTAACAGGCGCAAAGCCACAACAAATGTTCAAAATAACCTCCCTAAGATGTGATACAAGATTCAACTCTTCGCCTCATTGATTGTGGTATTCGCGCCAATATTCCTGGTGTATTTCTTATTGTTTCACAGCTAGCTATAATTCGTTTCCTCAGGTCTTCAACATTTTTGATGGGAGTGGATTAAACGAATCCTAAAAGCAAAAATCTAGAGGATTTAAATCCGGTAACTCCTCTACCTATCCAACGATTGGATATACTGTATCTAAGTGATTACGTACATTAATGCTAAAATAGGCTGGTGCACCATCATGCATGAACCATAAGTGTTGTCTCGGCTGTATTGGGAAATGAAAGGAAGAGTCGCCTGTTAGTCGTTGTGGGAGGAAATATGGACCTACTAAATGATCACCAATTACCCCAAGCCATACATTTACTGAAAACTGAAAATGAGCTTCAAAGATTAATGTGGATTTTCCTCAGCCCAGAAGTGATTGTTTTGGAAATTTGGTATACACTGTGGTCCAAAATTGGCTTCGTCAGTAAACGAAACGCTATTTAAAAAATTAGGAATTTGAGCGATTTGATAAAGAATCCAATAGCAAAACACTAGGCGCGGAAGAAAGTCTCTAGGTAGTAGAGCTTGCACACGTTGAATATGGAACGGATACAATTGCTGTTCTTTAAGAATTTTAAATGCAGTAAAGTTGCTTACACTCAATATGTTGGCAATTTTTCGAGTACTTGTTTCAGGAGACTCCGCAATTAACAAGAGAACTGCTTCTTGTAGTCGCACAATTCGTACTTCTCGAGGGCGCCCGCAGACAGCCGTTTGTTTCTTAAATGTACCATTTTCGCGCAAACGTTGATGAAGACGAGCAAATATTGTGTGAAGGGGAATACAACTCAGCATACTGTGGCGAAGCTGCGGGCGATGCCGGACCTGAACTCTTACGTAGCCGGCACTCGGCCGCGGGTGACTGTCGTTGCGCTATGCACCGAGAAGAATCTGAACGTTTCGAGGCTTCACGAGAAATTTCATGAGCTTTCGGAGAAGTGAGCGTTCGATATAAAAAGAACTACGCCGCAGATGGACGGACAGTCAGAGCGAAGTGAAAGTCGAATATAAATACCTAGTTTCGTGATTGTTATGTAAATTAGAGTATGGTGTTATTGAATCATTGTATTTCGTTAAATAAATTACTTTAGAGTGAATTGGACTTTAAATATACTACAATACAATCACAGAACACACACACACACACAATGTTTTCTGTGCACACAATCGTCGCGCTTGCCGACCATTTCCATTATTTCGACCATAGACAAAATGTCTGTCTGACAATTCCGCATGTGTATGATTTTCCATTCTTTTCATTAAAGGAAAATTTAATTACTTATTGGTATTAATGTTATAACAAACCAAAAGCTTAAAAATGATGAAACGCTAATAGGCCAATCAACAGGGCTATCAACCTCAACTTAAATTGCTCCGCCAATATATATTTTTTAAATTGTAGAACACAGTGTGCACATTACTTCTGAGAAAAATTATCACCTCCAGGTGGGGTGGAACCCCCTCAAAAAACGCGTTGAAATCAATTTTTGAGGTAATTTCGAAATATCTCAAAAAATTTACTTTAAATCAAAAAAATAACGTAATATTCAGAAAGAGCACAAATTTTTACAAAAAAACTGTCCCTTCCAAAATTTTGAGAAATCGCACGGTATTCTTGAAAAAATATGTTGAAGTTTCGCAATGGGGCGGGTGTTGCGCCGGCTCCCACCAACGTACATTCTTTCAACCAGCGCGTGAAGTAAAGTTCTATAACTCCTCACATTAATGTTCAATTCGGAAAAATCTTAAGTCATTTTGAAGATAAAAATCGCAGCTTTGTATTCTGATATTATTTATATTTATACGCGCAGTTGCCAGCTGCAAAATTGCAATTGAAAATCTTATAATATTAAAGTTCCTGAGTGAAATAATGCTTGTGATTACTGAAATAATGTCTTATCACTTGTAGCAAGTAAAATGAACAGTTGAGGAATACTTTAATAGGTCCAAATAATGTTGGTTTTAAATACGAGTGTTTTCAATTCTTCGTATATTTTAGGTTACAAAATCTTGAGGGAATTTATGAATTCAAATGCTAATAACTCAGAGATAAAAGCACGTATCAACATGAATGAAAAGCCAGTTTGCAGAAAAAACCCTGTTCTTATTGAAAATATTCATTGGTTACTTGTACAAATTTTAAATGCAATCCAGTCAATATTTTAAGTACTTAAAATGGAGGTTACTCGGCATTTGATTGCATTATTGTTCTATGGAAAGAAAAATAAAATCAGTCCTTGATGGAATATGGGGATTCGAGACCGAGGAAGACAGTTCACCAAAGGAAACTGTCCCGAAGTGTACCTGCTTTAAACTCATTGAGATTCTAAAACCTGAAAAATATCGGCTTGGGACCTTATCAATGCGGCAGCTAGCACACCGCTGTATAGTATACAGCGGCGCGGTTCTGTCGGTGCTCTATCTAAACGTCAGATAATATAAAAGTTCCTGTGCAGAAAACACTGGATACTGGGAGACTGAAGATGAAGTAGATAATGAGTTGTATGAGTGAATAAATATATTTTCCTATACATTTCTTGATGGTGATTACTTGTGGATTCATTTCTCCATGCCATTTCTCGATATCATTGAAAAACATATTTCTCTCATATTTCGTTACCTCTGGTCCGCGTTTGATTTATACATTAAGTTGATCTTCTCTCGAATTTGCGAATAATTTTCATAACAATACTTCTAAATCTCAATAACGACAGTTCTCAACGATTATTTACCCACATATAAATGTGTAAGAGTAGTAGTTTGAGAGTTTTTCCAAATATTCTCTCCCTTTCCTCTCACCCCAATGTTTCCGCGATGCGGGGGATATGCCCCGAATGCGGGGGCGGGAAAATCGTTTCCAATATTGTATACCTATTATTTTTACAAATTTTCGCTCAGTTTCATTACTCAGGACTGATAATTTTACATATTCATAGAAAATACCCCAAAAAACAAAATTTCGGGAAGGGGTTGATGCCCCGGGAGGGGATTTAATTGTTGAAAATAATTCACCCCCATTATTAATACCGATTTTCACTCATATTAATTGCTCAGAGCTGAAATGTCAAGAAAATACCTTCCAGAAAAAAAGTTTTTATGATTTTGAGGGGGATGCACCCCCCCAGGAGTTGATAACTTTATTGCTAATTATTCAACCCTCCGTGTGACCGAATTGCAAAAAAGAAATCGGCGGAGCAATTTAAGTTGAACTTTTATGAGAAAAATTTCTCTGTTTATTGGCCTATAATTTGACATTTCGTTGAAATATTCGTATTTCAGAATGTTGACAGTAGCCTACAAGCCTCGATACTAGATAATGTGTTGAATAAATGAAAAATACGTTAAGATGTTTTATTTTTATGCATAAAAACGGCTCCCGACACAAAAAAGGCATGAGAGATTTTTTTGTTACAAATTGAACTAAGAATCCAAAATTGATTGTTAGTTTGAAATAGCTCAGTGGCGTACCATTTTTTCTTTAAAAAAATTGAGATAATTACCCGTATGCGCGCTAATGATGAACATAAAATTCTTAATTGCATGTCGAAAATGCGCAATAACCTCTTAAAACCGACCAAACTTCATTTGCATATCTCGACCGGTTTCAGAGCAACGAATAAATAGTCAGTTTTTAAGTAAAACTTTAACACCCCGTATCTCGGAAAACGAAGCATTAGCGGACAAAAGTTATAAAGCAAATTGTCATACCCTGTATATCGAAGTAAATGCAGCAAAGTATGAAGTAATTGCTCCTAGTAATTACTTAAGTGTTCCAAAACGAGAAAATGGAACATCAACTTGAAGTACAAGCAAATACTCTTTTTAATCATACCACCCTATACATGATTAAATAATATTGACAGATGATTTTAACCACATTTTTTAGGACCTTCTATTTTGGCAAGACCAGTACTTGAGGCGAGTGTAGATGATATAACCGTACATTTTCCTGGAGACGATTCTATTCTTTGGTATAGAATGGACCAAGAACAAAATTCTACCATTCATCACGGTGGAACATCCGAAAATTTTGTAGTTGACATCTCAACGGTGAGTAAATAATTTAAAAAAATTAGATTATCTTTTAAGGGTATATAAGGACGGAAGATTATAGTCAGCAAAATGTGTCATTAAATGGGATGGATTGGTTTTATTTTTCTGATAGAATCTTTCAAGGAACAATTTAGGACTTCATATCAGTCAGTCTGGCAGATTCAATAGATTTATTGAACATCGAAACAGATATATAGGGTGTTTCCGAAATAGGATAATAACCTTCTGGTATAATTATTCTACATGCAAGGGTCCGTAAATATTTGATTTTCATCTCTCTAATAGTTCTCAGGACCAGACCATATCTGTTGATTATGTCGAGTCGGACAACTTCGTTATTTTCGAAAATTGTCGGTTGGGGTAAGAATTTTTTTTGGGTTCCGGCAACAAGAATTTCCCGAAAATTTTGACGGACTAGGTTACCATACTTCATTTCAAATAATTATATTGAACGATTTTCAAAAAAATTGCTGTGAGTGGTTTAATTTTATGAATCGTTTAACGAAAATATTCAAAATGAAGTGGTAACCTTATACGAAAAAATGTTCGGACAATTAAACTCAAAATATAGTATTCACAACAAATTCTTCTACCGAAGAATTGATCGACATAATTTTGGTACTGGGAGAAAGTGAAAAAACTATTTATTAGCTTCTAGGTATAAAGAACCAAAAATGCATTAACTCAAAAATTTAATTTGAAAAATTATCTAAACAGATACCAAAGATTATTTCATTCGTGATGAAATAGACCAATCAGTCACCACCATTTTTTGAAAATATTTTGTTACCGAAGAATTGAGCGACATAATTTTGGTACTGGGAGAAAGTGAAAAAACTATTTATTAGCTTCTAGGTATAAAGAACCAAAAATGCATTAACTCAAAAATTTCATTTGAAAAATTATCTAAACAGATACCAAAGATTATTTCATTCGTGATGAAATAGACCAATCAGTCACCACCATTTTTTGAATACATTTTGTTAAAATAAGTGATTATTTCGTCCTCCATATTGGTTTTCGTTGTGTAATTTTTCACGGATTTTTACAATTCTTTGCAACAGTTCATAAAAAACAATAATTTCTTAATCGTTTGAATGACCTGATATTGATTTTCATCAGTGAAAACTCCATTTTCGATAGGATTTCTAGACTAATATTTTTACATAAGGCAACGAAAATAAGTCAGAATTTGAAATGTTTACATGCAAAATTTGCAGCAAAGGCTTCTTCAATGCATTGTTGGGATGCGTAACCAAAGTAATATATAAACAAACATCATCAACGAAGCGTTTGATTCTGAAACGTCTCGAATTTAAAGATTAAGCAAAAATGAATTCACGTTTCAATGTCCAATTTCGCCGTTTCGAGAAAAAAGAGTGCAAAGATTTTCAGTATAGAATCATGCTCGTCTTGAAGAACTGTATAACATTACATGAGTCTGAGTCTTTCTAACACTTATTCTTTTGTATTATTTTACAAATAATTAAATATAATTATATTAATAATTAGTGTACTTTATCGGGTCACCCAATAGGCCATCGACCGAGGTCCTTCAGCCTGTTACAATATATTACATGGTGGTTTGTATAATTATTAGATAATAGTATTGATAGTAAAATATATGAAAAAAAAGAAAAATTTGGTATGTAGTCTTCGTATTCCTTAAATATTGAAATTTTGAATGTGCTCCCATATGGTATTGAGTGGGTATTTTCTATGCGGCCTTCTTTCTTGATTCCTATTCGTACAGAACTGGCTTAGTATCTCTAGGTTGTGTTCTCTATGTGCAAACTTTTCAGAGAGGTTGTGTATGCGTTGATTTATGGGGACAATTCCTGTTGTTTCGTACAGTAGGTTATTTGGTGGGTTGTGCAGAGGATTTCTGGGGTGTCTTATCTTCGTTATGGTTCTCAAGGAAGTAGTTTCTGCAGTTTGGAGTGTCTTGATGGTAGGAGTCTTCGCAGTAAGGTATATTGGGTGGCAGTATTCTAGGATAGGTCGGCATATTGAACTATATATACAGAGTGTCAATTTGAAAACTTCCCACCCTTAATATCTTCCTTCCAGTAAACAATATGAGTAATCGAAAAAACAGGTCAATTTTATTGTCAAGGGGGACACTTTCACGGACTATTTATAGCCCTCGTGGTTCAACCCCCTAGGAGGGGTAGATGTTACCCTTAGAATTTTAAATGGGAAGGGGGGTCAAGTGGCACATCATTTTGATGGGCGTTCAATTCTTGTTCCAATGGTACCCTGACTTATTATTTTGTGATGAGCATTTTCCGAAAAATTGCGTTCTAAACTAACAGAAGTAATTATTAGAACGCCTATACTGAGATGCATTATTGTATTGACTCCCTTTAATAAAAATGGTTAGAAGAGTAGGTGGCACCGCTCCAACCCTTGAATGACAGGAATAAATTTATTACGCATGGGATTTTTTATTTGGTGGTTATTTACCTTCTACACAATAAAATTTAATTTGCGAGAAAGACATTTCCAACATAAAATCTACTTACGCTTATCTTATTAGCTGTTCGAAATGTTGTCCATTTTGCTCTAAACAGTAATACAGTCTGTTTTCGAACTCCCCTCTAACATTACGGAAAACTTCACTAGGAATTGACCGGCATGCTGCTGTAATTCGTCTTTTAAGTTCGTCAATATCAGAAGGTTGTGTTTTATAAACAACGGATTTAAGATGCCCCCAAAGAAAGAAATCTAAGGGTGTTAAATCCGGTGATCTCGGAGGCCATTCAACTGCTCCCCTTCTGCCAATCCATCTACCCGGAAATCTCTCGTTTAACCACTGTCGGACGGGAAGAAAATAATGAGGTGGAGCACCGTCCTGCTGGAAATGTAACAGATCCTCCTGCAAAAGTTCATTACCTTCTGCATTAATTTGAGTTTCTAGCTCGTGAGTTATAAGAGGATCGATAGTCTCTTCAAGCATATCAAGGTACAGATTGCCAGTCAAGTTTTCTTCCAGAAATAATGGACCAAGAATGGCATTTCCAAGAATACCAGCCCAAACATTAACTTTTTGTGGGTGTTGTGTATGCCCTTCCCGAAAAATATGTGGGTTTTCGTCACTCTAATAGCGACAATTTTGTCTATTAACATTGCCATTCAGAAAAAATGAACACTCATCGCTGAAACAGATGTTTAACAGAAGATTAGGGATGTTATTGACTCGATGAGACATGATTTCACAAAACTCTATTCTTCTATCATAATCATCCTCGTGGAGCTCTTGAAGAATCTGCATTTTATATGGATGAAATTTATGCATTTTCAATGCTTTTCTTATAGTCTCGCGTGACATTCCCGTCTGTTCTGATACTGATCGTAAGGAGCTCGTGGGCTCTGCAGCAAATGTTCCCAAAACTTCAATTTGAGCTGCTTCATTTAGTACTCTGGGGTTATTTCTTTTTTTATTTGTCACTGAACCAGTTTCGTAAAACTTATTCACCAAATCAAGCACATACCGGTGACTTACATTACAATTTGGATGTCTTTCGTTAAAAAGACATGCCGCCCTTCGTGCGCACTTTCCAACTTCGCCATAAATTACAATCATTTCAATTCTGTCTTGAAGAATGTAAACCATTTTTACACTTTTATATAAAGTAATTCCTAAACAGCCCAACAGGTACAACGGTATTCACAATACTACCACATAGTTCAAATTTGCTAACCAATTTTTTGCCGGAAAACAGAAACTTTTTACAGCAGAAGTAGCTAAAAAGGAAGGCTATCTGTACAATTTCTGCGATGACACTTAAAAATTCAGCATTTAATAAACACAACTTTACTACCATCTACGTTTTACTATTAGACTACTTTTTTATGTAAAGTGTTTGGAGCTAATGGCTAATGTTACCCCTAATAAAGGATTGGAACGGTACCACCTAATATTCTAACCAGTTCTGGCCAAACCATGCATCTCAGTATAGGCGTTCTAATAATTACTTCTGTTAGTTTAGAACGCAATTTTTCGGAAAATGCTCATCAAAAAATAATAAGTCAGGGTACCATTGGAACAAGAATTGAACGCCCATCAAAATGATGTGCCACTTGACCCCCCTTCCCATTTAAAATTCTAAGGGTAACATCTACCCCTCCTAGGGGGTTGAACCACGAGGGCTACAAATAGTCCTTGAAAGTGTCCCCCTTGACAATAAAATTGACCTGTTTTTTCGATTACTCATATTGTTTACTGGAAGGAAGATATTAAGGGTGGGAAGTTTTCAAATTGACACCCTGTATATATATATATATATATATATATATATATATATATATATATATATATATATATATATATATATATATATATGCAGCTGTTTTCTTACTTTTCCCTGAATTCTTGAATGTTAAACTACGAAAGTGTTTGCTCCTACAGTTACATTTCCTCTTTATGTTGTTTGCATGTTGTTTGAAGTTCAATTTGTGGTCTATGTCTACCCCCAGATACCTCGCATAGTTTACGCAGTGAATAGGTAGCCATACACAGACGCTCTTTCGCGCGGTTTATCGTGGCGTGTAGGGATGTGGCGGTTAGCACGCACGAAAGAACGGCATGGCAAAAAAAGCGTAGGTGCCATACACGGGAAGAAGTATGCACATGATTTAGCACATGAATGCGCGTGGTAAATCTGTTGCAAATGAAAAATCGTATGTGTGTGGGCAAAAAGTGTCATTTATCGTGGCGCGTGGAACTGCATGTGGTCATCTACAAATTTTCAACGTGCTAACGCGACGGAAGCTTTCGAGTTGGAGATGTGTTATACTTTTCGTGTTTTGTGATATGTAAAATAAATAATAAGAAAAAGAAAAAAAAATTGTATTGTGGCATGTGCGATTATGACCATGGAAAACCCTAAAGATCAAATGAAATTTCTGAATTTGGCAGAAACGTTGGCTGGCTCACAGAGAGAAATATGGTCACATGTCGCTTTTGAAAGAATTGAGAGATGTGACGAATATCGTCCATGTCAAAAATCTACAACCTCTACCAAACACCAAACAAAACTTACTAGCTTCAAAAGACTTCGTGACGTGGAATGGCGTGTGCAAACAGGTCCCTAGCAAATTTTTGTACGCTACGCCACACTCCAGCGGCATGCACATCTGAAATCCCTTCCCGTTCTTTCCTTGCGTGCAGCGCTGCTCACTCACGTCCATGATTTTCCATATGATTTTGCAGATGACACGATACACCGCGCGAAAGAGCGTCTGTGTATGGCTACCTAATGTCTTTGCCGTCTATATTTATTTTAGGTGAGTTTGGTGAATGATTGTGGTTAAGTATTACATATTGTGACTTGTCTGGATTAACTTTCAGCCTCCATTTGTTGAACCAGATCAGGGTCCTGTCTAGCAATACTTGTAGATTTTCAACGGTTTTCGAGAGGGTTCTGTTGTGACTAGTCAAGGCCGTGTCATCCGCATACTGCAAAATATAACGATTTTTATTGAAGTAGTCTGGTTGATGACTGTAGTTGTATATGTCGTGACAGTAAACATTATATAGAAGAGGAGACAATGGCGATCCTTGTGGAACTCCTTGTTCGTTGTGGAATGTTGCCGAGTATTGGTCGTTGATTTTGACTTGCAGAGTTCTGTTCTCAAGAAAAGAGCAGAATCAAATATTGAGGGCATTATAGTGTCATTAGTTTGTAGAGTAGTCCTTTGTGCCAAATGCTATCAAATGCCTTGCTTATATCAAGAAATAGGGCTGCAGAGTGGTTTCCCATTAGTTGGTTAGCTTGAATGTTGGATGTTAAAATGGTTACTGGGTGAATGGTAGAAGTTTGATGTTTGAAGCCGAATTGGTAATCAGGAATTTTGTGTCCGATTTCATTTTGTAACAGATATTTCATGATGTTTTCGAGTTGCTTTCCCAAAACTGAAAGAAGAGTGATAGGACTGTAGTTTTTGGCTCTATGATGGTTCGTATTAGGTTTAGGAATGGTGATAATGGTTCCCTGCTTCCACTCATTAGGAAAGTAGTGATGCTTCAAACAGTATTCGTATATTTTGATGAGATATCTATGTATCTTTTCACTCAGTTTTCGTAATAGATCTTTAGTAATGTGGTCTTGTCCTGGAGCAGTTCTCTTTCCTTTGCTTAATATTTCAAAATACACATCTTCTATATTACTGTTGTGAGCTCCGGCGTGTTCCCCTTCAAAGTATTCATCATACCACTGTCCGATTTCCTCATACATTTGTTGGTCGTATTGGGGTTCATGGTTTTCTCTGAACGTTTCCTTGTAATAATTTGCAAATACCTCTGCTTTTTCTTCATCGGTGGCATACACAATGTTGTTTTCTTCAATTGGCTGTGATTTTGATATTCCTTTGTAGTTTGTTAGTTTTCTAATTTGTTGCCAGTAATCTTTACCTTTGCTATCGTTTATTTCAGTACACACTGTAGACCATTTGTGTTTTTTGTATTGTCTAATTAGGGCTTGTACATTTTTGTTGTAATTGTTTAGTTGCGTTTTTGCCTCAACATTGGGATCTCTCAGATAATCCCTATGCATTTTTCATTTGTTTTTTATCATTTTGATAATGTATGGTGGTAGTTCGTGGATGTAGTGTTTTATTTTCAGGTCTGGGCTGTTTTCTACAGTGAGTGTTGTTATTGTGGTGGTTCAAAGACTTCGCCCACTCAACCTATCCAAGGAAATAATAATATTCAAGTTCACGTCGACACTTAAAATCATGTACGCCAATCTCAACAGTTACTCACCGAGAAAACACCTCATCAACAACATTATTGAGAGGCATAAAATTAACTGTGTATTATTTGTGGAAACAAAAACAAAAGAAAATAGTAACACAAACTACAGAAACTGGAACATTCTACAACTAAACGGAAACATAGTAAACACTGATGTGCGTGGCGGAAGTCTGATACAGGCCAATCCAGGACTAAAACTGCGAAAAGAGAACCCTCCCAAAATGAATAACCCGCTTAATGAGGTGCTTCACTTTTCAATTCCATTTCTTGGAGATAAACTACACATTTTTCTTGTATATATTCGAAATGGCGTCTACTCCAACTTTTAGAATGGCCAATAACCCAGACTCTACACCAGATCGTGTAATATACACGAAAAACATCAAAAATAACATAGTAACAGTAGAAACCCATCCAGATTTAGGAACAGAACATGATGCAATAGAAATAACCATCGACCTACAAAGACGGATCATAGAGCAAGAAATAATAAAAAAGAACATCAAGATGTGTGATATAAACAACTTTAAAGAAAGGTTGGAGGAGTACATTGATCGTATGGGGGACGAGCCGATTGATAGAGGTAAAATTGAACATTTAAATATATATTAGCAGTTTTCTTAATTTGTGGCCGTGAGGAATATATTACTCAATAGGACATTGGCCTCTGATATCAGACTTTGGTCGTGAGGAATACATCGTTCAAGAGGACATTGGTCATTTTATTTCATAGCCAATGTAACAATAATGGACAATGTCCCTCATTTATTCATCACGCAAGAATGGACATCAACCTTCAATATTGAATTATTTTTGCTCACTGGAGATACCTGGGACTTTGTCCATTTTTCTACGTGAACATTGAAATATATCAAGTGTATTGGGCCAAATCACCCAATTCTGCAAGATGTGGACATTGGCCCTTTTTCTTCCAAGGTACAGATATTTCGTGTGAAAATATCGATTTGGAAATTCATAATAGAACACCAGTCAACACTATGAAAACCCATGCTTCTATATAGCTATAGTTTACAGACTTTTGTAAGACAAAAGGTTACTCTTTCAATGAAGATACCAGAATTGATGAATTGGCTGTAATATTGAAAGGCTGGGGATTTAATATGCGGAAGAAAGGCGGAACAGAATATAAAGAAGGTGTGGTGAAGACAATATGGAATAACGTAGCAAAAAAACTGCAAGAAATGTACGTTCAATATAATGTAAGTTTCGATCCATTAGAGATATAGTTTTCAAAACTGCCAGAGATACAAGAAAAGTGAAACGCAGAATTCTTCAACAAAACCCAATTAAAAGGAAAGCTCTCCTGCTTTAAGCGATGAAGAACATCTGAAAATAGTTGAGTTATTGATGAGAATACTCCCGAGGGATTGCAAAAGAACTCTACCATATAATAGCCATTAAATTAGCGTGGAGAGGTGGCGGAGCGACTTTCTGTCTAATAAGTTACTATAAAGAAGAACTCGACCATAAAGGAAATTCTACAGGTAAAATGTTGAAAAGCATTTCTGTCTAGCAGCATAATTTTTTTCTTGTTGTAGGTAGAATAGAATACAACCCCATTTTCACTAAAACTGCACAAGGAGGCGATAATAAGCTTACGGACAGCAAATGGTTGGTTCAGAATACTATAGAAACAAAAATGTGCCCTATAAGATTATTTAAAAAGGTTCTCAGCAAACGAGGCAAGAATATTAAATCGGATAGGTTATTCTTAACCCCGAATCCTTTTTGGAAAAGACCCGAATCTACTACCTGGTACAAAAATTGCCAGATAGGAACAAATCAAATATCGAAATGAACCCGAGAAGTAGCACAGGCAATGGGAATCAAGAAAGCAAAGAGAACTAACCATTCTAACCGATCAACAGCAGTTAGTAAGCTAGCTAAAAGTGGAGTTTAAGAAGAACAACTAATCAAAATCACAGGACATAACTGACTTTATAAACATCCTGTTCATATCTTCAATAAAATCAACAGCGCATCTTCTATCAAACCATGCATATCTTCAAATGGATCCCACTTATCATCTGGATATAATTAATAAAATGAGAAACATGTATGATATTAAAACAACCGGTCTATCAACAACTGCTAACAATCTGTCAGCCTCTGTTCCAGCTTCATCTGCCCAATCGTCTTCATTAAGTACCAATGTCTCATCTAATATAAATAGCAATGAAAAACAAATATTTGTGACCTACACAAATTGCAATTTTTATTACAACTGTACGGATACAAAATAAAAATAATAATTTTCTCAAGGTACTTATAATATAGAAATGTCGGTGTTCATTATCAATAAAATTCTTTGTTGTTGGTTTTAATCTACCTCATTTAAGAAACAATCTTGTCGTATATCAATAGTATATTGTGTATCTAGTGCGTGAAGTATACTTTTTTACGCGAGTGTGGAAGTTTGTGGAACGAGCCGCAGGCGAGTTTCACAATCCGCACGAGCGTAAAAAAGTCTTCACGCACGTGGTGCACACTATACTTTTTCTTAGAGATTGAATTAAAGGAAATTTTCATCGGGTGCCTCTTTGAGAAATTTTAATACATGTTCCTTTTCCAAAACGCGTGATTTTTTAGGAATGTATCCCTCGTTTTTCCGTTTCAAGAAAGCGCGAACTTTCGGATAATCACCAATTTGTACGTTGTACTTAACACTGAGGGTGCTTTTCAACATTGAGTAGTGACTCCATAAGGTAGAAGATTTAACCTTTGTTGATAATTCAGATAGGTAGGCTAATATTACCCTTTCGGAGAATGATTGGACGTTGTTTGTATTGCGCCATTGCATACACTTTTCCAAAGTGTTTTCGTAAATTCCCAACGATTTTTGTGGCAATAACGATGAACTTGCTTCACTGGCTGCTAACGTTTTTCTTTGGAGGAGTTGATGGGAGTACTTCAATGCTGTCCATCAGGAATTTGCGTGAAATACACGGCTAATCGGTTTAAATCAAAATTTCGTCGTACTATTTATTAATTCAGAGGGTAATTAATTACTATTTACGGTCTATTAACTGATGTAACTCTGAACTTCACTCTGCGGGAACTGTCATATTCGTCAATTTCTCTCGCCACCGCTACCTAGACCAGCGACCGGTGTGTGAATTTGTATCGACTCTTATGGCACCGGTGCGTGAAATAAATCCCATAAGAAAAGCATGGCACTTCACACACCGATTCGTGAAATGAAGCTTTACACATTTTTATCGATGTGCGACGTTAGTAATTCACATACGGGAGTAGAAAAAATATTTTTTGCATGATTGTGCTTTTCGATAAATAATTTCATGCACAATAATTTCAAAATAAAACCCCTCGACCACTTCGCGGTCTCGGGATTTTATTAAATCATTGTGCATTCAACTATTTTCCAAGCAAAATCATGCTCAAAATATTTTGATAGTTTAATCGATTAAATTTATAGGTCTTGTGATATAACACACGAATATTGAATGATGATGATTTCGAGAAAAAAAAATATAACATTTTGTGAATGGGTTCGACAACAGTCGCTACAAGACAGACACTTAAGTTTTTTTATCCAAGAAAAGTGAGTTTTTCGATGGACCTTATTTCCACTATCATTCGACCAATAAGCAACATTGCTCTCAAATCAACAGTCATTCAAAATGTTCAATAAATGGAAGGGGTGCCATAATTTTTTTTTCTTTGATGTCTTGGCATCGACTGCTATGGTCATTAGCCAAGTGTTCTGCCACCTTAGGAGCAGCACTGTTAATTGGAACGCAACAGTGAATCGTGCAGGACTCACCCCAGTCCAGCCACGAGATTTGAATAATTTAATCATTTTGATATTGGGATTTTTTTAAAGGCTAATTTATGATTTGATTTACCTTGATTTTTGTAGAAAACCACTTACCGCAATTAATGATTAATTATTCGCCAATTCCAATAAACCGAATATGTGGTATTTACAGGACATCAGTGCATCAATTATGTCCAAATTACAGTAACTACTTGAATAAAAAAAGATCACTTTTGTAAAAAAAAAACTATTAGTTTCAGTACTATTTCGTGTTGAGTTAACACAATTTGTAGGAATTATTATTGCTACAAAATGAAAAAATTATACACTGGGTGCTTTATTCAAAAGAAACGTTTTTGATATTTGAAGTTTGTTATACGGGGTGCACCCAACGGGACGTTGGATTATTTTGAAAATTGGGTATCTTGGGTAATTAGTTCTGTTCTGCTCTGCCAATTTAAAATATTTTCAGCACTGTGGTGTTGCTGCTTCTATTGAAAAGTAACAACAACTTTGATATTTCATTGCATTTTTCGCTTCACTATTGCCAACGGTTTTGGAGAAATTCATTGATTTCCTTATTTTTTTTGCAAAACATAGCTTCAATTGAGTGTTTATTATTGCGGTATTTCATATACAGTGTGTCTCACTTCTCATGGAAACACCCCCGTATCTTACGTAATAATTGAGGTTGAATGATGAAACTCTCAGGACTGATGAAAATGCGCAAAATGCACCTACCACCTGAATGGGGTTGGCCTACGTGATATACACTGCCCGCCAATCGCGATGGAACAACACATTTTTACGGTAAAACATACTAGGGGGCAAAATAGGCTAAAAATTCCTTCAGATTTGTGATCAGGACCACCAACTTACTACAGATACACTTTTTCTCTGAAAAAATGTCAGTCCTGAAAAATCCAAATTTGTCTCACTTCTCATGGAAACACCCCCGTATCTTCCGTATTTTTTTACGTAGAACCATGAAATTTGCAGGATCGATAGATACACTAGAAATGAACTCACTGCACAAACCGGCCATCCTACATGATGTGCACTGCATGCCAGCAGCGATGGAAAAATGGGTGGTTCCTTCGCTGCTGGCGTGCAGTGTATATTACGTAGATTGACCATTTCCGAGCAGTGAGTTCATTTCTAGTGTATCTATCGATCCTGGAAATTCATGGTTCTACGTAAAAAATTACGGAAGATACGGGGGTGTTTCCATGAGAAGTGAGACAAATTCGGATTTTTCAGGACTGAAATTTTTTCAGGGAAAACATGTCTCTGTAGTAAGTTGGTGGTCCTGATCACGAATCTATAGGAATTTTGAGCCTATTCTGCCCCCTAGTATGTTTTACCGTAAAAATGGGTTGTTCCATCGCGAGTGGCGGGCAGTGTATATCACTTAGGCCAACCCCATTCAGGTGGTAGGTACATTTTGAGCATTTCCATCAGTCCTGATGGTTTCATCATTTTACCTCTATTGTTACGGAAGATACGGGGGTGTTTCCATGAGAAGTGAGACGCACTGTATAGCTGGAATTTTGAGTGGAGTTCTCCAATGTCCTGTAAGTATATTAGTTAGGTCGAGTCCATGCTTTGTTACAGTAAAAGTCGTTTTAAAATAAAAAAAGGTGTCACAAAAAGTGAGAAGTGATTCATGGTTGTATTCAGAACGTCGTATTGAGACAGAAGAAGGGAAAATATACAGGGTGTCCCATTTAAAAATCAAAAAATTATGTCACTTTCGGTGAAACCGAAAGCTGCATGAAATTTAGTTACTTCTGAAAAAATTCAGTTTTATGTATACTGAAAATTTAATTCTATTTTCTTAAACAAAAAACAAAAAAAAAATTAATTTTGATAAGATACTTTTTCTTGAATGTAATACACATATCCATCTTTATATCACTACGAACAACTTCTGTCTAAAAATTTTTAAGTTATATATTATTTCAGTCGCCATATTTTTACAAAGGAGGCAGTATAATAGCAAGGAAGGACACTGAACGGCGTTCCACTACTGATATGCTGGATGATCCTTTCACACTATATGTCAGTTTGGATACCGTAAGTCGAACAACAACGATATAAACGTGACATAAAGAGAATTGTGATTTTTCAGAATACGAAAGCTGAAGGAACCCTGTATATTGACGACAATACAAGTTTCAATTATAGAAGTAACGAACAATACCACTATATTCGTCTCACATATGACCATGTCAATGGAGAAATACAAGCGAAGTGAGTATATCCACGAGGTGTTGTTTTTTAAATAAAAAAATTATAAAAATCAAGAAGTATTAGTAGATACTCGCAAACTCTAGATTCCGTAACCGATTATAGCTTGTCACAAAATTTAGTATTTCGTCTGTCTTCCCACACAGAACTAACCGAATTTTTCATTTAAAAAATTTGGTAAATGCCACTTTTCATTCAGGATCACCCTATAAGATTTGGAATTGCGCAAATTTGAGCGACGAATGAGACCTCCGTTTCTGACAGATCACAAAATTACTCTTTCTACGTATCATCAACAGTAAGTATATTATGATACAATTGAATCTTTGAATCATATTTACGCAACTTTGCAAATGTCTTAAGAACAGACATTCTGGTCCTTTCTGGAATCCAGAATGTATTGAACCTCGCCCTACGCTTCAAATTAGCATAATAACAATTGTATTTTTATAAATAATAAAGACCTTTATTTTTTTCTTTGGTGTTTTGGCATCGACTGCTATGGTCATTAGCCATGTGTTCTTCATAGGCCTTGGTACTGACTCCATACGCCACCTTAGGACCAGCACTGTTAATTGTAACGCAACAGTGAATCGTGCAGGACTCACCCTAGTCGAGCCACGAGATTTTAATAATTTAATCGGTTGAATTAAATTAAAAAATCTCAGCCCAACCAGGGTTCGAACTCCGAACCTTTCGACTCAGAGACGGACGCTCTAACCACTGCGCCACGCCCTGACATAAAAATACCTTTATTATTATTATTATTATTATTACTTGTACAGGGTGGCTGAAGAGATATAGGGTCAGCTAAATTATGGCAAAGTTGCAAAATTTGTGGCCGAACACAATGTTTTCTAGAAGAAATTTTAAAAATTACGGATACTTTCGGAGATATCCGGATAAAACCTAAATTCCATAAAACCATTTTTATTTATATTTGGAGTCATCTGAAGAAATTAATCGAAATGAGTGACACTTTATATTGACCACTTTTCCTTATCTACAAGATGGCGTTTTAAAATATGAAATCCGACGTTTCGTCTTCCAGAAAATATCATAAATTTTTTTTTCAAATACGGACTTTGATTTTTTATTTAATTTTTTACTTCCTTTGGACAATCCAAAAGCTACGACCAATCACAATTTTCGATTTTTAAACGTTTCGATGACATAAATCGAACGTGTCTGTTTCTTTATTCTAAAGTTTTTTTCAATTAATCGTTGGAGAAACTCCAGTCAACATCAAATTACTGACCATTTTGATAGAACAGCTTACTCCCTTTTCTAAATTATTATGGAACTGAACTTTTGGCAAAATTATATTAATAAAACTCAATTTATTGATAACAACTAATAGGCTGGTGCCAAAACGAATTATAAACGCTTAATATACGAAAAACTTAACAGGCAAGGACCAGGTGGAAAATGTTTTTGGGGTTCCAACTTTGTGGAAAAACAAAATTATACACAAAAACACTCAAATTGGTGAAATGAGGATGTAGTTTAGGGGTTGAAAAGGGGTTTTTGTGATTTGCGGCAAAACGTGACCTCTTAGCGGAAAATGTTTGAAGGCAAAGTTGTGGACATTGAAAAAATAAAAAAGTTTTGTCTTCAACACTTTATGATATTAATAAATTAATTTTCTGGTGTAATTATGTATCCAAATATTTTAATGCAATGAATTTGATATTAACTACTTTTTGTTATAAAAATAACGAAGAAAGATAAAATTATTGAAAATATTGAGAAAATCATGATTCAGAGAGATATTTTTCTCAATTTTAAGCGGTTTAACGACCAATAAACCCCCACGTTAGACCATTTGAAAGTAGACATTTCAACAATGTTCACTTGTCGAAGTACAAGAAAATGTCAAGACAATTGTTCGTGGAAGATAAGGGTTTTTTTTTTTCGAAAAATGTGAATAACTCGAAAACTCGTATTCTTCTGATTGGCGAAAAATGCATGCTCATTTGACACAAAAAAGACATTTATCTACAAATTTCCGAGGTGGTGACCACTCTAGCAACACGTATACAAATTTGCCCCGCAGTCGACCGCAATCGCTTGATTTTCGGCCGAAATCCCGCAATCACTTAGGAAATCGCTCCAGAAATCAGAAATCACTTTGAAATCCCCGAAATCCTATCGGAAATCCGGAAATCACTGACAAAACTTTCGAAATCATCACCGAAGTCCTCTTCGGAAATCGCAGTCGCTAGAGAAATGCGAAATTATAATGCATGCGTAGAAACGAACGATTGATAGATGCTAGGGAAACATATTTTTCCTTGTATTAACTTGTCGAATCATGAATCCCACGAAGGCCGTGATTCTGTATCTCCGATACCTGATGACTTATTGGGAAACCATTTGGGCAGTTATAGAGAGCGGGCGTTCCGATTTTGAAAAATTACCCCCTCCTCCCGCCCCCACAATGCTACTTAGCGAACGGGTAGGAATTTCGGAAAAAACCGGTGGCTACGTACGCAGAAAATTTTTTCCAGAAAAAAAGATGTTCAAAAATGAAAATAAATTTAAAAAATTTTAAAAATAAAACAAAAATTATGGTGTATAAAAAATTTGGATTTGAGGGGGTGAGATAATTTTTTTTTTTTTAAATAGTCCTTGGCACACTCTTGGATAATTCTAGAAAGATTTGTATTCTTTACTTTTTTTGATAGGACCCTCCTTTTAGGCTGTGCGCGTGTCCGCGGATTTTCAAAAATGAAAAAAAAATAGGAAAAAAAAAAAAAAAAAAAAAAACAAAAAATACGGAATTATAGGGGCCGTTTTCGACTTTTTTTTCGTGGTGGAGGGTGGTGGGGCAAAAAAAAATTGGATTCGAGGGGGTGAATTTTTTTTTAATAAAAACATTGAGACAGATTGTTCTTTTCTGACCATAAATGCAAATAATAAAAAAATGGTTGTGAGAAAATCAACTTTATGTTGGCTCTTTTCCCATGAGAAAGGACATTTGTCTTCAGACAGGAATATGCGATGCAAAAATATGAGTATATCGAAAAAAAAAGTAATAAAAGAGAATCTAAATCACGAAGACCGAGACGAAGACACAAGTTTACAAATAATGATAGAACACTATTAATTATGCTGTATATTACGACACGTGGTATATTGGCCGTATTGTGGACATCATCTCAGACAATCAATTCAAAATAAAATTCCTCAAATGGAACTAGATTCATATATGGCCCAAGTTTGAGGATGTTCAGTTGGTTGAAAAAAATATATATATATTTTGGGCCTGTTGACCGAATCGGAAACGGACAAAATGGTCATTAACCACAAGGAAAAAACAAAAATTGAAAAGATATTAAAAAACAAAAAAACATGTTTGAGTGTGGAATTTTCAAACTAGTCAATGTAAGATAATTTTGGGTTGAATAAAGCAATGTGAATGGAAATTCCCTATACTTTTATATATCGTCTATTACCATCCACATACAATTATTGTATGATAAGAATCACAAGGATTGATTGAGTTCTATAATACTCGAGATAATACTTGACGAAAAAACAAAATTGGTCCCATTGAACAAAATTCATTCGAACTGAAGAAATAAAAGCGTCATATATGCACGACAAAATAATTTGTTGAAGCAAAAAAAAATAATTATCAAAAATCAACTCTCAGTTAAAGCCTCAACTTAAGCGCATGTTCATTATATCAAATGAATCATTCGTTGGTCTAACCAGGTATACATTTTTTTTGTTAATTTTCTCAAGTATATCTTAGTGTCGAATCAATACGGCGAATTTGACAAGCATTCGTGCAATAGGTATTAATTTGATTCGATCAAATTTGATTGTTTCATTCAACCAAATTATTATTTTTTGGATCAATATATAAACTTCGATGAAACCAGAATTTATTTCTTTTCGATTTCTTTTAATAAATATATTCTCAAAATGATAGGTACATCAAAAACATTTTTACCAAGAACTCCATTACTTTGCTGCAAAATAATATTTCGGTCTCAAGAATACACATCTTGTTTGGATTAAGTGATATTTGATCAAATTAATGAAATAAATTTGACTGAGAATGACTTTGAAATAACAAATATTTTCATTTTCTGTGATTCAGGCACCAAAACTTCTTTAAAATCTCCCATTACCAATAACGTGTCACAATAATTTTCTTATTATTTCTAGGAAATCCATCGAAATCGGTTGGGATTTCCAAGAAATCTTTGGAAATCTCTCGGAATCGTATGCGATTTCCACGGAATCATCGGAAGTCTCGCGAAATCTTATATGATTCCCACGAACTCCCCGGAAATCTCTCGAAGTCACATAAGATTTCCAGGAAATCCTCGTAAATATCAAATATTGAAATCATAAGGGATTTCGGCAATACGTGTACGTTTTCTGATGAGTGGTCACCCCCTCGCAAATTTCCATTTGAACTAAATCATTTATACGCGAAGAAATGAAATAAATACTGAAAAATCGGTTTTTTGCCATTTTGACGGTTAATTTGAGGTTATGGTAAAAATTGTTGAAAAAGAAGTTTTAGATTTTTTCATTATCTACAAATTTTCTATAGAAGTAATTTCCCTAAGAGGTCAGGTTTCGCCGCAAATAGCAAAAAAACGTTTTCAAGCCATTTTAAGAGTTTACGTGCTTAAATATTTTTTTTTCCTTAAAGTTGGAACTCCAACATCATTCTCCACCTGGACCTAGTCTTTTACTATTTTTCTGCAACTATTGAAAATCATTGAAAATATTGAGAAAATCATGTTTCAGAAAGACTTGTTTTCGGGTTTTCTCAATTTTAAGCGGTTTAACGATCAATAAACCACCAAGTTACATAAACCACTTGAAAGTAGACATTTCAGCAATTAAAATTATCACTTACAGACCTTCGAAAAGATAAGGGTACTTTTTCGAAAAATACACATATGTTATTCGAAAACTTGTTGCCTTCTGAATTGCGAAAAAAGTATGCTCATTTGACACCAAAAAAGACATGTTTCTACAAATGTTCAAGTAAGTAAATTGAATAATTTATTCGAGAGAAAAAAAAATACTGAAAAATCGGTTATTCACCATTTTAAGGGATAATTTGATGTTATGTCGGAAAGTGTTCAATGAAAAAGTTTTCTATTACTTTATTATCTACAACTTTTCCGTTGAATATTTTCCGCTAACAGGTCTCGTTTCGCCGCAAATCTCAAAAAACCATTTTCAACCCCTAAACTGCATCCCCATTTCATCATTTTGTGTGTTTTCGTGTTTAATTTTTTTTTTCCCCAAAGGTGGAACCTATAGGTAACTATTTTATGATTGTTCAAAATATACTTTTTGTGCCATCAGGGAAAATATTCGGAACAGCTCCCACACTAGGGTAGCATATTCTACTGATTTATTAAAAAACTCTGCTAACCGATGCTTTCCGGTGAAGATATTTTTTTGAAACAGTAAATTTTGAATGCTCAGAATACACTATTTGTGGCCACATAGAAAAAAGTGAGATCAGCCCCCATATAAGAGTAGTTTATTCCTGTGATTTTTAAAAAACTTTGCTAACCGAGGGTTTTTGGTGAAGATATTTCATTGAAACAGTAAATTTTGATTGCTCAGAGTCTATTCTTCATGTCACCATAGAAAAAAATCGGATCAGCCACCAGCAAAGTTTATTAAAAAATCACAAGAATAAAGTACCCTTATGTGGGGACTGATTCCAATTTTTTCTATGGTGGCACAAAAATTATATTCTTAGCAATCATAATTTACTGTTTCAATGAAATATCTTTACTGGAAATTCTCGTCCAGCAAAGTTTTTAAAAAATTACAAGAATAAACTATCCTTATGGCTGATCCAAATTTTTGCTATGGTGGCACAAAAAGTATATTTTGAGCAATCATAATTCACCGTTTCAATGAAAAATCTTCATTGGAAACCCTTGGTCAGCAAAGTATTTTAAAAATCACAAGAATAAACTACTATGTGGGAGCTGATCCCAATTTTTGCCATGGCAGCATAAAAGGTGCGTTTTCAGAAATCACAATCTGATGCTTCAACGAACTATCTTCACTAGAAACTCCCGGTTAGCAAAGTTCCTCAAAAAGTAAACTACCCTTATGTGGAGGCTGTTCCTAATTTTTTTCAAGGTGGCACAAAAATTATATTCTGTACAATTGCAATTTACTGGTTCAATGAAATATCTTCACTGGAAACCCTGGAAGCAAAATTTTGAAAAACCACTGGAACAAACTACCCTTACGTGGGAGCCGTTCTCAATTTTTTTTATAGTGGCACAAAAATAATATTCTTAGTAATCATAATTTACTATTTCTATGAAATATCTTCAATGGGCACCCTCGGTAAGTAAAGATTTTTTAAAAATCACCAGAATAAACAACCCTTATGAGGGAGCTGACCCGATTTTTTCTCTGGTGGCACAAAAAGTGCGATTTGAGAAACCATAATCTGTTGTTTCAACGAAATATCTTTTCTGGAAACCCTCGATCAGCAAAGTTTTTCGATAAATTGCAAGAATAACTACTCCCAAATTGATTTGAATTTTGAACATGGTGGCGGCAAGAAGATATTCTTCTATAGATATCATTTTTGCAATAATATTTTTATATTAGCAGTTCAAGTCTGAAATATTATACTTATTCCAGTCAGCAGTATTTTTTCCCCCAACCAACCAACCAAACTCCACAAAATTCAGTAAACTGAAAAAAACTGAAAAAAAAATCAAAAAGATTACCTACTTTCATTGGAATGGTAATGAATTTTGTGCAACATGGAAAAGTTATACATTATAAATTCTACCAAAAAAACGAGCTTCCACTACCCATCACTGCTGGAGTGGTCGATAAAGAAAATATTTTAGACGTGGCAACATTGCTTGTTATCCCATATATCCGCTAAAGCATTGTTTAAATAGAACATAGTTAGTCAGTGGCTGTGGAAAAGGTATTGGACACAAACGCGAGTGTCATCTAGCGTGATTAGTTACAAACATGAATATTTGACGTCATTTTAATGCAGGTTTCTTCAAAAAACCCTGATTTTAATGCTTTTCCATTGTTTTAATCAAGTTACGACATGACTTGGAGGCCAGATCACTGAAGTTACGACATGACTTGGATGCGAGCTCACTATCGCCATCTACATGTCGCATCCATTTTGATCCAATTATAATCCCATAAGGTTGACTATCTTCTATATAAACAATGGCTAAAGTTACTCAGTTTCTTTCACCTGTGAGACTTTTCGTTTTTTGCCCAGTTGGCGGCGTTCGCCCACCAAATAATTAGAAATGAGTTTTGATTTTGGACGGTAAAAGAAAAAGCATAAGACTAGATACCTTGGTTACACATTTTCAACATACTCAACCTTCCATTTTCTACTAAATAAGCGGTTTTCTTGAATTATCTAGCACAGTTATTGTAAAATGCTAGTTACTACCTTGTTGAATTAATGACAAAGCATTTGAAAAAAATCGAGTGTCAGTTCCACCAGTGAAAACACGAGTAAAGTTGCATTTGACAACCATTTGCATAAGTAAAATACTTATTTGCCTTTTCTCCTTACTATTTTCACATTATCCACACAATAATATAAATCATTATTCCGTTTCCTTTTCAAAGTTTTTATCCCTGGCAGTACAGCTAAGCAAAAATATGAAACAAGCGTCATGAAAGTAGGTATGACTTACCTTTCTTCCTTTCTTGAATAATACTGTTTGGCTCTTGCAGTTTTCATGTTGTCCACACTAGTCTCGCAATTTTCACACATTTCCACGCACGAAATTGTAATTTTCCGAATGAACCCGCTTTTACCTTTGTTACGCTAAACGAAGCAACGTTTTTCTAGCTAGACTCTCTCGACAAGTCAAAACTTCTACACGATGCGTTTTTGTCACTGAACTGTCATAGGCTTCTTCTGTACGAAGCATGAAAATATAGGTAAAATAAGGCAATTTCAATGAAAGGACAGGGCACAACACCTTATAAAAACACCTTTTTAGCAAAATTTGATAATATTTTGATATTTTGTTCGGTTCAACACCCTACAAAGTTATAAGAGGTTCGTGTGATTTGGAGAACCGCTAGAGGGCACCAAAGTTAGGATGAATATAATCAAACTCAACTCTAAAACTGAGTTGTATATGGTGAGGTGTTCGTGCCACCATAGAGAAAAATCAAATCAACCCCCTCATAAGGGTAGTTTATACCTGCAATATTTCGAAAAACTTTGCTGGCTTAGGGTGTCCAGTGAAGATATTTCCTTGAGACAGTAGATTATGATTTATGAAAACATACTTTTTGTGCCACCAGAGAAATAATTTGAATCATCCCCCACATAAGGGTACTTTATAACTGTGATTTTTCGAAAACTTTGATGACCGTTGGAACAGTAGATTGTGATTTCTCAAAACATACTCTTCTTGCCACCAGAGAAAAAATATGGATCATCCCCCACATAAGGGTAGACTTGTGATTTTTTTAAAAACTTTGCTGATCGTGTATTTCCAGTGAAGATATTTCGTTGAAACAGTAGATTATAATTCATAAGAACGTACTGTTTATGCCACCATAGAAAATATCTGGACCATCCCCCACATAAGGGTAGTTTATACTTGTAATTTTTTAAAAAAGTTTGCTGATCGAGGATTTCCAGTGAAGATATTTCATTGAAACAGTAGATTATGATTTATGAGAACGCACCGTTTATGCCACCATAGAAAATATCTGGATTATCCCCCACATAAGGGTAGTTTAAATATGTGATTTTTTCAAAAAAATGTGCTGAACGAGGATTTCCAGTGAAGATATTCCGTTGAAACAGTAGATTATGATTTTTCAAAACATACTTTTTGTGCCACCATAGAAAAAATTTGGAACATCCCCCACATAAGGGTAGTTTATACCTGTGATTTTTTAAAAAACTTTGCTGACCGAAGGTTTCCAGTAAAGATATTTCACTAAAATGGATGATTACGACTGCTCAGAATATATTTTCCGTAGAAAAATTTAAATCAATCCCATCATAAGGGTAAATTTCCGAGAAATCTGGAAAGTATAGAACATGTTTTTTTTCAACTATGTTTACGAAAGAGGAAATATAGATTGGATTTCTGATAGAACTCATGGAACTCTATCGAAAAAAGCAAGCTAAGTTTTTTTTAAAATCACAAAAATAAACTCCCCTTATGTGGGAAACGATCCAAATTTTTTCGACGGTGGCACAAAAAGTACGTTTTTAGAAATCATAATCTACTGTTTCAACGGAATATTTCCAGTGGAAATCCTCGATCAACAAAGTTTTTTAAAAAATCACAAGAGTAAACTACCCTTATGTGCGGGATGATCCATATTTTTTGTATGGTGCAGAAAATACGTTTTGAGGAATCATAATCTACTGTTTCAATGATATATTTTCTCTGGAAATCCTCGATAAGAAAAGTTTAAAAAAAAAATCACAATCATAAACTATCCTTATGTGGGGGTTGATAAGAATGTTTTCTATAGTGGCACGAAAAGTACGTTTAGAGATATCAAAATCTACTAGACCACAAGCCCAGGCACAATTTCAGGGGGTGTTTTTATACACCACGGGTCATATATAATGTTGAAGTACTAGTCGAGAAACGAACGTTTGGCACTATGCCGTCAATTTTCCGCGGTACAGGTGAGTGTACAGGCGAGTTGAAATGTCGTAATAAAGGGGGTACTTTTTGATTACTTTATAAATGACGGCACTATTATCGTCAAAGAGGCAATGAAAAAAGAATGCTCTAAAACCCAGTGCCGTCAAAAAATAGCGGAATCGGGTTTTGATTCGCAATTTCTGACCCCATGTACCACTCTTTTCTGACGGCATAGATGTATTATAGTTTTTTAAAGAAAGGCAAAGTTAACTGAATCAACGCCGTCAAGTATTCGATTAACTGGGGAGGGGGGGTAAAATCGCCGATTTCAAAAAACAAATCCGACGCCCTGTACCGCTATTTTTTGACGGCACTAGGTTTTAGAGCATTCTTTTTCATTGCCTCTTTGACCAGAATAGTGACGTCATGTATAAAGTAATCAAAAAGTACCCCCTTTTATACGACATTTCAACTCGCCTGTACACTCAACTGTACCGCGGAAAATTGACGGCATAGTGCCCAACGTTTGTTTCTCGACCAGTACTTCAACATTATATATGACTCGTAGTGTATATAATCACCCCCTGAAAATGTGCCTGGGCTTGTGGTCTATACTGTTTCAACGGAATATCTCCAGTGGAAATACTCGATCATCGAACTTTTTAAAAAAATCACAATTATAAACTACCCTTATGTGGGGGATGTACGTTTTGAGAAATCATAATCTACTGTTTCAACGAAATATTTCGTTTGGAAATCATCGATCAGCAAAGTTTTAAAAAAAATCACAATCATAAACTACCCTATGTGGGGGTTGATAAGAACTTTTTCTATAGGTGCACGAAAAGTACGTTTGGAGATATTAAAATCTACTGTTGCAACGAAATATCTCCAATGGAAATACTCGGTCATCGAAGTTTTTTAAAAAATCACAATTATAAACTGCCCTTATGTGGGGGATGTTCCAAATTTTTTCTGTGGTGGCACAAAAAGTAGAAATCATAATCTACTGTTTCAACGTAATATATTCACTGGAAATCCTTGGTCGGCAAAGTTATTTTTAAAATCAACAAAATAAACTACCCTTATGTGAGGGATGATCCAAATTTTTTGTATCGTGGAACAAAAAGTATATTTTGAGAAATTATAATCTACTGTTTCAACGAAATATTTTGTCTGGAAATCCTGGATAAGCAAAGTTTTTTAAAAAATCACAATCATAAACTATCCTTATGTGGGGGTTGATAAGAATGTTTTCTATAGTGGCACGAAAAGTACGTTTAGAGATATCAAAATCTACTAGACCACAAGCCCAGGCACAATTTCAGGGGGTGATTTTATACACCACGGGTCATATATAATGTTGAAGTACTGGTCGAAAAAAATTACAAGAATAACTACCTCCAAATGGGGGTGGATTTGAATTTTGAATATGGTGGCAAGAAGGTACTCCTCTGTAGATACTATTTTTGCATTACCATTCCGATGTTCGCAGTTAAACTCTGAAATCAACAAATTTTTTAATTCTTGTCTGCAAACTATTTTTTCTCTGCATTGTATAGTAGGTGTCTTCCATAGAGAAATATAATGATTTACAGTTTGGCAAACATAGGTGAGGTTGTGAAATTCTTACATCTTGCGCGAAAATTCACGTGAATATCACTGGATAGTCCGTCGTACGACTAATGCGCAACATGGGCGTGAACATTTTCACAATTGCGCTATGTTTGCCAAGCTGTAGGTATTTTAGCTCGATTCATTAAAGGACAAAAATCTGTCCAAATCAAGGGTCAGTAATATTCACATGAGTACAGTGAACACCAAAAGTTGCTGATTGAAGTAATTAGTAGGTTATGAAGGGAAAGAAAAGATAAAAAGTTAGTACGTAATCAAAACTCTTGAGTTAATAACAATAAGTAACGTACTGTTAATGACATGAGTAATAGACTGGTGCCTGAACTTTTTGTGAAAAAAAAAGTAACAGCCAAGGACTGTGGGAAATGTTGTTGGGGTTCCAACTCTAAGGGAAAAAAATTAATCACGAAACCAAACAAAATGGTGAAATGGGGATGCGGTTTAGGGGTTGAAAACGGTTCTTTTGCGATTTTCAGTGAAACGTGGCCTCTTAGCAAAAAATGTTTGGGAGCAAAATTGTAGATAATAAAAAAATCTAAAACTTTTTTTACCAACAATTTTTTGACATAACCTCAAATTAACCGTCAAAATGGTGAAAAAATATTTCTGTATTTAATTTTTTTCTCGTTTATAAATTATTTGATTCACATGAAAATGTGAAGGAATATATCTTTTTTGGTGTTGAATGAGCATGATTTTGTTGCAATTCAGAAAGAGAATAGTTTTCGAATTAGGTACATTTAAAAAAAAATTCCCTTATCTTCCACGAACAATTGATCTGGTGTTTTTTTTTGTATTTCGAATGTCTATAAGTGATCATTTTGATTGTTGAAAAATGGTTTATGTTTCTTGGTGGTTTATGTTTCTTGGTGGTTTATTGATCGTTAAACCGCTTAAAGTTGAAAAAACCGACAACAAGTCTCTCTGAATCATGATATTCTCAATATTTTCAATGATTTTCAGTAGTTGTAGAAATTAATAAAAATTATACTATTGAATTAATTTTGTAGCGTAATTATGCATTCCAATATTTTATTGTGAATAATTTAATATAAACTACTTTTTGTTATGAAAATAATGAAGAAATTCGAAAATAATTGAAAATATTCAGAAAATCATGATTCAGAGAGACTATTTTATCAATTTTAAGCGGTTTAACATTGACTATTTCAAAGTAGACATTCCAACTATTGAAATGGTCACCTATATACCTTCGAAAAACAAAAAAATATCAAAATGGAAGATAAGGGTATTTTGTTCGAAAAATGTAAATGACTCGAAAACTAGAAGTTTTCTCATTTGCGAAAAAATCATGCTCATTCGACACAAAAAAAAGACATATATCTACAAATTTTCATCAGAACTAAATCATTTACAAGCGAGAAAAAAAACTGAAAATTCGGTTTTTTGCCATCCTGACGGTTAATTTGGGGTTATGTGAAAAAGTGTTGAATGAAGAAGTTTTAGATACTTTTATTGTCTACAATTTTCTTATAAACCTTCGAAATACAAAAGAACACCAAGACAATTGTTTGTGGAAGACAATGGTATTTTTTCCGAAAAATATATACAACTCGAAAACTAGCCGTCTACTGAATTGCGAAACAATCATGCTCATTTTACACCAAAAGAGAAGATGAAGAGAAAAGAATCATAATCGTTTCTCGTAGATGCTCTCTAGATAGATAAGAAAAATAATTTACCAATAATACTCGGGTGTGTCTGAATTGTTTCAAATCAAATTAAAGACGGAATGATAAAAAACTGAAAATGATCTAGATTGTCTAAGAATTAATAATTTGACACATAACGCTACCCATATACCCAAATGAAGAAAAAGTTTGTATTCAACTCATATATAACCAAAATTTCGTCGATCACATGTTTTTAAGTTATAGGGTTTCTATTTTCAAATATTTTTTAAGATATTGGATACCCCGTTTAATAAGTGCATTCCTCCACTTATTATAACTTTCAAATCTTCTCAATTTTGAGACGAAATGCTGGTATTTATAAAATGATCAGTTCCATTTCCATGGACGCTCTCAACCAATTACTTTCCGATTTTCTAAAAAATCATAGGGTGTTGTGCACTGTCCTTTATCAGGAAGCATAGCAGCATAATATTTTTCTTGTAAAACATCAAATGTGATATGAACTTTCCCAAATATAGATGGGAATGTTATTTAACACAACGAGTTGTAATGAATAACAGAATACTTTGTTGGAACAGAATGAAAAATTGATCAAGATCATAATGTGAGAAATGACTACACTGAATCAAGTTATGTAAGCTTACGTGAAGAAGCTAGCTCAGAACTATAACTGTATTGAAGGCATTTCTGATATTAGCATTTTATTTCAAAACAACTAGGTACTTCAAGGAAAACGAAATGTTCGGCAATAGTATATTGTACAATGAGCATGAAATGACATACATCTCCCACGAGTTTTGTAATTATCTACTGATGTGAAATGTCAAATTATTAGACAGACGTAAACAAACTTGATTCGATATTATTTATGTTCATAAAATTCGGTAATACCTACCTATAATGACAGTCTAGTAGTTCATGAAAGGCGTAGGAAATGAAATATTTCGATACAGCTAGCCCGTGGGAAATGAAAATCGGTGTTACAACGTGGTAGGTTTCTTAATCGAAGACTCAATTGAAATATTCACTTTTCTTAATGGTCGTAGAAAAATAAATATTTTTTGAGGTTCATACAAGTTATGTGGAAAATCCTGTTGTTACCAAAGATACTAAACATATGCAAAAAAATAGCAATTCGTCTCATCGGTGGTACCTACCTCACAACCTCGATTATTATTTTCAAAACACATCAGAATAACTGGTGATTTGTACAACATTAATAGGATCATCCAGATGAGATTAGGCATCCCATCCCTTTATCATTACCGTGGAGGCTTGTGAATATTTCCGCCTTAAGATTCATGTCTTCAACGACCGCGGCATTTGTTTGTAATTTTTCAAATAATCAAGAATAAATCTGTCTCCTTCTTTTTTTCTGAATGTTATCTGTACCAAATCTTAAGAGTATTTTCTTCTACTATTTGGACAAAACGAAAAAGAAAACAAAAAAGATTTATTGGTTGCATTGGTATTTATGAATGTTTCTTTTTTCGCAGAACTATCGATGGTGATTCAAGAGGTTTTGAATTGCATATTCACCAAGTAGTCATAAACGGAGAGTCCATATCAGGTAATTGTTCATTTGATTCCTGGGTCCATTTTATAATTCCAATTTCGTTCCAGGTAACAAGATCAACCGGAAAGAAATTCCAGTCAAGAATGTAGAACGTCATGGAGACATTACGATTTTCAAACTCCGATGATTATTTAGAGAAGGAAACACTTAATATCATATTTCAAATGTAACAAAAATCGAACAATTATACCTTCATAAAAAAAGGTTTTTTTATCAATCCTATCCAAACCCCAGAAACTCAAACCGTTGAATTAAAGTTTTAGAGCTCTGCAATTTACCATTTTCACCCAAAACTTTCAACAACAGTTTTCCAAGTTTCATACGAGGATATATTGAAAAATTCTAAGCCTACTATAGATCCAAACAAATTTTCAATGTCAAAATATTTTATTATTAAACATATTCTCCTCTTAATTGGATACATTTATTACAGCAAACCTGCAACGTCTCTAGACCTTTCAAAAAAAAAATTTCTTCTTACTCTGCAAACCAGACCTCCACAGCTTCTATTACCTCCTCCTTGGAAGAAAATTTACGACCTTTTAAACTTTTTTTCAGTTGAGGAAAGAGATGATAGTCGAAACACCTTTGGATAGCTTTCCGCGTCTTTTATCTTTAATTTTTTCCCGTAGAGTAGCCATTAATGTAGAATAGTAATCTCCAGTTATTGTTCTACCCTTATCCAAAAAATCAATCATGATTACTCCATGGCAATCCCAAAAAACTGAAGCAAGAACTTTTCCAGCAGTTTTTTTGGACACGAAACTTCTTAGGTCTTGGAGAACCGAAGTGTCGCCATTCCATCGATTGTTGCTTTGTTTCTGGATCGTAGAAATGTACCCAAGTCTCATCCATAGTAACAATTCGGTTTAAGAAGTCTACATCGTTTTCAAATCGAGCATAGATCGAACGCGATGCTACTACCCTTGCACGCTTTTGGTCGACATTCAAACATTTGGGGATCCATTTTGCAGCAATTTTCCTCATGTCCAAATTGACGTGAACTATTTGATGAACGCGTTCGTATGAAATATTCAGTGCTTCAGGTATCCGTTTTAGCCCAATTCGACGGTCTGTTAAAATCATGTAATGAACTGCATCGATATTTTCGGGGACTGACACAGAAACTTGCCTTCCCGATCGGTCATCATCTTCAATGGAAAATTTACCTCTTTTGAAGGTTGCAGTCCAATTTTTCACGGTCGCATACGATCACCAAGGGTATTAAGCATATTTTCGTAAATTTGCTTACCTCCTAACCCTTTTAAATACAGGTACTTGATGATGGCTCGATACTCCAATTTTTCGATTTTCACAATTTTGGTGGACATATTTTTTCTTTTAATTTATTGCGTAACTCTGGTTTACTTTTTTGACGTCAAACTTTACACTGATACTTCCAATAAGTTATTGTTCGTTGCTATGGTAACGCCATATTTTGTTTGCAGGGAACTGGTCTAGGCTAACTAGATATCAATACATCCTCGTATATCATAAGCATATGACAAATTAACTGTTTATGAACTAGAACTTTAGTCTTGATCATTTTGTAGAGGTTATTAGTTATTTAATCAACTAGTGTTTTAATGAAGCCGATTAATGACCGAGATATTTTTACGTGTGAGCGAAGTGAGCGCTTTAATTTTCGAGATCATTATTCGCATGTTAATATACGAGTTGATTACAATATTTTTCCGTCTACCTCTTCCCTTGTTGAAATAAAGGAATTCCAATTTTTTCACAAGCAAGAAATTTGTGATAGTCTTTACTCCAACAAAAGCACGGTTTAAAAACCAGAGGATTTACAGCGAAAGATGTGATTCACGCTAAAGTTCACAGGAACAACACATACCAATGGCTTATTCCGGGTGAAATTATAGAGAAAATTGGCAATGTGATGTATGTCATTCTTGAAACAGATAGAGGAGGTAAACTTACAAGATCACATGCTAATCAACTCTGTTCACGAATGAGCAACAGGAAACCCCGCCATCTTGTGATTCAGCAAGACTTCTTATGAATATTCTGATTGAATCTTTTGGTTTACAAGAGAGATTTATTCACCAAACATTACAGCGAAGAAACCTGGTCAGCATGATGATCAAGGAGTTCCAGAACCTGTTCAGCTTGATGATCAAAGAGTTCCAGATGAACCAGATCAACTGAGTGAACAGGAACCAACTACTGAGCAAGTCAACACTTATAGGTGGTCCATGAGATTGCGTAGATCTATGATTTTAAAAGACTACAGTCTCAAATAAAAAAGGGAAATATTGAACATCCTATATCAAAACATTCACATTTGGAAATATATGGGGTGAAGACGAAAGGCGAAAACAATAAAAATGTACAAATAGAAGTTTTCTGTATTTACATAACATATTTTCAGATTTGAGCACAAATAAAAAGAGAAAAATCAAAATGAGTCCTGATCTTTCTAAAATCGTTTTTAAATCTGTATATCGATCCAACGAGGACACTTAATTAACAAATGAAATGCCATTTACAGTGAGGACGTAAAAAGTCCTCCCCCCCCTTAACTTGTGAACGGAACAATCTATCGAGATCGGGTAAAATTCAGGTAAAAAGGTACCACTTTCACTACTTTGTGGTATGAAAATGATTATGGTCACGTGGCCTAGTGTCAAGAGGGCACCATCAACTTTTTTTTTCAAATGTAAAGGGGGGTCACGTGGCTCCTGGTTTTGAAGGTTTATTTGTGAAAATCGGCCAAGCCATTTTTGTTTCAGTTTTTTATACTTTAGTTATTTTGCTGGAGACACCAAATAGCATTTCATTTCAATCTCACTAATATTGACGTTAATCATATCAATACTTTTAACAGTTTTCATAGATTTCAGCATTTCTTTATAATTTGCAAATGCCTCGTCCTCGTCCTTTAGAAGAAAAATCCGAAGCAGAAAGACTATTTGAGCGCTTCCCAAGTAATCCAATATCTCGTACCTACTCAAGGGAATTGGTCAGTAAATTTCAAAGAACTGGTTGCGTAACGAGGGAAAAAGGATCTGGAAGAAAATCCATTTCAGAAGATCAGCAAATCGACGTTCTGGCAGCTGTTGTTAATAATCCGCAACAAACAACGAAAACGGTAGCCACGGCTTGTGACGTATCTACGACCACTGTGAAAAAATTTCTTAAAAAACACAAATTTTACCCATATAAATTAAAAATTCTGCATCAATTAACAGAAGATGACCCAGATAGAGGAATGCAGTTTTGTGAGATCATGTCTGATCGCATAACCCAAAATCTCGGTTATTTGTTTTAGTGATGAAAGAACGTTTTTTCTAAATGGAACAGTAAATCCGCACGTTTTTCGAGAGGGTCATACTCAAACTCCAGAGAAGATCACCGTATGGGCTGGTATTTTGGTTGACCATATCATAGGTCCAATATTTATGGCAGAAAATTTAACTGGGCATCTGTATTTAAATATACTTCAAAATCAGATCCATCACAGTATTCGAGAAGTAGTTGGGGCAAACTCAAATGAATTTACCATGGATGTTACCTTTCAACAAGATGGTGCACCCCCTCACTACTATAGACCTGTCCGAGAATGGCTTAACGAGAACTTTCCGGGACGGTGGATAGGCCGACGTGGCCCCATTGAATGGCCAGCTAGGTCACCTGATATGACCCATATGGACTTTTTTCTGTTGGGGTACATAAAATCTAAGGTGTACGTCACGCAGCCACAGTCACTTCAGGAACTTATGAACCGAATAACAGATGTGTGTTACGGTATTACCCCAGAAACATTTAATATCGTTCGGAATGAATTCCACAACCGACTTTTTTTCTGTCAAGAAGTGAACGGTGACCATTTTGAGCACTTGTTAAAATAGTTGCAATTGTTATTTAGGTTTTTAATTTATTTGTAAAATATTTGAAACAAATTTCAAACGTTTCAACAGTTTGAAACGGCTTGGCCGATTTTCACGAACAAAGAAGAGTTGAATAGAGAATAGGAAGACCTTCAAAACCAGGAGCCACGTGACCCACTTTTACATTTGAAAAAAAAAGTTGATGTTGCCCTCTTGACACTAGGCCACGTGACCACAATCATTTTTATGCCACAAAGTAGTAAAAGTGGTACCCTTTTACCTGAATTTTACCCGATCTCGATAGCTTGTTCCGTTCACAAGTTAATGGGGGGAGGAGGACTTTTTACGTCCTCACTGTATACGCGACCTAGAAAAAAAATTTGTTGAAAGTCACTAAATTATATTATGTGTCCTACACTTTTTTGCAGATGGGATATAAAAAAATCCACTGAAAAGTATGTAAACTGTCTCATGCATTAGCCATTCTTCCATTATCAGGTGTCTCGACATAGTATCTAATATTCTAAATCACTTCTAAATAAAACAGATGGAGAAAATGGTAAGAAAAAATGTGTTTCAACAACTTCGGAAAGAGTTTGGATACCATCATATCACAATTTTTTTCAGTTGATTGATTGAACGTTGTTTATTCGCCAGACTGATCAGTTATTTTTTTGATTAATCAGGAACAGGTCAATTTTCATTAAAAACTAATTCAGCAGCTTTTCGAATTAATAATATTTGTTGTCATTCAAAGCCTTCTGTACTCTATATTTCCAGAATAACCGTCAAATACTATGATTCGAGCGACGCGATTAAAATTGTATATTCACTACCTGTTTGTTTTAATTAATGATAACCATCGAGATTTCAAGGATTCTGTCTTCTCTTTACCAGCATTAACCAACTTTAAACTTCATTTCTGAGATTAAAGCTTGATATAGGAAAAAATTCAGGGACATAAAAGATGTAAAATTTTATAACGAATAATTTGAATCATATTCATTTTCCTTGTCGGGATGACAGTTTTCGAGAAAAAAAATAAAAAACTAGCAGAATGCCACATAGCATTCTGCTAGAGCTGGGAACTCTATATTTGGATGTCTATGAAAAATCTGTACCCAAATTTTTACAACCATATAAATTATTTCTCCTAGATGGCACTCTTATTGCTTATTTACGTCGACTATAAAGGTAATATTCGTAAGGAAGAGATTGAATAAAAATAAAATAACTTATATCGGTGTGAGGAAGTACTCAAAGAAATACCTATGCTGCATAAGCTGGAAGGTTTGAATTTAGAGGTCAATTGCTATAGGTATGTCAACAAGTGAGAAAACAAATAAATTTGCTTATTCGACTCGATTATTCATCATAGGCGTACGTGAGTACGAATCACAAAATAAACGTTGACAATTATTGCGTTCAATATGACACTGACTAAAAGTTTCAATTAATAGTTTTGTAACCTTGACTGATGATGAATCGATGATATTGAATATAAGGCAATGATAATGGGGCAAGAATGGCATTACAAGAGCTAAAAATTTAAATAAATTGAAAGGACAGTTTGTCTTACAGGTTTGCTCTGGAGTACCTACTATACTACTACTACTACTACTAGAGACTAATGATCTCTTTTAAGATATTGGGAAAAGCCCTACATCATAAGGCTACTGCGGAAAGCCTTTTTGATACCTACTTTAATCATCCAATAATATTTGCACTACCCTAAATCTTTTGCAATAAAATTCTGTCAAATCTGAAACAATAAGTTGAAAAAAACACGTATTGTTCCACAGGGTCTAATTTTAGACCCACTCATCTTTTCCCTATATACGTGCTACAAAATGAGATGATTTTTTTTTGTTTTTACGAAACTCCAGGTTTTCTGAGAAAACCCCTTAAAAGCAAGCGAGCAAGGGAGATCCGGGACCTACAGTTTAAATAAAAGTGGAATCCGAACCACTTCAGCTCAGTGACACGCGACCGGGGATCGAACCCGGACCGTCTGGGTGGAAGCCAGAGAGTTTGAGATCCATATATTTTATCCACTTAAGGAAATAAAAGAATCGAACTGGCGTTTGAAAATTCTTCCGTATATTACTATTTTTGTAAAATTTGTTTTTACGAAACTCCTAGGTTTTCGGAGAAAACCCCTTAAAAGCAGAGCTTGTGTGAGCAAGGGAGATCCGGGACCTACAGTTTAAATAAAAGTGGAATCCGAACCACTTCAGCTCAGTGACACGCGACCGGGGATCGAACCCGGACCGCCTGGGTGGAAGCTGAACGCTCTTACACCACGACCACATCGCTACTGTCAACAACTACAAGTCATAAAGCAAACATGAATACGGATAATACGTGAATTGATGTCGGGGCGTAGCACCAGTTGCGGCTACAATTTTTTAAATTTAATTTGCCCTATTAAATCATCAAAATCTCGTGTCTCGACCGTGGTGAGTCCTGCACGATTCACTGTTGCGTTCCAATTAACAGTGCTGCTCCTAAGGTGGCGCATGGAGTTAGTAACAAGGCCTATCCAGAACACACGGCTAATGACCATAGCAGTCAATGCTAAAAACATCAAAGAAAAAAAATAAAAAAAATACGTGAATTGAATATTCTTTTTACCACAAAGGTACACAGATCATTAAATAAATGCTCATACTTCAACACAATCACACCACACAACAATATATTACTTAGAAAAATCAATAATGATGCAGTATATAAAGAATAGTTCATTATAATTATTAATAGATGGATGAAAGTAGAAGTAATATGGAGATTAAATATACACGATTAGTGAATACTTGTTCCGTGAAAATACAAACATAATAATATGTTACAGAATAAAATCTCAATGGTAAAGCCACATCATTAAACAAGATCCGTAAATGAAGCATTATTTTGTTTCCCTTTTTAATGTTCTGGTTTCCACAAAAACGGAGATCCTGTATTGTTCAGAAAACATCGTGATAGTCGAGTGATTGTTGGTAGGAATTGGTGTTCTTCTTGCATATCTGCAAGCTGAATGCCTCAGGGAACATCTCCGAAGGCAAAGAAGAGCATAGTCCATGAAAATATCTATAAATCAGAGACTTTTCTGCGATGTTCAAGAGAAGTGAGCGCTGCATCACCGACGAGACGAATGGCCCTCTTCTGGAAAGAAATCAAAAGTTTCAGTGTGTGTTCAAGGCCTGCTCTATACCGGGTGTAAAAGGACCATGGTAGACCCCCCGTGTTTCCGTTAGTTTTTTCTACATTCCCCATAAATAATTAACATGTGCGGCACTTTGAACAAAAATAAGCAAATGTAAAGACTTTACAATACAAGAAAAAACACTGATAAACCAACAAATATTTATTTGGATGAAGGAAAGGTTTGTATTTCGTGCTGAAATTTATTTATAAAATCATAGCAAAGCGCTTTCGACTATAAAGTCATCATTAGTGCGTACCTATAAGTAAGTGACATTGAATTGAATTTAAGAAATTTTGATGATGAGAATTTTGAAAATTGAAAAATTACTTACTCGTCAGGTGCACAGAAAGTTATGAATATCATTACGAATGATCTTTTTAACATTATAGTCTCTTTATTTATTTGACAATCTGAGGGAATAATTTCATTGTTTTCAAAGCCACCTTAGTAACTTCTTATCATTAAATTAGAACAAAAAACCGTATTTTCTTTTTTTTTGATTATATTTATCGCACATTTTATTACCAGGTATGAATAAATTCCTTATTAATAGTACTAATAAATGGTACCATGTTAACAATATGGTTCCAATTGAAAAAATTGAGTTTTACCCAAAAATCGATTACGATTAACTTTATTTGCTCATAAAAAACGCAATTTAGTATTTTTGGCGGGATCTCGATTTTTCTAGAATTATACGGGTCAATTGGAATAAATCGGAACCATCATGGCACACTTGAATGGAAAACTGAAAATTAAATTATAAAAAATTTTTGCGTTTGAAATGATACTCATGTGGTATCATTGGATTCAGAAAGTTATGCAGATTTCAGAAATTAAATAATTAACTGGGTCTTCGATTCAAAAATCGAAAGTTGGTATCACTTCCGGCGAAACCGGAAGTAAAAACAGTCTTGAAATTCTGATATAACTGTTAGATACGAACCATATTTTTTAATTTAGTGCAATCTGGGGTAGAGGAAATAAGGAACCATTGTCATTATCATCAAAACATAAATGTTTCACTATAGTCCCACTAGTGCCATCCTACCGCACTTTTGGCCTCTTGATAGTATTTTTTTACAATTTGCCGCCATAGTAGTGATCACGTGACATGTCTCAAAATCGATTTTTAGGTTATCGCACATACACAAACTTTTCCCCAGTAATCTTTTTCCAATACTCTAACATTAAACTTTTTTTCCCATAAGGTACATACATTTTGGCGGTCACTGTATATTGTTTCAGTAAAGACTTCGTGACCTGTTTCTTATGATTTGTGACACATTCTGGTAGAATTTCCTCATTGCAGAGACCTAAAAACACCTCTTTAAGATTCCAAAGCAATTTGTTTCGTCGTTGTTGTATGTTGTTGAGGAACTTGGCACTTCTCTGAAACACCACGAAATGCTACAGTGTTTTATTTCATCCTTCATTTATTGTAAGTTGTTACCCTGTTTTTCTTTGAGCTTTGAAGTTTTATCATGCAGTCTCTTCCTCCAAGGATATCCTACCTTGGGTCCATTTTTTTACTCCTGTGGGTTTGAAACTATAATTTGCTATTGAAACATGCTGTTTTCATTCTGTTCTTTTGTTTTTAACGAATTTTATGACTTCCGTTATATTATAGTGTCGTTTAATTTCCATGTTTGATTCTGCCTCAACTAGATTTTCCTAATACGGCTAACGCGTTCATTTAAATTCTGCTAAGTAGCTTTTTGTTTTAGTGATTTCGTCACAAGTTTCTGCTGCTTATATCAGTATTGGTCTCACCTTTCTTTTATGTATTTTAAATGTGATGCCTATATTATTTTCTTTATTTTTATACGTTACCTCTCGAAGTTAGATTGAGACTTGTGCTTGTTGCGGTATATACCTACCCAGTAAGTCAACTATCTGTTTTATTTCATTTTAAAGTCTCATTTGCATCTTACTATATATTTCTTTGGTCTGTTTAATTTTCATAATTTTGTTTATAGTTTATTTCCTGAATTTTGTAGTTATCCACCCGACGATTTACGCCTTCCCGTTCTCTCATAGTCGTTTTCGAAGAAATTGGTAATATCCTCAAATTTTGCTAGAAAATGCCTGTTTCACCCGAATTATGATAAAATGTTGTTGTATTTATGGTTCCTGTTTAAAATCACCAATTTTCGACACACCCTCTCCCATCACCGCTTTTCCACCAGGAGTCAGATCGTTCCTCCACGACAGTCTCTCTTCCTCCAAAGAACACCCTATGTCTGACTTTTGGGAAAAAAATTTGATGAAGAAGTCATATCAATCACCTGTCAAAAGGAATATACACTAATTTATAGAAAATGACATGTTGATACAGAGTGGGCTGTCGAAAACGAATGGTTGGATATGTACAATTGAAGTTTTCAACATATAAGGAAAAAATTACTAGAGTCTTGAAAAAACTTTTGTGGGCGATCGATTATGCATGTCCAATTGTCTCAAAACAGTTGAAATTTCACCATCGGTATGGCCATAATTTGAAAAAAACTATTGAGGTTAGAGGCAGAATATCGAAAAAAATTATTCGAACGATTGCTAATTAAATATGACAATTGCCAGTCAAATTGGCGATCGTCACTTTGAAGTGGCAATTCCTAATATTTAAAAAATATTTTGTTGTTGGTCCTTCTACGCCTTCGTAGTTTTAAAATATGTGTAGTATTCAAAATGAATAATGAAGATAAGTAGTAGATAATTGATGTAACAATAGTTTATCTAAGTCACTATCAATTTTACTGCACTGGAAATAATATGAACTGTGAATTTTCTCAACGACTGCTACTCTCCACTACACTTTTAACCATTATCTATTGCATATGCCCCACGTTTTCACGTTTTTCATAACTATTAAAAATTCACAAATTCAGAAATTATTTTTTTCTCATTAGTGCGTTTGAAAAGGTACGAAAGCGTCTAAGGGTCACACAAATAAAATAAAATTATGAAATGAAACACCCAACTGGTATTATTATTATTACAACTCTAGCAATACCAGGTTCGAAGGGTCTACGTTAAACCGTTTCGAAGATTTAGTCAAATAATAATAATATTAAAAGCATATTACATTACATTACATTACATTATATTATATTACATTAAATTATGTCACCATACTATCCATAATTAAAATAAAAATAATTCGTTCAATCCAGTAAGATCATAATTGGACATGTCAAAAAAATTATAAAATGATATGATATAATTTGTGAATTTGTGAATTTTTCGAACTCCATTTTGATTCCTCAAATTTGTTTAAAAAAAACACCTAGGACCATCTTCCGAAATTGTTTTAATAAAGAGAGCTTCATCGAAACGTGAATTACCATAAATTCAACTTTTTCAAATGAAACACCCAGCTGGTATTATTATTATCACAACTCTAGCAATACCAGGTTCGAAGGGTCTACGTTAAACCGTTTCGAAGATATAGTCAAACTATAATAATAATCAATTCATTCAGTAAGCATATTACATTACATTATGTCACCATGCTATCCATAATTAAAATAAAAATAATTCGTTTAATCCAGTAAGATCATAATTGGAAATGTCAAAAAAAATAATAAAATGATATGATATAATTTGTGTGACACTTTGAATTAGTTTCTAAACTATATTCGTGTTTTTTCGCATAGAGTAGATAACTATAAATGTATACGGAGGATAAAATAGTTATTTATGTACCAAGGACGAAAAACTGTTCATTATAGTCGAGCCTGCAAATTGATAGCCGAGGCGCAGCCGAGGATAGCAAGCAGGCGAGACAGTAGACAGTTTTTCACCGAGGTGCATATTACATTTTTTCGTCGACCTCTACATACCTTTATGAAAGTAAGTACTCGCATGTTTGCTGGCCTCAGCTACGTCCAACTCTTCGAACTGCAGACTCGATCATAATTTTAATGAATATAAACAAAATGTATTTGAAGTGTAACAACTCTCTATTTCAATTATACTACAAAATTAAATCAATCTCGAAGATGAATATCGAACGTACAGTTTGTGCAATTATTGATATTAATTCCTGCTGTCGAAGAAGATGCAAGAGACAAGTTTTGATTTTGGGTACTTGTTGATGCAACTTCAGATGCAGGTGCTCCAACAGCACCATTTCCAAAACTTCTCTCTTGAAGTGCTTTACCTGAAATCTAGCGGATTTCATAAATAATTAATTTGACAACAGCAAATGACAGTTATTGTCACAGGCGCCTATGTATTAATTAAAACGTGGATTTACGAAAATGACTCAATCGCCGCTCTCGTACCGTGCCGTATCATAGTGACCACAGCGGACGAAAAGAGTTTGCGGACGAAAAGTGTTTGCGGACGAAAAGTACTTGCCTTCAAAAATAGTCTATTTTTCGTCCGGAAATTAGTACGTAAAATGTCATTTTTTGCAGAGGTCGACGAAAAATATTTTTTTCTTTGAAAATGGGTCTACAGGAATGTGTGTAACCAAGACCATATAATACGCGAATAGTACGTTTCTGAGCAACAAAAGCTCTTTCTATATTTGTTCCATCACCTCACATTAGTAAATTATAAGAAAGAACTGAAATGACCATTGCATAATAGACATCCTTCAAACAGTTTTCATCCAAATTCTTTTTTAATTGTAGCAATGCGTAGAAACTGCAGTTTAATCTTTTGCATATATAGTTTATATGAAACTTCCAACTAAGTCCAGAATCTATGTGTAATCCTAAAAATTTTGTTGTCTCTGATGGACATATCTGTAGTATTCATAAAAGGAAGCAAATGCTTTTATTATAGGTTTGTCTCCCTCATAACTCAACAAAATGAATACGTCTGTTTCAAGAAATCCAAGTATAAGCATTTACTCAAGGTTAATGCATACGAACCAATTGTCGTGTTGGTAATTTCAATATTCAGAGGTTCGTATGTATATTTCCTGCCAAAAAATGTAATCAAAACTGTCTTCTCTGGATTGACTATAAAGCATGTTTCTGCGACACCAATCTTTAAATCGTTCACTAATAGGTAATATTGAGTTTAGTTTGAAGTTCCACAGGACTATCGGCTTCTTGTGAAATTGAAGTATAATCGGCAAATAGTGATATCGAACTCGAATATTGTGTTAGATCATTTATGTAAAGTAAAAATATTAATGGCCCTAGAACTGAGCACTGTGGTACTCTGCACTGTGGAACTATGTTTACCTCACACATATCAGAATCAGTATTGTCCCATCTTACAAATAATCTCCTATATTTCATATAGGAGAGTACCCATGCTATAAATTTTCCAAGAATACCTACTGTGGATAATTTATTAGCGAGTAAATCAAAGTCTATGGAATCGAAGGCTTTAGATAGGTCGAAGAAAAGTGCAGCTACAAATTTTCACCAGTATAAATAGTTTCTAAGAAAGCTGCAGTAGCACTTTCCGTCGTTCTCCGTGGGCAGAATCCATTTTAATACTCGCTGATAATATCGTTTCTTACCAAAAAAGAATTATTTTTTTCTGAAATCGTTCAAGAATGCCCACTTTCTCGGAGCAACGTCAGGCCTCAAAATACGCTAATCTAGTATTTTAGTCCGTTGCTAAGCAACGAACTTTCCCGGACCGTTTTCGGACCTAAACGGTACGGGAAAGTACTTTCCCGTACAGAAAACGATCCGAGAAAATTTTTGCCGGCTTGATTACATTTTAGACAGTTATTGAATTCACGCAAACAATATGTAGAATTCCTTAGTTTTTGATAATGCTGATTGCGATTTCAGAAAAAATAGTATGTGTACCTCGTAGTAAAAGCACATTCCCAGACTTCAATGCTTGTTGGCCAACAATTTACATTGTCGTCCGGGAATGTATTGCTTTTACTACTAGATACACAATATACTATTCCTATTTTCAACATGTCTGGAAACGATTCCTCTTCAACAGATTTGTTTATAATGAATGCTAAAGGTTCAAAGATATACTCGGATACATATTTGATTATATTCGTGGAGAGTCAATCCATTCCAGTGGAATTTTTGTTTTGAGATCAGCAATAACATTGAATACTTAAGAAGGGGAAACAGGGTTAAAGTAAAAGCTATTCACGGTTGAAACAAGTCAAAGGTACCTGATGAAGTTTCCTCAAAGAAATGTTGTTATAAATTGTTTGGAACTAAGTTTGCGTAATGGTTGGCAAAAGTATTCGCCATGATTGATTTATCATCAATCAAGTTATTTCCATTATACAGGGTGGGGAACCGAAAACGAAATGCATGTGTTGTGAAAAAAAAAATGCAAAAACACGTCGATTTTTGATTCAAAGGGGACATATTCCCATCATAACCTCAACTGTCATACCTCTCCCCCCAACCCTTGGTCACCATCACCCAAACAATTTGAATAGGGAAAGTAGTAAGTGTGGCACATCATTGAAGAGGTAATTTCAGAAAGAATTCAGCCATGTCAATTTTCGCTACCCAACTTTTTGTTTTGGCACCCACTTGCGGGAAAAACAACAGTTCCGTAATCCAAATTATGATACTTCATTTGCAAGGTAATTTGTCATAAATTCGGTGACAATGCATAATGGATTTTTTCTAAAGGAAAAAACAAAATGGCGACTTCAATATGGCGGACAAGATTTGCAATTATGGTCCGATTCGATTCAAAATTGATATGTGTTGGTTTTCAGGGTCATTTGTTTGTCAATACAAAAAAACAAGATGGTGGCTCCAAGATGGCGGACGAAATTTGTAATTATGGTTCGATTCAAATTAAAATTAGTATGTGGGGATTTTCAAGGTGGAAATTATGATTATTTTGTCAATGCAGAAAACCAAGATGGCGGACGAAATTTGTAATTATGGTTCGATTCAAATTAAAATTAGTATGTGGGGATTTTCAAGGTGGAAATTATGATTATTTTGTCAATGCAGAAAACCAAGATGGCGGACGGAATTTGTAATTGTGGTTTGATTCGATTCAAAATTGGCATATAGGGATTTTACAAGTTTGTTTTGTCCCACACATACACACATACTCACTAACTAACAGGGCAAGTTGAATAAAAGCTCTTGAAAAATAAAAAAAATTGAACATTGAATGAACATAAGAATTGGAAAACCTTGCATAAATTCGAATCCAATCATTCCAAACTGCATTAATTCACAGCAGATACTCAAAGACTTCGCCATGGACTACCATACATGACTAAAAGTTTCGAAACGCTGTCTGATGTTTTTGAGTAATGTATGAAAAAATTTCCAATTTGTAAGTTCATAAAATGTTAATTTTTTAAATTTTTGTTATGATTTCGTGAATTGCTCATATAAGCTTTCAAATTGAATATCATAAGTTGGAATACGAAACAGTTTTTCCCGCCAGAGGGTGCCAAAATGAAAAGTTAGGTAGCGAACACTCACATGCCTGAATTCCTTATGGAATTACCTTTTCAATGCAGTGTCACACTTAGTACTTTCCCTATTCAAATTGTATGAGTGACCAAGGGGTGGGGAGAGTGGTGTGACTGTTGAGGTTATGATAGGAAGATTTCCCCCTTGGATTTAAAATCGACGTGTTTTTGCATTTTTTTCACAATATATGTGTTTTGAAGAATTCGTTTTTGGTGCCTGGTCGAATCGAACCACAATTACAAACGCCCACCATCTTGTTTTTTGCATTGACAAAAAAACTCATAATTTTTGACCCTGAAAATCCCACATACTAATTTTGATTCGATTCGGACCATAATTACAAATTTCGTCCGCCATCTTGAAGCCACCAGCTTGCTTCTTCACAATGACAGAAAAATCATAATTTCTGACCATGGAAACCACCACATATAAATATTGAATCGAATCAGACCATAATTGTAAATCTTGTCCGCCATTTTGGAGCTGCTATTTTGTTTTTTCACTTAGAAAAATTGTTTTTCTCGCAAGAGGGCGCCAAAATACAATGAAGTTAGGTAGCAAAAATTGACATGGCTAAATTCCTTATGAAATTACCTTTTTAATGGTGTGTCTTACTCGCTACTTTCCTTATTCAAATTGTTTGGGCGGTAGCGACCAAGGGGTAGGAGAAGAGGTATGACAGTTGAGATTATGATAGGATTTGATTTAAAATCGACGTGTTTTTGCATTTCATTCATATCACATGCGTTTTGAAGATATTCGCTCTGTTTCGTTTTCGGTGCCCCACCTTGTATATTTCCTGTGGATATTCCTTATTAATTTTTTTACCTGTCAGTTTATTGACTGTTTTCCAGACTTGTTTTTGTTTATTTTGTATATTATCTGATTCATTTATTTCATTTTGATAATATGTACGCTTCCACTCTTTAATATTTTGACTATTCTGTTTTTTCATCGTTTTTCTCAATATACAAAAGAGAATACATATAAATGAAAACAATCCTCGTCCTTTTGAAATAAGTCTAGTAGTTCAAAAAATCCATTATATTGAAGAAAAACAATCCAATATATTGAAAACATATACAATATTTTGAAAACAAATCCAATATACTATAATAAAAATCCAATATATCGAAAAAAATCCTATTTATTGGATTTTTTCATAAAAATGAATTTGTTACATTTGTTCGACCACTAGACGATTTCGTGATAAGGAAGTAAACTGAAAAAAATTATTTTAATATTGTTATTGGTGTCTCTGAACTACACAGGATTTTAATTTATGATTGTATCTGAAGATAAGAAATGCAAAATAAAACTCCTAATGTTTAATTGTATTCAAATTTTCTGTAACCCAAGGACTTCGATATAATTAGACTTAAATTATATAGTGAATTATTCGTCCGTAAATCTCAGCGGCCCCTCTCTACCTACACCCGCGGAGGTTGCTTCTTAGGTACTGAATTATTCGCCATCAGCAGCTAGTAGCGCGAAATCCTTCAAAACGTACCGAACTTGCTCGAATTCCTAAATGTTCGAAATGACTGCCCGGGTCAAAAAGAAATTTGTTTTGGGCCTATTGGCAATTTTGAGTGTTTTGACTGATGTTAGCGCCCACGATCATAAAAATGAATCGGTAGTGATGAAAATTTTCAATGAGACACATGACATACATCCCAGAATGATGATTAGTGAACATAACTTGAAATTGAAAGGTAAGTGAATTTTTTCAAAGTACTCAGCAGTTTCGAACAAATTCAGTTTTCGTGTAATTGCGAAGGGAGTATTTCGCGACAAAGTCCGCGAAATTCAATTTTGCGGACGTTACCCATAGTAAAGGCCGCCAAACCAAACGTCTCTTCCCTATTTGACATTTCTAAAATACGATTTTTTTTAAATTAAATTGAATTAACAACAAATAAATACTTACTTTAGTTATGATAAATATCAACATTAATTATAGTGCTTGTATTATTACTTATATTTACCTACTTCATCCAGTGTTTCTGAATAATGACTATTGACATCATAGTATTGTCTTTGGGGCGTAACATGTTGCCTACATTCAAACTATATACTATAGCAACAGAAATTGAGTTGAAAAGAACCCTGCAAAATCCTTATGGAATATTGGTCTCTGTGGATTTTTTACAATTTTTGTTATGATGTAGTCCATGTTATTCTCAACCAATTTTACCATTGCGCCAACCCCAAAAAGTCTAGTTCTCCCTGAAGGGCAGACAACAACAAAAAATTCGGTGGATTTTTCTGAATTTTATTATGATGTAGTTCAGGTCATTTCAAATGGAAATAAATTGGGTGTCAAACCCCATAAATGGATAGTTGTGATGCTAGGGGGCACTAAAGTCATCCTTGCTCAGAATAGACCATTTATTTTCATTGGCGGGAACAATATGATAAAATATTTTTATATAGGAAAAATCCCTGTTTGAAACACTACTTGTAAATGCGTAACCAAAATAAATGTTTCAATCATTAAATTAAGGCAGTCGTAGATTTGTTCAATTATACCTTTCTACCCCTCCAAAAAAATTTTGGTGGATTTCGCTGACTTTTTAACAGGGTGTAGTCCATGTTAATTAGGCGACAATCTTGAAAATGTACAAAAATTAAACATCAAAAATGTGAATTTGAGGTGGTGCCTGATTTGGATTAATTTTTGCAGGCCTGTTGGCAACATCAATTACTACATCCAATAGGGTCGTCCATAGGTAACATTCGGTAACACACTTACCACATAAGAGCCCAAAGTTCTTGTCACCGTTTTGCAAGTGCAGTAATATCCTAAAATTGGCGCATCCTCCTCTTCATCTTGCATGTTGAGATTAAAAGCAATTCAAAGCTGGTGTTTGGACAGCGATGTAAATCTTGAGTAAATGCGCATTCTAACAAACTCATTTTCATTGAAATGTTCTTCTACTTTAATAGTTTTACGCTTGTCTCTCTGAACTTGTCCAACTTGAAACACATCTACAATTATGATGCGAATAAGAAAAGATATCGAGGCGAGTAAATTGCCTATAGGAAATAATTTGGGGTTCCTGATGATATCAAATTTCATTCTGTCGATTGCCATAAGCGAGAAAATGCATCAGCAACCGAGTATTTTTTTTTACAATATCGCGCCCATTTCAACCCTTTCAGTACGTCCTATTATTATGGCTTTGGTTTTTCATTATTAGATTATATATGTTATTGTGTTAATATGCCATAAACGAGAGATTTAAAAAAAAACATTTGTTTCTGCAAACGGAAAATGAATGTTCCATATGCCTATGAATTTTCATTTTTTGAGCTCAATATTGACGTAATTTTCAGTGGTTAAAATTTCAGAAAAGAGAAATGCAGTCAGCAATATCTATTCTGTCTGTATCTGACGGTCTAATAGCGATTATTCAGAAATACTAGATGTAGTTGCTTTACCTTCTGAAGTAGGTAAATAATGAAGGTAAGTAATAATACAAGCTCTATAATTAATGTTGATATTTATCATAAATAATGTAAGTATGTATTATTATAATTTGATTCAATAAAATATAAAGGTCGATTCATAAACTTTCCGTTCCGTTCGCCGTTCCGTTACAAGTTCAGTACATTGAGATGCATAAAATCATTCATAAACTCCGTTGACCGTTGCCGTCTACCGCTCGCATGAGTTTATGAATGGTCTTATGCATTTCAATGTACTGAACTGGTAACAGAGCGGCGAACGCAGACGGCAACGGTAACGGCGAACGGAACGGAAAGTTTATGAATCGACCTTAATCCTTGTCACTGTCTAGAAATGTCAAATTTGGAAGAGACGTTTGGTTTGGCGGCCGTTGTTTTACTTTCAAGTTTTTTCCCCATGCTACTTCTGTAGGTAATTAAAGGACCCCGCAACAACCCTTATGGAAAATGGCTCTCGGTGAAATTGGCTAAAACTTTAGGATATTGTAGATATCGATGTCCTGATTAAATATCTCAATGGGCACAAAGTCCAAAAATGGACAGTTTTTGAGATACAGGGTGTCAAACATACAGAGAGAAGGATGTTACTTACTTTCAAAAAATCAATAGTATGGCGATTATTTCGTTACAAAAAGTTAGGGAATGAAATTGCAATGTTAATATTGTTGACTCGAGTTGTAATGAAACGTTCTAAGACACCATATACAGGGTTATTAACAATTACATAATTTTTATGTAATTCTTGGAATAAAATCAGTCAAACGCAAAAGCTGGTATACTTGCAGAATGAGTGAATATCATTTGATTTTGATATTGGGTGATCTGAGGTTACTATTATACAGGGTCACTCAAAATTTTTTTTTCTGATTGTATTTATTTTAATTTTTTTATGAAACATCGATACAAATTAAACGTAAAGTAGAAAACTAGATCAATAGTTGCTGACTATTGTCTATTTGTTGCATCTTGTACGGATTCTGGTCAACGGCGTAATGATGCAGCTATCAAAAGGGAGACTACTTCATTGAAAATTGTTTTTACTTGTTCATACCGTGTCTGTTAAGACATTGTAATTACCAGTATGCACATGGTTACTAAAAGGACAAATGTGAGTCACTTTAATTATAATTGAATGAAACTATGTAACAAAATTATTATTCGATAACTACAGGTTCCTGTTCCATATCCACATTAGCATCGTTTATAACATTCAATAAACCTGTATCAGGATATTTTATGTTCGTTTGATGTCGAGCGTAACATAGGTACCATAATGCACTAGCGATGTGTGCACAGGTACCTAAAGTTCAAGCTCCTGACTGACAGGTACAGTAATATCCAGTTATAGGATCACCACCATTTTCTAAGGCCTCATCGTCAATACTCCTATATGAAATAAATAGTTGGTGTATTGTAGCTCTTCGAAATCTTGAGTATATTCTCAATCTTATAAATCCTCGTTCTAAAATATTTTCATCGACATGGAGTTCCTCATCGCCATCTCTATTAAGCTTATCTTGTATATACGAAGGAGCAATATTAACTAGGTAGACGCCATGGGTAATATCTCTCAAATATTATATATCTAGAACATGGTTCGGTATTCGAGATTTCGTAATCATTCCCCTTGCAAGCTCCGCCGTTGCATTTTCCATGATGATTAGTGGATGATACTTGTTAATTACAGCTGCAGCAATGCAGTAAAAATCGTGAAGATTGTGTAAATGTGGCACTATAACAACTCCAGCAAAGAATTTGAAAATCGATCGGAAATGTCCATTTCTTGCTTCCACAACCCACCGATTCTTTGTGACAATTCGTGTTCTATTAGCATCTTCCGTGGTTAATTGGTGTTGTCCATTTGTAGCAGGCATCCAGCAAGAAATACCTAACTGTTCCAACCATGGCAAGACATCAACAATAAAAATATCTCCATTTTGAAACCACTCACGCATGGCATTAGCATCTCTGCTGAATTCCATTTGTAGAATTGTAGCATCGTTATTGCGACTATCAGCAATATACGGGCCAAGTACGCTTAATATGTATCCGTTAGGTGCAACGATCATAGTAGGTTTAATCAAATGCCGATGTTTGTGCAAAGAATAAGACTGTCGCAGAACACGGAAATTGCTACTTTTTTCTATGTACGTATGAGTTTTATGAAAAAGTAAAAACAATTTTCAATGAAGTATTCTCCCTTTTGATAGCTACATCATTACGCCGTTGACCAGAATCCGTACAAGATGCAACAAATAGACAATAGTCAGCAACTATTGATCATATTATATTTAGTTTTCTACTTTACGTTTAAATTGTATCGATGTTTCTTAAAAAAATTAAAATAAATACAATCAGAAAAGAAAATTTTGAGTGACCCTGTATAATAGTAACCTCAGATCACCCAATATCAAAATCAAATGATATTCACTCATTCTGCAAGTCTACCAGCTTTTGCGTTTGACTGATTTTGTTCCAAGAATTACATAAAAATTATGTAATTGTTAATAACCCTGTATATGGTGTCTTAGAACGTTTCATTACAACTCGAGTTGACAATATTAAGATTACAATTATATTCCCTAACTTTTTGTAACGAAATAATCGCCATACTATTGATTTTTTGAAGGTAAGTAACATCCTTCTCTCTGCATGTTTGACACCCTGTATCTCAAAAACTGTCCATTTTTGGACTTTGTGCCCATTGAGATATTTAATCAGGACATCGATATCTACAATATCCTAAAGTTTCAGCCAATTTCACCGAGAGCCATTTTCCATAAGGGTAGTTGCGGGGTCCTTTCCAACAAATTTTAACCTAATTAAAGCATTCTGAAGTTAGAAGTTTGAAAAATTTCCGGAAAATGCATTTCAATGTGAAAGTGAATGGTGCGGTGCAAATAATAATAACAATAATGTGATGACTATTCTTAACATTGAGAAAAGAATTCGTCCGGGTGATAAAAAACATGTTATATAAAAAGTAATGTTGCTACAATATGTTTGTATCAGTCATTAGGTGCTTCTTGAGTCTAACTTTGAAAATACCCAAACTAGCAAAATTTTTTACATAAATGGGAATACAGAAATAGAGATTTGGCTATATATTCTGCTATCCAGCAAAACATAAAAAAACCCATTTTTTGTATTTAAATGTTTATAAAAAAAAAGTTGCGAATAGAAAACATAATTTCCTAATATTATTTTTGTTAAAAAAATCGATGAGAGACGGGGAAGGGTTGCAGATTATTCTATTGTCATTCAGCAATAGTAATAACCAGTTTTTTTACCTGCGTTATATTTTTAGAAATTGATTCATGACCGGCTAAATTGGTGAAATACCCGTATCCGTGACGATTGGGAATTGACTTATCAGCCCCAGTGTCGTAGCAGAACTTCTCCAAAAACAGTGACCCGTATTAGACTAGACAAAAAATATAAAAGTGGAAAAAAAATTAACACCATGAGACATACTGGAAGAGGAGCAAAGTATTGTTCGAATGACGGGAAGAATAAATTGGAGTCGACAAAATTGAGTTCACGGGGTGAACTTTTAGGGGTTGAAAGTGGTATTTCACGGTTTTTCGCGAATGGAAAAAAGTTAAATAGCAAATTTGTTGATAATGAAAAGATCTACAACTTTTGTATTCAACATTTTTCCACTTTACTTCAAAGTTTCCGGAAAAAATCGATTTTTCAGTTTTTATTTTTTTCTCGCGCTAAAGTTATATTTTTACGAAATTTGATGAAAATATAACTCATTATTGTATTGCTTAAATTCTCCATTGAGAATGTTCCTCTTTACAACATGAATCCCTTCCAACATTCATCTTGTACGATGGAAAATAGCGACTAAATTCCAACTTTCATTCGCAGATGATTCCACAACTAACTTCTTTATGAACATCATGTTCATATTTCCAATAAATCAACATAACTCATTATGTTTCAAGTAAGCTGTAACTTTTTTGTAGCTAAATCAAGAATTTTCCTTTTTTTTCGACAAATTCCGAAAAAACGACATCGATTTCGATGCAAATCGTGAGAAACCGTTTTTACCCCCAAAAGTTCACCTCCTTTCGCTCTTCTATCATAATAAAATATGTCCTTAAATTCTTTGTACCTACCTATTAAGGCAACATGAAATTAATATTCTGGAAAGGTTTCAACAGATAATTTCAATAATTTTTCTGGCATTTTCTGGATTTTCAGATCTGTCGTGGTATAAGGAACATTTAATACTAAGTTTCTAAATATCTTCAATAGACATTTTTACCAATTCATCTCGTCATCTTCGCAAGGCAATTGAAAAAATTATTTAAAAAAAAGGATATTGCTGGAGCTGTACCTATTTGTTGATCTACAAAGAGCCTTTGAAACTATTGATAGAAATCGTCTGATAAAAAACAGAAATGTTTGGGTATTGCTGAGGATGCAAGCGAGGAGTCCAACAGGGAAGTGTTCTTGGTCCTTCCCTATATTTTTTTATTTTTATTATTAGATGGCGGGGCTAGAAATGCAGGTAGTTCTGTATATAACCTTTCTGCATCCCGCCATCAGGTCTATCTCGTGAGTACTCCGGATCTTTTAATGAACTCCTGGAGATCCCTCACAAGGTTTTCCTGCGGGATGATATCTTCTGCACCGCAGTGTACGAAGATATCCATCCTCATGCGAGCCAGAGTATTGCATTCAAACATTATGTGGGAGGCTGTTTCGTCCTCCTCATCACAAAATCTGCACTATGTGGACTTTTGATTTATCCCCAACAGTTGCAGGTGTTTTCTCAGGTGGCAGTGCCTGTCATCAGTCCTACCACTTTCCTGAGAGAGTTTCGGATTAGTTCAAGAAGGTGTCTTGATAGCCGGTCGGTTGGCCCCATCATCATAATTTTCCCGTGAGTATTGCCTGATGCACCCTCCCAGAGAGATTGATGATGGTTTTTAACCAACTTCTTTGCGTCCTGCTTAATATCCCCAAACGGGATTCCGCAGGCTGGTTCTGGTCCAGTGAGAGTTGTTGCTGCCCCCGCTCTCGCTAGGGCTTCTGCGCTTCCATTTCCCTGGATGCCCTTATGACCTGGTACCCAGACAAGTTTTACCCTGTTCTATGCTCCCAGGTCGTTAAGGTTTTGGTGTGCCTCCCAAACCATTTTGGAAGTAAACCTGCATGCTTTAATCGCCGCCTAACTGTCAGAGAGAATCGCTATGGGTTGTTTTCTAGGACCCCTCCTTGGAATCTCTCTCGTACAGACGGAGATTGCCGTTTTGGCTTGGAATATAGAGGCTTGAGTACCGAGGCTTAGACTGATGTATTGCCTCGGTCTCTCCCCGTTTATTCCAGCCCCTACTCCTTTGCTAGTCTTTGAGCCATCCGTGTAGCAGATTTGCCCCCTTGACAGCATTGGTATGGCCCTTGATATAACTTCCCCATCTTCTATGATGGTGGTGTATGTTCCATCAAAGGAGTATGTTGGAGTCATTTTGTCCGACGGCATCTTAGACGTGTCGATTCTTATGACCTCCAGTATGCTGGAGTGGCCTTGGTTATTGCCCCTCCATTGGCCCAGACATTTTAGCCTGGATGCTTCTATCCTCGCCTCTGCTGCAATATGCAAATGCAGGGGAGGGAGGTTTAGGATTACCTCCTAGCTAATTGTCGATGTGCTGGACATAGAACCAGTGACTCCCAGCATGGCCAGTCTTTGTAAACTAGCCAGCTACCCCCTGGTTGTCACTTGTTCTACCTTTGGTCACCACAGCAGGGCTCCATACGATATCGAGGGCCTAACAATTGCTGTGTATAGCCAGAGAGACTGTTTGGGTACAAGTCTCCATGTTTTGCCAAAGGAGCGTCTGGCCATCATTAATGATGACCTTGCTCTTCTCAGCACTTCTTCCAGATGTTTGTTCCAGGTGAGCTTTGAGTCCAGGTTGAACATCAAGTATTTCGTCTCTCCTGACATCTGTACACTTTCACCAAAGATTCGAAGAGCTCTGTTGGTCTCCAGGTTTCTTTTTCTGGTGAAAGGAACTATTGTGGTTTTTTGAGGGTTGACCCTGAGGTTCTTCCTCGTGCATCACGTCTGTACATCTATGAGGGCTGATTGCTTCAGCTCCACACAGACCCATATTTACTTCCCGTTGACTATTATGACAATATCGTCCGCAAAGCACTGGGCAAATACTCCTCTCCGATTCAGATCTAGAAGGAGGTCGTCCACCACGAGATTCCACAGTAGAGGGGATAGTACTCCCCCTGAGAGCAGCCTCTCGTAGCCTTTACCTCCATTGTGTCCCCGAACAGGGAGGCTTGTACTAACCTAGAGCCAAGCAGGGCAGATATCCAGTGGTTCAGGGCTGTATCAACGTTTCTTTTCGTGAGGTCTGGTGTGATGGACGTATATGATGTGTTATCAAACGCCCCTTCTACGTCAAAAAACGCTGTGAGTGCAATCTCTTTATTCATAAGAGATTTTGCAATCCTGCCTTCTAGGCTGTGCAGCGCCGTTTGGCAGGTTTTTTCAGGTTGATAGGCATGCTGGTGCTCCGAGAAAATTGGATACTCTGTATCTTTATCTCGGATGTTACTATCAACTAGTTTTTCCATCGTTTTGAGCATAAATGATGAGTGACAAATTGGTCTGAATGCCTTAGCCTGGGCATATGATGGTTTCCCCGGCCTAGGCATGAAGACCACCTTTGACCTTCGGCAGGTGCTGGGTACATAGAATAGAATAGAATAGAATAGAATAGAATAGAATAGAATAGAATAGAATAGAATAGAATAGAATAGAATAGAATAGAATAGAATAGAATAGAATAGAATAGAATAGAATAGAATAGAATAGAATAGAATAGAATAGAATAGAATAGAATAGAATAGAATAGAATAGAATAGAATAGAATAGAATAGAATAGAATAGAATAGAATAGAATAGAATAGAATAGAATAGAATAGAATAGAATAGAATAGAATAGAATAGAATAGAATAGAATAGAATAGAATAGAATAGAATAGAATAGAATAGAATAGAATAGAATAGAATAGAATAGAATAGAATAGAATAGAATAGAATAGAATAGAATAGAATAGAATAGAATAGAATAGAATAGAATAGAATAGAATAGAATAGAATAGAATAGAATAGAATAGAATAGAATAGAATAGAATAGAATAGAATAGAATAGAATAGAATAGAATAGAATAGAATAGAATAGAATAGAATAGAATAGAATAGAATAGAATAGAATAGAATAGAATAGAATAGAATAGAATAGAATAGAATAGAATAGAATAGAATAGAATAGAATAGAATAGAATAGAATAGAATAGAATAGAATAGAATAGAATAGAATAGAATAGAATAGAATAGAATAGAATAGAATAGAATAGAATAGAATAGAATAGAATAGAATAGAATAGAATAGAATAGAATAGAATAGAATAGAATAGAATAGAATAGAATAGAATAGAATAGAATAGAATAGAATAGAATAGAATAGAATAGAATAGAATAGAATAGAATAGAATAGAATAGAATAGAATAGAATAGAATAGAATAGAATAGAATAGAATAGAATAGAATAGAATAGAATAGAATAGAATAGAATAGAATAGAATAGAATAGAATAGAATAGAATAGAATAGAATAGAATAGAATAGAATAGAATAGAATAGAATAGAATAGAATAGAATAGAATAGAATAGAATAGAATAGAATAGAATAGAATAGAATAGAATAGAATAGAATAGAATAGAATAGAATAGAATAGAATAGAATAGAATAGAATAGAATAGAATAGAATAGAATAGAATAGAATAGAATAGAATAGAATAGAATAGAATAGAATAGAATAGAATAGAATAGAATAGAATAGAATAGAATAGAATAGAATAGAATAGAATAGAATAGAATAGAATAGAATAGAATAGAATAGAATAGAATAGAATAGAATAGAATAGAATAGAATAGAATAGAATAGAATAGAATAGAATAGAATAGAATAGAATAGAATAGAATAGAATAGAATAGAATAGAATAGAATAGAATAGAATAGAATAGAATAGAATAGAATAGAATAGAATAGAATAGAATAGAATAGAATAGAATAGAATAGAATAGAATAGAATAGAATAGAATAGAATAGAATAGAATAGAATAGAATAGAATAGAATAGAATAGAATAGAATAGAATAGAATAGAATAGAATAGAATAGAATAGAATAGAATAGAATAGAATAGAATAGAATAGAATAGAATAGAATAGAATAGAATAGAATAGAATAGAATAGAATAGAATAGAATAGAATAGAATAGAATAGAATAGAATAGAATAGAATAGAATAGAATAGAATAGAATAGAATAGAATAGAATAGAATAGAATAGAATAGAATAGAATAGAATAGAATAGAATAGAATAGAATAGAATAGAATAGAATAGAATAGAATAGAATAGAATAGAATAGAATAGAATAGAATAGAATAGAATAGAATAGAATAGAATAGAATAGAATAGAATAGAATAGAATAGAATAGAATAGAATAGAATAGAATAGAATAGAATAGAATAGAATAGAATAGAATAGAATAGAATAGAATAGAATAGAATAGAATAGAATAGAATAGAATAGAATAGAATAGAATAGAATAGAATAGAATAGAATAGAATAGAATAGAATAGAATAGAATAGAATAGAATAGAATAGAATAGAATAGAATAGAATAGAATAGAATAGAATAGAATAGAATAGAATAGAATAGAATAGAATAGAATAGAATAGAATAGAATAGAATAGAATAGAATAGAATAGAATAGAATAGAATAGAATAGAATAGAATAGAATAGAATAGAATAGAATAGAATAGAATAGAATAGAATAGAATAGAATAGAATAGAATAGAATAGAATAGAATAGAATAGAATAGAATAGAATAGAATAGAATAGAATAGAATAGAATAGAATAGAATAGAATAGAATAGAATAGAATAGAATAGAATAGAATAGAATAGAATAGAATAGAATAGAATAGAATAGAATAGAATAGAATAGAATAGAATAGAATAGAATAGAATAGAATAGAATAGAATAGAATAGAATAGAATAGAATAGAATAGAATAGAATAGAATAGAATAGAATAGAATAGAATAGAATAGAATAGAATAGAATAGAATAGAATAGAATAGAATAGAATAGAATAGAATAGAATAGAATAGAATAGAATAGAATAGAATAGAATAGAATAGAATAGAATAGAATAGAATAGAATAGAATAGAATAGAATAGAATAGAATAGAATAGAATAGAATAGAATAGAATAGAATAGAATAGAATAGAATAGAATAGAATAGAATAGAATAGAATAGAATAGAATAGAATAGAATAGAATAGAATAGAATAGAATAGAATAGAATAGAATAGAATAGAATAGAATAGAATAGAATAGAATAGAATAGAATAGAATAGAATAGAATAGAATAGAATAGAATAGAATAGAATAGAATAGAATAGAATAGAATAGAATAGAATAGAATAGAATAGAATAGAATAGAATAGAATAGAATAGAATAGAATAGAATAGAATAGAATAGAATAGAATAGAATAGAATAGAATAGAATAGAATAGAATAGAATAGAATAGAATAGAATAGAATAGAATAGAATAGAATAGAATAGAATAGAATAGAATAGAATAGAATAGAATAGAATAGAATAGAATAGAATAGAATAGAATAGAATAGAATAGAATAGAATAGAATAGAATAGAATAGAATAGAATAGAATAGAATAGAATAGAATAGAATAGAATAGAATAGAATAGAATAGAATAGAATAGAATAGAATAGAATAGAATAGAATAGAATAGAATAGAATAGAATAGAATAGAATAGAATAGAATAGAATAGAATAGAATAGAATAGAATAGAATAGAATAGAATAGAATAGAATAGAATAGAATAGAATAGAATAGAATAGAATAGAATAGAATAGAATAGAATAGAATAGAATAGAATAGAATAGAATAGAATAGAATAGAATAGAATAGAATAGAATAGAATAGAATAGAATAGAATAGAATAGAATAGAATAGAATAGAATAGAATAGAATAGAATAGAATAGAATAGAATAGAATAGAATAGAATAGAATAGAATAGAATAGAATAGAATAGAATAGAATAGAATAGAATAGAATAGAATAGAATAGAATAGAATAGAATAGAATAGAATAGAATAGAATAGAATAGAATAGAATAGAATAGAATAGAATAGAATAGAATAGAATAGAATAGAATAGAATAGAATAGAATAGAATAGAATAGAATAGAATAGAATAGAATAGAATAGAATAGAATAGAATAGAATAGAATAGAATAGAATAGAATAGAATAGAATAGAATAGAATAGAATAGAATAGAATAGAATAGAATAGAATAGAATAGAATAGAATAGAATAGAATAGAATAGAATAGAATAGAATAGAATAGAATAGAATAGAATAGAATAGAATAGAATAGAATAGAATAGAATAGAATAGAATAGAATAGAATAGAATAGAATAGAATAGAATAGAATAGAATAGAATAGAATAGAATAGAATAGAATAGAATAGAATAGAATAGAATAGAATAGAATAGAATAGAATAGAATAGAATAGAATAGAATAGAATAGAATAGAATAGAATAGAATAGAATAGAATAGAATAGAATAGAATAGAATAGAATAGAATAGAATAGAATAGAATAGAATAGAATAGAATAGAATAGAATAGAATAGAATAGAATAGAATAGAATAGAATAGAATAGAATAGAATAGAATAGAATAGAATAGAATAGAATAGAATAGAATAGAATAGAATAGAATAGAATAGAATAGAATAGAATAGAATAGAATAGAATAGAATAGAATAGAATAGAATAGAATAGAATAGAATAGAATAGAATAGAATAGAATAGAATAGAATAGAATAGAATAGAATAGAATAGAATAGAATAGAATAGAATAGAATAGAATAGAATAGAATAGAATAGAATAGAATAGAATAGAATAGAATAGAATAGAATAGAATAGAATAGAATAGAATAGAATAGAATAGAATAGAATAGAATAGAATAGAATAGAATAGAATAGAATAGAATAGAATAGAATAGAATAGAATAGAATAGAATAGAATAGAATAGAATAGAATAGAATAGAATAGAATAGAATAGAATAGAATAGAATAGAATAGAATAGAATAGAATAGAATAGAATAGAATAGAATAGAATAGAATAGAATAGAATAGAATAGAATAGAATAGAATAGAATAGAATAGAATAGAATAGAATAGAATAGAATAGAATAGAATAGAATAGAATAGAATAGAATAGAATAGAATAGAATAGAATAGAATAGAATAGAATAGAATAGAATAGAATAGAATAGAATAGAATAGAATAGAATAGAATAGAATAGAATAGAATAGAATAGAATAGAATAGAATAGAATAGAATAGAATAGAATAGAATAGAATAGAATAGAATAGAATAGAATAGAATAGAATAGAATAGAATAGAATAGAATAGAATAGAATAGAATAGAATAGAATAGAATAGAATAGAATAGAATAGAATAGAATAGAATAGAATAGAATAGAATAGAATAGAATAGAATAGAATAGAATAGAATAGAATAGAATAGAATAGAATAGAATAGAATAGAATAGAATAGAATAGAATAGAATAGAATAGAATAGAATAGAATAGAATAGAATAGAATAGAATAGAATAGAATAGAATAGAATAGAATAGAATAGAATAGAATAGAATAGAATAGAATAGAATAGAATAGAATAGAATAGAATAGAATAGAATAGAATAGAATAGAATAGAATAGAATAGAATAGAATAGAATAGAATAGAATAGAATAGAATAGAATAGAATAGAATAGAATAGAATAGAATAGAATAGAATAGAATAGAATAGAATAGAATAGAATAGAATAGAATAGAATAGAATAGAATAGAATAGAATAGAATAGAATAGAATAGAATAGAATAGAATAGAATAGAATAGAATAGAATAGAATAGAATAGAATAGAATAGAATAGAATAGAATAGAATAGAATAGAATAGAATAGAATAGAATAGAATAGAATAGAATAGAATAGAATAGAATAGAATAGAATAGAATAGAATAGAATAGAATAGAATAGAATAGAATAGAATAGAATAGAATAGAATAGAATAGAATAGAATAGAATAGAATAGAATAGAATAGAATAGAATAGAATAGAATAGAATAGAATAGAATAGAATAGAATAGAATAGAATAGAATAGAATAGAATAGAATAGAATAGAATAGAATATTTAACTACCTTACATGTTATAAAATGTGTGTAGCAAGTCATGTTTGGTTTATGTATGAAAAATATATAAAAATGTAAAAATTTAAAATTGTAAAACAGAATTAAAATTAAAATTAACAAGTAAACAGCGTTACAACACAACTTTACAAACACAAAAACTCTGTAATTATATTTCTTCTTAAATTAAAGAGAAGCAGTGACATGTGTGTTACCACAAAAATGTGTTCTGAATTCATCGACAGAATAGAAGCAATACCTCAACAAATAATTTTTCAATTTCCTCTTGAAAGTTTTCAAACTGAGCTCCTTGAAATCTTGAGGCAGGATACTGTACAGAGAATAATCTAGTGAATTTTTTTGCGATACGTGCAGACGAAATCGATTTATTCTAATGTGATGGGAGTTTCGTGTATTGTGTCCGTGAATATGAGATTGTTTCGTCAAGGATGATTTCTTCTTATGTATCTCGATCAAAACGAAATATAAAAATAAAGTTGGTAGTGGCATAATTCTAAGTTTTTTGAAAGTTTCTTGACAGTGATCTCTGTATCCAATATTAGCCAGTACTCTCAATGCCTTCTTTTGCATCCTAAATATTTGAATGGAGTGACATGAATTTCCCCAAAGTTGTACACCGTAACTAATATGGGAATGGAATAGTGAAAAATATGAAGTTTTTAATATATTTGTGTTAGTGATGTACCTCAATTGGCGAAGGACAAATAGAGAACCTGAGAGTTTTTTCTTCAGTAGGGAGATATGTGCAGACCAGTTGAGTCTATTATCTAATGTAATGCCAAGTAATTTAACTTCATTAGTTTCACAATTAGACAAAATCTGATTATTAGCAGATATCTGGATGTATTGTGTTTTCTCACCATTTAGTTTCAACTTATTAGATAAAAACCACTCATTAGCGCTATTAGTTACCTCGTTGAGTTGAAACTGTAACATATCATTACTTTTATCCGACAGAATAAAAGTGGTGTCGTGCGCAAAGAGCTCTGATTTGAACGGCATCATATTATTGCACAAGTCATTTACATAAATAACAAATAAGAGCGGGCCCAAAACGGACCCCTGCGGAACACCATGCTGTATGGTTTGAAAGTTTGATAAGTTACCGTTTATCATTACTGCTTGTTGACGATTAGTAAGATACGTTTTTATTAATTGAAGCGGAATACCCCTAACCCCGTAAAAGTTCAATTTTTCCAAAAGAATTTCGTGTGAGACGCAGTCGAACGCTTTAGACAGGTCACAAAGCATCAACGTAGTCTGATTGCCCTTCTCAAGTTCTTCAACCACACCAGACACGATGTCAAACACTGCATGTATTGTTGAACGCGACTTTCTGAACCCATATTGTGAGTTACTGAAAAAATTATTATCCTCAAAGTAGGCATAAAGCTGAATTTTAATTATTATTTCAAACACTTCACTGAATACTGTAGGCCTGTAGGCCAGGCTCGCCCTAAACAACCTGAGTAGGTGTGAAATCAGTAGGTCTGCTCCTTGCTGTAACAATACAGGTTGGATTTCGTCTGGCCCTGCTGATTTGAATGGACTAAAGGTTGCTATGGCCCATACTACCTTCCTGTAGGTGATGACTTCTTTCGCTGTGTCCCAGGTTTCCTTTGAGGGCCTGGCCTCAATCTGTACTCTCTGGGGTGCGACTGGGTCATTGATTCCCCTAGAGTCAGGAACGTGGGTATCAGGGAGGATCTCTAGAGATTCTTTCCCTGATTTGGTGAACGATCTGTAGGCTCGTATTAGCGTGCCGACAGGATTCACCAGATCTTTTGACAAGATCTTATTCAGTCGTGAGCATTCAGCCTTACTCTTTCTTCGCAGAAATTCTTCCACGCCTTCCTTTTCTCTCTTTGTATGGCTCTTTTGTACAGAGAGAGGGCTTCATTGTATTCGCTCCAGTCTCTATATTGATGATATAGTTGGAGTAGCAGGAAAGTGTGGAATGCATCTCTTCATCAAGTGATAACAGTTCTAGACTCATCAAGAAACTGAATGAACCCTTTGAGAATATTTATCGGTGGTGTTCTCAAATTTCTTCAAAGTTAATTTTAAAAAAATATATGATTATAAGTAGTTTACAAGATTACGATGTGACATTTCTGATAACAACGATGAAATTAAGATTGGCAGTGATATCATTGAAAAAGTTGAGCAGTTCCAATTTTAGGTATTATTGTTGACCGGAATGTGGAACATTCAAATAATGTTATTGTTCAAAATTAATGATCTGTATAGGTGTGCTAGTTTTTTCACCTAGTGGTCGTTGATGGTAATATACAAAACTCTCATCCTACCACATTTTAATTACTGTGCAACAATTTTATTCTGACTGAACCTGAATGAAATCAACCGATTCCAAAAATTGCTGCAAAAAAGCGCAATGCAATAGTAAAATGTCCCAAGCAGACTCCAATAAAAAATATGTTTGGACAGGTTACCACTTAGAATATTTTGGCAATATCAAACTTTAATATTCATTTTCAAAATATCTTCTGGCGATGCTCGTTCATATCGCCAAGATATTGTGAATTACTATTACAAATATGAAGTGCACAATTATGAAATTATATTTCAATTCAGAGGGAATAAAAAAAGGAACAGAAACATCTGCATTTGTTAAAGAATTGAAAATCTATAATCATCTTCTCCTATGCCAAATTTTACTTTATTATCTTCCAGAACAAAAATGTTATAGCGGTGAGCGGAAACCCGGTGTAGTGAAACCTAGCCAAAGTCGGACACGCGCAAATATTTTAATGGAGTTTTTTTGCAATTTGGATTCTCCACTCATTATCACAGAAATCCTAAAATTTTTTTCTTCTTAATTATATCCTAATTAATACATTCTGGTAAATTTCAATTGCAAATGATTTACTCTTGAACATATGAAAAAATCCAAATGAATAATAAATTACTCATTAATGTAGAGACATATACTTCTGACGATGCGATAGATGTGAAGGTTTGGTTAACGACAACAATTCAAAATGAAAGCAAATGACTTAGGATCACTCTTCGTTACATAATTAACATTCTATCACTCAATATTCCAGTAGTTTTTATAAACAAAACATCACTATTCTTCAATTCAGCCATACGAGGGAATGACTTGAAAGTATTAATCGAAAGTTTGATTTTGTTGACATGTTTTTTTTGGGTTTCACCATCCACGATCTGAAAATGAGAAAATGTTAAATTAAGGAAATGAATACAAGTGGAGAAGGGCAAATGAACCAATTGGCTCCAAAAAGTAACTGCGTTTACAAGACTGTCGCATTCAAAGAATTATTTAGTTATATCAGTTACTTATCGTATCTGAAAAAATGAGTTCAAAATTGTCCAGGGTAAGCGTTCTACATTGTGCCCAGTAGAATAGAACAGCTGGCAAATAATCTGCGATTTTCTGTCATGACGGATTCGATTACTCTCCTTCCAGCCGATGACTTAAATAAGATCTGTAGTTTTCTCTTGGTCTTTCTAGATCTAAGACAGGACAGCTTCCAGGCCCACGTTGCTGACGCCCGTGTCCAAAATTATTTTTCCGTAGGGTGTGTTTATTAAAGCATTCAGCATTCAGCTTCCTGAACGAGTCTTTGCTTTTCCCTATAGAACTGTATTTGCCCTTCCCTTATTCTGGTCAGTGTTTACTTTACTGCTTTGACCTTCTGTTGATCTACTGCTGCTTCCTCCTAAAGACAACGTAGCCGGGATATCGCACTTTTTTCTCGAACAGATAACATTTATTGGGGATCATCAGCTTCAATCCGGAGTTTATCTGTCGCAGAAATTCCTCCTACAGGTTTTTCACGTGATCTTCGAACGACCTGCCAACTACAATAATGTCATCGAGATACACTAGGCATATCTTCCATGAGAGTCCCTTCAAAACCGTCTCCATTAATCTTTCGAATGTGGCTGGAGCACCACAGAGCCCGAACGGCATAACGGTGATCTGTCACTATCCTGAGCTTATGGTGAAAACTGTCTTTCATCTATCTTCTGGAGCCAGTTCTACCTGCCAGTAAGTATCCACTCTTCAGATCTAGGATAGTGAATATCGTAGAAGCGGCTAACGTGTCTAGGGTATCGTATATTCTCGAGAGAGGGTAACTGACCTTCTTGGAAACGTTGTTCAGTTGACGATGGTTCGAGTGGTTCAATAACTGCTTCCCTCTCCATATCGCTGACTATTCTGTCAACCTCTTTCTTGTTGGCGAGTTAAAGTCTTCTTGCTGATTTTCAAATCGGCCAGGCATCCCCAATATAAATTTTATGCTGAACCAAATTCTTTTGACCTTCTCCGGTATCGAAGGTGCCTTGATACTTCTTGACTAAATCTCCAAATTTGGACCGCTGAGCTGTTTTTGTTTTCTTTGAAGAGATGGCAACCAGTTTTTCCAATTCTACTGGCAGGTTGTTGGTTTGGCGGACAGTGCCACGTACACTCTAGATCACCGGATAATAATTGACATTCATGACGTTTACCGTCACCAATATATCCGCAGCAACAGGTTCTTCCTTAGTGCAATTAATTCCTAGTCCAATTATCTCATCATGAAGCTTGGGCTCGAACATCACCTCGTTTACATTGCTCGCACTTCCGTCTAAACGAACCTTCAGAATGGTTTCAGTCCTACCATGTACGCTGACATCTTCAGTCAATAGGATACGGATCATCTCTCCAGTGTCAATGCCAGTGTTAATGTTACAGCTCTCTTTCCTGCATTCAAATTGTCGGCGGCAATTTACCCATTGAGTATTTTCTTCAAACTGAGATTTCTGTTTCAGAAGTGACCTTTAAATCTTTGACCCTTTATTGAACTTCATCCAAGTTCAAACTCAAGTCCAGCATTGGGTTTTTCTTAACGGTTTTTGTAGTGTGAGAACTATCGATTCGATTTTCCAACTTATAGATTGTTTCATTTATTTTGACGATTTTTTCCTCGAGTTCGCCTTTGATTTCATCAGTGATTGTTTTTTTCATCTGATCATTTCTGACCCGATTTCATCTTTGATTTTATCCATCTCTGTCTCAAAGGTTCCCATTCTTTATTCTAATCGATTCGCCACGTCACAAAGGTCTTTTATATCTTCTGTGTTTTCGAGGAGTTATATCTTCATATAAGCTGTTATCTGGTTAGGACTGTGGGTGAATTGATTATTGTACCTGGTATGCCCATTTAGTCCAAACTGAATATAAATGTGAAAATCAACCAAGATGATCTATCCACTGAAGCTCCTGTTGAACCGTTCAGCAGCAATCTATTTATTCACCAAGAATCAAGATAATATACGTGGTCTGAAGTAATAATTGACCATGACTATTGTAAACATGGCAAATTAAGACATTCTAATTTCACCAAAGACTGTAGTCAAGTATTCCACCAACTCCACCCTTATACGTGCTCTGAACTGGGTGAAGGAAAAAAGGCTAAAGGTCAACCCGCAAATGATGAAGTAGTTCTCTAGCAGTTTATAATAATTCAATCTTCTGAAGTTTTGAAGTGAAAACCTGACAACATCGGGAAAACTAACATCGAATTGATCTACAAATATAGGCGACTAAAATGGTACCCCTGAATGAAAGAGAGGAGTTGTGGGTGAAATCAATGATCTCAGATTCACACAAAGCTACGATTGATTGAGTCAGTACAATTATCAGTTATAATATTGCAACAAAATGCAGAATTTTTGACTTTCACCTTGCTGTCACAAAAACTGTGTTGATTCGAAACACCACGATAGCTTGCTTGACTGGTGTTTTGTACAGCAACACAGTTTGAGTTTTTCAAAAAGTCTTTAGGTCTTTTGTTTAGATTGAGAAAATGATGACATTTGATTGGTTTATATAATATGAGGGAAATTGTCTACATGATTCGATGAGTATAACGCATGATGGTGATGTCATCTGAGAGAACTAAGAGAAGTGTTTTTTTATTCCAAATATAGATTGCACCGTCTATGTTTAAAATACATCCGATCCAAACATACAAACATTTTTTATAAAATATTGAGAGACTGTGAGCCCTTAGAGAGTATTTTGTCATTTTAATTCATATTTTTTTTGCAGAGATACATGAACAGGACGCAATAAACAATACAACCACTGAAACTTATGATACTGTCAAATTGCTGAATTCATCAAACTCGATGACTGACCAAAAATTGGAGTATGCAGCACCGGCATTGTATTTTCCTTACAACCTTCGCGTAATCGGAGAGATATTGCTGAAATTGGAGAACAAGGAATGTGTGACTGCTACAACCCAAGTGATAGAAGCTATGACGAAACATGAAAGGTGGGCGTTAGAATGTGAGTATACTAAATAACAATACCTACTCCCCTTATGAAACTTCTGAGAACGCGGTACTCCTGCAGTTATATGAGGATAATTAGGAGGAACAATAACTTTAGGTCAGAAAATGCCCAAATTTCTCATTACCAGTTTAAGTTACTAAATAAGTGACTAGTGCTCAAAGAAATTGAAAAATAAAAATTCATTATGATAGGCTGCATTTATGTCTTGACTCATCATACGGAAATCCAAACGCGATCTATATTTTTTTATGGTTTTGAAGATGAAAGATTCAAATTTGGTATGTCCCTATAGTACTTAAATACGACTATTTAAACGATACATCTGCGAACTCAACACTTCCGGTTTCAAACGCTTCCAGGTAAGAAACAGTTGAAATTTGGGGTTCTCATGGATTCGCTGATTTCCTAAATTTCAAAATGTATGTCATTGAAATCTTCATATCTCAAATATATCGAAAAATATATTTGTTTAATTTTTACGCATTGTTTGTCGCCTGTATTTAGTTATGAAATTTCGGTTTTCAGAAGTGTTCTCCCACAGACATTTTACGTCACTGACACAATCCGACAACGTTGGAATCGTGGAGACATTTGTCGATTGTCATTGGATTATTACTAATGTCAAGTCACTAATGTTGTCACGATCTGTCAGAGCTCTCACTGTTGAAGTGAAAGGCATTGCTAATATTATGTTTACTATAGATTTTTGAATAACACCACCGATGTGGCACTCTTTTCATCAGTACGACAGAGCAACCAGTATAAAAAAGCGAAAAATTCCAAAATCTATGTTGTATGCTCGAAGAGAGTAATATACTGAAACTTACCTTGGGATGCTACACAACATTCACAGTCACAATTTTTCATTTCATCATTCTGGTTGTTTGCTCCGTAATTTATGCTCAAGGTACGGTACTTGATGATACAAATAGAACCCTCCCTTTTCAGCTGCATATAACTCACAGCAGCATCACCATAGCCTGATCTAGCAGACCTATGGATGAACCATATAAGTGAAGGGGTATTCATGCCATCAAAATGAGTTCATCAAATAAACAACACTTTCTTCATATTTTTCATCTCCACTCTCGAATAGTTTGGATTGCGAGATAAAAAAACGTTAATCATATAATTTACTGATGGCAAATTTTCACTGCTAGCATTAAAATAGTTTTTTTCCATTTTCACAAGTTGTAAAAGTTATGTACTAATAACAATTTCACGACTGACAAGAACAACATAAATGTTGTCAGCAAATGTCAGCAGTCCCACTGTTCATATCAGTACCATCAACTTAGGTCAACAAAAAACACTAGAATCTAGAGTAGACATTCTACGTCACAAGAGTATACATATTCGACATTTTTCTATGATTCAAAGGCTCTAATTTTTTTATAACTGAATGTTGAGTTGAATCTTTCACAAGGTGGGGAGCTAATGCAAAATGGTTTCTAAAATAATATTCAGTTCGATTTTGGAGTTTTAGGAAAATAGCGAATTATAACAACTACCAATCATTTTCATAAAACGAAATAGTACCTAGAAATGCTCTCAACCACCATTTCCCAAATGTTAAAAAATTATCCAAATTCCAACATACGGAACCTAAACAAAAAATCATATATTAAAAAAGCAAGAGTTTGCTGTAGGTACATATTGAAAACTGAAGAAATGCAAGTTGCTGAAAAACATTCCAATGTTATATAGCAAAATATTTTTCTAAACGGACGAGCTTCTTATATTTCATAGTCTTGAGAAATCATGAATTACCACATTACTCGTATGATAATAATTAAGAATTACAGAAGGAAAAAAATTCAGGAATTTTTCCTAATTTTCGAAATTGAAGAAAACCATAAAACACAAGTTAAAACATTATCTGTGTGATGGTGTGTACGAAAAACCAAAATGATAACAAACATCTTTTAAAATACTTTAAAGTGTTCTCTATTGTGTTATCTGCGTCTAACTATTGCTTCCATAACCCCTTTTAACTGAGCATGAGTTATAGTAGCAATTGCAAAATGCGTTGTTCCAAATCATCCTTCGATGTAGGTCTAGAAGAGTAAATATGGTTCTTCAAGTAACCACGTATGAGAAAGTCAAGTAGTGTGAGGTCGGGTGACCCCGCTGGCCATCTTGTAGGAGCATTCGTGTCAATCCATCGATTTGGAAATCGTTCTTCAAGATGACTGGTCAATACTCGGGAATTATGATAAGTTGTACCAACCTGCTGGAAATACATGGTTTGGTAGACATCAAGAAGTAAATTCTCTATGAAACCTGCTATTTCGTGAAAATCCCAAAGAGCGTTGCCCATTCAATAAACCATCGGATATTATTGGCCCAATAATCAAGATATAGACCCATCTATACGTTGAACCCAAAGTATTCCTGAAAATTCCCTTTCCTTATGAGTCTGGGGTTTTCAGTTGCCCATTATCTGGTATTATTTCTATTGAAAAATTTCAAGATTCATATCTTGATTAAACGTGACAAAGAATGTTTCTTGAGATATTAAGGTTCCTTAGGTAGTTTTCAAGTAGTTAATTGCAATATTTGGATCGTTTTCGGGATCATGTTTTTCTATAATTTTTCGAGCTAATTCTCGTTCAACTGTAAATTTCTTTTCGCTTTGTCGAAGAGAGATAGTGGGATCAGTATACTCAACAATCAAAGTATTGTTTTCATCTGTTCATCAATATTAAACCGGTGTGGTTCATGAGCATTGGCATCTATTCTGAATTGCCTTTCCAAACGTGCGAAATATTTTCTACTTGGTTGACGTTGTCTGGGAGGAAATCGTTTTCTGTATACGTGTAGAATACAAGCCGAAGTTTAATGTTTTCTACACTCACTATAAATTAGCATTGAATCTTCTTTTTCATTTTGAGTAAATCTTTGCGCTATTAAACTGTTTTCAAACAAATTACAATTCTTTAGTAGTAAAGAAGTATAACAAACTGTCACTTTGTTGATAGAAAATGGCTTTTTTCAGTTTTCTTATATTCAAAGCCGCCTTCGTAGAAGAACATTGAATTTTGGAAACCATTTTAATGAAACCAGATACATCTCCAAATTTGACGCCGTCAGTATTTTCTGAATATAAGTATTCGATTTCAGACTGCTCAAGATACGCTTCTACTATTTAGGCTTTTTCATATTCAGCATTGGATTATGATTTTTTCTTGTTCCAATATACGCTAACGTTTCGTCCTCTTTTATTTCAGCTTCTCTTTCAAGTCTTGCTGCAATTCTGCTCGCTTTTGATTTCTTGGTTTAAAGGGTCTTTTTATTGGAAAATTCAGCATTTTGTACCTATCTGAAAAGTGGTACTGTAATTTCTTATGTTTTATCCTTTAGTGTTACGGTACCAGACTATTTTTTTTGTTTTAATTTTTCTTGTTAATTGTTTTTCTCCATACATACTGAGTTGCACGCTTGTGTGTTGCACCCAGGCATAGAAATCCAATTGTTTTCAGTATTAGTGGCGTCGACTGGCGAACTTGGTACCCACTTCAGTAAAATATTCACAAAATTCCTCATCTGTAATTGATTCATCACTTCTTGTAATCCTATCCTCTATTCATATTTATACTTTTGATGACATCACTCGACTTTGTGCTGTTGCCCGATATTTGTTTGATGGTGTCCATACATTTGTCCATTGTAATTATCATTTTATTTTGGTATAATTGTTTTTTTGCCAATTTGATACGTGTTTTGAAATTCTTCATAAATTCTAATACTTACTGTAAAATTGGATAGTTTCTTAATTTTTTTCACGTTTAATATTCATTAATTTCATGATTTGTTATCTATGATTTTTGGTTTTATAATGTCATTATTTTTCTATGACTTTCTGTTCTTGTTTTATTTGTACACAACTTCCTGCATAAAAGTCGTGAATATTTAGGAACTATATTTTTATCCTTGTGTCGCTAATTAATTTACACGATCCGTATAGCTACCTACATAAATAACAATATTAATAAATAATATTTGATTCTCTTTAATGTTTTTCCATGTTTTTTTGTAATTAGGATATTAAACTACATCTGACAGATATTTGTGCAACGTTCCTCCAAAAAGACCCAGTTGCAAGTTATTATTGTTTATGAATAAATAATAAATCGAAATTGAGCCCTCTTGCACAAATTCCTATCAGGTGTAGTTTAATGTCCGTCGTGATGTTAGCAAAGAAATTAGTTGTTTTCTGTTAGATTTTTGCATCATATTTTTCACTTGGTGAAAATGTTCTAAGAGAAAGGTGCTTCGACATTGTCAATTTTGGTAATATCATTTAATTGATACTCTTCTAAAAAAAATTTTCTAAAGGACCCCGCACTTTTTATAGGCAAAATGGTTCTCGGTGAAATTTTCTGAATTTTTAGTATATTGTAGTATTCGATGTACTGATTGAAGGTGTACAATCGCAAAGTTCGCTGATGGATAGATCAGTAATTTTTATTTAATTATTTTCTCGGGATTTGAAAGTGTCAACTGCATTTTTTTTTTCGTTCTTATCATCAACGTACCTTCATGTAACTGAATATCATTCAGATGGTGCAGATTATATCATTATGTACAGAGTAAAACATAAAAACATTTTTGTAATGTCTGAAAATTCGATGTAATAATGAAATATTGATAAAATTATTTTGACACGCAATAAATTATTCGTATTCCATCGTTAATCACAATTCATACATTTCGTACAGGGTTGAAAAATTGGTGAAATTTATGGCCGGTTCTTTCGTTCATATCCTGTATATTCAAATGAATTATCATCCTCCGAAGATAGCTGATACCGTATAAACATGATTTCGTTGGGATATATAGAGTGATCATTAAAATTTTCGATGATGAAAATGACCAAATATCAACGTTTCAGAAATCACCCTGTAATTCACGATTTACTCGGTGAAATTCCTTTATCATTATTGAATATATTCATCATTCTCTCCTCAACACTGAGAATGATGAATATATTAAATAATAATAAAGGAATTTCACCGAGTTAATCGTGAACTACAGGGTGATTTCTGAAACGTTGATATTTTGTCATTTTTATCATCGAAAATTTTCATGATCACCCTATATATGCCAACAAAATCATGTTTATACGGTAACAGCTATCATCGGTGGATGATAATTCACTTGAATTTACAGGATATGTACGAAAGAACCAGCCATATATTTTACCAATTTTTCAAATCACCCTATACGAAATGTATGAATTGTGATTAATGATGGAATAAGAGTAGTATATTTCATGCCAAAATAATTTTATCAATATTTTATTATTACATCGAATTTTCAGACATTACTAAAATGTTTTTATTTTTCACTCTGTACATAATGATATAATCTGCACCATCTGAATGATATTCAGTAATATGAAGGTACATTGATGATAAGAACGAAAAAAAAATGCAGTTGACACTTTCAAATATCAAAATATTATTACATCGAATTTTCAGACATTACTAAAATGTTTTTATTTTTCACTCTGTACATAATGATATAATCTGCACCATCTGAATGATATTCAGTAATATGAAGGTACATTGATGATAAGAACGAAAAGAAATGCAGTTGACACTTTCAAATCCCGAGAAAATAATTAAATAAAAATTACTGATCTATCCATCAGCGAACTTTGCGATTCTACACCTTCAATCAGTACATTGAATACTACAATATACTAAAAATTCAGACAATTTCACCGAGAACCATTTTGCCTATAAAAAGTTCGGGGTCCAAATTTATTCGAATTCTCAGTTTTTATAGTTGAAAAATTACCGTGTATATTATGTTTATGTAAAGCAATATCATCAAGCTGAAACAAAAAATATTGATATGTCACACTTTTCCAGGGTCAAATGAAAACAAACAAAATCGTTTAGGTCATAACAACTCTGCGCCATGTGAGTATAAACATGAAGTTTCCATGAAAGGAAAATAAAAGCAATGATAAATTATGAAATCATCTAATCAGGCGTTGTAATTGAATGATTGTCGTACGTAGGTGATATCATAAAGAATCGGTATAGGTGTTAAAAGCATTATTTTGCAGAGAAAATTACTATAAATTCACTGGCGGATCCCAGGAGGGGCAATTGGGGTAATTGCCCCCCTCCCCATTGAGAGCAACACGTCTTCGTCTCACGAGTTTTACGTCGTCACCTCTTGTTTGGTTTCTTCAAACTCCAACTGTAGCTATAGCATTCTTGGAAAGGGCTGAGGAAAACACTTGTACTCCTCATTAAACATTATATTGTTAAATCATGATACTCACTGTCAGTTTTTAACTGAGGCAAAAATGGCCGTGAGAGAAAACATTCCCAATAACAAAAATATATTCAGGTTTATGACCAGATAAACCAATGTACACTGAGAGAAAGTGTTTCTCCCATCAACCCGAAACACTATACACTCCTCCCTTCCTAATCTAGAACTCAGTAATTTATTTTGAAATAATATGTAACTCATCCTAACTTCTTGTATTTTATCAAGATGGAACAAATCGCATAGGAGCGTTTCTACGACGCTGGGAGCGACCTGTGTTCCACAATTTGGAGTTTTAGTACCTGACATATCTGTATCCTGAAATGTTTTAGTCAGAGGCAAATTACCAGAAAGTTCCGAAATTATATTACCTTCACCCCACCTGTTCCGTCTTCACCTCACGTTGTAAATATATATAATTATTTGTTGTTTATTTGATTATTTGTCTATTTTGTCCGTTCGAAAATATCGCGAATATGACTGTGTTTTCCCACTTTTACTGGACTATGATTTGCTCGCGCCTCCCGGGCCTCGGTAGTGAAAACGTTGGCAGAAAAATTGCGGGTACTCTCTCTCGTTCGTCACTCCGAATACGGTGTACCGGTGCTCAATGATTTTGGATGATCTCTTACCCGACTCGAGTCCCTGAAGGAAGAAAAATAACCAAGGTAAGGAAACCACAGTCTCGACAAACCCTTTATTTACAGTCTACTAAAATATCGAATCGGAAACATGGTCCTTACGAGCCAAAATATCGTGTTTTCAAATTGAAATTACCGTGGTTGATTTATTTTTTCTCTAAGAAGATTCAAATATTCTCAAGTAAACACAAATAATCTCATTACATTTTTCATTTTGGAGTTTTCATTTGGTTACAACTCTCTACAAGCGCTCTCATTGATTTATATCGATATGAATTATTGATATTAGTGTCCACAATCGATTTTTTGTTGCTCCACAAAAAACGGAAACTCTTATCAGCGGATCGGGCAGGTTGGTCGAATTCAGCGTCGATCTGCATAGAACTAATATTGAATTTATTTGTTAAAAATTTATTTTTTGGGATAATCGCCAATTTGGCTTCGTGTGATTCTAGTTCTTCACATTTTGTTCTCAATAGTAAAATAAGAATCTTGAACTGTTCAGATAATTCATTAGAACAACAGAATTGTTGGGCACAGTTCCTTTTTTGTTGATTGTGAGTTACAAAAAAGGGGTTCTGAGTGCTCAATAAGGTTGTTTATGCTCATTAGAAGGTTAAAGTTGAAATACTCTCTATTTATACGAGGCCATTACAAGATACAACTACATTATTTATTTCGAAACTTTTGAACTTTATTCTTGGAATTCATTGATTTCTCTGGCATGGCGGCGGCGAATAAGATAAAACAGTGCAAAGCAATGCAACAAATAAGCATTGATCGGATGAGTGATTTGGCAGCAATGGCAGCTGCTGCAAAAACTGCTCCTGACCTTCATTCACTATTCAAAGCTCGTTTTACTCATTTAGAAGAAATTTATCAAGAATTCGAAAGTCAAAACTCTACCCTCGTTCCGTTACTCATAGCAGCTGATATATATAATAATGATGAATTCAAAGCAGTGTCTCCAGACTTTTATCAGGATTATTATAGTGCCAAAGCAACTTATTCTCTATTGTTCGAGTCACGCATTGATTTGAATACTTCTAGTGTTCCGGTTTCTAGTCACGTGAAACTCCCAAAAATTGAACTTGTAAAATTTGATGGTAACTTGAAGCACTGGAAAACATTCATTGATATGTTATCAGTCGTTGACAAATATCGAGAGGTTCAATTATCTCCTTTCTTCTCTATCTGGTTCCCCCTTATCTCTGGTCAAATGTAATCCAGTCACGGACGCAAATTATATTGTTGCTTACGAGTCTCTCGTAAAACGGTTTGACAATAAACGCCTTCTAGCCACTACTCATTATCTCGAATTGGAAAATGCTCCAAGTATTCCTGATAATCGTGTCACCTCTCAAAATCTGCGAAAGTTATTAGATACATTCACCGAAAACATTGCAGCGTTGAAAAACTTGCAGTTTCCCACTGATCAATGGAGTTTTTTGCTTTTCAACATGCTCCTTCGACGTCTAGATTCCAATACAGTATCTCGATTTGAAATTCATTATGGCTCCAATGATATTCCCACGTTTGATGCTCTTCAAGATTTTGTCATGCAACAATGCTGTGCTTTGGACAGAGCTACTGATTGTACACAGAAAAGGCTCTTAAAGGTTAGCGATAACACACGACCTCCTCCTCCTACTTCAAATTTTTCTCCGCGGCGATCTTTTCATACTCAAGTGAAATCATTTGCTTGTTCCGTCTGCCATGCTGATCATCTTATTTACAGATGCCCTCAATTTTTGTCAATGAATGCTAGAGACCGATATAATATGGTAAAAACGCAAAAATGGTGTGTGAATTGTCTTGGGTCTCGACATGTAATCAAAGATTGTTCTTCTAAGTCACATTGTCTTACATGTGGACAGTGTCACCATACTCTCTTGCATTTCCATGACGTCCCTGCCTCCTCTGATCGAAACCTTCAACCACCAACGCCCCCCTCAGAGGGATCCTCTTTTAATCGTTTCCCGACCGCAAATGCTCTCCTGAACGTTCAAACGTCCTCTCATACAGATCAAAGGGAGCAAACTTCTCATTTATCCAGAGTTGCTGCCACTCCCAATATGACCGTCTTGTTGTCCACCGCACTCATTGAAGTTCTGGATGCCAGCGGATCCTATCAAAAGGTTCGGGCATTGATAGATACTGGTTCTCAAATAAGTATCATCAGTCAAAAATGTTGCAATCGACTTGGATTAAATTTTCGGAAAAAAAATATTTCTTTGAGTATTCAAGGGATAAGTGATATGAATTCATCTGCTTCTAAAGCAGTTCCACTTCAACTCCGACCCTATACTAGCCCTGAGCCTGTCCTCCAATGCAGTGCCATAGTGATGTCTACAGTTTGTGATTCCATGCCCAATTATAATATTGATGCCAAAAATTGGTCTCATCTCTCGAATCTGAAACTGGCAGACCCTCTCTTTCATACCCCTAGCTGTGTTGACCTCTTACTCGGTGCCGATATGTTTCCTCTCATTTTCGAAGGGGGCCGACTCTCTGGCAATACCAATGAACCCAGCGCATTCCCTACGATTTTCGGGTGGATTCTCATGGGTACTGTGTCTGTTCAGGCTAGGTCCCACTCCGTGAACTCATTCTACTGTTCATGCGACCCCCCTCTTGAAACTACTCTTAAACGTTTCTGGGAAATCGAAGAGGTTCCCAGAATATGCAATTCCACTCCAGAAGATGACCTTTGCGAAAGCATCTTCACATCCACTCTCTCTCGAACCTCTTCAGGTAGGTTCATTGTAACACTTCCGTTTCGTGCATCTGAACCAGTGTTTCCCAATTCCCGCGAAATTGCTCTTCGGCGTTTTTTTGCTCTCGAGCGCAGGCTACGGAAGGAACCCCATTTGACTCAACAATATTGTGAATTCATGCAAGATTATCTTGATCAACGACACATGTCTCTCATTGACGAATCCGACGACACAACTGATGGCTACTTTATTCCACATCACTGTATACTTCGCCCAGAAAGTGCGAGTACCAAACTCAGAATGGTATTTGATGCCTCCGCGAAGGCCTCTAATGGCACGTCCCTTAATGACACTTTGTTGACTGGCCCCAAATTACAGAGTGATTTAGCGACACTCCTCCTCAATTTCAGAATGCATCCTATTGCTCTGATCGTCGATATTCGTCAAATGTACCGGCAGATTCTTGTGTCAGAACCTCACAAAAAATATCAAAAAATTCTGTGGCGATTTTACCCCGATCAACATGTCCAAGAATTTATTCTGAATACTGTTACTTATGGTCTTAGTTCTTCCCCCTTTCTTGCCATAAGAACCCTTCTTCAGCTTGCCGATGAAGAAGGCCAAGCTTTTCTTCTAGCTGCCGCGGCCATACGTAACTGGTCTTATGTGGACGATGTCGTAATAAGTTGTAAGTCCTTAGACGACGCTCAATCCCTGAAATCCCAATTAACTTCGCTTCTTCACAAGGGAGGATTAGAACTGCACAAATGGAATAGCAATCATCCTGCCTTGCTTTCTCCCGAGAGTTTAACAACTTCTACATGTCTCGATTTTGATAACTGTTGCCCTGTTAAAGTGTTGGGTTTACAGTGGAATTCTTCTCTTGATGTTTTCTCATTTAGTATATCGTGCCGAAACCTACCTTGTACCAAGCGCAATATCCTCGCTGAACTTGCTCGAATTTTTGACCCCCTCGGGTTCCTTAGCCCTCTAACGTTGTTCGCAAAAAGGCTTATTCAACTCCTATGGACGCTTGGAATAGGTTGGGATGACACTCCTCCCTCTGATGTTGTAGTTAATTGGAATAAATTCCAATCCGAACTGTCGTCTCTCTCGAATATAAGCATATCTCGACATGTCTTTCAACTCTCCTCTTCTGCATCATGTACTCTTCATGGGTTTGCAGATGCCAGTGAGCAGGGTTATGCAGCGGTTATATATTGTCGATATATCGCGGTGGATGGCCCCCGTGTCCGACTGGTTTGTGCAAAGGCGAAAGTATCCCCCTTGAAAACGATCTCTATACCTCGGCTCGAATTATGCGCAGCAACACTTCTCTCTGATTTGTTTTCATATGTACTCCATGTTTTTCGTAAAAACATCATCGTTGAGGAATATTTGGCTTGGTGTGACTCTTCAACTGCTCTCTGTTGGATTCGCTCCTCTCCACATAAATGGAAAACTTTCGTGAGCAATCGCGTCACTCACATTCATGAAAAATTGTCTCCAGATACTTGGCGCTACGTGCCGTCAGATCTAAATCCTGCCGATTGCGCCTCTCGAGGTGTTTATCCCTCTCAGCTCCTCGACTATTCCCAATGGTGGGCGGGCCCCTCATGGCTTCTCCAGCCACCGTCAAATTGGCCCTCCTCCTCTTGCTCATTACATGTAGACCTTGACTGTCACGCTGAGAAAAAAAAGATTGTACTCTTAACCCAAGCCGATATTCATTTTGTGGATGCGCTCTTGGACCGGTTCTCATCATTTGCGAAGATCCAACGAATAAGAGCGTATGTGAGTCGTTTCATTGATAATTGTCGCCTTCCTCGTACTCAACGGAATTTGTCTTATCTCAGTTATCAGGAACTCCACCAAGCTTCACTCTTAGTTGTAAGACACGTTCAGGGTTCAGAATTCCATTCTGAAATTTCTTGTCTTACCTCAGAGAAGCTTTTGAGTAAATCCCTACGTAAATTGAATCCTTTTCTCTGGCTTCAGTACCTTCCACGTGTTGGAAAATAATGGGAAAATTCTTGTTCTTCAAATGGTCCGATCCGATAAAAAACTTGGTGAAATGATCCCCGGCAGCAACGAGTTCATCATCGTAAAATAACCTGTTCGGTACGTCCAGAATGATTTTATGCGACCTGTACTTTTGTATAAGCTTCGTGACATAGCGTTGGTCGTAGGATTCGTTTGTGTCTCTCGAATAAATTTTGCACGTGTCCAGCAATCTTCCCACCATTGACGTTCCATGTCCACAATATTTCACGAAACTCGAGTGTACAAGTGGACCCAACTGCCTAGGATCTCCAGCCAGAATAACCTTGCCCATTAGGCCCTTTGTATTGGCATTAGACAAAATGCCAGCGATTGGAACGAGAGTTTGAGTCTCAGTAACGTATCCACTCTCGTCTATGAACACGTGACTGTAGTGACCTTCTGGAGCACCGCCATTGACTATCTTTGCTGCTGTTATAATCGTTGTCAACAACACCCTGTACTTGAGCAATTCTTCCATCGAAGGCATGTAAAATGTGCCATCTTTCTGAATGTTCACTATAGAATTGAGCTTATCCATTTTTTTGTCATTTGCGTGTCCATAACTATTCCCAAGTAGGCGGAAGATATCCATATTAGGAATCGTATCCACCAACCTACAGGCTAGTTATGGACACGCAGTTCTCAGTATCTCAGTTATCAGGAACTCCACCAAGCTTCACTCTTAGTAGTAAGACACGTTCAGGGTTCAGAATCCCATTCTGAAATTTCTTGTCTTACCTCAGGGAAGCTTTTGAGTAAATCCCTACGTAAATTGAATCCTTTTCTTGATGGAACGGATATTTTGAGGGTGGGTGGCCGTTTGGTTCACGCTCAACTATCATATGATCAGCGCCATCCCTGTTTATTGCCCAGCCATCACCGACTTACGGAATTGATCGTAGAGAATACTCATCGGCGGTATCTCCACCCGGGGTTCCAAACCCTCCATTTTCTCCTCCTTCAACAGTACTGGATACTTTCCGCTAAACGAGTTATTCGAAAAATTATCTCCAAATGTTTAATTTGCTGGAAACAAAACCCAGTTACTGCCCAGCCTCCTATGGGTAACCTCCCCTCTCTAAGAATTTCTCAGATAAAGGCATTCTCCGTAGTTGGTGTCGACTTCGCATGACCTTATAACATTTCGCTTGGCCGATATCGCGGGTCTAAAACCCACAAATCGTATATTTGTCTTTTTGTCTGTTTCTCGTCCAAAGCTCTGCACTTGGAGCTCGCTACCGATTTGTCTACAGCGCTGAGGCGCTTAATTTCTAGACGTGGCCGAGTAACAAAAATAATGAGTGACAATGCTACCAATTTTGTAGGAACTTCTCGGGTTCTTAAACTCATGCAGGATGCAGCTCATCAGGAGCTCATCAAGTGGGAGTTTATTCCTTCCTCCAGTCCCCATTTCGGAGGATTGTGGGAGGCAGGCGTAAAATCCGTCAAATCTCATTTCTCCAGGGTGGTCGGTGACCAGATATTAACCTACGAAGAGTTTATTACTTTTCTCGTCCAGATCGAAGCCGTTTTGAATTCCAGGCCAATCTGTCCTATCAGCTCAGATCCAAATGATTTATCCGCCCTAACTCCTGGTCATTTTTTGACTCTAGAGCCGTTAAATTCTCCCCCAGATGAAAATTTAATCTCGTTAAACTTAAACAGACTGAGCCGGTGGCGGATGGTTCAGCGTCTGGTTCAGGATTTATGGTCTCGTTGGAATCGAGAGTACCTACACACTCTGTTTCAGCGGCATAAATGGACTGAACCCAATGCAAATCTTAACATCGGCACCCTAGTTCTCGTAAAAAATGACAATCTACCTCCCTCATGTTGGCAGCTTGGCCGAATAATTGAACTACATCCCGGAGCCGACGGTGTTGTGAGAGTTGTTACTTTGAAAACTCCTCAAGGTGTCTTAAAACGCTCAGTGGTGAAGGTCTGTCCTTTACCCCTCAGCGACCCCGTCGTAACTTAAAATACTATTGCATTTTGGTGGGCGGTTATGTTCCGTCTTCACCTCACGTTGTAAATATATATAATTATTTGTTGTTTATTTGATTATTTGTCTATTTTGTCCGTTCGAAAATATCGCGAATATGACTGTGTTTTCCCACTTTTACCGGACTATGATTTGCTCGCGCCTCCCGGGCCTCGGTAGTGAAAACGCTGGCAGAAAAATTGCGGGTACTCTCTCTCGTTCGTCACTCCGAATACGGTGTACCGGTGCTCAATGATTTTGGATGATCTCTTACCCGACTCGAGGCTCTGAAGGAAGAAAAATAACCACAGTCTCGACAAACCCTTCATTTACAGTCTACTAAAATATCGAATCGGAAACACCACCGTATATATATATATTTAAGGATGGATTTAGCGAGGGGCAATATATGAAAATATAAGTAGAAAAGTTATTGGGTATAACCCTCAAAATGTTGTGCAACCGTAGACACGTGTTTCGAGCTTAAGCTCTCGTCAGTACGGTAAAATCAAGTGCGAAGATTTACAACACTTGGATGTAAAAATGGAAACAAAGGAAGTCAACAACAGGAAGCCAACCACACATTTGTGGCTTCGGTTAGAAGACCTTGTGTTTACAAGGCAACAACTAACGTCGCCACGGAGGCAGCTAAGCTACCAGCGTGACAATCCTACCCAGGAAAATACAAATAAGGATGGATTTAGCGAGGGGCAATATATGAAAATATAAGTAGAAAAGTTATTGGGTATAACCCTCAAAATGTTGTGCAACCGTAGACACGTGTTTCGAGCTTAAGCTCTCGTCAGTACGGTAAAATCAAGTGCGAAGATTTACAACACTTGGATGTAAAAATGGAAACAAAGGAAGTCAACAACATGAAGCCAACCACACATTTGTGGCTTCGGTTAGAAGACCTTGTGTTTACAAGGCAACAACTAACGTCGCCACGGAGGCAGCTAAGCTACCAGCGTGACAATCCTACCCAGGAAAATACAAATAAGGATGGATTTAGCGAGGGGCAATATATGAAAATATAAGTAGAAAAGTTATTGGGTATAACCCTCAAAATGTTGTGCAACCGTAGACACGTGTTTCGAGCTTAAGCTCTCGTCAGTACGGTAAAATCAAGTGCGAAGATTTACAACACTTGGATGTAAAAATGGCTTCCTGTTGTTGACTTCCTTTGTTTCCATTTTTACATCCAAGTGTTGTAAATCTTCGCACTTGATTTTACCGTACTGACGAGAGCTTAAGCTCGAAACACGTGTCTACGGTTGCACAACATTTTGAGGGTTATACCCAATAACTTTTCTACTTATATTTTCATATATTGCCCCTCGCTAAATCCATCCTTATTTGTATTTTCCTGGGTAGGATTGTCACGCTGGTAGCTTAGCTGCCTCCGTGGCGACGTTAGTTGTTGCCTTGTAAACACAAGGTCTTCTAACCGAAGCCACAAATGTGTGGTTGGCTTCCTGTTGTTGACTTCCTTTGTTTCCATTTTTACATCCAAGTGTTGTAAATCTTCGCACTTGATTTTACCGTACTGACGAGAGCTTAAGCTCGAAACACGTGTCTACGGTTGCACAACATTTTGAGGGTTATACCCAATAACTTTTCTACTTATATTTTCATATATTGCCCCTCGCTACATCCATCCTTATTTGTATTTTCCTGGGTAGGATTGTCACGCTGGTAGCTTAGCTGCCTCCGTGGCGACGTTAGTTGTTGCCTTGTAAACACAAGGTCTTCTAACCGAAGCCACAAATGTGTGGTTGGCTTCCTGTTGTTGACTTCCTTTGTTTCCATTTTTACATCCAAGTGTTGTAAATCTTCGCACTTGATTTTACCGTACTGACGAGAGCTTAAGCTCGAAACACGTGTCTACGGTTGCACAACATTTTGAGGGTTATACCCAATAACTTTTCTATATATATATTTATATATATATATATATATATATATATATATATATATATATATATATATATATATATATATTAAAGACTAGTACAATAAAAATTTAAAATTTAATAATCTGGAAATATAAGAAATAAAAATAGAATTTACATTGAGGGGAACTTCATTCGAGAGAAACAGATTCAATTATTTTGTGTATTTCTTTCCGTTCCGTTTGAAATATGTATGATTTGAAATATTTTTTAAACATTTTGAGACTGTTTATTTTCAGTAATTAATTTTTATAAGTTTCATGTAATTTGTTGAAGATTACTGAAGAGAGGTATGTATAACATTTTTTACCAATTGTTTTATGTATAGTTTTAACGGTGATATTACTACCTACGTTTTGTCTTGTGTTGTAGCGGTGCTCTACATTTTTTAGTAGGTGCCTGTTTTTGTAAGTATAAATCAATGTATTGTAATAGTATAACTGTCTAAGATCCAATACGTGACTCTCTGTAAAAACCGAGACAGATGGGTATAATAAGGGCTTTCTATAAATTATTTTCAAGATTCTTTTTTGGAGTACATCTAGTTTTCGCAAGTGTGTGTTTGATTATGCACCCCAGCTCAGTATACAATATTGCAGGCGTGATTCGACTAGAGCATGATATACAATTTTTAACTGATTGAGAGTTAGTATCTTACCTAAACATTTGAAATTGTAGAGGAGAATTCTGAGTGTTTTACTAACCTGCTCAGTGTGATAATTCCATCTTAGATGAGAGTCAATGGTAATTCCAAGGTATTTCATCTTATTAGTTGTATTTATTTTTACATCTTTACCGTTTACTTTGATCTCTAGAGTTTTAAAATCCGGTAAATGATTTTCGTAGCTAGCAAATGGGATGTAGTAAGTTTTCTCGAAATTTACTGTGAGTAACTTATGACTGAACCAGTTGAAGATGTTTCCCAAATCTTGTTCAATTTCTTTTTTCAAATTCATCCATGATTCAGAGGAGTACAGGATAGCTGTATCGTCGGCGTAGCTGTGAATTTTTCCAGTAGATTTCTGAGTGAATAAGTTATTGATGTACAATGAGAACAATATCGGCCCAAGAACAGTTCCTTGCGGCACTCCATAAGATAATTTTTTTTCATGACTTACAGTTTTACCAATTTTTACCGACTGTTTACGATCTGTCAGATAGTTTTTCAATGGGTCGAGTGCTATTCCTCTAATACCTGATCCCTCCAAGGCCTCGAATAGCTGAAAGTGATCAACAGTATCGAAGGCCTTGGCAAGATCTAGAAAGACAACAATTGTTGGCTTTCTAGTATCAATGCAGTGATTTATTTCACCCGTTAATTTTGATGTAATATCGTCTGTTGATAACCCTGTTCGAAAACCAAATTGCTGATTCGATATTATCCTCTTTTTCAATGACTTTTCAAATATTTTAGCAAATGCGTTGATAAGAGAAATTGGCTTGTAGTTGACTAAATCCTTTTTATTGCCCTTTTTATGTATTGGAATTACTATTGCTTTTTTGAAATTTGAAGGACAAATTCCTGTTTAATAAATAACGTTGATTAAATGTTGAAGCAAGGGTGCTATCTCATTTTTAATCATTTATATTGTCTCCGTTTTGATTGTGTCTTCCCCGGGGGACTTACCTGATTTCAGTTCCTTAATAATTAATTCAATTTCGTTCCTCTCGACAGGATATAAATAAAATGATTTCTGTATCGAATATAGAATCATCATTGATATGAACCTGGTTCATATGTGTCGCTTCCACTCCAAATTTGTATTTGCTACTCGAAATTTGAAAACATTTTCCCTTTCCCGCACCCACCCCCTCAGGAACGTTCTGTGTAGCCGTTGTAAAAAGTGGTCTCTTTGTCTCTGAATAATAATAATAATAATGATAATATTTATTGCACAAACAAATTCGTTACAACGTAAAAATACATAAACTAAGCTAAAACATATACAATAAAATGTAAGAAATTGAATTCTTGTATAGGTTGGAGAGATGCAGGGCAGTAAATATAAATAGTATATGGTATTTATCTAGAAGTATAGGATGTACATAATTATTATTCCGAATCACAAGTAGTTAATAATAAAGGTAAAATAAACAAATATATGAAAATATCACAAGTTTCATTTTCCCTTATATGCAAGTATACAAACATACCCACACAAACACACACATACAGGCACAGAATAACTTACGAAAGCGTAGAAGAGCCACAAAGAATAAAATAAATTATTTCGCCTAATTCCGACTTCGCAACTCGGAATTAGTATAATTCCGACTTCACAACTCGGAATTAGCCTAATTCTCACTTTGCAACTCGGAATTAGTATAATTATGACTTCACAACTCGGAATTACTCTAATTCTGACTTTACAACTCGGAATTAGCCTAATTCTGACTTTGCAACTCGGAATTAGTATAATTCTGACTTTACAACTCGAAATTAGCTTAATTCCGACTTCACAACTCGGAATTAGTTTAATTCTGACGGTGCAACTGGGAATTAGCATAATTCCGACTTCACAACTCGGAATTAGTATAATTCCAACTTCACAACTCGGAATTATACTAATTCCGACTTTACAATTCGGAATTAGTATAATTCGGACTTCACAACTCGGAATTAGTATAATTCTGACTTCACAACTCGGAATTACCCTAATTCTCACTTTGCAACTCGGAATTAGTATAATTCTGACTTCACAACTCGAAATTAGCTTAATTCCGATTTAACAACTCGGAATTAGTTTAATTCCGACTTCACAACTCGGAATTAGCCTAATTCTGACTTTGCAACTCGGAATTAGTATAATTCTGACTTTACAACTCGAAATTAGCTTAATTCCGACTTCACAACTCGGAATTAGTTTAATTCTGACGGTGCAACTGGGAATTAGCATAATTCCGACTTCACAACTCGGAATTAGTATAATTCCAACTTCACAACTCGGAATTATACTAATTCCGACTTTACAATTCGGAATTAGTATAATTCGGACTTCACAACTCGGAATTAGTATAATTCTGACTTCACAACTCGGAATTACCCTAATTCTCACTTTGCAACTCGGAATTAGTATAATTCTGACTTCACAACTCGGAATTAGTCTAATTCTGACTTTACAACTCGGAATTAGCTTAATTCCGATTTGACAACTCGGAATTAGTTTAATTCCGACTTTGCAACTCGGAATTAGTATAATTCCGACTTCACAACTCGGAATTAGTCTAATTCTGACTTTGCAACTCGGAATTAGTATAATTCTGACTTTACAACTCGAAATTAGCTTAATTCCGACTTCACAACTCGGAATTAGTTTAATTCCGACTTTGCAACTGGGAATTAGTATAATTCCGACTTCACAACTCGGAATTGGTATAATTCCAACTTCACAACTCTGAATTATACTAATTCCGTCTTTACAACTCGGAATTAGTATAATTCTGACTTCATAACTCGGAATTAGTATAATTCCGACTTCACAACTCGGAATTGGCCTAATTCTGACTTTGCAACTCGGAATTAGTATAATTCTGACTTTACAACTCGAAATTAGCTTAATTCCGACTCCACAACTCGGAATTAGTTTAATTCCGACTTTGCAACTGGGAATTAGTATAATTCCGACTTCACAACTCGGAATTAGTATAATTCCAACTTCACAACTCTGAATTATACTAATTCCGTCTTTACAACACGGAATTAGTATAATTCTGACTTCATAACTCGGAATTAGTATAATTCCGACTTCACAACTCGGAATTAGCCTAATTCTGACTTTGCAACTCGGAATTAGTATAATTCTGACTTTACAACTCGAAATTAGCTTAATTCCGACTTCACAACTCGGAATTAGTTTAATTCCGACTTTGCAACTGGGAATTAGTATAATTCCGACTTCACAACTCGGAATTAGTATAATTCCAACTTTACAACACGGAATTAGTTTAATTTCGACTTTGCAACTCGGATTTGATATAATTCCGACTTCACAACTCGGAATTAGTTTAATTCCGACTTTGCAACTGGAAATTAGTATAATTCCGACTTCACAACTCAGAATTAGTATAATTCCAACTTCACAACTCAGAATTAGTTTAATTTCGACTTTGCAACTCGGAATTAGTATAATTCCGACTTCACAACTCGGAATTAGTATAATTCTGACTTTACAACTCGAAATTAGCTTAATTCCGACTTCACAACTCGGAATTAGTTCAATTCCGACTTTGCAACTGGGAATTAGTATAATTCCGACTCCACAACTCGGAATTAGTATAATTCCAACTCCACAACTCGGAATTAGTTTAATTTCGACTTTGCAACTCGGAATTAGTATAATTCCGACTTCACAACTCGGAATTAGTTTAATTCCGACTTTGCAACTGGTAATTAGTATAATTCCGACTTCACAACTCGGAATTAGTATAATTCCAACTTCACAACTCGGAATTAGTTTAATTTCGACTTTGCAACTCGGAATTAGTATAATTCCGACTTCACAACTCGGAATTAGTATAATTCTGACTTTACAACTCGAAATTAGCTTAATTCCGACTTCACAACTCGGAATTAGTTCAATTCCGACTTTGCAACTGGGAATTAGTATAATTCCGACTTCACAACTCGGAATTAGTATAATTCCAACTTCACAACTCGGAATTAGTTTAATTTCGACTTTGCAACTCGGAATTAGTATAATTCCGACTTCACAACTCGGAATTAGTTTAATTCCGACTTTGCAACTGGGAATTAGTATAATTCCGACTTCACAACTCGGAATTAGTATAATTCCAACTTCACAACTCGGAATTAGTATTTCGACTTTGCAACTCGGAATTAGTATAATTCCGACTTCACAACTCGGAATTAGTATAATTCCGACTTCACAACTCGGAATTAGTGTAGTCATCGATTCCACGAGTTGGCATTGGAATTATGTGAAAATCTAAACTTGAACCTTCCAGCAAGAACTTTGAAGATTTAATACAGCGGGTGGTTGGCCCTAAGATCCATGAAAAAATATAGCAATTTTAGATATGCTATTAATGTGGTTGAACGCTAGGCTGTAACACTAAGATTTTTGGAAACTGAATATTCTACTCATAGTTTGATGCACCAGTCCACCCGACATAATGCATATTTATTTTCTAACATCATCCACAACACCTAGGAGTCCGCAAGGACATACTGAAGGAGTTTCTGTTATTTCTTTGTTTTTCAATCAAGTACACACAGCACCGACGATGACAACAAAACAGACACCCTTTGATGTTTAACGCCTTCCAACAGGACCGCGAAAAGTTGCTGCAACACAACACGTTTTGTTGATGAAAAGTTTCAGACTTGTTTCTGTTTTGTTGGTTTGATGTGGACACAACATAAGAGATGAAAACGTGTTTTCCCTTTTTTTTATAGACGGATTGAATTTGTTTTTAAATTGTTGAAAAACATTGAGTTTATGTTTTTTATGTGTTCTTGGTTTGATGTGGACACGGCGAGTTGGAAACGTGTATTTTTCCTTTCTTTTTATTGGAAATGGGAACGCAAAAAGTTGCTGCAACCAAAACAACACGTTTTGTTGATTAATAGTTTCAGATTTGTTGTTAAATTGTTGAAAAACATTGATATGATGTTTTGTTTCTGTATTGTTGGTTTGATGTGGAGCCAGCATGAGAGTTAAACACTTATTTTTTTCCATTTTTTGATGGAAACGTATCAAATAATGAAATAAAAATCTGTCAGACAAAATGAAACAATTTAATGATCAATAAAAAAAAAGTTTCGCTAAATAGAAAAGTTTATTAGCATAAAACTAGCACCTTTCTTGCGATTTTCTCTCAATGAAGTCTGCTCATTTTTTCCATTAAAAATACTTGACAAGTGCGGAAAGTTATACTTTCCCGCACGCTGCTGCTGATGCCCAAACGACGCGAAGCGGAGTTTGGCAAGAAGTGGCGTGCGGGAAAAACATTTTCTAATATTATTAAGTAATAACGGTATACACAAATACGCATAAACGTAATAATCAGTATGCCTCAGAAAAGAAAATATTAAACATAATTAAGAAAACATTTTACTTTAACTGAAGTACTATATCATGAAGGGGCATTCGATTTGTAGATGTATGTCATCCCACGAAATCATTTTGATGTAGTGTTTCAATTTATTATTGAACTCGTTGAAATTGATAATTTTTTAGATGTATTGAGGAAGTTTATCGTAAAGTTTAAAAATTTTAAATTCTTCTGCCCAAAGGATTTCAATGCTGGTGGAGGCAAGTAAGTGTTATATTTCTACCTTGTATTATATTGGTGTTCATTAATTATCAGAGTGAATTTAGTTTTATGCTGTTCGACATTCAAATTCAGAAAAAATAGCTCTCTTGGATCCAAGATACCAGTTTCAGAGTAAAGAAGGTCTAAAGAGTATCGATTTGATTTACAAAATAAAAATTTTATGAGTTTTTTCTGTACACTGTTATCAAATTATTGAGTATGGTTTTTTCGACTGCTCCCCATGCTGCCATAAGTTATATGAGATTCTACTAAAGCGTGATATACTGTTTTTAGTTGAGTATTATTCAAATTAAATCTGAGGTTTTTTAGTTTGTAAATTAAGTTTTTTGACCTATTCCACTTGAGGTGACTGTCAATTATAACACCAAGATACTTGAATTCAGGAGTGGACACTATTGAAAAATCAGAAACTGTGATTGTAGTGAAAGATGGCAAAGTAGACTTATTGTTGTAAAGTGAAAGAAACAATGTTTTGCTAAGGTTTATGGTCAGCAATCGACTCTGAAACCATGAATTAAAAATTTTCAGATCTCTCTCTCTCTTTTAAAGTGTTCCATTCTTTAGCTGAGTAAAAAATTCATCTATATACGTGATTATTTTGCCTTTGGTGTTGACCTCAAATAAATTATTTAAATAAACATCGAAAAGGATTGTTCCTATTACGGTTCCTTGCGGTACTCCATACTCTACTGTTTCGAATTCGCTACAATTTAACTTACGTGGTCTATTCGAGAGATAGCTTTTGAACGAGTCTAAATCTTTTCCTATGATAACAGTATTTTTGAGCGATTCAATAAGTAGGTCGTGGCTTACCGTATCAAATGCTTTCGACAAGTCAAGAAATAGGACAGGCTGGCTTTTGTCCAGAGCTGAATACATTTCTGAAGTTCTCCTTCATGATTTATCAGTTGTTTTTGTCACAGGTTACTAGATATTTGAATCTTATCTTATTAGCAACATTTGCTTTATTTCAAGATAGATCTAACGTAATTTTGCAAGTTATTAAAAAGAAGTTTGTTTAAAATCTGTTAGTTTGCGGTATCATATTATTCTTTGGTGAAATATTCTTTTTTCCTAACCTTCATAATGGGTTACTTGAACAAAGAAAGCGGAATGAAAACATATTTTGCTCATTGCATTTTATTATACAGAGGAGTCAACTTGTTTATGATATAATTTTTCCCGCAGTAAAACCAGCAATAGTTGATATTCTTGAAGCAATTCGATGAGTAACTTGAAATGATTATTGTTACAAACCATCATAGTCCTCAATGTCAGTATCGTGGAAATTACCATAAATAAAACATTCTTTCGATACATCAACAACTTGTGGAAGACATGGAATTTAATTTCCTCATTTGTATTTTGTTGGGCACCTCTTGTGGCGGATTACACATTTTGGGTGATTTCTGAAAAAAATTCTTTCGGAATAACAAATCAGTTCTATTTGTTTTTGGAGATGTGTAGTAATGAGGTTACTGGGTGGAGAAGTGACAAAAATTTATGAAATGCGCAAAAGGATATATAGAATTTAATACTATTGACAAATCATAGGCACTATTTCTATAGTATCTAATAGTAAACAACCAGAATCCTAACCAACAACTCGATCATATCTATCAAAAATGTTCTCTAGCCTTGCAGATGCAGCTTTGCTGTTCAATTCAAAACGAAAAATTTCTTCCAAAAAAGCTTATTGTGCAATACCTGGATATTAGTAGGAAGGCCGATTTGTAGGACCATAGTTACAGGTTTTTTCCAATATATATCAACTCTGCTACGGTATATTTTCTTGCCTTTCTCATTTCGTACATGTGTTCAGAAGAGCACTGAGAAGCCTCTCAATTCCATTTTCTTCAGAAATAACAGCTGATGAGAACTTTTTTTCTGCCTTTGTTTTCGTAGAAAATGTTTTCAAATAAAATATTCACGGTTATGGCTACCACTGCATTATTTGAAATTCTAATTCAGTTATCATTGCCATATTAAAACACTTTTTTATAACAGAAATGTTTTTTTCAATGTGTTCATTTGACCTCTACTCGTAATTACCACAGCATGAGTAAAAATCTCGGTTCTAGTCCAAATTATGGAAATGAAAGTGCACGGTTGCCATTAACAAAAATATCGATAACTCCATATTCCTTACAGGCCACCCTCTAGGTATAAGGTATATTCAAAGAAATGTCCTGTTTAGAGATATTCACCCAAAAGTATTCAATAGTCCGAAAAATCTAAAATTTGTCACACATATCAAGGACCGTATGACCGTATGACCGTATGACATGAACTTCATAATAAAAATGTAATAGTAGTAATAATGATGTGAATTTGTAAATTCAATTTTCACCTACCCATTTCCAATCGTCCGAATAATCTAAAATTTGGCATACGTATCAAGGACCGACGACAATACAAGAATTTCATAATATTAATGTGATAATAATAATAAGGATGAGCATTTTTAAATTCAGTTTCACCCACATCCAATCCTCATCACAGTCTAAAAATCAGCACACATGTTATCAAGGTCCGACAACAATTACCTAATACAAGAATTTCAAAATAATAATGTGATAATAACAATAATGTTGTGAATTTTCAAATACTAAGAAGTAGAAAAAAATGTAGTTTAAAAAACACGCTTTATCTCGCACTAGAAGTTATAAAATAATTGAATTAGCTTGTATTAGTTACGATATAGGTAGGTATTTTAAGTTTGCCAATATTTTAACTTCATTGTGGAGAAAACGCAAACATATATTTTTTTAACAATACATGGTGACTGTTAGATCCCTTCCGTAGTTATTAGTAAGCTTGTCACATCTTTTATATCCATTGGTTAATTTAAAAAGCGTGGAGTCTAAACAAAGCGCTCCACAAAGCTAATCAAAGCACTCCAAACTCGGGATCAAATGGGCCACTTCAGTCTCGTAGTATTCAATGTACTATTATTCAAATGATGAAATAGAAACCAAAGAAACATATAACTTTACTGCATGTTACTTCATGTGTAGTTGAATATTAAATTTTGTTTGAACCATATCCCTAGAGGCCGATAGTGGGAGAGTTAAAAATTATGCCAACATATTTCACATCTGGCAGCAAATGGATTCAGATATTATCTAGAATAGGTCTGAATAAACCGAAACATAAATTTTCGTGACCCTCTAGCTGATTTAACTGCTCATCTACCGGAAGTAACGTATTAAGCTCTAACTTGGAAAGTGTATACATGATTCTGGCTAAACTAAGCCTCCTAGAGCAAAATATACACCAAAATGTTGCTATAAAACCTCAATTTCCGTGTTTAAATCAGTGATATGACGAACATTTAACGCGTAACTGTAATATGAGTTTGAAACATGAGTACAAGAAAGAGGAACAAACGAGGTAACAATATAATATTCTTCCACTTTAGTATCCAAATTCAATAATATAGTATATACAGTGTCATCCCCCTTCCCAGTAAACACAAGGATATCCATTGGATGTCCAATGGATATCCAAATCGTACAATGTGGATGTCCTTTGATGGACAAAGGATGTCCAATGGATATCCCATGGACATCCATCGGCCACTAACTTGGACGTCCACATTTTCGACATCCAATGGATATCCGTTGTGGACGTCCGGTGGATATCCAATTTCGATTAAATATGTACATAATTTGGACGTGAATTGGACCTTCAAGGGACATTTCATGGACGTTTTCTGGACCTCCAATGGAGGAAGACTGGACCTGTTAATTGACAATAACTGGACCACTGATGAATGTTGAATGAACCTATAATAGATATAAGAATGAAAATTGGATTCACAATTTACATTATGGAGATGCTTATTCCAAAAATAATAGCACACTTTTGTATATCCAATCAGCAACTAATGAAATCACTACTACCTTATTCCTCAGTTATCCACATGAAGGTGTTCTTATTTTTCTGAAATAATTTTCTTCCAGAAACTTCAGTTTCCTAGTTTTTGAGAAAAGCTTTGCAATCAAAAAAATAATGTAATTTCTTTTCAGGTGTATAGCATTACACCATAGATCATCATCGTCATCACCATTTTCAATGTAAGAACTCATTTATAGAATAAAATTCGATTCATATAAACAATATATTCAAATGCGAATAAGTTTTAAAAACAGAACATGAAATAAAAATGTTACTCTAAAATGAAAATGTCATTGAAAATGAAACTGAAATACACAACCACTCTTGTTAGAAAAAATAAATATCTTTCAGACATTAAACTTTTGAATTCAGGTAATTTCTTCTTGGTCACTCCTTTCCTTTGCTCTTCTTAGCCATTTTTGATCGACTCCACTGTGGCTTGGTACTTTTGGCTAAGTTACTTTTTTCACATACTCCTGTGGAAGAGTAAATAATATAAATAATAGTAAAGGAAATTCAAAATGATAACAATTATTTAAATACACAACCAAGTAGAATCATCGATAAAGTCATTGAAAAAAACTGGTATCAAAGCAAAACAAAACAAATAAAAAAAAATGAGCATTTTCTTCAACTAGTATATCTACACAAAAAAAATATATATATATATATATATATATATAAGTAGAGAAGTTATTGGGTATAACCCTCAAAATGTTCTGCAACCGTAGACACGTGTTTCGAGCTTAAGCTCTCATCAGTACGGTAAAATCAAGTGCGAAGATGTACAACACTTGGATGTAAAAATAGAAACAAAGGAAGTCAACAACAGGAAGCCAACCACACATTTGTGGCTTCGGTTAGAAGACCTTGTGCTTACAAGGCAACAACTAACGTCGCCACGGAGGCAGCTATAGCTACCAGCGTGACAATCCTACCCAGGAAAATACAAATAAGGATGGATTTAGCGAGGGGCAATATATGAAAATATAAGTAGAGAAGTTATTGGGTATAACCCTCAAAATGTTCTGCAAGCTCGAAACACGTGTCTACGGTTGCAGAACATTTTGAGGGTTATACCCAATAACTTCTCTACTTATATTTTCATATATTGCCCCTCGCTAAATCCATCCTTATTATATATATATATATATATATATATATATATATATATATATATATATATATATATATATAGTGAATGCAGGTAGGTAGGTATATAAAATATCATGTAGTGTCAGACACTGAAATGAACAAAAACAACATTGAAAGAACCATAATATAATGAAGAGCAGTTTTAGTTCAGAGAATTTGTGTAAGGCCAAAAAGTGTTATGTGTGCACCATGAAGATTGTGGTTAAACTTGACCATTGAATGAAGCATATGAATTGAATAATATTGAATTCACACATCTTTTCACCAAATCATTTACATTGCTACCTCCCAGCTTGCATAATTCATTTATCTAAAAAAAATATATATATATAATGAAGCACAATATAAATCATGATGATGAGTCTTGTTAGATGATGAACTCACAGTTTCTGTACAGCGGTAGAAATTGATTTTATAATGAATCATAACCTATCAGCAATTTGGTCAACTTCAAATTTCCAAACCCACTCTTCTTTTTAGCTCCATGCTAGCTGAATAATGAAATCATTTAGTTCCCAACCTAAAAACCAGAAATACATCATATTTTCTATCAAATTATATTTCAATAAAAATGTTCAGTTTTCATAACTATCTGTATTACTCACAGTTCCGTTACAGTTTAATTCGTTCTCTAAGTGCATCATCACAAGAATTAGGTGTTCATCTGTATATACGGAGAAGTTGAGAGTACAAATATCGATTCACTTGTTTCCTTATCGTGTCTCAGTTGTTGATGGACCTTCAGTTTCTAAAATTTCATCAGGAATTTGAGCAAGATATGTTGTATTGCCTGAAAAACAATCAATAATGAGTTGAGCATTTAATACAAAAATATTTTTTCAGAATTTTATGAGTTGAACATCCATTTTTGTGCAATGGACAACAGCAGGACAGTCAATCACCACTTCGAATGGATGTGGTAGCACTGAATTCCTATTTTGCTCTTCTGTAACATTTCGTGAAAATTTTATTTCTGTTTTATTTTGCATCTTATCTTTACTCAAACACCCTTCACCTTGGACTCAAACGACAATCAGTTTCAAAGCCTCTCAATCCTCCATAATTTGCAATCAGTTATTGTTACTTCAGTGAGACTTACCTGATATAAATACTGTGAGTCAAAATTAGTATTGAATAGTCAACTAAGTACACTGTAATAAATAAAGCATCTCCGAGGGCTCCGAGCACTATACGACACGAATATAATCCCAAGCAACTAAAAATTGCCTGTTTGTTTCTCCCAAAGAATCTTCCTGTTGCAACTTGCAACTAGCGTCAAGCGTCAAGCGTCATTTCATTTTCATTGTTCATATTTGTCATTGTCTGCATTACCGATTTCGGTGGTTGCCAACTGAGACAGGATCTTTGGTACCAACATGCGAACTTGGTCGTCCAAAAGATATCCGTCTTTTAAACTGGATTTTCAGTCAATTTGGACAAGAAATGGATGTCCATTGGATGTCCTCAAACGGATATCCATTGTACTAGCAGAAATGGACATCCAATGGATATCCATTTAACGTCCATGTCCACAAGGACCAATTATGGACATGAAATGAATATCCATAGGATATCCTGTGTTTACTGGGTTACCTCCGAATTTGCAGAAAAAATTAAAAATCGCTCGGACCCGTCAATTTTCATTTCGAGGGGGAACTCTTCTACCAAATACATCATCATTGTGCTGTCAACTCCTTCATCCACAGCACCCCCCACTTCAGAATTTTCAATAGCAATTAGGAACCGATCAATTGTCGTGGAAATTTCAATGAAAACTAAGTGTAATCAAGAATTTTTATTTTTCATTACCTGATATGTTATTATCATATGAAAGGTTCGAGATGTGAACCATTCAGTTCCATACAGAAGTATAAGCGATTTTCGAAATGCACATTTTGTTAACATATCTGGAGTCACTGTGTACGACATTCATCAACAATTCTTCCGCGTATATCAGCTGTGTGACATAAACTTTGGATTTCAAATGTCTACATAAAAAAATTAAAATAGTGATAGATTAGGAGATCTAGTAAGCCAATCTATTGGTCCTCACCTTTCAATCTATCTCCGTGGCAGCTCTTGAAAATCTCTTGGATAACGAAAGCTTCAGAATTGCTGTTGGATTCCGATTGGGTTTGTCTACCTGTTCTCCTCCTACATGGATTTGTGGAAGTGTCGTGGACAGTAAGGGTAGTCATGGTTTGAGCTGCCAAAAAAGTGCGGACCGTTTACCAAAACATTCTCAGGTGAACGATCTCATCAAGCGTACCATGGTTTTAGCAGGTATACCAGCAATTTTAGAGCATCAAGTAGTCAGTAGAGATGACGGAAAAAGACTGGAAGGAATTTCCCTCGTACCCTGGAAGCGTGGATAACCCCTGGTTTGGGACTTCACTTGTGCAGAATATTTGGCACCTTCTCATCTGCCAAGTACCTTGTGCCAAGTATGTTGGTTCCGCTGCAAATACAAGTGAGGAGTTGAAAATACGCAAATACCAAATACCAGTTGCTGCTGAAGGTTTAGGTGTTCTTTGCCCACAATCTCAGTTTTTTATTCCCTATATATGGAGAAAACTATGCGTAGCAATCAAAGGAAACAGATTCTCGATTCCAACGATTAGTTCAGCATGATAATGCCTCTTCACTATTGGGCACAATTCCTTCTTTTCATCACTCAGATGAGATTTTATGTCATCTTGAATCGAAACTGAAATGCCAGGTCGAGTTGGAAAAGATACATATGAGTCGTGGATCAATCACATTACATCTCTAGAAATTCTGAGATTGTTAACTCTATTGAGAAAAATGTTATTCGTAACATCAGGTATCACGTAACATCAGGTATCACGTAATCTTATCAACTCATCCAATGCCCAACAATTCCACCATTACTCCATCAACTCAATATCCTGCAATCTATAAACTCGAAGTCCTCATTACTTCAAGTACGAAGGGTGCTTTAATCGAAGCTTTTGCAGAGCTGATCAAGAATCTATGTTCGGGAGATTCTTCAGACAGAATGGTGAATACGATTTCATTCAAAAGTTTTATCGGTTTTTCCCAACAAGATGCTCAGGAACACCTACGTTATTTACTGGAAGGTATACATTATGAAGTTGAAATAATAACCAACGGAGAAACCTAATCTATCATTGGCAGAGACTGATGATAATTTAAGTGATAGTGAAAAGGCTCAATCTGGATGATGACGTTGAACCAGAAAGTGCACAAAATACCTTTTGATCTAAAAACTACCAAAAATTTTAGTGATTCATCTGAACCGAGTTTCTTCGAAAAGAAGATTCTGGAGAAAGTTAGATGTCCCGTTGATTTTCCCTTAGAAGGTTTGGAAATGGCTGCAAGGTAGTCCCTTGCCACTACAGACTAAATGCACTATACAGTCAGAGCAGGTCATCTTATAATGGTCACTACACAGCTTATTGCAGACCTTTCGTTGGCACATGGTACTCTTACAATGATTCTCTAGTGAAACCATTATCATCCAAATCCATTGCGAATAGAGAGGCATATGTTCTCTTTTACGAGCTGGAGTACACAAAGTTTTATCTTTGAATGGTTATCTATTCAAACATTATTGTATTTCAGTTTTAATATGAATTAAATTTGAATAAGTTTTTAAAAATAGTAAAATAATTGCAATACGTAAAAAATCGAGACGTGAAATGATTTATTCATCATATTGTTTCAATCATGCAGTAAATGCTTCGATATCTTTGACACTTCGAGGTAATTTGAAGTTCCCTATTGGTACTAAATTGGTTTCTTCCGATGGATTTCATTGTTCAGTTAACACATTATTGAGTTCTTCGGCATGGGCCAGGAGTCTTTTCTCAAATGCATTGGTATCTTCATGATGCTTTGCGCCCGTGATTTTGTCATCTTTTAAATTCTCTTCAAATTCACCAATTGAAGAACTGATCCTGCTACCACCCACTTAAGCAAAGCATATCCACTATCAAGGATTCCGATAGCTTCACGTTACTGTACGGGTTATAATTAGCGTGTGGCCAGATAGACATTTTGCTCTAGATGGCTTAGTTCTGCCAGAATCGTGTATACACTAAAAAAACCCGCACCATTCTTATGGGTTTCTGGGTCATGGTGGAATTGGTTCAAACTGTAGTATGTTATTCGCTTCATTATCCTGATCGTAATGGTGGATTTATGCAGCAGTCATAAGTCATAAGTTTTAAGTCACAAGAAAGAATATTCGTCAGTGATTGGTTGGAATAAACGGACCAACCAATCATTGACGAATATTCTTCCTTATGACTCAAAACTTATTACTTATGACTGCAGCATAAATCCACCATAAGTTTCCATGATACAGTCCCTCAAAGATATGATTTTGTACCTATGAGTGTAAGAACGACAAAATATTTCTTTGTGTATATGTGCCTCAATGTGAATTGTACCTTCAGAATCATTTCTTTTGATGAATACTTATATTACTTGAATAAGGACCACATGGTGTTGACTAAATTCTAGACAATAACTTGTCATGATTTCAGTCAACATCCTGTTGTTCGTGTTCAAGTAATTTCATTATTCATCGAACAAAATGATTCTGAAAGTACCTACAATTCACACTAAAAACTCATTACGAGGCACAGATACACGAAAATATGATTTGTCGTACTTACACTCATTGGTACAAAATTAACAAAATCATATCTTTGAGTAGCTGTATCCCGAAAACTAGTGATAGGATCAAGGTGAACCCATGGGAACTCTTGATAAGAATAATGAAGAGAATAACATACTGCAGTTTCAGCCAATTCCACAGGGTCCCAGAAACCCATAAGAATGGTACGGGGTACTTTGTGTCCCGGACTTTTTAGGCTCATCTACCCATGTATTTCAAGGTGGCGTATTGGTTGCCAGATGTGATTTTTTTTGTGTGCCTCACTGCTCTTCAGGAGTAATTATGTCAGTAACGTACTTGGTGTATAAATATCTATTGTAATATGTTGAAATAATAACTCTCAATTTTCAGTGTTCGACTCATTTGCCAAGTTCCCAGTGGGCATTCTCTACGGAAACTACTACCAAATGGGAAACTTCGATGAATGCGTTGGTGTACGGAAACGATTTGAAACGAAAAGTGGCCAAATGGTTCAAGAATCCTTCCTTCAGGGGCAATACTGTTTGACTGACATACATTTCAAGCAGAAAAATACGAGGTCAGAGAGGTCTCTGAACGAAAACCCGTCGTTTTTGGTGAGAACTTTTTATAATTATGAGAACAAAACATCAAATCACAAGGATTATGCACTTAGGACTAAAGTACTCCACAATGAGTAGCTGTAAAAAGTACTTATTAGTATTTGAGTTAGAGTGGGTTTTATGAGAAGTACTCGAAGCAAATGAGTATTTTTGCCGAAAAAGAATAAGTATTTTATTTTTATCTTTTATTACGCCCCAAAATTCTACAATATTTCACTAATAGATCTGAAAAACATTATAAGAAAAACAAACACAATATGAAACATTTCAACATGAATTTCCACGAATTCATGAAAATTATCAACACATGGAAACACCCCCGTATCTTCCTTAACAATAGAGGTAAAATGATGAAACTCTCAGGACTGATGGAAATGCTCAAAATGCACCTACCACTTGAATGGAGTTGGCCTAAGTGATATACACTGCCCACCAGTCGCGATGGAACAACACATTTTTACGGTAAAACATACTAGGGGGCAAAATAGGCTAAAAATTCCTTCAGATTTGTGATCAGGACCACCAACTTACTACAGATAAACTTTTTCTCTGAAAAAATTTCAGTCCTGAAAAATCCGAATTTGTCTCACTTCTCATGGAAACACCCCCGTATTTTCCGTAATTTTATACGTAGAATCCTGAAATTTGCAGAATCGATAGATACACTAGAAATGAACTCACTGCACAAAACGGGTCATCCTACATGATGTGCACTGCACGCCAGCCGCGATGGAAAAATGGGTGGTTCCTTCGCTCTGGCGTGCAGTGTATATTACGAAGATTGACCATTCCCGTGCAGTGAGTTTATTTCCAGTGTATCTATCGATTCTGCAAATTTCAGGATTCTACGTATAAAATTACGGAAAATACGGGGGTGTTTCCATGAGAAGTGAGACAAATTCGGATTTTTCAGGACTGAAATTTTTTCAGAGAAAAAAATTTATCTGTGGTAAGTTGGTGGTCCTGATCACAAATCTGAAGGAATTTTTAGCCTATTTTGCCCCCTAGTATGTTTTACCGTAAAAATGTGTTGTTCCATCGCGATTGGCGGGCAGTGTATATCACGTAGGCCAACCCCATTCAGGTGGTAGGTGCATTTTGAGCATTTTCATCAGTCCTGAGAGTTTCATCATTCAACCTCAATTATTACGGAAGATAAGGGGGTGTTTCCATGAGAAGTGAGACACACTGTATATAATAATTAATATTGACAAAGTAATGCCCATTACCTTCATACAATAATACGGATAATACACTCAAAATACGCATGCATGTAAAAAGAAGTCGATTATCACCTCCTATGTGTTCGTCTCCCTTACTTGAGGATGAGTGATTTGAAAATGTCTATTATAATAGTATTTTTCTTTCTGAATTATACTCATGATTTTTATTCTTGTCATATTCAATTTTTAAATGTCAGTTATTTTTATTAATGTCAAATTTTAGACTATACAGATCATCTCACAACACTGCGAATATAGTGGAGAATATATTATAAGGTCAATTTACTATTGACGAGCCCCCGCCTAATCAATAACTACAAGCGAAAATACAGTATTATCTTGACCTTGACGTTTGTCACCGAAAAATCCGTACGATATTGGTTTATCACCGGACAGCTTTTAATTGCTCTGATATTTTCATTTTTCACATGTTCGTAGTGTTTTGAGAAGTACTGTATATAATAATTTTAAGTACATATAGAAAAATAACAACACAAGCTCCTGTAGCTTTTAGGTCGCTCACGTTTATAATTTGAAAAAATAATCAAAAACTTCTCAATAACCCACATAAGCAAACATCTACGAAACGCCCAGCAGATTGAAACCACTTACGTTTTAACTTCTCTAATTTTATTTTTAATGACAAGAAACGCGGAATCAAAATACCGTTATGAATGATTTTTTTCTTTGAAGAACGTCGAATGTAGCAAGCAACAACGGTTTGGTTTCAAGAATTTCACAGAATTCTTCCTTAATATAAAATATCATCTCATTTGTATTTATATTGAACCACTTTTTAAGATCAATGTTTTTATAATCCTTGGTAGTTTTGTTCCACTATTTAAAATCTGCTTTTGATTATTTATAATAAGAATAGTAATTACCTACTCTCCTACCTACCTGAAATGTTGTTAGTTTTATACTTGTACTCATTACTCGTCTGCTGTAGGGATAAGAACCGAGTAAAGAGTACTCTGAAGTATTGAGTACCGTCAAACTAAAAGTACTCAGAGGTATTCGCGGTTACTGAAAGCAATTGAATTGAATAAGTTCGTTAATGAAAACCCCAGTTTTCGCCCCAGCAAAATCACTTTGTGGAAGAAATTGAGAAAAATTACAACTTTTTTGTTTTTTTGGAAATATCCCAATAATTATTCAAGGAATCGTTTGACAGTCAATGGCACTTCTGTAGAGATTCATAAAACCGACGAAATAGATTCATACAACCGGATCGGTGCATTTTCCACTGAGAAAATCCGAGAAAACCTCGAAAAATTTACCATTTTTCAATTTTTTTTTTAAATCTGAAGCTGGACGAACAATATTGCGGAAACTTATAGATAATAACATGTGGTTCAACTGTACTCAAAATGTTTTTAGTCCTATGTGTAGTTTTTGCACAATCGCGTTATGAACAATTTAAGTGCACATCTTGCAAGATGCGCCGATTTGAGGGAAATTGTCGTATTCGAATTCTGTAAACGACATCTGGAAGTAGAGATCAATATCTACAATTTGTATATTTTGGATTTTCACCAGAGATCTAGAGAGGATAAAACCAACAAATGTAACGAAAAAACTCACGAACACAAGGATCTCGGTGAAATTTGAGAATCTGGACTAACTGATTAGGGAGACTCCCTCTGCGAGGTACCTGGGAGTAAAACTGGTCAGGTAGGCGTCTGAACGAATATTCCCACGTCAGCTTCGCTATCCAGCGAGCAAGAGGTCAGAAGAACCTACCCGCTGATCGCCAGGAGCTCAAGCTGTCGATGGAGAATAAAGTCTTGATATACCGGGTGGCTACGGAAGTATTGCCTACAGAATATCTCAGTTATTGTATGAAGTAGGTTTGTGAAATTTGAGGCGTCGATAAAATGACATAAGAGCTAGAATTTGAGCATATTGACATGTCGAAGTTAACTTCCGGTCTGACCGGAAGTAACATCAACTTTCTTATTTTAAATGGAAACCCTTTTTTTTCTTTTGGCTTTATTCAGCATTCAATTCCCTTTCTAATGACATATCAAAAGTTGGTATCTAACCAGAAACTAGATCAGAAAAAAATTATTATTGAAATTCACCGAGTAGGCTGTGGAAGCAAAATGAAAGCCAAAAATTGAAAAGTTGGCTATGGAAACCATACGTCACTTGATAACAGTTGCTGCTACTGTGATATTTTATTTTCATTCGTCGGCGTTATAAAAAGCCGCCAAAAGAAATATTGGAAAAATTGGGAAAAAAACAATACTCTGTAGGTCCATAACTTAAATAGGAACATACAACTTTTTCTTGCCTGTACTATTCAGCATAACCATTCCTTTCTAATGATATAATAGAAAGTAATTTTTTGAAAAGAAATACCAAAAAATCCAATTATTATTCTTCAAATAACGAAAAAATAGATTTATCGAAAACAAAATTCAAATTGATAGGATTAAAGATAAAATAAATTCAAAACAAATGTTCGAAATGCATTCCCTCAGCGTCAATACATTTATTGACTCTGGTGATATTTTCATGTAAAACGTTTCTCAACATTTGGGGCGTGATATCTTGGAAAGCTCTACGAATTTTTACTTCTAGCTCATGTAGAGTTGTAGGCTGTGTGGAATACACCCTATTTTTAAGATGCCCCCATAGAAAAAAGTCGCACGGAGTAAGATCAGGTGACCTTGGTGGCCACCTGACTGGACCATGGGTTGTTATAAGTCTCTCTTGAAAGCGATTTTGAAGATAATTTCTCGCTATTCTTGAATTATGCGGAGGGGCGCCATCTTGCTGGAAGTACATTCTCTCAGTTATTTCCGCTGGTAGGTTGTTAATGAATTCCGAAATTTCATTCGTTAAAAAATTAAAGTATCTCCCTCCGGTTAGTTGGCCTTGAAAAAGAATGGGGCCAACAATATGAGTTCCAACTATTCCTGCCCAAACATTCACACCAAATCTCTCCTGGAAGCCGCCTTGTCGAAACCGGTGCTCGTGTGCTATCGCCCAGTACCTGGAACAAAAGACCGTTCACACTTTTAGCACTTTACACTTCGACTATCGACAATAATCCAAATAAAGTACAGTACCTACCTTGTATTATTCCTGTTAAATAATCCATTGTTGGTAAATCTTGACTCGTCCGTAAACAAGATATAATAGTTAAATAGGTGATTCTCAGAATTTTGTCGAAGAAACCAATTACAATATTCCAGGCGCCTTTCACCGTCATTTTCATACAAATGTTGATGCAACTGATACTTGAAGGATTTCAATCGATGTTTTTTCAAAATTTTCCTAGCAGAGTTCTTACTTATAGCTAATTCGGCGCCAATCTGCCTTGAGGAAATTGTGCTATCATATTGTACTAAAGCTAATACATTAATTTCAGTTTCCTCATTAATAACAAATGCTTCTTGGTCTTCGTGAACATCAGGCTCAGTTCTTAATTTTTCTTCAAGCCACTGGAAATAGCTTCTTGACGGTTGCTGCCTCCCTGGATATCGCTCTAAATACAATCGTTCAGCGGCATAAGAATTTTTTAAACATTCACCATAAATGAGAAGCATGTCAATTTGTTCGGTTCGTGAATAACGGGGCATTTTTTGAATATTCCACTAACTGATTTCGATTTCCAAACCCTTTTAAAATGGCAGAATCAAAAACACTACTTCGTCAAAATAATATGGATAGCAGCGTTCGTGACAGCTCTCATTTCTTTTTTGTTTCATTTCAAAATACATCTTAATCAGCCTACTTGTTAATAGTTTGGTTCGAATGATTATTGCAATGGAATGATTATTCTGAATAGCACAAACATCGTCCATAGGTAGATATTAGAATATCTATGGACGATGGCACAGACCAAGTACATTTATGTTCCTATTTAACCTAGAACCTACAGGATATAATTTATCATTCCACATTATTTTTAATTTTATTTTTGCGTATGGCGATAATCTGTTTTTTCGTTATTTGAATAATAATAATTGGATTTTTTGGTATTTCATTTAAAAAAATTACTTTCTATTATATCATTAGAAAGGAATGGTTATGCTGAATAGTACAGGCAAGAAAAAGTTGTATGTTCCTATTTAAGTTATGGACCTACAGAGTATTGTTTTTTTCCCAATTTTTCCAATATTTTTTTTGGCGGCTTTTTATAACGCCGACGAAAGAAAATAAAATATCACAGTAGTAGCAACTGTTATCAAGTGACGTATGGTTTCCATAGCCAACTTTTCAATTTTTGGCTTTCATTTTGCTTCCACGGCCTACTCGGTGAATTTCAATAATAATTTTTTTTCTGATCTAGTTTCTGGTTAGATACCAACTTGTGATATGTCATTAGAAAGGGAATTGAATGCTGAATAAAGCGAAAAGAAAAAAAATAGGATTTCCTTTTAAAATAAGAAAGTTGATGTTACTTCCGGTCAGACCGGAAGTTAACTTCGACATGTCAATATGCTCAAATTCTAGCTCTTATGTCATTATATCGACGCTCCAAATTTCACAAACCTACTTCATACAATAACTGAGATATTCCGTAGGCAATACTTCCGTAGCCACCCGGTATAAAGAATTTGTCAGATCAACGATGACTTACGGCTGTGCTGTGTTCTATAGCCTATCAAAAACTTAGATGCTGAGATTGAAGGGGATGCAGAACAAGGTACCTCGTATCGTTACAGATAGTGATAGATACATTCGGCTAAATACGCTACGTGAGCTGGCCGAGATAGAAACCATCCCCGATTACCTAAAAAATGTTTTTGTCATTTTTACACAGATTTCATCTTTGGAAAACCCTTGACCAGAAACTGACCAGCATTTGAGCTCATAGTACTGAGAACTTCATTTTTCAAGATATTTCAGAATAGCTCAAGCCCATTGGCTCAGGTACCACATGGCTCAGACTCAGTTTTTTCGTCGATTTTTCTGGGAACCCCTCATAATTTAGAGGAAATGGAAAGTTCATTGAACACGTTAGATACAGGCGCATATAGATAACTGTATCTGCTAACATAGCAGAGGCGGACCCCAACATCCCTTCGGATAATATGGCTATCCCACGGTTGGTTCGCCCGCCTGCTGTTTCTTTGGAAGGGCAGGAAAGAACTTCAAACCCCGCATGGTCGAGACTCCCTATTTTGGCCACCTCAACCGAAGTACGGTATTCTTTTCCACTGTCCTATCCAACGAAACCCCCGCCCCTAGAGGCCAACACCTTATGGAAGGGCATGTGGGAATTGTTGCCCTTAAATTGTTTATAACGAGATTGTGCAAAAACTATATATCGGACAGAAACCATTTTGCGCTGAACCACATGTTATTATCTATCAGTTTCCGCAATAGTGTTTGTCAACCTTCAGATTTATGAAAATTAGGAATTTTTGAAATTTTTTCTCGGTTTCGAGGTTTTCCCGGATTTTCTCAGTGAAAAATTCACCGATCTTGGACTATAAAAAACCAAAGAAGACAGAAATCTTTGGGAGATCGTTTGCTAACGAACAGTCGTTACCGACCGATGATGAACCCTTTACTCCCATAAACACCTAACTATGTAGGCTTATTATGGCAAGAACCTGTCAGAAAACAACTACTCCCCTGGCTAAGACCACGACGGGTATTGAATTAAATCTAACAGCTACTTGTGCAACGTTCCTCAAAACATCAGAGGACGCAATTGCAAGTGCCCTCTATGACCAACCAGCAGAATTATGTTTTGATTTGGACGGGGTGACCACCTGCAGACTAGTTTCGAGGTTGTTGCCTCTCATCAGTGCAAGGGCAGGTCAACACAGACAGCACTGAAGCCATCTATAAAAAACCATTTCAGTTTTATAAATTTCTACAAAAGTTCCATTGACTGAAAAATGATTTCTTGATTAATCTTTGAGATATTTCCAAAAAACCAAAATAATAAAAAGTAATTTTTTTCACTATTTCTTGTTTAAAAAATTTCACAAAGCGATCTTGCTGGGGCGAAAACCGGGGGTTTTATTCACGAACTGTCTAATAAAAATTAGTATAGGCCTTTTGCGTCTTATTTTTATCTACAGCTTGGCCTAATAATAGTTGTATCGGTTGTCAAAGAAGATGCAATTTCTAGATGAACACTGAAACCAAGCCACTGGTTATGGGGATCTTGCGGTGGTGAAAAACCGCTGGAACATTTCGATGGAAAGGTGGATAAGGACTCATCAAAATCAACTTTATTTCCTCGTTTCAATTTTTGTCGAAAAAAATATGAATAACGTGTTCACGTAGGTAAATTAACGGTTTGTTAATTATGCATAAAAAGTATTGAGTTCAAGTTCAAATCAATTTATTTTTCCAGCGTAATTGCTGTGAAAATGTATGATGCTTCATTGGTTGAACTCAGAAAAACAGGCACTATCATCATTTATAAATGAAATTTGACAACTCATTTGAAAATTAAGTTGACGCATTAGTCTTTGACAGGTGATATCATGAAGATAATTGGAATCTAAGATCTAAAAAAAACCTGGTTTTCCAGAAGACAAATAAACAAATGAAATAGTGGTCTGCTTCTTTAGTCGGTTCCAGAGATGGCGCCCTTATAGAACTTTAGTCCTGTCAATATTCCAAGGATATGGTGATTGATGACTTGTCAATTTTATGGAATTTCAACAAACTTTAAATACTTTACAGAAATGAATAGTTGTGACGGAATTTAAATTTCATAGTGCAACTTCCTTGTATTAATGACTATTATTATTGTGTTTCTCCATTTTGCTGTATATTTTCTTAGAAATTCATCATTTATTCAATGATAATTCAATTTGTCTGATTGACTCGGCCGTTACTTGATGAAGATCCATAATAATTGTATAAAATACACAGAAAATGATTCGATCTCCACAAACTTTATTCAATCAGACAGTGAAGAAGCTACTGTGCTCGCAAAACATGTCCGATTGAATAAAATTTGTGAATATCTAATCGTTTTCTGAGTAGTTTGTACAATAATTATTTGATCATGTTCCGTTTTTGTATCATTTGTGGGCAATCCAGAGAGACGAACAAAATAATTCCTTTATGCAGTACCGAAAGTGAGTACCACCATATTATGAAGATTATCACATAGTATCTTGTATTATTAGAAAATATTTCAATGAAAATAATGGCACGAATATAACTCACGGAATCCCGCCATTTCTGATTATATTAGCACAAGATTGGCAGATTCTAATGGTGAATTTTCATGAAACTTAGTTTCAATACTTCCAAATGAAATGCTTGGTTATTATTGTAGTTAAATGCATTTCAGTAAAAAATTATATAAATAAGTCGAAAATGTAACAAATAAAACTGATTGGTGATAGTGATACAGTAAATTCCAATAATTAGGTTTCTTTATTCAGTTCATTCGTCAGCAATACTTGAAAACTTCTGTGCTTGTAAATTTACCCTAAAAGAAAAACCGACAGTGGTGGTACACGTAAATTCGGAATATTTGGGAAACAGGTCACGATTTCATTTGTTTTCCCACAGTTTTACAGGTATGAGTCGACACACCAGAGTTTTTATACATCTTATTGGAATCGTTCAATTTTGCTTCCAATAATAATTCAAAGAGAAAGTTTAGCGATTGTCAAAATTTGTATATCACCCTATTTCAATATCATTACTTTTTTAATGTACCAAAATTATATCTAAAATCGTTAGTACAAGGATTTGTTGATTACAACATTCATGCATGAAATTCATTTTTACTTACTATTTCTTTATAATATTTAGCAGGTGATTTGAGGCAGTAAGATATTGTTTTAAATAATATGGATGTATTACCGACCGTACTTTATAAACTAAGTTGGGGAATTCTTGGATTTGCGGTCTGTTTACCAGTAATACCACTAATGTTTATTAGCTTCTTCAGGAGTGATAGCTACAGAAAATTAAACAAAATTAGACAAATTACAAAACGGAAAAGATAAATCTACTTACAATCACAATCACAATCAAGAAAACAATTTTGAAATGCTTAATTGATGTAATCACATGTCTATCAGTCTATCGGTACAAAATGTTTTGGAGTTGTTCATCATTCATCATAAAGAAAAACATATCAAATAGAATTCAAAATATTGCAATAAATGTTACTCAGTTGACCTGTATCTGTTTTATAATTCACGGTGTTTGTTTTTTTATTGATGTGGTACATTTCAAGGAACAACCTGGTTTTATTATTATCTTGGCTCAAACAGAGAATAGCTCTGCACAAGAGTGATGCCCGTTTAGGAAGAAACTCGTGTGCAGCAGTTGACCACTCACAAAAAACCGGACACCAATTTGATTACTCAAATGTTAAAATTTTAGACAGGGTCGATAATAATAAAACCAGGTTGTTCTTTGATATGTACCACATCAATAAAAAAACAAACACCGTGAATTATAAAACAGATACAGGTCAACTGTGTAACATTTAATGCAATATTTTGAATTCTAATTGATATGTTTTTCTTCATGATGAATGATGAACAATTCCAAAACATTTTGTACCGATAGACTAGTAGACATGTGATTACATTAATTAGGCATTTCATCATTGTTTTCTTTCATTCATTGTTTTGGGGAAATGGCAAAAACAAATCTAGTTTATTTATGTCAAGACGTCACAACGGACATCTCGACGGATGTCACGATGGCATTATACAAGGATGTATTGATATCTAGTTAGCCAAGACCAGTTCCCTGCATAAACAAAATATTGCGTTACCATAGCAACGAACAATAACTTATTAAAAGTGTCAGTGTTAAGTTTGACGTCAATAGAGTAAACAAGAGTTACGCAATAAATTAAAAGAAAAAATATGTCCACCGAAATTGTGAAAATTGAAAAATTGGAGTATCGAGCCATCATCAAGTACCTGTATTTAAAAGGGTTCAGAGGTAAGCAGATTTACGAAGATATGCTTAATACCCTTGGTGATCAATGTCCTTCGTATGCGACCGTGAAAAATTTGGACTACAAGCTTCAAAAGAGGTAAATTTTCCATTGTAGATGATGACCGATCGGGAAGGCCAGTTTCTGCGTCAGTCCCAGAAAATATCGATGCAGTTCATGACATGATTTTAACAGACCATCGAATTGGGCTAAAACGGATATCTGAAGCACTGAATATTTTATACGAACGCGTTCATCATATGGTTCACGTCAATTTGGACATAAGACAAAATTTCTGCAAAATGGATCCCCAAATGTTTGAATGTTGACCAAAAGCGTGCAAGGGTAGAAGCATCGCGTTCGATCTGTGCTCGATTTGAAAACGATGTAGAGTTCTTAAACCGAATTGTTACTATGTATGGGACTGGGGACATTTCTACGATCCAGAAACAAAGCAACAATCGATGGAATGGCGACACTCCGGTTCTCCAAGACCTAAGAAGTTTCGTGCCCAAAAAAAAAATCTGCTGGAAAAGTTCTTGCTTCAGTTTTTTGGGATTGCCATGGAGTAATCATGATTGATTTTTTGGATAAGGGTAGAACAATAACTGGAGATTACTATTCGTCATTACTGACCACTCTACGGAAAAAAATGAAAGGCGGAAAGCTATCCAAAGGTGTTTTGTTTTTGCAGGACAACGCCCCTGCACACAAATCTCATGTTGCCATGCAAAAAATTCGTGATTTATGGTTTGAATTACTAGAACACCCCTCTTATTCACCAGATTTGGCTCCGTCTGACTATCATCTCTTTCCTCAACTGAAAAAAAGTTTAAAAGGTCGTACATTTTCTTCCAACGAGGAGGTAATAAAAGCTGTGGAGGTCTGGTTTGCAGAGCAAGAAGAATCATTTTGTTTGAAAGGTCTAGAGACGTTGCAGGTTCGCTGTAATAAATGTATCCAATTGAGAGAAGAATATATTGAGTAATAAAATATTTTGACATTGAAATTTTGTTTGGTTCTACAATAGGCTAAGAATGTTTCAATATATCCTTGTAGGTTCGCCATGCAGTTAGTTTGTTGCAATTTCTCACGGCAAGAATGAACATGATATCACTACCAACTCTGTGATTGTAAGTAGATTTATCTTTTTCATTTTGTAATTTGTCTAATTTTGTTATATTTTCTGTAGCTATCTCTCCTAAAGAAGCTAATAAAGATTAGCGAAATATTGAGTTAAGAACAAATTACTGGTAAACAGACCGCAAACCCGAGAATTCCCCAACTTAGTTTTGAATAATTATAAATGTCTAATTAATAATCGATTTCTTTTAGTTTTTTAATGAATTCAACTTTCAGCCAGACAGGAACGTCTTCAACAACAGCATAATTCATTGGGGCATATGTCTACCGTCAGCATGCACAACGATTGATGCAGAAATTTTCACACGAGAAATTTTCGCTTCATCTGCGGAAAATTTTGAGGTGATTTCTGTAACGGTGGATCCAAATAAATGTTCTATAACTGAATTTTTGCCATACTCAGTTTTGGAAATTGTATACGGGTAAGTTGAACAGAAACAATTTTCAAGTGCAGTAAAACGAATAACATGCCATCTGTTTGGGAAAGTTCATTTATTATCATCTTTATATTCTTTATCATCATCCATTCCTTTAGTTCCTTGTAATGACCGATGACATATTACCGTTAGACTCCGTTATTTACATTTCTAGATGCGGTCAACACGAAGTCACATTCTAAGAACAATTTTTACTGCCGCCTGGTACGCGGTTATTATCTGTTTATACAGGGCAATTCAAATTCGACCCCCACCATTGGGATCTCCTAAACTACATGAGATACGTCGAAGCTTAAATTGGGGCAAAGTTGCGTATTCTGGTGCTTAACAAAATACTGTTTTGAAACTTGGAAAATTCCGAGTATTTCCGGAAATATCGGAAAAAAACTGAAAATCGGAATTTTAGTTTTTATTTTTTTCTATCGTTATTTGACAACATAGCTCGAAACCAAAAGTACATTTTCATTGATACTTTTTTTCAGCTACACGTTTTCATGTTCAGATTTACTATCCGACGTTTCGTCTTATGGCATTCATCATCAACTATTTTTCTGTTATGGGTGCCATATTGTTTTTTTATACAGAAAAATAGTGATTCTCATTCTGATTTCATTGATGTATAATTTGTTATGATTTGCACTTCTGAAACCACAGATATTAAAAAAAAAACAACTTCATCTGAGATGGTCATGACTCCATCGAAAAATTTTGTTTAATAAACACTAGTTATCAGAACTCATTAAATATCATAAGTTTGCACAAATACTTCAGTCGAAATGTCCTCATTCTCAAATGAAAAAAAACGAGATATGTTGAAACTTTATTAATAAATTTGATAGGAATAGTACGAAAACAGCACAAATTTATTTTGAATTATATCCGGAAAGACAACAGCCGGATAGAACATTATTCGGAATTTAGGACAAACACTTACGAAGCGGAATGGAACAAAATATTAGACGTAACTTATTAGCCGAGGTAAAATAATTGTTCATATTTTTGGTACTTTTTTAGATAAATGCCGATTCTTCAAATGGCTCGGCCAAATGCCAAATGACTCTCTTGGGGAGCCAGCTGGTGCAATCAGATTTCGCCTGCTTTCACGAAGTCGTTCAAACATACTTTATTTTCACTCAATAAATTCCAAATTAGACGCCAAGTGATAGTGAGAGTGCTAGTGCATCCAACTACTAAAAAATACAGAGTAAGAACACCAAAATCACAAAATTATCACGAAGTGAACGATAACAAACGAACCCATAACCCAAGAAGTTTGTTATTGATCATCGATACGCACGACTGGATGCCGAAACCACCAGTCGTCCCAAAAATTTCGCTCGAATTGTTTTCGAGTAAAATTTTTCTACCAGAGGGAATTTTGAAAATAATTCAGGAAAATTCTGAAAACGCTCCTGAGCATTCAGCTGGCTCCTAAGGACCTTTCCATAACAAAATGGCTCCGACCCCACATACAGTGGGGAAAGGAAAGGTCCCCACAAACAACGCAATTTAAGCCAATCCGGGCGCAATCGGCGCCACGACGAAGAGAATGGTTAAGAAGGCTACCCCGAGAACCGACAATACCAGGGATAGCCTTCCGGGACCCACCACCCCCTCCCCCCCATTTGAAGAAAACGAGACGATTCAAGAAAAAACGTCAGAAATGGCGGATTCAACATGTGCAGAGTTAGAACCTATTGTAGACATTGGTGGCCCAGATTTTGTATTCGGGTCCGCCTCCTCTGTGACCCCCGCAGGCACTTCTTTTAAGTGCAAGTGCGGTAAAGAATTTTCCGGACGTTCGGGACTGTGGAGACATTCACAGAAGTGTACAGGTGCCCCATACACCGGCACCTTTAAATGCGACGTGTGAGCCAGAGTTTTTTTCACCTTCTCTGGAAAAAGGCTACACGAATTCAAGGCACATCCTCAAGCCTACCTGAAAGAAAAGGGGAGTAAAATGACTGAAGAGCCGGAGCACATCATAATGAAGAAAATTGCCGATATTGAGGCCGCAACCATCACAGGCGGAACGCTTTACAAAAAGCTATAATTAGCAACCGGCTTGACTCGCGACAAGCTTCGCCACAAAAGAGACAAGCCGGTCTATAAGGAATTCCTTGTCACCGCAAGGAAAGAAAGGGTGGGGAAGCTGTTCTGTATGAAGCCTCCCCCCCCCCCAAAGACGTGCCAACGCCTTCAGTCATCACCCCTGTCGTCACCATAACAACCGTGGACGTGACTACTCCCCCCACCCCGGCAGAAATGGATGTGCCACAGACGAGCGTTTGGAGGGAATTCAAAAAAAGTGGTTCGAAATGTTATAAGATACATATTTCACAAAAATTACATCCAGGTGTTCCTGAGAGAAGGATGGAATTTTGTAGCTGGCTATCGAATAGGGTAGACCCTACAAACTTCTTGAAAAACATTTGGACTGACAAAAGTACTTTTTCGAACTGTGGTGTTTCAAATAGAAATAATGAGCACATTTGGAGTGAAAATAATCCACGACACTTCAGAGAAGTCAGATCACAAGTTCGGCTACGTTTGAATGTATGGGCTGGAATTTATGACTACCGAATACTTGGACCTCATTTCTTCTCTAATACTTTGAACGGGGAAACGAATTCGAAGAATATATGGATACGTTTCCCCTTGTTAATTATAACAGCTGCTGGTTTCAGCATGACGGGGCTCCTCCACACAATAAAAGAGCAGTTTGCGAATATTTACACCAAAGATTTCCTAATAGGTGGTTAGGAAATTCTGGACCAGTGAGGTGGCCGGCAAGGTTACCTGACCTTACAGTTTTGGATACTTTCTTGTGGGGCACTTTAAATAACAGAATCTATGGAGAGCAAGAATATGACACAGTAGATGAACTTAGAGACAATATCATCACGCAATTCAGGTCTATCAGAAGAAGGGATATTGTTAAGGCTGTTCTTAATTTGAGACGACGAGCTTGGTTATGTATTCAAGAGGAAGGCCATCATTTCGAACACTTGTTGTAATACATTTTATGCATTTTTTACAAGCTCATGATTTCATTTTTGTTTTTTGAAACGCACCGTAATCAGCCAAAATTCCGAATAATGTTCTATCCGGCTGTTGTCTTTCCGGATATAATTCAAAATAAATTTGTGTTGTTTTCATACTATTCCTATAAAATTTATAATAAAGTTTCAACATATCTCATTTTCATTTCATTCGACTGAAGTATTTGTACAAACTTATGATGTTTAATGAGCTCTGACAACTAGTGTTTATTAAACAAAATTTTTCGATGGAGTCATGACCATCTCAGATGAAGTTGTTTTTTTAAATATCTGTGGTTTCAGAAGTGCAAATCATAACAAATTATACATCAATGAAATCAGAATGAGAATCACTATTTTTCTGTATAAAAAAACATTATGGCGCCCATAACAGAAAAACAAAGTTGATGATGAATGCCAGAAGACGAAACATCGGATAGTAAATCTGAACATGAAAACGTGTAGCTGAAAAAAAGTATCAATGAAAGTGTAGTTTTGGTTTTGAGCTATGTTGTCAACTAACGATAGAAAAAAATAAAAACGAAAATTCCGGTTTTCAGTTTTTTCCCGATATTTCCGGAAATACTCGGAATTTTCCAAGTTTCAAAACAGTATTTTGTTAAGCACCAGAATACGCAACTTTGCCCCAATTTAAGCTTCGACGTATCTCCTGTAGTTTAGGAGATCCCAATGGTGGGGATCGAATTTGAATTGCCCTGTATACATTATATATAAGCAGATAATTCAGCAGAAACTTATCATTGCCGACTTTTGGGTTGGCTGGCAACTATTTTTCGCGAAACAAGCGGCAATAAAAATTGTGTTTAGAATGTGACCGTAACTCGAAATGTATATAACGAAGTCTATCAGTAATATGTCATTGGTAATGACAGTCGAAATTTGCAAAGTTGCTTAAATTATTCTCTTCACATTCTCATTGACTACATCCCTGCAACATTATTTGTCTAACTCCCTCTCGATCAGATTTGAATATCTTTCGAGGCGGAGATTTCCCATCTCCAATGTTCTGTCTATTCTTTGCATCCATCAGCTTTTATTGTATTTACATTTGTATCGTTTGTTATTCGTTTGTATTTAATATAGAGTATGACGACGTAAAAATTATTCTGTCGGCAACGACAATTGTCACCATTGTTGGTCACAGAGGGCACTTGCAATTGCGTCCTCTGATGCTTTGAGGAACGTTGCACAAGTATCTGTTAGATTTAATTCAATACCCGTCGTAGTCTTAGCCAGAGGAGTAGTTGTTTTCTGACAGGTAGTTGCCATATTAACCCTACTTAGTAGGTGTATGTGAGAGTGAAGGGTTCGTCATCAGTCGGTAACGACTGTTCGTTATTAAACGATCTCCCAAAGAATTCTGTTTTGCCACCATTGTGTTTGGTACGGTAATCTCTTTCTGAAACGAATAAATTTTTTTGGAGATTACAAAGGACCTCGCACTAATCTAATGGAAAACCGGTTTCGATGAAAATCGCTGAAATCACAATATGATGTAGCCCATGCCATCCTGAACAAAAGTTACCATTGCGCCAACTTTCTGAATTCTACAGGGGGTCAAAGTTTGATATTTTGACGATTTTACAAAAATCCGAAATTTCATCGTATCGTTCTGAATTTTCATAACAAAATGGTCCACAATATGTGCATCAAAAAGTTCCAATAACAGAAGTGTCTAGAATCAAAACTGGCGGGTATACAGAGGGTTAAACTTTGATTTTGGTTATTTTCGTCGAACTTTTTTCGAGAAAATATTCGTTTTCCTGCAGATCCATATGCAATTGATGTTACTCACAGTACATGAGAAGGCGATCATATTTTGCATTCGAACCAACCATCCAACTTTAAGTATTTGGAACATACGGGGCAATCATGAAATATATTTTCAATTTGGGAAAATGTATCCCTTTGTATAGTCAGCTTCCACCAATATATTTAGCTGATTTTTTGAAACTATGTTGCTAATATACAGTGCGACGCTAAATTATGGACCAAATTCATCATTTCTGAAAATAAAGATATTTCGGAAAAATCCTCGGACAGGTCGATTTTCTTTTCCGATGGGCCAATTTTTGAACCCCACCCAAAATATATAGGGTTATCCGCAATTGAGTAAAAATGACTTTGGTGATATTTTTAAATTGGACACCCAGTATATTTTTCCATATTTGGTTAGGGATCGTCATTACGAATCCAGTGATATCAAGTTTGATGGGATTATTTCGAACGGCTGCGGAGATATGGCCAAAAAACTGCCTCGTATGTCTAATGAGTATGACTGCGAGACTCCACACGATTCAGAAGGTTAAAAGTCTCTGTCGCACTCATTGGGTATATGGAGAAGTTTTTTGGCCATATCTCCGCAGCCGTTTGACATAATCCCATCAAACTTGGTATCACTGGATTTGTAATGACGATCCCTAACCAAATATGTCCCATTTAAAAATATCACCAAAGTCGCTTTTCCTCAAATGCGGATAACCCTATATATTTTGGGTGAGGTTCAAAAATTGGCCCATCGGAAAAGAAAATCGACTTTTCCGATTTATCTTTATATTCAGAAATAATGAATTTGTTCCATAATTTAGCGTCGCACTGTATATAGAAATGTGTCAACGTCTGTGCTCATTAATCTGAATCCAAATAAAGTTGCGGCGTTGGTCCAAAAAATATGGAGAAGGGATGTTTCGGAATAATATTGAAATGATTCCTAAAATCATCAGTGAATTTCTTTTATTTTGTGACATAATGAAGATGAGTCATTCTTGATTAAAAATTTCCACAGTGCCTACCTCGCGAAGGCCATGGTTTGAATTATACAGGGGTTTGAAGTATAGTATTTCATCGATTTCTCGAATAATCAATTATTCCTTTGTAACGGAAAATAATATTATTTCCTAGACAAACTCCGAAATATTTCGATGGCAAAATATCTGAAATAATATTTCATGAATATACAAAGGTTGCAACTCGTCAAAAAAAAAATATTGTCCAAACTATTAGTATTCGTTTACTATTCATATTTTATATATTCAGAAATTCTATTAGGACCAGGACCACTTCGTCTCCACCCGATGTTTTTAGAGAAATTCAGGATGAAAACAATAACTTATTCTAGAAAAAGACCGTATGCTGTTAAACAAGTTTTTCTGGAGAGGATCACGGCATCGGTATGCGTAATAGCATAAAAGATATTTCTGTTTTGCACCATCGAATGTTTTCACATTTCGTTCTTATAAAGACAGATGAAAAATTATAGAGAGAAATGATATGCAGTATTTTCCTAGAACATAAAATGAAAACGATGGTCCTTATAGAATTTGTATTATATTTTGATGCACTGCATGAAACATAAATCGTATTCGTATATGCTCATGCATACGCCCGAAAATATATTTACAGAATGAGACTGAGTTGCAACCTTTGCATATATGTACATTCATGAATTCTCATTTCAGATATTTTGTCATTGAAATGTTTCGAAGTTTGTCTAGGAAACAATAATTCAAACCCCTGTATAATTCAAACCGTGGTATTCGCGAGGTAGGCACTGATCAAGAACGACTGATCTACATTATGTCAGAAAATTAAATTAATTCACGGATGATTTTGGAAATCATTTCAATATCATTCCGAAACATCCCTTCTCCATATCTTTTGGACCAACGCCGCAACTTTATTTGGATTCAGATTTTTGAGCACAGACGTTGACACATTTGTATATATCAGCTACATAGTTCCAAAAAATCAGCTGAATATACTGGTGGAAGCTGACTACAAAGGGATACATGTTTCCCAAATATACTTTTGATCTCCCAAATACTTAAAGTTAGATGGTTGGTTCAATTGCATATATATCTACAGGAAAACGAATATTTTCTCACAAAAAGTATACCCGCCAGTTCTGATTCTAGAAACTTTTGTCATTAGAACTTTTTGATGCACATATTGTGGACTAATCCATTATGAAAATTCAGATCGATACGATGAAAATGAAATTCCGTATTTTTTGTAAAATCGTCAAAATATCAAACTTTTACCCTCTGTAGAATCCAAACGCCGGCATTCAGAAAGTTGGCGCAATGGTAACTTTTGTTCAGGGTGGCATGGGCTACATCATATTGAAATTTCAGCGATTTTCACCAAAACCGGTTTTCCATAAGATTAGTTACCTTTGAATCCAAAAATAATCAGTTGATTTTTATATTTTTCAGATCTATAATAGCATGTTTCTTGATATTCACATGTCTAGCTACATTGATCCACAGCTGGTATATCCACCAGATAAGGAAATCCGCCAAGTACAATGTAGACAGGCTCAGAGACGAACAATCCGAAAACGTCATGAGGAAAGGGATCATTTGTTTTTCAATAATTTACACTACGGGAAAACTCTTGCAGACTAAATCCAATGCATCAAACTTGGAATGCATTTGCGGAATAAAGTTTATATCGATGCTTTTGATCATCGTTGGGCATACTTTGGTGTTCATTTTTGGTGGTCCAGTTGAGAACAGGTTTTTCTTCACGAAGGTTAGTTAAAACATGCAATTATAAAGGGTGACCTACCACCACCAGCGGTTAATTGAAGTACTTGTCTGTCATGTTTGAAAACACCTGTAAAATTTGAGAGCTATTTAAACATTTTTTATTATACCTGAATCAAGGATTATGATGCAGGTGTTAAAAACACCAGAAAGCATACGAACTTTTCAAGATTAAAACACGCTGTACTAGAAAGGTTGGTACTACTGTAACGATTCTGGAGCCGGGCCTGTCGTACGTACTCGTAGAGAGCCTGCATTCCTGAGAGTATTAGGTCATCCTGACATTACACTCGTCAACGCGTCTAGATGAAGTGCACCATCTGGAAGCGATTGGAAGTAGTTCCAGAGCTATCTAGAGAAGAACTCTTCGTGTATATAAATATCACGCCGCGAGTGAAGAGGGCAGATAGATAGTTACAGTCAAATGTTTAGTTAGCAAATAGACTTTTATGGCTTAGCGATATGGTACTGTATTGTCTGAAAAAAATTAGCAGTGATATTTTAGAATTTCGAATGAATTGGTGAAGCGAAGTTCAGACTATTTTCATTGCATTGATAGACCCTAGCTTTTTTCGAGCAAACTAAACTGGTGGCTCGTGAAACAGGCATACGGAATTAAACAACCTGGTAAACTTTTTGTGTAAAACAGACTGATATCTCGTTTAAAGACAAAATGTATTCTAAGGAAGTGCGTCTTGAGGAATTGTAAGTCGCGGAATTGAAACAGGAATTGGAGGAAAGGGAACTTGAAAGCGGTGGTTAAAAGGCCGCACTCCAGGAAAGACATGCAGAAGGACTGATTCAAGAAGGTGAAGACCAGGAACCTTTTTATTCGAAGTTCCCGGAGGTAATTTGTGTTCGATAATGAATAAGAAAAGCTTCAAGAAAATTCAAATGACTTGAAAGAGGAACTCCGACAAAATTCAAGGAGTTTGGAAGATGAACTGCAAGAAAACTGAAGGAACCTGGAGGAGAAGCTCCTAGAAAAATCAAATAGCTTGAAAGAAAAACTTCAAGAACATTTGAGGGGTCTGGAGGAGAAGCTCCTAGAAAACACGAAAGGCTTTAAAAGAGAACTTGGCAGAAATGGAAAAAAAATAAGGAGACAATCAGTGATGAAATCAAAGACGGAATCGAGGCAGAAATCGACGAAATGAAGGAAACAATATTTAAGTTAGACAACCGAAATGATACTGCGCACACTGTAGAAACTGAACAAAAATTCAATGCTGGACCTGAGTTTGAATCTGAACAAAGTTCAAAAGGGAATAAAAGATTTCGCAAGGTTAGTAGTGAACCAGGAAAGCTTTCATTGAGGCAACCTCAGTTCTACGGAAAAACTCGATGGGCAAATTAACATGGACAGTTAGAAGCTGCTGCCGCCAAAGCAAAAACAGGGGTACTATAAACAACAGATTAAACACCTAGAATGAAGGTATGGCCAGGCTCATCTGGAACACGTATACCATTCACAGCTGAAAAACCGCTGACAGAAATCGGACGAATCATTTCAAGAATTCGAAGCTGAAATGGCTTGCTTAGTTCGCCTTGCATATCCAGCCTCACCGGAAATTATTATGTAAACCGGATAAGTTTAAACCCTGTTTGTCTAGTCTCACACTGATTATCTGAAGTTTCAATAGCCTAATATGTCTTAAATAAAGTAAACAACACCCCCTGCATAACTTGGAGGAGGCAGGGACCGAACATCGTAGGGCCTGACCCTAGACAGGTGTGTACTGGTCTGCTCGCGCACTGAGACCCTCACCAGGACAGGACTCAACCCACCACCTATAGAACAGTCCTACTCCCTCCTATAACCATACCCTGAGGCATAGTGATAGTTTTGCTGGTTTTATATATTTATGTGTTTGTGCTTATACCATATTTTACGGATAACTTGATTATGAATGAAACTTGTTTGCTTTTATTGGTTTTGGTTTTGTTTAGAGTAGATAGCTCTGGAGGAGTTTCTTCAGCATAACCAAATTTGATAACTTCCTCATATAATATATATTTTAATTTATTCAGTACATTTTTCAACAATCTATAACGTAGGAATTTGTACAAGTTGTAATTTTTCTCAAAAGTAGCTTTTTTACATTTTTTTGTCTAGATATAAAAATTAACGCCCTTGTGTGCCATTAAAAAGCTCTCATTTCATGCACTAAAAAGACAACTATTCGCCATTCAATGATTCAGTCTTATTTTCAAGGAACTAACAAGCCTCCAGAATGGACCTTTACTAAATAATCCTCTTTTAGTGGATAATTTTCTACTAGTTAGTGGCTTTTTGATGTGTCGACTACTTCTGATTGAATTCGATAGAAGGAAAGGAAAACTGAATGTTGCTATAGTATATGTAGCTAGATATATCAGGTGAGTTGAGAAAATGCTGTTCTTGTTGTTGGGTGACTTCTTTTTCTCATTTCTTTACTAAATAAAATAAATACCTATTTGTATTTCTTCAAAATGTGACGTCACTGTTCCTCAAGTAATTTTTTTTAATTCTGACTAACAGAGCTACCTGAAAATTGTTTATACGGAACAGGTCCTGTTCCTGTTCTGTTCCTGTTATTATTAAAATTAATCTCACCTTGTTTAATGAGCTACAACATTTCATAAAAAACGGATTCATGACATTTAATTGAATAAATAAAAAAATAATTAAAATAACAGTTTTGATTCCTAGTTCATTTCGAGTGTAAACTAGGAGGAATTCATAGTCGGACTGACTGGTCCACATCTTTTGAAACATGTTCATGTCGAATCAGAGACGAAGACATAGGAAAACTGTAAAAATTTCTCACTTGCTATTTATGTATTGACACACATGTATTGGCAACACTGGTGTTCACTATCACGTTTCCGATATGAACTGACGGAATTGAAGAATTTGCCGCAGAAAACTGTAGTAAACTTGAGAAATGTACCTTGAAAGGTTACGTTTGAGCTATTTTTGTAAAGCAGAATACTATATTTTCAAGGGATTTTTTTCCATTTGGGCCGTGATGGTCGTGCTAGTAGAGCGTTCGCCTCTCAAGTATAGAGTCTTGCTAACAAGTTTCGTGCATGGCATCACACGTTAAAAGGTGAGAGCTGCGTCTTCCCTAGCTCGTACAAGTCTCTCGAAGACTTCTGAGGGTTACGCGTAGTGGTGCAACAGGTTGACGGAAATAAAAAAAGAGAATAATCGATAGTGTTATAGCAAAAAATGTAAATGGAAATGTCTCAAAAACATTTTAATTCAGAAACTTCCAGAGAATGAAGTTGTTGCTTCTCAAACCAGGAATAACACATATTATATCATATTCAGATTACTATACTACTATTATTACAGCTTGACAAATCTAGCTCTGAAATTGAAATCGCCACGCCTATCGATGCGCGGTAGCAGAAGAGCTCAGTACAGTCCGAAACAAGTATGGGTTACTGACGTTACTGTACTAGTCAGTTCTTTTGTGTCTGTCGCATGCGAAGTGCACTGTGAAGTCTCTCGATATTCATAGCTAGATTTGCCAAGCATACTTCGTATTTGATATACTGTGAGTTGATTAATTTCAGGTTGACACCTGCCTACATGATAGTTATAGGATTATACACTACGTTTCTATACAGGACAGGATCTGGTCCATTTTGGGAATCCAGGGTAGGCTTGGAGCGAGACAGGTGTTTGAAATCTTGGTGGACAAACATCCTGTATGTCAACAATTACGTCAATTCGGATCAGTTGGTAAGAAGTGAAATACAACAATATAGAAGCAGTATTGAGTACTTTTCACTAGTTTAAAGTGAACCATTGCATTTTTTCAGTGTATGTTCCAATCATGGTATTTATCAGTCGACTACCATTTATTCATTGTAGCGCCATTAATAATTTATCCTTTGTGGAGGTGGAGAAAAATAGGAGAAATTATTCTCTTCCTTTGTACTCTGATTTCTTGTACAATTCCATTATGGCTAACGTATAAGGATAACTTGGATCCCACACTTTTGGCATACCCCCCGTAAGTCTGAATGAATTGTTTGATCTAGATCTATTATTTGGCGAATGTTTATTTGTAAGTCATTGTAGCTTTATTAGTTTAATTTTCTGTATGTATAAATTCAAATCAATTTTTCAGTTACAACATTTCGGTAGTAATGTTTTTATTTCATTATTACTCCGGTTTACTTAAAATGAGCAAGTTCAAAATGACTTCTAATACTTTCGTGATAGATTAGATTAGAATTTTTGCTGGTCAAATTATTACACCCTAGTGTTATGACACGTAAACAATATAGGTTCATAAAACATATGATTACAATAAAAATATTATAAGTTCCTAATATAAAAAAGTATATTATTAATTGTATACGAGCACATTTTATACATTCATACACAAAAATATGGATGTGTAAAGAGACATTTGACAATAATCACCCTGTAAAGTTGAAGTCAGACGTATCATAATAAGCATTCTCTGACAGTTTTCTTCTGAAATTTGTGAGGGTTGTTTTTTTTTCAATAATTGGGGAAGTGAGTTGTAAAATGATATATATAATTTACTTCTCATTATCATGGTTGTTTCCATTTGTAGAATGGTTTTGTGAATTTTCTCGTATGTGTATCAAGTTGCAGATAATACACATGATGGTAGAGTTAATATATTGAACTTCACAAACCAATGGTTAAATTCCTCTCTTTGACCCATTTCAGCTTAGGCTCTAGTCTAATACCATTTTTAGAAATATTGTAAAAAAAATTATGATTATGGTGTCATGTAGAAAATTTAAGGAAATGTCCAAAAAAAGGCCGAAAAAATTGCAAAAGTTATTTAAACAATTGAGTCATAAAAAAAGTGGGGCTTTGGTTTTTTTTGAATATCTCAAAAAATATTTCGAAATATTAAAAAAAATTTGAAAAGAGCAGCAAAGTTGCTGAAAAAAGTTCCAACTTCCGAAACTGTACTTCCAATATTAATAATTTTTACAGAGCCCTGAAAATAGAGCCAAAAACGGGTAGTTTGGCTTCCGCGCGCGTTGCGTCACTGACAAACAACAAAAAAATTATTTTAACTTATCAAATATGAATATTTAGGAATTAAAAATGATAGTCACTGAATAGGTGTCGGTTATGTTTTTAGCCAGAACACACTATATGACATCCATTTATAGGCGGCGGTCTTTATTTCGACCAGATTATAGCTACTGCGCAGATGGTAAGATTTGCGGCTATCATTTCGACCAGTGTTCATTCAGTTACACGCGACCTTAGAAGTTACGATTGTGCTTGTGGTATTTTCTCCAACTTATTGTTTAGTTATTATGGATAGCAGTACTGCAGTTGTGTAATAATATTTATAATATGTTTCATACCAGAATAATTAGCAAAACAACTTTTATTGCCGCTTGAATGATATTCTCATTTGCTTTTGACATAACCCAAATTTGTGGTGATTTTATCGCGTGAGACTTTGAGAACGATGGCTAGAAGTAGTTTAAAATATTTCAAGTGTTTGTTTCTTGTTTTCCATTATAATTAAAAGTACTTATTGAAATATTTCTACAACTTTGATATTTTTGTGTTTGATATTTCCAGTGTCCAAATGCAGTGTGTTGGGTGTTGAGTGAACACTGGTCGAAATATCAACCACCAAGAAAAAAATACTCCGATGCGATATTATATTGTTTTATCATTACGTAACAACTTACATCGAGTTCTTCAGTGCAATTTAAAATGCATTCGTTTCGCTTTGTATCAATTTGCCCTATAAAAATTTAACGCCATTATTTCCCCTGCAATTTTTACAATGAATTGAATTTTCAACAGTAATACCACAAGTCATTGAATTATCGCGATTTCTGAACGAAACTGAATTGTTTCGATAAAAACACCACGACTCTGCAGGACGAGTGGTGTTTTCTCGATACAATTCAGTTGAGTTCAGGAATAATAGACAGACTTATGAGATAAATTTAATCACGAGTGGAATTTCATTAGACTATTTCACAAAGTGAAAGGTAAACAATCTGAAATTTGGCGGATGTTTATTTGTATTTGACGGATTTGATGACTTCTTTCGCCTCTGTACTATTAGTTAAACAGAAATGCATTGAGTTGTCAGCATTACATAGAATTTGATGAAGATAGCCTAAAATTGTGTGTGCTTATTTGATCATTCTTATTACTGACTAGATTTATGAAAAAGTCATTAAACTATTCTGTTATAAGACAGGGAGAAAGAACTATTTATGCAATTATTACTACCTGTGTTTTTATTTATAAGCTGCCATATATCTTTTTGTTTATTGTTCGATTCATTCAGTATTTCATTGCCTATTCTCTTTTCATTTTCATGAGTAATTGTTCGTAATCATATATTTTTGATTAGAATTGTACTTTCATTTGCTCGCAGTTATTGAACAGTTTCAATTGATCATTTAGTGTATGGATTTCATTTTTCGCAGCAATTACTTCTGGATGTGAGTAAATGCTAGGGTCACTTTTAGAAAAAGTATCGAAGGTAAAACTGATCCCTTAAATTTCGTATATTTTGTATACACTGGTTTCCAAAGCTGTTGTAACATAAACCTTACTCTTGTTATATCGTCATAAAATAAAGGAGTGCAGTAATATCTAAAGGTTAAATATTGCATATTAACTTCACTATTCAAAAATAATGTGTTTTTTCCGAAAAAATTACCTAGCCAGTCTAAACAGATGTTCTTTTTGTGTCATCTTCACTTAATTCTAAATCACATAACATTCGTTTTTTTATTTTATTTTCCAAACCATTATTTTGGACTCATTCATAAATAACAGATGCAATTTATAACTATGTTTTAGGGAACTGGGAGACTTATCTACCAATTTCTATTTCGTGAATGCATACATAAAAACACACATGAGAACAAGTTCCTACTTCATTGGTATTTTCCTTGGCTACTTGGTATATAGAATACAAACCACTGGGTAAGTACGAGTTTTCAAGGATTTTATGTAGAAGTTGCTGAAGTCGAGTAATGAATAATAGAATTGTTCTTATGAATTGTATATGATTTTATTTATTGATATATACCGGGTGAGTGTGAGAGATGGCGCACCCCTATTTTTGAGAAAAATTATGCGACTCTAATCACGAAAATTCAGGGCGCTATAGGGGAACCAAAATGTGAATTTTTGAGATAAAAACGAATTTAGTAGGTCTACCTTGTATTGAAGTCTAGGAAAAATTCTAAACAAGATTTTTTCCAACCCGATGTATGATCTAACTCAGGGGTTCCCAACCGGTAGTACGCGTACCACTGGTGGTACGCAGGAACGTTTCAGGTGGTACGCGTGAGTGACGGCGCCGGTTGCGTGGCGACGAGAGCTGTCTCAACCCCCTTTCCTCACGGCCCACGCTACTAACAACTTCCCCTGCGCCTACATTCTTCCGCCTCACAATATTGCCAGTAATTGTGCAATTTTTATATGTTGTCGTAATGGTTCGTTGTGGGTGTTCTATAATAATTAATTTCATATAAGAAAACTGAACTATGAAACGATTTCTGACGTCCTCTTCTACTTCAAAGGATTGTCCTTAAAAACCTAAACTACCGTCCAATCGTAAATACGATGAAAGCTACTTACAGTACGGTTTTATAGTGAAGCCAGGGACTGAAACCAGTGACATTCCTATTCCTCAATGTGTTGTATGTCTTGAAACACTTTCGAACCAAAGCATGAAGCCTTCTTTACTGATGCGACACCAAAATACGAAGCACCCTGATTTGATTGGTAAGCCCATTAAATTTTTTAAAAGAAAATCAATTTTTTTTAAGAAACTCAATGTTTGACGAAGTTTGTCAATACTGATACTAACTTGATAAAGGCGTCATACCTTGCTAGTTTAAGAATTGCAAAAGATGGAAAGCCTCACACAATCGGTGAGACGCTTTTACTGCCGGCCGCTGTGGATATGGTCCAAGCCGTGTTAAGAGAAAAGGCAGCCAAAGAAATTCAAAAAATACCACTGTCAAATGACACAGTAAAGAGACGAATTGTCGATATGTCTAATAATATTGAAGAACAACTGGCTTTAAAACTCCAAGAATGCACTTATTTTGCACTTCAAGTTGACGAAAGCACCGATGTGACAAACATGGCGCAGCTACTTGTTTTCGTGCGATTTGATTATAATGAAGAGGTGATAGAAGAGTTTTTGTTCTGCAAACCACTTGGATCAAATACCACAGCGGAACTCATTTTTAGGGTAATTGATGAATATGTACTAAAAGTAGGCATCCAGGGAATGTCCTGGTCAAAGTGTATTGGCTTGTGTAAAGATGGGGGGGCAAGAGCTATGTCAGGAAGATTGACAGGGCTAGCAGCAAAAATAAAGGAAGTTGCTCCGGAATGCAAAATAAGTACGCATTGTGTCATCCATCGAGAAGCATTAGCTGGTAAAGGTATGCCGAAAATCTTAACTCCGTTCTATCAGATGCTGTGAAAGTTATTAACTTCATAAAGGCTAGTGCTCTAAACACAAGAATATTCTCCTTGATGTGTGAAGAAATGGGTAGCAAGTTCAAGAAGTTACTCCTGCATTCAGAAGTGAGGTGGTTATCTCGGGGGAAAATTTTGAACCGTCTCTTTGAACTGAGAACAGAAGTTTTTATGTTTTTAAGTGAAAAAAATCATGACATGAAAAAATTATTTGCTGATGAAGAATGGTTGTCAAGATTGGCTTATCTAGCAGACATGTTTGACAAACTCAACACACTGAACTTGGGACTTCAGGGACCAAACACAACAGCCTTCACAGCCAGTGACAAAATAAACTCCTTCAAGAGAAAGTTGGTCCTGTTTTGTTTACAAATACGGGAGGAGAATTTATCTGCATTTCCCACTCTATCATCATTTTTGAAGAAAATGAAATATCTCCAATGCCAGATGTGGCTGTAGATATCATTGTTCACTTGGAAGGCCTTCAAAAAAGCTTTAAGAAGTATTTCTCTGAAGACTATTCAAAAGTGGACTGGATCAGAAATCCTTTTTCGGGAACCTCACCAAATGAATTTTTAACTAACAGAAAGTTTTATCGATCTTACAGATAGTTCCATGAAAGATTATTTTAAAGAGAAATCTTTAATTAACTTCTAGATCGGATGTAAAACCCTTTGATCTTCCGGCAAGCTCTGATATTTTTGATGCCTTTTGTTACAAGTTACTTGTGTGAGAGTGGATTTTCTGAACTCTTGTTCATAAAAAATAAACATAGAAGCAGAATAAGTATTGAAGAGGACTTAAGAGTGAAGATAAGTTCCATTACTCCTAATGTTGATATTTTAATCAAAGGCAAACAACAAGTTTCGCACTAAAGACTATAAAAGTATATTTTGTATGATGATTAATTTTTTGCTGAGTTTGTACTAATTTTTTATTTGTATGTTTTTAGACCTATGTGTAATAGATAAAACTGTAAATTAATACCATTTTAATCTTTTTATTTCTCCTTTATTATAAGCATGTTATAAATAAACAAATATCTAACCATTAAATATGAAGTTTTCTCAGGAATTTAATTCAAAAAGCCTTTGAACACTTTTATTAAAATATTTAGTTGTGGTGGTACGCCAAAATTTCTCAAAAAGTCAAGTGGTACGCAGGTGCAAAAAGGTTGGGAACCCCTGATCTAATTGATAATCTTTCCCCCGTTTAGCAAATAGCTCACGTACATTTTTCTCAATATAGTGTTTAAATAATGTACTCTAAAAATTTCGAGTAATCTGAAATTTATTTACATTAAAATTCATATGTTCAAACTATTATTCATAATTCTAATATTCCTCTGACGGCTGACTGATGATGTTTTTCACTCTATGGAAAAAGATGACGTACATGTTCACTTGAGATATTGTTCAAATAATTTATCTTAAGATTTTTTAGTGATTTAAAATCAATTCTAACTAAAATTTGTGGTTTGAATTATAATGGTAAAATGTTGATTGATGATCAATTTACAAAAATAATTGCATCTTCATGTTCGTTAAATTTGTACAGATCTTGACAAATTCCTACACTAATGATCAGCGCGTTTCTACATAAATTACCAGCGCCATACTCACGATGGTTAGTGGCAGAATTTAAACATACAATTTGATAATTTTGAGCATTTTTTGTTTTTATTTCATTAAATCATTAGTTATCAGCAGTTAAGATTTTTTTCTTCAGTTTCTTATGTACGAAATTAAACGTATTGTATGGAGATAAATTTCATCTATCAAACGACACTTTTAAATATGGGAGTTGCAATTTAAAACAATATCGATGACGTCATAACCAACACAAGTATGACGTCACCCGAAAAAATAATATGTCGAAAAGTGTACGTTTAAAAATTGAAATTGACTTGTCTGAGCGATTTTTCTCTTCTGGCCCTGTAAGATTTCAGCGAATTTATTCCAACCTTTAGGTGCTCACTGTATGTGCAAAATCGTAATACCATAATACCTATGTTTATAATAATATTTTAACTGCCGTATACAATGTTGCATGAAAATAGTACGTTAGTACAGAAAATATTGAAATGAGGCAAATAATTTCAACAAAAAGCGAAATACCCTTGTCTCCACACATTCCTAAAAATGGAAAATAGGAGGCAAATATCCGACAGAAAACTACCTACTCTCCCTGACGGACATTGAATTATGGAGATAAGTGTGAAGAGCAGGGTATTTCGCTTTTTCGAAATTATTTGTTTCATTTAATTGATACTTTCCGACACACTTTCCGAACATTCAAATTAAATAAATTATTTTTATTTTCAGAATCAAGATATCACCATCCATACTCATATTAGGATCGATTTTAGCTAGTTCTTTGGGAATAGTATCGATGTATTCAATAGTAATTTTCTTATATCCAGACCATGCAGAAAATAATATTGAAAATGCTGTTTACGCTTCCTTTCATAGAGTTGCCTGGTGTCTGGCAATTGGCTGGGTTATCCTCATATGTGTAACGGATCATGCAGGTAAAAATTAATGTTTGAATTCAGCACTATCGAATGTAATCTGCCAGATATTTTTGCAACATTCCAAGTACAGTTTGGCAAATTAATTTCCTATCTTGAAGTGAGACATGCAAAGTACCTATGCACTGATAAGAACAAAAAGAAGAATAATTCCATCAGAGTTCGCCGATAGATATCACTCGATATATATCATATAAATATCATTGATATATATCGTGATATTTATTCGTTGATATCATGGATATATATCACTCAGTATAAATTACTATGTTGATTACGTTGAAATCTCGTCATAAATTCAAGAGAGATCGGTGTGGGAACTCCCTAATCATTCGGTATGATGTTAATTATCGGGGAATCCCATTTATTTGATGTGTGAATCCCCTTACATGTGCGGTCGCGTGTGTCTGCTTTTCTGTTGGTATTAACAAATGCAGTTCACGTTGTAGCCGCAGTAGGTGCAAAGTGCATTTGATCAAAATAGAAATAAACAATATGCCCAAAACTAAAAGTGCAGTGTGGCTAAAATTTGAATTGGCAAGAAATGTAAGAAATAAATGCAAGGAATTCCTTCCCGCATGGAAAAACATTTGCTCACTTGTGAAATAGCCGAAGGGGGTGTTCACTTTTGGTTGTTTTGTTTAAAAATAAACAAATAAATGCTTCTACTTTTGGTATTCTCTATATCAAAAAAATTTAATAAATATCCAAATTTGATATATATCGGATATATATCAATATATATCCGATATTTTGATATTTACATAAATATCATGATATTTACGAACCCTGCATTCCATGAAGAATTTGCTACGATTTCAATGAGTTCTGAGTGTCAACGATGTCTTTAGACAAGGCAAAGTGTCCAGAGTTCCAAGGCTATGCAATTTAAACTTGGCAGTGGTATTGGATTCAAGAATTGGAAAATTTTACGATATTTCATACTCCTCCATCACTTCCGGTGTCATCGGAAACGACCCCGACTTGTGAAACCGGAACTGATGATGGAGTAGTACGAAATTTTGAAAAAATTTCCAATTCTTGAATCCAATACTCCTTCCAAACTTGAATCTCGTACTCTTGGAACTCTGGAAACAATAACTTGTTCAAAGAATACATTGACATACGGTATAGTAGCGTTGGGCAAAATCAGACCAAAATGTAATTTGACCGATTCGTATTTCGTATTTAATAACATCATACAAGACATGAATTCCATGACAAAATAATCTTAATCTGTTTCAAGTTCATTAAGACTAACCATATTCCAGAATTTCACTAGTTCAAGTTATAGCCAAATGAGTACAAATTAAAAATTACCATAGTGTCAAAACATTTCATTTCTTCATATGCCTAATAATTTGTTTTTAGCGATAGTCAACAAATTTTTGTCCTACAAACTCTTCATTCCTTTGAGTCGGTTGACCTATTGTGCATACCTAACAAATGGTGTTGTTGAGGTTTATAATATGGGTGTAATGAGACAACCCACGTATCTGAGCCACTATGAACTGGTAAGTTAATGACATATGACATTTTGTTGAGGAATCATACATTTAGCCACATACAGTGAAATAAATTCGTTATTTCAGTTATCGTGCATATTTATAAAAAATCCCAAAACGTAAAATTCAGATTTTGAAATGACATCCTACAATGACAAAATTCCATCCCTACTCTCAACCCCTTTCGAGTGACACTTGCAACCCCCAAAATTTTTAATTAGAAGTAGGATCATGAGATTCATCCTCTATTCAAAAGTGTCATTTTTTTCGAATTCTTTGCAGCAATGAAAAAAATCATGTGAATAAGGTAATTCGCTTCAACACACTAAAAGCTAATACAATACCGTTTCTTGATAATGAAAAAGTAAGCAATAGTATATTGTACAATATAGTTTTTCTTTGACTATTTTAATCATAAACTTATGCGGTTATTGAAAATACAAATATTGAAATATATCATAAAAATCGAACATTACCATAATCGATTTTATAAAATTTTTTTTAAGAAATACAATTTTAGCAATTGAACCCACAACCTCCAGCGTGAAAAATCCGGGACAACCCTCAATGAATACTTCCATCAAATCTGTCTTACTTATGGATTAGGACCACATAATCAAATTTAGAATATCACTGTTAGCATCACCACTCATTTAGGTCATGTGTCCTGATTAGTTCATGCTTTGAAATGAATTTCATGAAAACTACCAACTGTAAAAATATTATTATCAAACCATTAAAAGACTTGATTCGATCTCGTGTTATCTATCATCATGAAACTCGTTATTACAATGACAGTCTATGCCCATGACTTCAACGATTTCTTTGATTTTTAACACATATTAATTTGGTGCAAAGGACCCCGCACGGTTATGGAAAAGGGGTCCCAGTCGAATTGCCTGAAAATTTAGTATAATGTAACTATCCTGATCAAATGTCTCTATGGGCACAATGAGATCTAATGGATAGTTTTTGAGAAACAGGGTGTCAAACATGAGGAAGCGTTGTTACTTGCCTTTAGAATATCCATAATGTGGCGATTATTTTGTTAAAAACATTTAAGGATAATAATTGTACTCTTAATATTGTCGGCACGAGTTATAATGAAAAGTTCTAAGAGTCCGTATACAGGGTTATTAATAATTACATGATTTTTATGTAATTCTTTGAACAAAATCAGTCGACAAAAAAGCTCTTAGACTTGCAGAATATGTATACATCATTTGATTTTGATATTGGGTGATCTGAGGTTACTATTATTCAGGGTATCTTTGATTGAATCGAATGTAGTAACACCGTGCACTTCATATTTTCATTTTCTGTAAAGGGTATTGAATTAAGGCTGGACACCGGCGATACATTGATTCGTTGTAATATACAGAGTGATTCATCAAACGTGACGACCGACTTTATTATCAGATATAATAAAAGCTATCAAAAGTAGTTAAAACAAATAATTATAACATTTTCACCTTCAGACTCAATATATTTAATTCAAATATGTATTCAGATTACACATAGAGGCAAATATAATTTATTTATTATAGTACAACACCCTGTACATTTATGCTGATTTGGAATTTTGGCAATTATCTAAAACAAACTCTTGAAGTTTATAGACCAAGAGCCCGTGTTACCATTTTTGGTAGTGATAAGTTTACGCCCATCGACCACTGAAACTTGTATTATCGATGTCGACGATGCTACAGAGATTCTCGCCACACATGATTTCCGGGGCGAAGTTGGGGTAGGGGGCTTACCGATCTGTTGCAAAAAAGTGGGCAAAATTTATCGTAAGTATACGACTGAGAGTATTGGGAAAGCAAAGATTTCAGGAAAATAATTCGACGGTCGCTGATTGTCAGTTGCCTACATCGTGGCGTTCACCCGCTGCAACCCTCGAAATATGTAAGAAAAGAGAACAACAAAAAAATATTCAGTTTACAACTGACAATAGGGGGATCTTACCATTAGCATTTTAATATCACAAATTTCGCGGTCCAGCCGTTTTCAATGGGGCGGAAGGGCGCTAGGCCCACCTGTTTCGGAAAAATGTCTGAGCATTTTTTTATGATAAGGTTACGACTGATTCCTGCACAATTATGTTCAATTCTATCTGTTTAATTGAGAAATGCAATCAACAGTCATCAAACGTGTGGCAAATATTGCCATTCTCAAAAACAAGTTCGTGGAATGGGGCCATTTAAAGCACGGCTATATTTTTATCAAAAATATCAGGTGTTTATGACTGACAATCAAACATATAGGTACAACTTAAGCACGTAAAGATGAAAACACCTTTCTCAGCTGTTCATAGTATGGATAATGCTCAGTTGGTGGCTAAACTAACAAGTTTCCTGCATCTGCGAAGTGTAGGTATGATATGACTATTATTGAATCATCGCCCCTAAATTTTTCAATACTGTAATTTGATGACTGACACTTCCAAACATACCTGAAGTGGTCTCGCTTGATCGATTAATTCATGTATTAGTCATCTCATGTATCGGTGGAATATTGTCAGTCAACAAATGCAGCGTCGCGCGAAGCGCCCTGATCTGTATATTCAGAGATTACTTGCAATTTCCGAATGTCCGTACCTTCTATGAAATGTTTATGACTGACAATCATAAATGTAGTTACAACGTAAACATGTGGATTTGAAAATACATCTCTCAGTTGTTCCTAGTATGAATAAAGCCCTGTCAATCGATAAAATAGGACGCATGCCACAACATCACTTAGTATATCGTCATTTCATACTATCGCAAATCATATGAGTGAGAAATGAGCATTTCGGGTGAGTTATACACTATGCTTTTTCTACGACTAACACAAAGAGTGGCGAAATCATTCTACAACCAAAACTTGACTTTCAATGATCTTTTGGTATAACATCAAGTCATAATTGATCAGCGTCAGCATGAGTTAAAAAAGTGTTTATTTCAAAAATAAGAACATCTCATTTTGTTTTATATTTCATCGTCCTCCGACTCCAAATCTGCCAAGGAAATATCTGTATCAGAATCGTCATCGGCGACGTCTTCCAACGGCTCCTCTGCGGATGATTCCATGTCTGTAAAAATAAATGCAAACTTATAATTTTTTTCAATATGATACACGGATAAAAATTCTCATCTTACCCAGATCATTTCCATCACTATCATCCTCTGTAATGACAACATCGTTGACGAGGGGGGGGGGGGGTTTAACACCTTCAAACCATTTGAAGCTGTATGTGCCCTCTGACTCCACCCATCCACACCTCGTGGGGGTCATTTCTGTGGGATTTTTCAGATGTGCGTATCTCCAAATATTTCCGATATACTTAGCGCGTTTGATTTGTTCTAGTAATTCAGTTTTGCATGGAGGCAAATTATATCCATCATAGCTCTGAATATCTTTCCTGAATTTTTCTGTGTTGGTTTCTGCCCTGAAGTTTTTGTAGAAAATAGAAAATGCTGGGCTAATACTCAAAACATCATATATTGTGTGTTATATGTTTTTGAGAAGCGCAAAGCATTAATGTTTCAAATATTGAAAAATATACAGGGTGTTCCATTAAAAAAAAATTATATCTAAATAATGACAGCTCACTTCGAAAATCTGACTACGCCACTGGATTCTACGTAAAAAGATGTATAAGATACAGTTCTTACTTTTCCTATAAGTTGAAAGATAGCTGAGATACAATATTTTAAATTCCGCCCTGTATCTGGTCATTTATTTTCAAAGAACAAACAGAATCTGAATTTTCAAACAGTATATACGAAAAAGTAAGGTTAAATTAAATGCCATACGGATCAGATTCGTGCGCCTGCTTGCTTACTTGTCCCTTGGTAATTGTTAATTTGGGTTCATGAATGCTATGTTTTAAATTCATAATTTTTAATTGATAAATGCTACTTGATAATTGTTATTTGGTGCTACATGAATCCACACTTACTTGAGAGTGATTATGATTAAAAAATAGTAATTGTCGAACGTACCTTTGCTTTGAGCTTGTTGACGGCTTCTCAGTGTCATATTTTCACGCTTTGGTCCACATCTGCTTCATCCATTTTGACTTTCGAATCGATTCTTCAATACCGAAATACGTGACGCACAAAGCAGAGCTTCTGATATTAATGGCGGTAGAAGTAGATATTAGATGTTTTAAAGAAAAACATCCTCAATTGAAAATTGAATCAATACGTGACTCGTCTGGAAATGGAAAAAAACCCTACGATAAAATTGAAGTTACTTTTTTATAATATCTAACAGATATTAGATGTTCTGAAAAGACCGAACAAGTCCGATCGTGATCGTGATGCGGCAAAGAGACGTTTGCAGGACGTTTACAGGGTGGTCCTTAAGTAATTTCACATACAAAAATGGTAGATTCCTCACTTCAAAATATTACGATTGGACCAAACTTGGTCATATAAAATGTTGCTAATGAGGGAGAAAAATGTTAAATTTTGAGATTTTTTTTCAATAACTTTCTACATAAAAATTTGGAAGAGGGGGCTGAAGTTATTTGCTATTCAGGTTAGCGCTATTTTGTTGCGCATTCTCACTGAAATGACGTATGTTTTAAATTTTTAGCGGTGCTTTGCCACACTTCACATGATTATAGGCGACAAATTCATGATTAAGGTGGTACAACTAACGTTGTGTGAATTTTTTGAGCACAAACTTATAATATTGAAGTATACCTGAATATTTGTGCACCTTTCCAAGGGCCCAGAACAATTTTGCCACATAGTACGTGACTGACGGTAATAGATTCTCAATTTATGCATTATAGATCATAGTACGTGACTGACGGTAATAGATTCTCAATTTATGCATTATAGATAACATGTTTGAAATATAAACTCATCATAAAAAAATACTTGGACAATTTTCCGAAACAGGTGGGCCCAGCGCCCTTCCGCCCCATTGAAAACGGCTCGCCCGCGAAATTTGTGTTATTAAAATGCTTATGGTAAGATCCTCCCTATTGTCAGTTGTAAACTGAAATTTTTTTTGTTGTTCTCTCTTACATATTTCGACGGTTGCAGCGGGTGAACGCCACGATGTAGGCGACTGACAATCAGCGACCGTCGAATTATTTTCCTGAAATCTTTGCTTTCCCAATACTCTCAGTCGTATACTTACGATAAATTTTGCCCACTTTTTTGCAACAGATCGGTAAGCCCACTACCCTAAATTCGCCCCGGAAATCATGTATGGCGAGAATCTCTGTAGCATCGTCGACATCGATAATACAAGTTTCAGTGGTCGATGGGCGTAAACTTATCACTACCAAAAATGGTAAACACGGGCTCTTGGTCTATTAAAATAATAATATTGAAACTGTTACATCAGCTAAAAGGTTCGGGATAACAGAATTGGGGCGAGTATTGCTACAAGAGTAAATGCTGTACAAGATGGAACAAATGTCCAAAATGACTAATAATTAGTGACTCACACGGTATGTACCGGCGATGAAGATCTTCATTATCTGTCGAATATGGGGCTATATTTCCGAAAGGATTAAATCATGTGCAAATCATTTAGATAGAATTGGATAACATAACATTAACCGATCATAAGATGAGAAATCTTGTCATTCTTAAAAAGATATAGCAATAAATCTGACGAAAATATACCACGAGAGTAGTTTGAGTGACAATGAATTTGAATTTTTATACACTTATTGTAAATGCTTAATGAATAATAAAATGCCCTAGATCGATATTACTCCACATGTAAATCTGGTGCTCGGAAGTGTCGATACCTTTCACATAACGATAATTTCGTATGCTTTTTGTAGTATGCATCAACATTTTTAATGCAGTAGTCTCCCATGTGAAAGCGAAAACTGCATCATCATGCCGTTGACCAGATCCGTATTAGACCGTCAGATAGTGAGAGATTTAAGTGCCCCATTTTCACATACAAGCCTCGAATAGGGTTGAGAAGTACATCGATGTTGAGTAAAATGGAGGGAAATTTACGAGTGGCTCCTGGGGATAACATTTGGAAAATTCGATTTTCCATGGAAAATTCGATTTTCCACATTTTAACGCGAGCCGTGTTCACCTAATCATTAATTAATAGAACCTGGCTTCAGAAGATCAAAGGCTTGAGTGTTGAAGGTGGCTAAAGGGTTAAAATGAGGCTGTAATCTTGTAAAGAAAAATCGAGATTTTAACAGGTTTTCCCACGCAAGCCCATCGAAACTATGAAAACCTACATCGTCACTACACCGAAAAACATAATGGCTTGAGTGGCGTGAATGGAAAAGTAGATTTTGTCATCGGAAAATTTAATGGAAATTCTTTTTGATTTTTCCATATGTTTTCCCCACGAGCCACTCGTAAATTTCCCTTAATTTTAATCAACATCGACTTACTTTTCAACCCTATTCGAGGCTTGTATGTGAAAATGGGGCACCTAAATCTGTCACTATCTGACGGTCTATATAAGATGCAACAAATAGACATAAATATTTTATTTTTATTTAATTTTCTACTTTATGATTAATTTATACACATGTTCCTAAAAAAATACATCTAAAAAAGGAAAATTTTGGGTGACCCTGTATAATAGTAATCTCATATCACCCAATATCAAAATCAAATGATATTTACCTATTTTGCAGGTATACGAGCTTTTGTGTTTGACTGATTTTGTTCAAAGAATTACATAAACATTATGTAATTATTAATAACCCTGTATACGGAGTCTTAGAACTTTTCATTATAACTCGTGTCGACAATATTGAGATTGCAATCATTATCCTTGACTGTTTGTAACAAAATAATCGCCACATTATTTATTTTCTAAAGGCAATTAAGTAAGAACGCTGCCTCTTCATGTTTGACACCCTGTATCTCAAAAACTGTCCATTAGATCTCGTTGTGTCCACAGACTTTTGATCAGGACATCATAAACTACATTATACTAAATTTTCAGACAATTCCACTGGACCCATTTTCCATAAGAACCGTGCGGGGTCCTTTCCTTTCAATTATCACAGCTACGAAATTATTTAACTAATGGTGCTCTACCGTTTTTTTTCGTCACTTATATCCAAATCTTTCCATGAGTTGGTAACAATGACATATTACCGTTAGACTCCGTTATTTACATTTGGAGCTGCGGTCAACACCGAGTCACAATCTAAGCACACTTTTTACTACTGCCTATTTTGCGGCAATTATCTGCTTTTATACATTGTATATAAGCAGATAATTCAGCAGAAACTCAGCTTTGCCGACTTTTGGGTTGACTGGCAACTACTTTCCGCGAAACAAGCGGCAATAAAAATTGTGCTTAGAATGTGACCGTAGTTCAAAATGTAAATAACGGAGTCATAACCGTGATATGTCACTGGTTGGTAACGAATGAATTATTTACATTCACTTCCTTTTGAAGAATGTCATATTTTGACTTTGATAGGTACTGTCTGTTTTTCCCAGTCAACACACGGACATTCGATGAATATCCACTGGACATTCATTTTGGACATTTGGGATATCCAGAGGACATCCAGTTGACATCCGGTGGATATTTTATGGACGTCCGATGGATGTTCCGAGTGGAACAAGCTGGACGTCCATGAGATATCCCAGAAAAATATCTCATGGATATCCCAGAAGGATATCTCATGGACGTCCAGCTTGTTCCACTCGGAACATCCATCGAACGTCCATAAAATATCCACCGGATGTCAACTGGATGTCCTCTGGATATCCCAAATGTCCAAAATCTGGGATATCCATGAGATATCCTTCTGGGATATCCATAAGATATTGTTCACAGATATCCAAAAGATATCTTTTAGGGATTTTTTTAAATAAATAAAAATTACAATTATGACAAAACAATAATAATTTCAATTAAATAAAAACGAGAGGATAAAAAAATGTATTTATACTCTTATTGATGAAATAACATTATGATATTGAAAGAATAAAAAATGTGAATATATTATATTGTAATAATAAAATTTTCGTTTTGATACCAAAAATAAATTAAAAACAGGCCACTCAGAGAATGACAATCTCGGTTTCTTCTTGGGGTTTTTCCTGTTTTTTCGAAGCTAGCAGATGACTTTGTTTGGCCATTCGTAGCCAACTTTTTATTGCCTCTTCTGACATTTTCCTATATTTGCTGCCAGACCATTGGAATTAGCTGCGTCTGAAATTAATTGAGTAAACACTAATCCTATATACCACATAAGGGAAGAAAATTCAAGCCGGAATAAGGAATAAATTTTCTAAAGATTGGGAATAAAATCAAATTCTATTGAAGAATTTACTATGTGTATTCTTCATTATAGGCAGAACTTTATATGAAAAATGTTCTCATTACCTAGTAAAAGTTTAGCCAATTTGAGTTCAACAAAAACTCTTTTTTTTGCCCCATACCAGCTATATTCTGATGCAAAATCATTTGTTATATTGGATGAAAGACAACGTTTTATAAAATCATATAATGGTGAACCTCCAATTTTTGAAACTTCATCGACCTGAAAAAGATATTTTTGATAAAAAGATAGGTAAAACATTATTCACTCACAACAGCTCTGAATTTCTCCCTGTTGTCCAAGTACTCCACCAATTGTTTGATTTTCTCAAGAAACCAATATGGAAATGATCAATTTCTACAAATATCGATAAAACATGGTGCAGTTATATTATTCATCTTATCTGTTCACATGTTTCATATCTGTTAGCGAGTCTATTAGCTTCATGAAAAGTATTTTCTGTAACTGAATTGAATACGAATCCATTATCCAAAGAGGAAACCTCGTCTGCAGAACTATCAAATTCTATAACAAAAGAGTTGATGAATAATCAGAATTATTATTTTCAATAGACATTATTTCATTATCAGGAATGCATGATGTTGAAGTCGACCATTGACGAAATGGAACAGGCGTCATTTAGTGAAGTTTGTAGACTTTATAATACTCGTTCGGGTACATATCAGCCTTTTTGTTTGATATTTCTTTTGATGTTATCCATTTTCTCTCACCTAATTTTGGCACAAATGCATTGATTGAAAATAGTTTAAATATTATATTTCTACCACTTACCATCAAAATGTATTTGAAGGAATGAAAAAATCCAATTGCACAAAACCAAAATCCTCAAAATCCACGTGAATTAAACCAGGAATCAGAGACATAACTATGTAATGGAAAACCAGTAAAACCACAAAAGTAAGCAAGTAAGGTTAAGTTTCTCTTTTGCACAAATCGCACAGCCAGCAATCACAGAACATGACAAATAAACTGCATGACGCGCATGATATGATATACGCGCTCTGCGATTGGTCACTGTCATGGCGGTAAGTTTAAATGAGAAGACAAGAAAGAAGAAAAACTGAATTAAAAATGAGTGAATCACCAGTCAACCTAACCTAACCTGACTAATCTTACGTACATATAATGTTAGCGATTTATCGAATATTCTTCCAAAATTGTTAATAAAAGCAGCGTTGGTCAGAGCTCTCATATAGTGCATTTCAGTACAGAACTTAAGAGTGCAAAACATTCATTATTTTATATTTGCTTCGGATATTTTATAGCCATCTGTAGAATATCTTCCAACGGTTCAGGAAAATGATTATTTTCATAAAGATACAAATTGTGTACGTTGAAGAGAGAAAAAAACATCGATATCCAAAATTCAGCTCGACATTTCCCAGATAATACATGGACATCCAATGGATATCCACTGGACATCTGTTATGGATATGCTGGATGTACTATGGACGTCAGGAAATATCCAAAGCATATACTATGGACGTCCAATGGATGTTCGGGGGTACCAACCTGTACATCCATAAGATATCCTTCAAGGATATCCATAAGATATTCCTGAACTATATCCATAGGATATCCATATAATATATCTTATGGATAATCTCTACGGATATCTTATGGATATCCATTTCAGATCCAGTCGGAAAACGAAAGATGAGAGTATTCTTGAAATGCTTCTATTCGTGTACGAGCATGGAAGAAACTCAGAAATTGATAATATCAAAATAAGTCTTGCAATTCAATCACATCCATAATAACTGTGGATATTTTATGGATATCCATAGGATATTTGTTGAAGGATATCCATTCCAAATCCTTCGATGGATATCCAATGAATATCCATTTCAGATCCAAGGATATCCCGACCAGAATTGGACATAAAATGGATATCCATAGGATATCGTGTGTTATCTGGGTTACAATATCACAACTAATTTCAACACCTGTTTCTCACTGCATTCATACTTTTTTTTCAGGTTGTCAAATGTTTAGCACATACTGTATTAACCTACGTTATGGCATTCATTCTTTGCATCATATTTGAGTCACCCATACATGGCTTGGAAAAAATACTGCTGGGTAAAAAAACCAAAGTCAAAGAAACTAAGGAAAGTTCGTCCATCAGATCGCTTGAAGCAACCTAGATTTTTGTAATTCAAGATAAGAATTTTAGGATTACGAACTATTTGGGTTTGTAACTTTCCAGAACTGGGAAGATGTGATTACCATTTCGTTATTGTAAATTAATAAGATTAGCGATGTGAGGTATTATGAATGAAATGAAGAATTTCCTATGCATAATACTTCAAGAAAGTTAAGGTCTATTCGTTGTACAAAAAATATGCACAAATATGGAATTAACTGCTACTGCGTCTGGAGGAGTGATCTATTGTACCTCTCAGAAAAAAGGGTAACATTTTTTTGGGTACTGTACATATTTTGAGAAAATCCCCTACAGTACTTCATGGTAACCCAAGAGAAAAGCAACAAATTCTGCATAAAAACGTTTTTATGGTTGTGGGATTTCAAGAAAATTCTGTAAAGAGAAGACTGATTAAAAAATTACAACTTCTGATTTGTGTTTTATTCAAATGTACAACAGATATAAATAATATCAATACCACACAAAAACAAAAAATGTAACGAAGTATACAGTTCATATCACAACACAATTTTTATATATATACACCTATTGATATCAGTGGTAGACCCAGAAGAGTCCACTCATCAAATTTTCCCTAAAAGCAGTTCGAAATTTAAAAGGTATACAATGTTAATATATGGGTCATGGGAGCAGTTTTTTTTCTTGTTTCAGAACATTTAGAAAGATGTTTGAAAAATAACTGGAAAGTGCTAGTAAATTGTCCACACCGAGTGGATACTGTTAGCTATATTTATGGCAACAAAATATCACATTTTTCCCATCTAACTGTATTTTCAGCAAAATTAATCTGAATGGACATCAGATTCATGAGTCTTGTCAAACTTTGTTTCTAATATCTTTCACTCCAGTTAACTCGGTTAACTCAGGTATTTTTAATATCATCTTGTTCAATTTTTTTAATTTCCAAAACCTGTAATTATTTTTAAAGCAACAATTTTTAAACTTTGCTGGTATAACTAAACCGTATTTTTTTTTTAATTCATATTCACGTTCCCATTTCGAATTTTGAATAATAAACTTTAGTATTATTAAGGTTGGGCCATGATATTGGGGATGTTTATCTAAATTAAATGGTGTAAAATTTTTGCACTTATATTTTAAGAACTGTAATTCTAGTATCAGTTACTTGACAACGATGTAAAAGCCAAAACGTCGTATGAAATAAACCAAAACTCTGTGGAAATTAGACAAAAGTTACAGTTTACTTCGTTCTTATAAATGATGACGTAACTATTAGTACCGCTGTAACTTCCAAGTAGTCATACCGAATTATTTTCATAGAAGATTAAAGTAGAAATTTATCTGAAGGTACAACAGTTTTTATTGAAAATGCAAAGAAAATTGCAGGAAATAATATTCCCTATACTAATTAGACTATTCAGTTGGATAACATCCAAGCAGATGCAAAATAACAAATGTTCAACAAGAATTCAAGAAAAATAATACATCGATGGGACTGCTGACATTTTCTTTCCTATACAATAATCAAAAACCGATGGAACTGTATCATCAAAATACCTCGTTGAACTTTTATAGTTGGAACTGTTTAAATAAACTAAGCGTATATGGGTCAAAAATACTATTTATTTTCCGATAGAAGTCCTTGGACATGAAAAATGCGTTTTGTGACTTCCTTCAAACAAACCAGTTGATTTCAGAAAACCTTGGAAGTATTCCCAGAAGTAGAGCCAACTTGGCAGCAGAGGCCATTGTTTTAGCATCTGTTAGTCTATCAGAATCCGGCATCATCTAAAAACCAACAATCGAATGAATTAGCCAATAAAATAGATCAAATAGACTTCTAGTAATAGTGAAAAATAAAAAAAAATGTCTTGAAAGATTTTGAGAACACCTGTCAATTTTAGTTTTTTTTTTGTCTTGAGGAGCAAACTGGCCAAGAAAAATGCCTGTAGTTTGTCACATTCTACTGAGTTCGTAGTGTCAATAATAACGGAGTTGGCAATGGTTTCGACTTAGTTTGGAACAAATTGCAAAGTTACATATAATAATATGTTTTAATTGAAAAATAAAAAATCAAACATATAAAATTAATTCAAACTGAAAATCTGAATAACACTCGGGACTCGTCGTGACGTTCCTTGGGAGATGAGAGATTCCACATTTGAAAGTACACAGGAGTCATCAAAGAGGAACCAATAGTTAGAATTGGGATGTTTGCAATATGTTGGACGTTTATAAGTTGACTCTGAATAAAATATATTTATGGATTAGTAGGTAAACTCCATGTAGACCATCAGACATCTGAGCAATGAGCTCTTTCGGAAGATCATTAAAAGTATGGGATGGGAGTAAAACCTCGGTCGGTGACGTGTTCCATGTTAACCGTTACAATGTAATGATCTGTGCTTACACATCCTCAAAACAGACATAACCTCATATTTCCTCTAGATTCCACTATATCAAAATAAATAAATCACTGGGATCACATTGTAATACGTTCATTACAAATTACAGGTCCTTGAAGCTGGGGTTTATAAATACAAAACGTCAGCAAGAAAAAAGTTGTGTTTTCCAACTAACACCCATCAATTCCATTTTCTTGTTAATGAGAGCCACAATAGGGAATGGGCCCAGGTGTGGGGTACAGGCCCACTCATATTCAAAAGTACTGTTAATGAGGTAGAATATTATCCAATAAATTGATTTGGCTTTTACTCATTTATCTTCGCTTCAGGAGATGTTCAGAACACTATCAGCCGTATGCATAGTCAATCGCCAGCGACTCGCCAGAGTTTCGCCGTTCGCTACACAAGGATTATAATACACAGTTCGAAAAAAGTGGCAACTACGGGATAAGTCACATTTTGGCGAAACGCTGGCGATGTACCACTTTTTTGGAGCTCGACTGTGCATTATAGTTCTTGTGTAGCAAGCGGCGAAACTCTGGCGAGGCGCTGGAATTGACTATGCATATGGCTGTATGAGATCCATCAAGGCTTTCAAGAATTCTTTCAAAGAATTATTTCTATAAAGTAGGGAATAAAGCAATAAGTAACAAAGTAATCATGAGGTCTTAACATGAGGTAAAATATATAACTTATGAAAATACCTAAATGAAGACTTACCTTATCTGCCACATGTTTGACTATGTGTCCATCTGAATTGACATAGAATGTGGAAAATCCATCGTACCAACTGGAAGAAAAAATATTCATTGAAACAGATATTCAAGTTATGTCAGTTTGTGTAAGTAACAGGATCCAACTTAAAGAGGAGAATTTCTCCACACAGATTGTAACTGTCAAAATGTCTGAAGACATTGTCATTTTTCCTAGAAGGTTGGATGTAAGCAAGGAAGTTCATTTAGAAGCAAGTAAAAACGGTTAGATATCATAGAAAGATATCTTGAGAAACTCCAGAGGAACTGAAACCATGCTGATATTGACTGAAAATGTAAAAAACTAACGTTGTAATGTAAAAATTAACTTTTTTCTGTTCAATACTTTTTTCCTCGTTTCGTTTTTCTTGCATATTAAAGATACAAACTAGAGGTACTTGTGTTACAAAAACACCAAACACCGTGAGGTTACGATTTTTTTTTATTACTTAGAAAATCCACATTCAAATTTCTTGCAAAATGAACTGCCCCTTCTTTTAGAAAAGGAACCTATACTACTGAGACAAACAATGTGGTTTCAAAATGATGTCTGCCCGGCGCATTATGGCTTACGCGTTCAACAATGTTTGCATCAAATGTACCCAAGGCGATGGATAGGACGCCGTGGCCCAATCATGTGGCTGCCCAACTCACCGATAACTGAAGTGAAACATTAAAGACAGTGTATTCACAATGCTGCTATGACCACAACACATTTGAAAAGGTCCTTGAGAAGATGTCGTCTCCGCAAAGAATGGATGGGAAATAATTCGAACATTTATTATATCATTATTCGGTGTTCATTAAAGGAAAAGTTGACTTGGAATAGTTACTTTTTTAAATTTCCTTGAATGCTCTTCAGCAATTAATTCGTTATCATTCCTGATTAATTCATAATTGCATCTTAATGAGATAAAAACAAAACACATTTTGGAAAAAGTTGAGAGAGTTGATGTTAGCCCAGAATAACACCAATCTCTAATTTATGGCAATATCACTCTTTCCAAAAATTTGATAGTAAGATTTATACCAATTTCGAGCCTGCATCTTTCAGTAAAGCATTTCCACTTCCACGTGGTTATAGTTTTTTCAATCAATAACATCAAAGTTGTCTAACAAAATTCAAATCTGGCATTTTACCCTGATTTATCGCATAATTGTACCAATTTGTGAAAAACTATTTGGAACATCTGAAAGCACCACTCATCAGTAATACTCAATGACAAAGAAATTTGAATATGTCTCAATTTGTTGACATGGCAAACAAAAAAAAGAGATGGGGTAGAAATTCTCCACAAATTAAAAAAGTGTCCATTATCTCGAAAACGTAGTTGAAAATTAATGAATTCCATCAAGAAAAAACAAATGAGGAAATTTTAAAAAAATTATCAAATACCATTGACATCTTATACTTCAGTTTTCATTTATGTAAAAATATCGTTAGGTTTTGTGAATAATTATACAGTCGGTTCACTGTGAGCCAAAGAAAAAACTGCATTTTACTGACTGTTCTGGGGAGAAGTGATTTTGAAATTGACAGTTTTTCCCATCAACTTGAACAATGTGATCTAACTTTATTATATTAACAACCATAAAGTTTCAGTTGATTGTACCAAAAAAAAAATATCTGAATTTTTTTTCAGAATATATATTCTATCACAGAAGGTACCAATAGTCGTAATGAAGATGAAATAACCATTTCCTTCTTCATTAGTCAATCTTATCAATAAAACAATAAGTTTCAGTATAATCATATCATGAAGAATTAGTTTAATGTCTCTTAAAAGAAAACACTTAACCACACTTTTTAGATTTTCAATGTTGAAATTGAAAACCTCACCAATCAGATTCAAAATTTTGTGGTTGTGCATCTAACTGAAAACAATTCATAGGTATTCTGAATAGAATTCAAATCCAAACTCTCCATCTTTTGTATCACTCACCTGTCACTTTTGTCAAACATCTCCTTGAAATCCCACAACTTATATTTCCAGAAAGTCACCATTACTCTCCAAGCAGAAATTCCTCTAATTCGCCAACGAACCTTTATTGTAGAGTCTTCTGGGTGTTGGGTAATTTTCATGATTTCAAAGGTAACATAGGCAAACTTCAAATGACCCACTGTTCTGAGCAGAGCTATCTGTTTTATATAGCTATATAAACCTCTGAAAAAAATAAAGAGATCAGTGAAAAGCGCATTTAATATTCAGATAGCACATACAGGACATTTAGTTTAAAAATTTATACATTTTGAGTAACTTTTACTTTTAGTGGAGTCTCCACAATAATTGATAAGTCGAGTCCTGATTCATCCATTTATAAAGGATGTGATAAAACTCTTCACAAAATTTAAAACAATTCTGTCAATTCTTAAACCAAAAACTTTCAATGGTATATGAAAGTTGTTAGTCAATTCATGAACTCATAATGAGGAATATGCTATTTTTGGAAAATTGTATTCCTAGACTATTAGAAGATATTCCAATAGGTGCTCCTGCACATAACCATAATATAGTTACTACTTTCCTCAATAATACCTTTCAAGACCATTGGATTGGAAATATTGGACCTGTTCAATGGCCTACAAGTCCTCCAGATTTCACGCCACTGGACTTTTTCCTATGGAAATATTTGAAACGAGTGGTATTCAAAACTCAACCAATAAATGTTAAAGATTTAACACAAAAAATTTCAGAAATGATTAGAGCTTCCTGTACTTGCGCACTGATTCGGCGACTTGAAGCATGTGTGGCAAGTGATGACCAACATTTTGAAAAATTTTTGTAGTGTAATCTATTATTCAAAACACAGAAGAGCTCATGAATTAATATTTCATTTGTGTCTTTTTATTTGCCATAATTCTGCATGCTATTCTAGCTAATATGTTATATCATTGAATGAGAAATGAAAAGGATGGTAAGTTGAACAAAAACAAACATGGGGTTGCAACTTGAAAAATAAAAGTTAGGGTTTCTAGGTTGTTTGTCAGGGGGTGGATTTTGCTATGCTGCATGAAAGAGCTTATGGTCTCCTGCGATGATTATTTTTTTAAATTTTTTTTTCTGCAAATAACCGAAATATTTGCTACCCTAAAAGCTCAGGGACACCCAGTATATGGGCATTTCAAAAATATCTTCAGAATGTTTTCGTGCTAAGGACCAATTTCAAAACAATGAACTTCAAGTATCCTTTAAAATTGTAAGTAGATATGAATGTGACTTCAAATTGATGAAACTCAAGTGCTGAAGCCACATTCATAATATGTACTTTCAATTATAAAGGATACTTTCAGTTGATTATGAAATTGATACTAACTCAAGTAACTATTCACGTTACAGACAATTGAAAATATCATGACTTTCACTAAACATTCATTAGTAGGTAGAATTCAATAATTGTCCTCTGATCATTAGCTTATATATGAAGTCTACCATAAATCAATATCTTTTTAAAACAGATTCCAGTGTATGAAGCAGACTTCAAAATTATTACTACCTGCAAGTCCCAACCTTCTTCAATACTTTTGAAATCTAGACTTAAATCATAATTTAAAAACATTATGAAATATGACAAAGTTGAATGTTATCATGCCAGCACAATTTTTTAACATTGAAAGAACCCCTCTTTCAAGACTTATCAATTGGTACAGTTAACTTGTTGACTGCCAAAGACGAGATATCTCATAGTTTGCTGTTTTTTTCTAGATGCCAACCACTAGTTAACTCAGTTAAGAGAGACTTCTGTTTGGTACCATCACAAGTTAGTTCTTTGTGTTTGCATACATTTTACAATTGCGGGGCATCTGTGAAAGGTGAAGCAAATATAACAATTACAATTTTTTTATTTTGTTTCAGAGAAATTATAAAATGAATATTTCATTTGTAAGGTGGCATCTGGGGCCAGTTTTTCGTGAAGTGTTCTTGACAGTCAACATGTTAATAGAGGGAACAGTTTAACCTCCAAGACAAAACTAATATAAACTTACACTGTTCTTAGATTCCGTATGTTATCTTCAAACACAATGTTAGGATGGTAAATTGAATAGTCGAATGACTTTATGAATAGTTTTGGTAATGTGTCGGCAAGAACATTGAACACATGTTCTAGTTTATCTGGATTTGGCTTCGAAGAGGGTTCCTTTTGATTCTCTCTGAACAATCTTTCATTACTTCCTGCTTCCGGGTTACTTGAGAAACTTAGATATGTGCTGTTTGAGTCTTGCAGGCTGACATTTTCTATACTATGGACTTTCTCTTTAGTCACCAAATCACTGACATTCTCCTTATTATCTATCAAATTGTCGATGAGTAGATGATTAACAATTTTCTTCTTATTGTAGCATAACTGTGGACTTAGATTTGTAGAATACTGAAAAAGAAAGAGATGTTAGGTAACGTCGTTAATTTGAGGTTAGTTTTAAAACTCGAATGAAAAATAAGTTCAAAAATGAATTTTAAAAATATGAATCTCGGGATTTCTCAAATTATCATTAGGGACGTTATTTCATTCAGGGTATTGAGTGAAATATTGAATTCGGTACCTGATCACATCGATTCGTGGAAAGTTGTTTTGGAACTTTTTCTACATTGAAGACACTACTTCTTGTTGTGACCAAGCTCGAGAAGCTTGCAAATCTATTGAGATGTCTTATTACAAGGGCCATTTTCATTTTCATTGAATTCTTTGATGAAATTCAGAATAAATACATTTTCACAATAACCTCAAAAGTCAAACAACTCGTCCCTTGACTCATTTTTTAGCATTGTTGCCAATGTTCAAATGTTGCCATTTCATTTTTGCACAGAGGGCTACAAACAGTTTTTAATACATGAGTTACCAACACAATAAAAATATTAAAAATCGTGGAAACCATTTGCAATTAAGGCTTGTTCATACGCTCACGAATTTCGCAATTTTTCTGCGAGAAAAATGGCTGGCGCCTGCCAGTCATGCCGGACCAATCGTTGATGCAGAAGCAGAACCATGTCGGTAGCCATTTTATTAGCAGAAAAATTGCGAAATTCGCAAGGGTATTAAGGAGAGTTTTTTTTCAACTTCATCAAAATTGCGTATAGAAACGTAAATTCAACATGCTGACCACAGAACTCATACTTATATCTTATAGATATAAGTATGAGTTCTGTGATGCTGACCGATTTACTTTTACTTCCGAAACCTTTATACTCGTTTTATGTAAACTTTGTGTGAGTGTTGATACTCTTAAGTGGAGTACAAAACCAAACTTTTTCCATATGCATTTTACGCTTCGTATTCTAGTTGGTGAAGCAGAATTTGAAATTATAATTTCAGTTTCTGCGTCACCAATCTGGAAACGAAACGTAAAAAGTTTAGTACCTTTCACTGTTTCTCAGTAGACACAGAACAATGATATCACTGAAATGTGAAATGTCTCTATGATTAACAAATCTGAAATTAAAAAATAAATAGATGCTTTTCTGACAAAAATTAATTGGTGGTGAGGATATTTTCCATTTCCACACAATCAAAGTCAAGTTATCACCGAAGTGAACCTCCACTGAACTGTATATATACTGAGTATATTAATTGGAGCATGACTTTTTGACCGAGATGGTTCGTATGCCATCACGTGACGTTATGTTTTGACGTTTGAGAATAGGCTTCATTGAAAAAAATCATTTCAAATATTTCAATGGTTCTTCAAGAATTTTTTCATAATGTACCCAGCGAGCACAAAAACATCTAAGAGATGTTAAAAGTAAGAGTTTTTGAGATATCAAACCTCCACTGTGATGTTCTGTTCATACATGAATAGAACGTGTACGAAGGTGCAAATGTCCGCCGCACGCGGCTATTTTTAGGATGTTCCTGGGACATCACAAAAAGCATTTCTTTCACGTTTTTTTCAAAGCATTTTTTAAGACACACTATAAATTTTTTAAAGCTTTTCGCCTACATTAAATCACTGTATATAAAACATTGTTTGAGATGTTCCTGAGACATCACAAAATGCACTTTTATCTCGTTTTCTGTCATTGTACAAATCAACAATAGTCAAAATATGAAGAGGCGATTTAAAAAAAAGTAATCGATATAACTTATTTTAATAGGATCAAAGGAACACACATACAAATTTAAACCTAAAATATTTTCTGTTCATACAAATTGAACAACTTTTCAAAAATGTGAATATCACTATATAACACTGGTTGTTGTCTGGTTCAACTGAATTTAAACAAAACTGTGAATACACTCTCAATAATACAGTGTCCTTGACTAATCACTTTACATAGATAAGGTATACATAATGATTATGATGATGATTTCACAAGTCAGAACCGGTATATGTTTTTGAGGTTATTTATTTTCTGAATATCGACAATTCATTCGTTACTTTGCAGTCCGTGATTAACTTGATTACTAAATATAATATTTTGTCTTTTCACTCTAAAACGACTACTTTTACGAAAAACAAAATGGGGTAAATTAAGTCAAAACTAGAAACGATACTCTCCGTCAACTCAAACATCACTGAGATCACATGATCACATTTGCGACTGCGCGAACGCTAGATATATTCTCGGTGAACATCTCAAAGGTAAACTATGTTACGCCAAGTGAAAACACCCACAAGATAACATTTTGTGCACATCTCCGATACATTCCTATAGGCATTTAAAAAAACGCCACAGAAGAACAAAAACAGTACATTGAATATCCTTCAGGGACCTCTTTGGGAAGTACATATTGCGTCTCAAAGAAACATCGGCGTGACTACATTTTTGAAACATCTCAAAACCTCCCAGAGATGTTTGTGCTCGCTGGGTAACTATAACATGAAGACTGTTATTATTATTAAGTAGGTATTACCACATTGGAGCAATCAAATACGTTGTTGTAAAAGCAACATATAAAACGCTTATAACGTGTTGTTGTAATATTTGGTGAGGGGTAGTGAGGAAGACATTTTCTTCTTCTTCTTCGTTTGTTTTTTTTGGTTTCTGACTCCTCGTGAAGTCAATTTCACCAGATCAGGTGTTTACGAGCTTTGATGTAAGGATTGAATATGAGAGAGGTTTGTTAATTTTGTTAAAAGGATGAAGTAGTTGTTATGACATCTAAGGATATGTGGTAATATAGATCCACTGACCAATAATAACACTGAAACAATTACATAGTAGAAAGCCCATGGTTAGTAGGGGAAGTTTCATAGATCAAATTGATGAAATGTTTCAAATTTTAATTTTACTTTTTTCAAAAAATTTATGAAGAATTTCGATTGTTTTAAAATTAATATCACTAAGTAACACGTGATCAGAAAGAGGGGGAGATAGTCCTATATTGATTAAGCTGAGATATAATGCATCTATATTTAGTTTGTTATTTTCACATTCGAATAGAAGATGATTTATTTCGCCTGTCTTTCCACACTCACATAGGCTACTATCGACCACCCCTATTCTATGCAAATGAGACGGAATACACCAGTGTCCCAATCTTAAACGGATAATAGAAGTCAAAGTCTTACGAGAAACAGATTGACAGGAAGAAAACCATGGCATGTTTTGTATATTTGGTTGGATTGCTTTGAACCGAGAACCTCTGGATGTGGAGGACTGATCCCAGAAATGTTGAAATTTAGTTTTCGATGTTTCCTTGATATGGGAGATTAAATCATAATAATGAATTTTTCCCATTTTATATGGAATAGTGGCGTTTTTTGCCAAGAAGTCCGCTTTATCGTTTCCCTCAATATTGCAGTGACCAGGAATCCAACCTACTTTGATGTTAAAATTGTGAGATTGGAATTCCATCCATAAATCCTTAATTTTACTAAATAATATTTTAGAGGAAGCTTTGATTTTACTGTTCTGTAAACCTAAAACAGAGCTTTTAGAATCCGTTAAAATTAAGTAATTATCCGGAGCGTCCTGTATTAGAATAAGTGCAATGTAGATTGCAGTTAGTTCTGCTGTTAAAATGGTAGATTTCGGATGAATAATTCCACTTTTTGAAAGTTGTAGATGGGGAATGTAGACTCCGAACGAAACTTGGTCTGCCGATTTTGATCCATCCGTAAAAATCAGTTTGTAAGTTGGCCATTTAGAATAGACTATGTCTAGCATTGACGCATTAATGTTACTACAGTCTTTATCTCTTTTATCAAGTCCAATAGTCGGAAAGGCATCGAAGGCTCCATACAAAGTTTCCAACGGGAACTTAAATATAGAATAATAAGGGAAAGCAATAATTTGGTTGTAGGGAGGATCCAGAGATTCTTGAATAGATTTGTATAATACACACGATCTCATCTTATTAGAGTTAGAGTTGGTGATAAGTTCTTCAAACATCCGTATTTTATTCACACTAGGGTTAGATTGTATACCTAAGTGTTTAATGATGAATGAGAGAGTACACTTATTTTGTTGAATTTATATTTGGCAGTTGGTTAGCCTCAACTAAAATAGCGTTTGTGGGAGTAGAGTTCATAAGTCCAAGACATATTCGCAGAGATTTGAACTGAGTACTAGAAATTTTTTTAGTGTTAGTTTTACTAGTATTCCCATAAATAATCAGACAATACTCTATTCTTGAAGCAATCATTGCGCTATGCATATTTAACATTATCTTGGGATCTGCCCCCCAGCTTACTTTTGCTAAGTATTTAAAGATGTTCAGGATCTTCAGACATTTATTTATGATTTCACTGACATGAGTATTCCATGTCATTTTCCTGTCAAAGAACAGTCCCAGCATTTTATGTTGTTCAACTTGATTAATTACTTGATTAGAGATTTCAATATTTAAGGTTAGCTGATGGTGAGAATTGGAAAAGATCATACTTTTGGTTTTCTCTATTGATATTGTCATACCATGGATATCCAACCAATTTTCAAAGGACGTTAAAGCCCTTTCAATGGAGTGGATTGCGAGTGAGGGGACTTCGTGAGATTTGTATAAAGTTATAACATCAGCATATTGTATATATTTGCAATGAGGAGTGAGTGCATCCCAAATAGTCACCGAATATAGATTGAATAATAATGGACTAAGAACAGCACCTTGTAAAATACCAGTAAAGCTTTTCCTAGGGCCCCATAATTTCCCTTGTTTGTCTCTAATAAACATGTCTTCCTCCTTAATTAAATCATAGATGATCTTAACGACATTTTTATTAATTCCTAAGTCCAGGAGAGTTGAGGTAAGTATATCTGGCAAGACGTTATCATAGGCAGAGTGAATATCCATAAAAACGGCAACAGTTTTTTTTTTTAATTGCTGATTTGTAAGTCCATATAGAAGTCAAATAGAGCTTCTGTAGTGCCCCTTCCTTTCCTGAACCCATACTGATTATGAGGAAGGATATTATTATGTTCGACCCACCATTCCAATCGATATTTAATAAGCAACTCAAAAGTTTTTTTTACGCATGATGTCAAAGCAGTAGGCCTATAGTTGCTAACTACATTTGGAACTTTTCCAGATTTTAAAATAGGAATTAATATAGTTTCATACCATACTTTGGGAATGCTTCCTCTATTCAACCATAAGTCATTATAAAAATTTACCAGCCATGTGAAGGCCTGTTTAGGCAGATATTCAATCATTTGATATGAAATATCATCTTTCCCAGGGCGAGTGTTTTTCTTGTTTGAAATGATACATCTAACCTCCCTTTCAGAGAATATATAGTTTATATCCCTATTAATTTCAATATTTTCAAAAGCAACTGGAGGTCATGGGGACAAAAATTATCCAGAAGAGCTTCACAGAAAGTATCATTGTCAAGGGCATGCTGACTCTTGTTATGATGAGAATGAAATGGACCGGAAAATCTTTTTATTTTCTTCCACACCTGTGAAATATCCGATTCCCTAGAAAGTGACTCTGTAAAAGTAAGGAAAGATTTCCTTTTCTTTTTTTTTTTAATTCTTCTCGATCTGGCTAGTTCTTTTTTTATCTCTATAAAGTTAATTGGATTTTGATTTTCTTTATATGTTCTGAAGAGTTCCTTTCTTTTTTTAATAATTTCCAAACATTCATCATCCCACCAAGGGGGTTTTGAAGAATACCTACAGTTGCTGTCCCTATCTATAATTGGGGTACTTTGAGAAAGGCTCCATTTCATCATATGGATAAGATCATCATACGATGAAATTTCTTTATTCTCTATTAGGAGTTGATATTTCAGCCAATCTGTTTTTTATAATTGTATATATTTACATCTATATGGTCATCATGGGGTTGACAATACGAGTGAAAGTTCTTATTTGTTATTTCAGCAATGATTGGGAAGTGATCGGAACCATAAGTATCTTTCAGGGTTTTACAGTAAACGAAGTCAGTGAGAATATTGGGGGAAGATAAAATTAAGTCAATTACACTTTTAGATTGTAAAGAAATCACTGTAGGTTGAAGATCATTATTTACCACGAAATAACCCTCGTCTACCGCAGTGTTTAATTCTATTCCTCCTCTATTAGTAATAGAATTGCCCCAATTTTTATGGTGACAATTAAAGTCGCCACATATTATATATTCGGGATTATTAGTGAAAGATTTCCAAAAATTTACATCAACCGAGATATCTGGTGGAATATAAATAGAGTAAATGTTTATATTTTTAACCTTAATGCCCACTATATTCACTCTATGTGGAAAAGGAAAATTGAAATTAATGACACTGCATGTGATATTTTTTTTAACAAGAATCCCGGATCCTCCCCATCCATCGTTCCTCTCATGTGAGAAGAAATTGTAACCCTTAATGTAAGTATAAGAGTTTGGTTTTAACCAAGTTTCGGAAAGACATAGAACGTCTGGTTTCAAATCGTCTATAAGATTATATAAATTAGCTTTATTAGAATGTAAACTTCGTATGTTCCAGTTCAAGACTTTTACCGGGGCCATAAGGTTGACTCTTCGTCCGAAAATACAACATTATTCTTACTATAATTAATTATTGTTATGATTATATCCTAGAAGCAGTAGCGTGCTCATAATTTATATTAGGATTGAAAAAACGGAACAGAGGTCTCACAAGCTATGATTAAATAATGGAAAGTCTGACTCGATGCACACGGGAGATTTTCATCGGCAAGTTCGCTGCGAGCTCGCCACGAAGTTTTCTCGAGCGAAGTAGCGTACCAAAGAAACGAATGGTGCGATTCACACGTAGGCGAGCTCGCAGCAAATTCGCCGAGTGCACGCTGCTAGCCGCCGGCGCTCGCCAGGGACTGCTACTTCGCCACGATCTCGCGGCGAAATACATCCTTGCTTGAAGAAGATAACGTACTGAAGTTTCGTAGTTGCGATCTCTCCAAGAAAAGCTCGACCGTGTGCATTGAAGGATGGCGTGCTCGCTGCGAGAACGCTTCGCACACGCCGCGAATCCACTCGCCCGTGTGCATCGAGACTAACATCATAACGAGCGAAATCGAAAATACCCGACAATGCATTTCTTAGGATGATCCTGGCTACGGTGTAGAATGAACGAAGGCAGGTATGTTGCGTTCAAGAAAAGGACAGTTTGTTTTGAATTTATCGAGACCATTGGATATCATTTGTCGTAACATGACACGTGATTTTATTAAATTAATATGAAATCAAAAACTAATATACGCGTGAACGTTAACTCAGTATTATTGTACCATAAAAGGTTCCGTCAAACCAAAGCGGGAACGGAACTTTGGAACCGTCCAAATTGCCAGAAAAACAGTATACGTAGTAAACCATATATATTTCGTTGCTTGTATGCTTTTCGGAACACGAATAATCACACCGGTATGTCCCACTATAGAATTTATCCTCGGATTCATCTCGTTCCCGCTCCCGAGTTGGTTTGAGGAAACCTTAATTTCAATGAGACTGTACGGCGGTAACCATTGTCTTTGATAAATTTACGCCCACTATTCAGAACAAAAAAATCAAATGCTCTTTTCTGACTTATTTCTGCTTCAATCTCTCCTCGACTTGGCCATCTTTGAATATAAAGCAAGACTGGCGAGGTTATACTAACCAGGGAAGATCGTGAAGAACTTGTTGGAAGAAGAGTAGATTTGATTAGTTACTTTTTTCTGCTTGTAAGGTGCATGAAAGTTAGAATCACTGATATTTTTGACGTGTTTACAGTTGTTACAAATATTCATTTCGAAGATTTCCGTTGTTGTGTTTCCCTCGCCAGGAAATTCTGACATATTTATGTAGGTATTTCAATCTTGAGGCCATCATGCCATCGGACGTTAATAGGTAGGGGCCTCATCTCACCTAGCTTGCACAAGTCTCTCGAAGACCTATAAGGCGGTTGCTCTAATAAGGGTGCAGCCGGTTAACGTACGGAGAAAACCGAACAAATCCCTAGTTGGACCCGTAATTACACTTAAGTGAAGGAAAAGGTACGTACAAACTCAGAAAATAACAATATAATTTTTATTAAATAATATCGCAATGCATGTACAGTCTAGATAAAAAAAATCCATATCCTTGGGAAATCATGATTTTCATAAGAGTTTGGTTGAAGATTAAAATTTCTTCATTCATGGATCACCTGAAAATTATGAAAAGAGTTATTATAAAAATAAAAATTGTTTATCATCAGCAATAAAGGGAATAAAGAACAGTATCAAATTAAACCTACATCTCTAAGTATACTGTATAATGAAAGAAGACAAATATGTCGATAAGGAAAACATTCCTAATTGAAAATTGAACCAAACATATGACCTCTGGAGATGGAAAAAACCTGCGATAAAAATGATGCAGTTCAATGGCAAGCGTGGCTTTAGCGAGGGGAGTGTAGTTGTTGTATATTAAGATATCATAAAAAAATGCACATCATTTTCATCGTAGGGTTTTCCCATTTCCAGAGGAATCATACGTTTGGTTCAATTTTGAATTGAGAATATTTCCCTTATTATCGACATGAATTACTTCCAACATCTTGAACGAAGAAAAAAAAACGATTGAAGTTTGTCTTTCAGTCACAGACGATTCCACATCTGATTTTATGAATATCCTGCCCATTTATATTTTCAATAAAATCAACTAAAATATATCGTTTCATATTCCATATCTGTATTGAAAAGCGGATGTACCGAAAACGTGTGAAAAGTTTTGATTTTGAATTCAATCCATCTAGAGTTTCAATCTCACACATATATTCCTCATTCAGCCTAAATTGGGTTCTTTGATACTTTTCCTGCCCCTTGAATTCCAGCCTCCTCCCATTATACTTTTGCGTCTTGTTATATAGGGATATTGAAATATCTGAAAACTGAACATTGATAAAAATGTAGTTTTGTAGATTCGACAAGCTGAATGTTTTTTTGTGTATGTGGCGGAGAAATAAGACAAGTACTGCCATTTTGAATGCTTCTGTTATCATTCGGTATAACAGCAATAATGTACTTATATTATATACCTACTTGGAATCTAAGCAAACTCAATATACCTATTTTAGTTCAACGCTGTTCGGGTCTTCAACACACGGTCTTTTGAAAAATGTTAAATTTTGAGACTGGAGAAGATGCAGTAGTCCATATTATCACAAATAGTGACAGGTATGTACATTTGTCTAAACCCGCTACGCTAGATAGCCAATATAAAAACAATAGATCAACGCATAAACCAGGTGTTTTCTACAAATTTTACAAAAATAATGTGTCTAACTGACCAGGTTCACGTTTTGAATAAATAATAATAACACGTTTTCTTAATAGAAAAAAGAACAAGGCCGGAAATCTTACTTTTTTCGTCGGAATGTAGTTCATCAGCAGTATCTTCTTGTTCCACTGAATCATCAGCAATTTCAATTTTGATAACAGGTTCTTCTGTCTCTATATCTGGAAAATCGAATACTTTTTGAAAATGATTTACCTATATACCTAATTGAATAGAGATTCAAAAGATATTACCGCCATTATCAACGGAATGGGTCCCTGCACTATTTGAGGGTAAATCGAAATACTCCACATGGTCTACATCAGAATGTTCATCCGAATGATTGTTTGACACCTGAAAAAATATTGGTAAGTATATTTTGGTTTCTCAGCAAAGGTTTTATTCATTATTATATTCTTATGATTATTATTATATTATATTATATTATATTCTGTACTCAAAACCCAAACAAGCCAAGTCAAACTTAAGGAGAATGTAGATAAAAGGATATCCTACCCTATGAAAAAATACCCACTAAAAGTCTTGCCGATTTCGAGATATTTGTTTTTTTTATATAAACAATTAATTTTTGCCTCTCTTAGCAGTTTTGTCTGTTCAGGTGGTACAATTTTACAGCGTTGTAATTAATTCTTCCAGTAAAATAGTGATGAGTGATTATTCTAACGTTTGCATTAAAAAAATTTTACAGATGAGGGGCTGTTGGAAATGTTTTTTTGGGAAGTTGAGGTAGTAGATTTTTTTGTTCATAAAGTTTAGCCCATCGTAGTGAAACGAAAATGTACTGGGCTACTGCTGCACATTACATCATTAAATTTCCTATTTTATGGTGATTTCAAAATGGTATAACACAAGTGATTTGTTTAATACAAAAAAATATAAGGTTATATTTATCCAGAGGGTATGTTTCTGAATCGGCGGATAGATATATGGGATTGCAATCCTTGAAGTGCGCATTCGCGCACTATTGAAGATGCATATAGTATGGTGGAACGATTGCTAAATTTCTACGCACTCAAATGTTGCCAGTAAATGCCCCCTTCTTTCTGATAAAAAGTGCCGGTTTCAATAAAAAAAAGTCTAAAACGGGAGAATTCACGTGTGTACATTGTGCTGGTGAAAAGAAGGGGGAATTTTGATAGTTTTAGTTTCTTGAAAATGAAATGCGGATTTTCTACTTGCAAGCTAGGTTAGCATCTAGCTTGCTTAGGTTAGTTTTGTGTGTCAAATTCTAGCGAAAAAGTAATTCACTCATTTTTGACTAGCAAGCTTGGTTACCTTGATCAGGTTAGGTTTGTGTGTCAAAAGTGCGAGCAAAAAACTAACTCACGCATTTTTGATTAGCAAGCTAGGTTAGCTTGCTCAGAATAGGTTTGTGTGTCAAAGTGCGAGCGAAAACGTAATTTATGAATTTTCAAAAGAAGGGGGCATTCACTGGCAACGTTGGTAGAGTGCGGGCGAATTTGCTTCTCGTGCAAAACCTACTTACGTCATCAATTTCTACGGATTCAAATCTGTTGAGGCGACATGTGAAATTCAATGATTGCAATCTTATGTCTATCCGCCGACCGCGACATTTACAATCATTATCCCAGACAACTCACATACATCCATTGGATGTCCATTTTGTATCCATCAGATAGCTGGATGTCCTTGGACGTCCATTGGATATCCATCTTGTAGATGTACGTGGGACATCAAAATTTGTACAAACATTGGACATTTCGTAGTAATACAATGGACATCTAAATTTGTACATCCAATAATGGATATCCATTACTTATCCATTGGAAATCCTTTTGACGAATAAGATGAAGTTTTATTAGGGACAACTAGGTTATAAAACTTTTGTACTTCATTTTACGAAAAGTAATTTTCTATTTTTTCTAAAGTGACGCCGCGCGGCCTTTGAACAAACTAAATAAATGAGCTCAACCCGTACACAAAAAAAAACAATAAAGTTTACGTTTCTCTATGGCTCAACCTCAACCACATAACAAAACAAACACCGCGTCAATAATTGACCTTGCTCTCGGTTTCATTATGGCGGTCTTTTTAAAATAACCCATGACATTTATGAATATGCTTCATAGATAAAAGAAGGGCGATTATTATAAATCCATTATTGTCGAGTTATGAAAGTTGTGAAATTAGACAATTTTTATTTACATAATTACTAGCTGTGCCAAGACGAGGGCGCCGCGTACTTGCAGCACGACCACACGTGACATATGACGTAAAGTGACAAGTGACGTGTGACGTCAGTGAATATATTAACAGTTTGAAGGGAAGCGAAAAGGAAACGTCATTCGCTAAAGTCGCCAATTGCGACGCCAGTTTAGTTATAGCTTTTTAATGTATGAAACCTTTTCACAAGAAATATTTACTGTGTCAGCATCAGAAAGCACAGCATAAAAGTCTGCATTTTCATCCTGTAATGTGATGGATATCAGTATTACAGTCAAATCATCCACATAGCATCCATCGGTGGTGTTCGTAAACAAACATACAATAATACAGTGTGTGATTAGCTGAGGTCTGAACACATTCTGAAGTGCTCATTATTTCGCCTGATTTGGGTAAGTGTTTTCATTTTGTTACCAGTTTGATATATTGTTGTGAAATGTATACTGGTACTCATACATTATTTCTGTAATTTCTAACCTCTCTTCAAAGTACATTTCAAGTCTGCATAAATTTTTTTAATGTTTTCTAGAAGCAGCAGAAAAAAATATCAACTTAAACAGATAGGAAATCAGTGGAGGATGCCATCAAGGAATTTGTTAGGAGAGCAAAAGAAAAATGCATAAGAATTACGAGTAGAACCTGCTAAGTGATTTTTATTTATTTTTATTTTGTTTGATATACTGTAAATCTTTTGGTTATGTTTCTCTTTGAAATTAAGTTTAGGTTTCTTTTATGTTACACTATGTAAGATATAATTTTAATTGTCATTAATCATTTAATAATGAACACTTTATAAATATTATTTTTTATTCAATCTGAGCTAGGTAGTTAGATATAAATTGGATGTCCAGTAGACGTCCAGTGGATATCCATTGTATGTCTGATTGGTAACCAATAGACTTTCAATTGGAATGGACATGAATTGGATCTATAATGGAAACCCATTGGATGTCTATAATGGGTATACAATGAACTTTCAATTGGAATTGTTATGAAATGGATCTTCACTGGAAATCCATTGTATGTCTGATGGGAATCCAATAGACTTCTAACTGGAATGGACATAAACTGGATCACCTATGGAAATCCATCGGATGTCCTGATGGGTATCCAATGGACTTCCAATGTATGTCCAATGTTTCGGACATGTATCGTCCAATATGGATGTCCATTGGACATATATTGGAGAATGCTGTACATCCAATGGATGATCAGAGTATCCATAGCTGGATGTCCATTGGTTGTCCAATGGATTTACTTGTGTTGTCTGGGTTAGGACATGTTCAAAATGGAGACCTCCTTCATCGCGTGCCAGCCCCTGCATCGACTGAGAAAACATCTTTTCACTGTCCTTAAACATGTATGTCTGATATTTCCGCTGCAGCAACTCGAATGCGTTCCCTCAATTCGGCTTCATCGTGTATGGGTTTTGAATCGAAATTCCTTAAGTGCAATCTTGAGAATCCTTATTTTTTATCGGCAATAATATATATGCCTCGAGGTGCAAAGACTGGTATGTGTTTGCGTAACAGGAGGACTCCGACAGTAGCACGAGAGTCATTAGAGAACAATCTGGACCTCACATCTAATCACATTGTTACACGCGGGGATAGCTCGAACGGAGCGCCGGCGCCGGTTCACCGATATCTGAAGCCAAGCAACGCCAGGCGAGGCCGGGATTTGGATGAGTGACCAACGGACCTCCTTTCGATATTCTCATCAGATCGTGCTAGGAATCGAACATAAAAAGGTAAGACCTCGTTAATCCTTGGCTCGCACAAGTTTCGACTTTTGAGGGCTGCCGTTCGTAAGGGGACGGCAGCTTGTTAACGGAAAAAACAATTTTAAACAAACAATTTTTAAACAAGAAAAGCTGCCAGATTGGTTCAAGTTGGCAAAAGGAAAATTGTCCTTACAATATCGTACATCAATACGGACATCACCAGGTAAAATTTTGCAGAATATCAATGATTATTGTAAAAATAACCCAGATTAAATATAAAATTGATTATTTCATTCATGATGAAATAGACACCACCACTTTTCATATTTTGTTTAAATAAGTGATTTTATTTTACAAGAGCAGCTGTTTAATCGCGATTAAATTTTCGTCCTCAATATTGAGGTTCGTTGTGTCGTTTTTCAGGGATTATTACAATTCTTGGCAACAGTTTGTAAAAAAAACAATAATTTCTTAATCGTTTGAATGAACTAATATTGATTTTAGTCAGTGAAAACTCCATTTTTGATAGGATTTCTAGACAAATATTTTGACATCAACGAAGCGTTTGATTCCGAAACGTCTCGTACCTATTTGAAGCTTAAGCAAAAATGAATTCACGTTTCAGTAATATTTCTGTGAAAATAACGATTTGGCAATTCATAATAGTACACCAGTCGACACTATGAAAACCCATGCTTCTCTATGGCTACAGTTTTCCGACTTATGTAAGACAAAAGGTTACTCTTTCCATGAATTGATGAATTGGCTGTAATATTGATAAACTGATGGGGGTTTAATATGCGGAAGAAAGACGGAACGGAATATAAAGAAGGTGTGGTGAAGACAATGTGGAATATTGTAGCAAAAAAACTGCAAGAAATGTACCACGTTCAACATAATGTAAGTTTCGATCCATTTAAAGATATAGTTTTCAAAACTGCCAGAGATGCAAGAAATTCGAAACGCAGAATTCTTCAACATAACCCAATTGAAAGAAAGGAAAGCTTTCCTGCTTTAAGTGATGAAGAACATATGAAAATAGTTGAGTTATGGGACGAGAATACTCCCGAGGGATTGCAAAAAAACTCTACCATATAATAGCCGTTGAATTAGCGTGGAGAGGTGGCGAAGCGACTTTCTGTCTTATAAGTTACCTACTTTGAAGAAGAAGTCGACCATAAACGAAATTCTACAGGTAAAATGTTGAATAGCATTTCTGTCTAGAAGTATAATTTTTTTCTTGTTGTAGGTAGAATAGAATACAACCCCATATTCACTAGAACTATCAAAATATTTTTTGCATGATTGTGCTTCGAGATTTTATTAAATTATTGTGTATTCTATTTGTGTAACTATTTTCCAAGCAAAATTATGCTCAAAATATTTTGATATTTTATTCGAATGAATTTATAGGTCTTGTGATATAACATACGATTATTCCTTGGACATTCAATCTTATAATAATCCATTGGAATAATGATGGAATCATTCAATTTTCTTGGAGATAATACTCTGTGCATATTCCAGAAATATGTTTGTGCTATCTGGGATACTTAGGAATATACCTTAAATAAGAAAAACTAATTGATTACTGACCTTTACTGAGTGCAAGTCGGATCTGTTTGTAGTGGGTTGTCTAAAACTTGAACCAGATCGCCGACTGGAATCATATGTGGGGGTCCGTCTACATTTTGAACGTGAAACTGATTTTTTTGCTGATGAACAACAACATGTTGACAGTTCCATATTGGATGACGATGGAGTATGGTACTGGTACTGAGCGTGAGTCCTTTGGCTGAATGGAGCTGTATTTTTATCTTGTTCTCTTTGTTTGATCTCTTTAATTACTGAAATAACTTGAAACTGGAATTCAATCATACTTTCATCGTTGAATTTGTCAACAGTAGGAGCGACTCCCTTGAAAAAGTTCATACTGCGACTACTCTCGTACCGCTCTGATAGTTCAACTTTTTTAGTTTCCTGTAATTTTGGAGGCTCACAGTCTCTTTTGTTTCCCTTGAGATACACTTCCGCATTATCGCTATTTTGGCTTGTATCATCGTTACTGTCACCCTGATTCATGTGGGAGTCGTTTTTGCGATGGTCAATAAACTTTTTCAGGAACAACATTTTGTCGTAATACAAATATTTTCGTGAATTCTTCACTCCAGTTTTGCATTTATTTATTTTTCTCTTATATTTTATCCAATTGTCTTTCATGTTCGTCCACTTCTTTATCACCAATTTCTCTAAAAATAAATAAATATATAAGGTATTTTTTCTTACTGACAGGATAGTTATGAAATTATTTTGTTGAACTATTGACGAAACCCTAGTTTTTCCTTAGTTCATAGTCATTTTCATTCTAAAGGTAAATTGGTCACTTGGGATTTGCGCCTCCAACTATTTGAATTGAAATATGAGCAATAAATTCCCCTTCATTTTTATGTGCAATTGTTTAATTTGCTCCTTTGCTAAAACTATTTAATTTTCATACAGAATTGATAAATGCCAATCTGTTGTTTACCAAATTGTCGGATTCGTAAAATTTTCAACATTTTCTAAATTTTGCTATTACAGCAAATATAGTAGGGGAAAGTGGGGTACATTCGGCACTGGGGTAGATTCGTCTTCTTATAAAAGGAGTAGGTATTTTTAAATTTTCCGCCAAAATCGTCATGAAATGTCTTCCGGCAGATAACCGTCGCTAATAAATATTAAGTTTTCATGGACTAACAAGGTAAGTTTTTTACAAATTTGCACTCAAAAACTATTATATTTTTAGTGGGAATATATGCATTTCGATTTAGCTATATGTTACAATACTGCACTCAAAAACAAACTCGGGTACCATCTAACCACAAATTAGGCAGGTTTTGTATGGGTATCGTAAGTAGTAATAATTATACATGTGGGGTACATTCGGCTGGCAACAGTGGGACAGATCGTCATACCCCGTGCTTCATCTGGCTAGGTACTCTCTATTCTACCGTAGCTATGGGTTTATTTAAGCAGGAATTTAGAGTTTAGAGTTGATTTATCGTTGCAGATGCCACGCACATATACCAAAAAACCAGACCGGGTCAATATTGATGAAAGATTAATGAAATTGGCGATAAGAGAATGTCTTGCGAAACGATTGAAAGTTAAAGAAGCAGCTAAGCAATATGACATTTAAAGGACTACACTTCAATCTCGAATCAAGAGGAAGAAGTCATTAGAAGAAGTTCCGAGGAATGATGATGACTCATCGGGAAATGTTAGTAAAGATGATGCCCCCAAATACAATAGCAAACATACTGCAAAACCAGTATTTACAAGAGAGCAAGAACTGGAATTAAATGAATACATAAAAAAAAATCATCAAACTTACATTATGGACTATCATACAAGCAGATTAGAATTTTGGCATATGAATTTGCAAAATCAATTCCCAATTGTAAGATGCCTGAAAATTGGATAAAAAATAAAATTGCACGTTTGTATTTTCTTTTACATTTGTCCCAACAAAAATAATTTCTCTTCGTTTGCAGGACTGGATGGGGCTATATAGTTACATGAAGAGGCATCAAAATATTTCGTTGCGGAAACCAGAGAGCACCAGCTTGAGCCGTTCAATCACATTTAATAAACCTGTAGTGGATGACTTTTGTAGAAAATATGCTTCTGTCCTGGAAAAGTACAAATTTCGTGACGAACAAGTGTTGAATTTGGATGGAACAGGAATCACGACTGTTGCAAGGCCTGTGAAAGTGGTCACTACAAAAGAAAAAAAGCAAGTGGGCCAAATTGCTTAAACAGAAAGGGGCTCGCTGGTCACGTTTGTAGGCATCATTAACGGTGTTGGCGCAATGGTTCCTCACGTATTCGTCTTTTACAGGATTCGTAATCCCACCGAACAGTCATCAGAAGGGTCGCCTGTAGGATCTATTGCACTAGGAAATAAATCTGGCTGGATGACCGTGGAAATATTACCAAGAGTTTTGGAACACATCGTGAATCTTACTCGCTGTTCTGCAGAAAACAAAATTTTGCTGGTGCTAGATAATCACGAATCCCAAGTGTCTTTTGAAGCAATAAGGTACTGTAAATCCAACGGGATTGTTTTGCTATATTTCCCACTGCACACCTCGCATAGGCTTCAGCCCGAGCAGCCTTTAGACGTGGTAGTTCATGTCCCATTCAAAGCTCATCTGGCTAATGCATTTAACGATTGGATGTTAGTACATCCATAAGAAATATAGGATATTTGGAAAACAAAGCTTACGAAACTGCATTTTCCATCAAAAATATCACTCACGCGTTTAAGAAAACTGGTTTATGGCCAATCAATAGCTGATATTTTCCGATGAATATTTTGTTGCGAGTAGTGACACAGATAGGTCCTTAATCCCAGATGAAGCTCCACGAGAAACCCCGCGTAATAATGAAGATCCAGCCACCCTTGAAAACAATGACCCGCACGAGGATGTAGGAGTATCAATAACTGATGTTGCTTATGATGAGAACCTAAATTTACGAGAGGGTACTGATGTTTTAGACTCCTCAGAGCAACCTTCAACTTCTGGTCTCAGTCTGGAGAAACTGATTCCTTATCCCAAAGCTGCCATCACTAAACCAAGGAGTGGTAAGAGGAAGTCAAAATCGACAATTTACACAGACACTCCTGAATGGCTGATCAGAGAGAATCTAGAATTCGAAAGAAAGAGGAAGCAAGAAGTTAAGAAGAAACCGACTGTGAAGAGAAGTGTATTCGACAAAAAGAAAGAAAAGCAGAAAATATAAAAAGATGAAGGCCAATCAAGCGATTCTGATATCTCATTGGACGATGTTGAATCCAGCAGCAGTGACGACTTTGAAGAACTAGAAACTGCTTCCGAAAGTGAGCTTGAAATTGGCAATTATGTTCTCGTTAAATTTTGTACAAACTCTGGAGTAGTAGTTCACTATGGAAGTCGCATGGAATAAATAAATTCCCCAATTTTCACAATACAGTTTTTGAGAAGAAGAGGTTTCAGTCAGAAATTCTTTTTTCCATCAGTAGAAGATATTGGTGACATTAGTATTTCGGACATTGTAGCCAAACTTCAAACTCCGCCTCAAACTGGTATGCAAGAACTTCTTCCATGTATATTTTCAGTTATAGCTTTGGTTCTCTTACTGTTAGATAATTATTGATTACCTACAATTCAAATATATCAAATAAATAACTTTCAGTTTATAGTGGTTTCACGGGATGAAATTACCCCACACCCAGGCCGAAAGTATCCCACCAAATAATCATAATGATACAAGCAATATAGAGGAACAAGTCCATGTGCAATCCTTTCTTAGTCTATGTAGATGTGTATGGTAGGTATACATTTATTTTATAAAAATTTCTGTCAATGTGACCAATTTTTTTTTAAGGGCCGAATGTACCCCACTTTCCCCTACAAAATAGTGCAAATTAAAGAATGGGATATATAAATGAAGGGGGAGATTCTGAATGTACTGAATACTTCCTCATTCCAAATTTGTGCTTATTATACGTTTCTTGACATTCATAGCTACATTTGCCAAGTTGTACCAACTTAATTACCATCTAATCGAATACGCGCTATTAGTGTGACGTCACGACGCTTGATTTGGTTGGTTTAAGTCAGGATTCATTATAAAAACAATGTGTTTATTTTCGGCGATTGAAGTGTAATAAGTATTTGATTTGTTACTGATTTTGAGAGCTGTTTACTATTGATGATTATTATTGACACGTAGATACACTAGTGAAGTAGTAATCATACTTTTTGTTATACAATATGAATTTTTATAACTTCTACTCCTAACTTCAATAAACGTTTACAGTACCTAGTCAAATTTTCGAGCTTCCCAGAAACATACGAAAAATTGCTTATTAATTTTATGCAGCTCTCAAAATGATCACCAAAAAACACGTTGTTTGGATACTATAACCTGACTTACATCAACCACAATTGGAAGCGTGGCGTCATGGCTAATAGAGCGTATTGATATCAGAATCATGCTGAATTGGGCCCACTTCTACGATACATTGATATGCAATTAAAAAAAATTATCCTGTGCAGAAATTAAAAAAAAAACAATCGAAAACTGTAAGACTTGGCGATAGGACATCATAGATGTATGAAATGAATTCGGAACTTTGCGTAGAATCTAAAAATGTGATAAAACACCATTCAAAATACGGAAGTTGGGGTCCACTTTCTGGTACAACCGGAAGTGCCACATTCTTGAAAATATTTTAGACAGATAGTCAGGCCCGAAGAGAGGAGGGGAATGTCCAGGGGCCAGAGAAGAAAGGGGGCCTGGAGTCCTCTAGAAACATAATGGAAAGGAAATGAGGTAGGGGCCCAGCTGCATATTCGCCCCAGGCCAAATGCTGGCTCTCTCCGGCCCTGCAGATAGCACCCATCAGTAATTATACTAAACTACCAAATTTTGAAATTCGTCCCACTTATAGTTTTTCATAAATTGATCAATGCACTTCCCGGGGGGACCCCCAATATATTAAGATAATAAGGATTTACACTAGTACTTTTTTCCCAAATATTTACAAGTCAAACTAGGTAAAAGAGGACTTTTCAATTTTTTTTTTCGATTTTGATTGATCCAGAAAAAAAACGATTGGAGTAAAATTCAAATACTAGCTAAATTCGCGCGAAATATCACCGGTATTTCATTGGACGAATACAAGGAACGTCAAAGTTTACTGACGTTAAGATCTCCATATATTGCCTATTTGATACGGGTGTGAAGTTATCCACATCCACAAATGTACACTGCGAAAAATATATAAAAATCATAAATGGCTCAAATGGCTCTGTACACGTTTCTGCTTGGGATATGTTATAGTAAATGCTCTTTCCTGTATCCCGGTTACACGGAGGAGTCTTCCAGGCCGTTCAAGGAGGTGGTAAAAGGGTAGGTTTTCGAAAAAACAATCATAGAAGGCAGAAATGGCTTTGTATACGTTTCTGCTCGGGATATGTTATATAGTTTGATGTTTTATCAATTCTTGATACCTAGGCCGTCCGAGGGGGTGCACTGGGGGCGAGTTTCCGAAAAAATAATCATAGAAATGACAATTGGCTTTGTACACGTTTCTTCTTGGGATATGTTATGTAGTTTGATGTTTTATTCATTCCTGATACCCCGTAGGAGTTTTCCAGGCCGTCCGAAGGGGTGTAATGGGGGCGAGTTTCCGAAAAATAATCATAGAGAAGACAATTGGCTTTGTGCACGTTTCTGCTCGGGATATGTTATGTAGTTTGCTATTTTCTTCATCCCTAATACCTCCTAGGAGTTTTCCAGGCCGTCGGAGGGGGTGCAATGAGGGCGAGTTTTCGAAAAAGTAATCATAGAAGGAACAATTGGCTTTGTACACGTTTCTGCTCGAGATGTGTTATGTAGTATGATGTTTTATTCATTCCTGATCCCCCCGAAGAGTTTTCCAGGCCGTCCGAGGGGGTGTAACAGGGGCGAGTTTCCGAAAAAATAATCATAGAAAGGACAATTGGCTTTGTACACGTTTGTGCTCGGGTTATGTTAGGTAGTTTGCTATTTTCTCCATCCCTGATACCCCGTAGGAGTTTTCCATGCCGTCGGAGGGGGTGCAATGGGGGTGGATTTTCGAAAAAATAATCATAGAAGGGACAATTGGCTTTGTACATGTTTCTGCTCGAGATATGTTATGAAGTTTGATGTTTTATTCATTTCTGATACCCCGTAGGAGTTTTCCAGGCCGTCCGAGGGGGTGTAACGGGGGCGAGTTTCTGAAAAAATAGTCATAGAAAGGACAATTGGCTTTGTACACGTTTCTGCTCGGGATATGTTATGTAGTTTGCTATTTTCTTCATCCCTGATACCTCGTAGGAGTTTTCCAGGCCGTCGGAGGGGGTGCAATGTGGGCGAGTTTTCGAAAAAGTAATCATAGAAGGAACAATTGGCTTTGTACACGTTTCTGCTCGAGATGTGTTATGTAGTTTGATATTTTATTCATTCCTGATCCTCCGTAAGAGTTTTCCAAGCCGTCCGAGGGGGTGTAATAGGGGCGAGTTTCCGAAAAAAATAATCATAGAAAGGACAATTGGCTTTGTACACGTTTGTGCTCGGGATATGTTAGGTAGTTTGCTATTTTCTTTATCCCTGATACCCCGTAGGAGTTTTCCATGCCGTCGGAGGGGGTGCAATGGGGGTGTTTTCGAAAAAATAATCAGAGAAGGGACAATTGGCTTTGTACACGTTTCTGCTCGAGATATGTTACTTTGATGTTTTATTCATTTCTGATACCCCGTAGTTTTCCAGGCCGTCCGAGGGGGTGTAACGGGGGCGGGTTTCTGAAAAAATATTCATAGAAAGGAGAATTGGCTTTGTACACGTTTCTGCTCGAGATATGTTATGTATTTTCTTCATCCCTGATACCCCGTAGGAGTTTTCCAGGCGGTCCGAGGGGATGCAATGGGGGTGAGTTTTCGGAAAAACAATCACAGAAGGTACAAATGGCATTGTAAATGTTTCTGCTCGGGATATTTTATGTAGGTAGTTTGATATATTCTTCAACCCTGATACCCCGGACGGCCTGGAAAACTCCCACGGGGTATCAGGGATGAAGAAAATAGCAAATTACATAACATATGACGAGCAGGAACGTGTACAAAACCAATTGTCCTTTCTATGATAATTTTTTCGGAAACTCGCCCCATTACACCCCTTCTCCTTTGATGCCTGTCTGGTGTCAAATCCAAGTGTACTTTTCCATTAAATTCGACTGAATAGTATGGAAAGAAGATTAATTAGGTGTATCTACACTGTGGTTCAAACTGAGAAAGCATCATCTGAGGACTCAAGGACGTTTATAATAATACAAGTGACGTCAGCCCGCGAAAACTTGTGACGTTTACATCTCTCTCAATTTGGAACAGTTTTAAAGTGGATTGTATAGTTGATATAAAATAAATTAGTAGGTTCGTGGAATTATTTTACATGCATCATACATAGATGAGATCATTTGTTACAAATAAAACGTAGTTTTTTCATTATATTGTAATTTCTGCTCTCACTGTATTTTATGTACGACTAATATACAGTGAGCACGTAAAGGTTGGAACAAATTCGTTAAATGCTTGATTTGACCATTGGGGAAAAAATCTCAGACATGTAGATTTTCTTTTTGAGTAGCGCATTTTTTGGTATATTTATATTTTTGATGGCGTCATCACTGTTCGAGTTATGACGTCATTAATTTTTTTTAATGGCAATACCATAAGTATTTTGATATATTTGAAAAGAACGCATTTTCTGTCTTTGGATGTCATATTTTTCTTATGTGATAGATAGATAGATAGAAAATTTATTGTTCTTTAGTATAAAATACAATAACAAGAAGATGACTAGTGACGAAGCTTTCTTTCTAATACAGTGAGATAAAGATAATTATAAACTAAAGTATGAATTATAGTATGCATCTAGCAGTAAAGATTAGGCTTGCATGTTACTATCCGACAAGGGATACTACTCGTTTGCAATGAATGACCTGCTTTGTAAAATATTCTTTATTATATTATATATTTGATATAACAGTTGTGTTTCAGCTTCATTAATTATTATTGATTCGATATCAGTTAGAGATTGATATGTTTCAGAAAACGAACGTCTAATTCCTTCATACATTGGGCATACAAAGAATAAATGTTGTAGGGATTCTAAAACTAGGCAGTTGCAAATTGTACATATTTCATTAGTTTTTATTGTATATGCATTGTTGTTGATATACATATATAGTATTTTAATATTAGTAGTGCGTATATCTGTGAGATGAAGCGTTTAGTATGTAAAGGAATCGGGAGATCTAAGTGGTTTGTGCTTTGAAAGGGATGTTTGTGTTGAAGGTGTTTATACATTGGGCAATATGTACTTAATATTTTATTCCAATCCTCTATTTGACTGAATTTGTTATATTTTTCTGAAGCAATGTTTTGATTATATTGGCATCAAAACTATGTACTTATATTAATGTCTGGTTCTCCGATTTTAGTCAAATCAAATCAAGTCATTTATTTTACTGATCCAATTAAATTTTGATTCAGATTTATTTCATTGGTGTAGTAGATCCATTCGATTCAGAACTATCTTAGGTAATCTATTCAAGGGTGATTTTTTGATTTCTAACAAATATTCTAGAGCATGTTTTATTATGAAATACCCGATTTTACTAATTTTATTTCTGCTCTCAAAACATAACTGGGAGTACTTTTCTGTAAATAGAGAAGATTTTTCCAAAAGTAATTTTGTATGAAACTTTTATGGTTCTGCGTCAAAAATTACGGAAGATACAGGGGAGTTTCCATGAGAAGTGAAAGAAATTAGAGTTTTTCTGGACCAAACATTTTTCAGGAGACAGGTATATCAGTAGTAATTTGGGGATCCTGAACACGAATCCGACGGAATTTCATGCCAATTTTGCCCCCTAATATAACTTTCCGGAAAAATGGATGGTTCCATCGGTGCTAGCGTGCAGAGTATGTCACGTAGAATGAACCTTTTTATTTCTAGTGTATCTATCTATCCTGAAAATTGCATGGTTCTACGTCAAAATTTACGGCAGATACGAGGGTACTTCTATGAGAAGTGAAACACACTGTATAACATAAGAAAAAATATGACATCCATATACAGAAAATTGCGAGGGAATAATGAATCATTATTCGGATGAATGACTAATCGTATTTGAAACGAAATGTCTATGAAAACAGCCATGACTATTAGGCCAATCAACAGGGCTATCAACCTCAACTTAAATTGCTCCGCTGATAATTTTTTTTTTAATTGTAGAATACAGTGTGCACATTACTTCTGAGAAAAATTATCACCTCCAGGGGGGGTGGAACCCCCCCAAAAAACGCGTTGAAATTAATTTTTGAAGTAATTCCGAAATATCTCAAAAATTTTACTTTAAATCAAAAAAAATATCTCTATATTCAGAAAGAGCAGAAATTTTTACAAAAAAACTGTCTCTACCAAAATTTTGAAAATTCGCACGGTATATTCTTGAAAAAAATTGTTGAAGTTATATGCTTTCGCAATGGGGCAGGTGTTGCGCCGGCTCCCGCCAACGTGCATTTTTTCAACCAGCGCGTGAAGTAAAGTTCTATAACTCCTCACATGAATGTTCAATTCGGATAAATCTCACGTCATTTTGAAGATAAAGATCGCAGCTTTGTATTCTGATATTATTTATATTTATACGCTCAGTTGCCAGCTGCAAAATTGCAATTGAAAATCTTATAATATTAAAGTTCCTGACTTCGTGAAATAATGCTTGTGATTACTGAAATAATGTCACTTGTAGCAAGTAAAATGAACAGTTGAGGAATACTTCATAGTCAAATTGCATAACGTTTAACCGGTCCAAATAACGTTGGTTTTGAATACGAGTGTTTTCAATTCTTCGCATATTTTAGGTTACAAAATCTTGAGGCAGTTTATAAATTCAAATGCTAATAACTCAGAGATAAAAGCACGTATCAACATGATGAAAAGCGAGTTTGCAGAAAAAACAGTACTCTTATTGAAAATATTCATACAAATTTGGTTACTTGTACAAATTTTAAATGCAATCCTGTCATTCTTAATTGTACATTATTGTTCTATGGAAAGAAAAATAAAATCAGTCTATGATAGAATATGGGGATTCGAGACCGAGGAAGACAGTGCACCAAAGGAAACTGTCCCGAAGTGCACCGCTTTAAACTCATTGAGATTCTAAAACCTGAAAAATATTGGCTTGGGACCTTGTCAATGCGGCAGCTAGCGCGCCGCTGTATACAGCGGCGCAGTTCTGTCGATGCGCAGTGAGCAGCAGTCAACGATGCTCCACAGTATTCCTCATACAGTACTCCTTCTTTAGCCAAATTCTGGTTGGAATTTTCATTGCGCACACCTAGGAGTTTCGAATCCTGGGTGTGCGCAAATGACGAATTTAAGAAAGGATGCAATCCGTACATGGTTGCCGCATTTCAGAAGTTTCGCTCATTCTACTGTAGTCAGCGTTGCCAACTCTAATAGCCGTATGCATAGTCAATTTCAGCGACTCGCCAGAGTTTCGCCGCTCGCTACACAAGAACTATAATGCACAGTCGAGCTCCAAAATAGTGGTACATCGCCAGAGTTTCTCCAAAATGTGAATTATCGCGTAGTTGTCACTGTTTTGGAGCTCAACTGTGCATAATAATCCTTGTGTAGCGAACGGCGAAACTCTGGCGAGTCGCTGGCGATTGACTATGCATACGGCTGTAAGACTTCACGTAGATCTACGTACATCAGGCCTTTCTTCCAAACCGACGAAATTCAGTCCCAGAATCTACCTTTTTTATCAATTTGTACAAATTTTGCAAAATAACATAACACGTTAGGTTGAATGGGCATAATTTTCTTTTCTCTCGCGAAAAAAATTCAAAAGACGATCTGTTCCATTTCATACTAATGCACACACGCCACACGTCATTCATTTTATAAACAAATTGCCCATTCCATACAGCTGTGCCTGTGTAAAACAAAACGTCTCGTTGTTTGTGATTTAGATATGATTCAGCTTCCAGCTCAATTTAATTGAATACAAATATGGAAATGAGCAGTGGCAGTGACTTATTCAAGAGTGCTATAAATTCAGCCGGGGCTTTGCTGTGAGTTGAGTTAAGCCGATTTTCAAATTACAATTCCCACAATCTCTTCATACAGTCGTGGTAAATTCAATACAAAATCTATAGAAATCGTAGTTGTTTGATTGAGAAGTTTGTTACTATCACACCATAAAATCAAGTACAACATATATATTGTGATGTAAGCTAAAAGTTGGGCATAAAAGGAAAATTATTTTCAGCAATTATTTAACCATTAATTGTTAACAATAACTAAGATTATTTTATACGTTTTTGGAAAAAATGTAATTGTGTGTCTTTATACATTTCTTGTCAGAAGAAGTGAAAAGTTCAGTTGAGAGGAACGGGTGCAGCCCCCCCCCCAAGCTACCAATTATAACCATTATATTATAACACCTATAATTGACGATAAAAAAGCTATTTCTGTTGAATTCTATGTTCAGTTACCAACCCCCCTCCCAACCTGAAATCCTGGCTGGAAAGTGATACTTTCCTGGGGAGGAAAGTGATACTTTGCTAATAATTGTCCACCATCTTCAATTTTTCAATAAAATTAAAATGCGATCGCAAAAATTACAAAGTACTCCCAATTTTGTTTAGAATCAGGCCATAAATGACAAACTCATCTGCTATAATCGGACCATAAATCAGAAAACGCGCCCACCATATTGAATTCTCAAATTATTAAATAAATATGATATTGGGCCCCAAAAACAACTACAAACCAAATAACCAAATTTGCATCATAAAACTCGTCCATCTAGTTTTTTTATCTTATAAAAATTGCTACGCATTTTGTTACACCTGAATATGAACATCAGCCAAATTAATTGAATCTCAGATTTTACTTGAATTCTCTTTTTTATTTTTCAAAAGCTCAGAGTTACCTAAACACTGCACAATTATAATTTTTTCTAATTTTCTATATGCCCACCGCAATTTCAATCGACCGAAGTTTTGCGAGCAGTTTATATCAATAGTTGATATGTTGAGCAGTTTATATACGGTGTGGTTGGGTTCGAGGTAGGGAGAAATGTCATTAGTGTCAATGTTAGAAGTATTATAAAAAATGAAACTCCTGGACACCAACATCAAAGGTACCGACGCTAAGTCGGACAACTGTATCTATTTAAAGTGTGGTTGCTCTATGTAAACGTCAGATACTATAAAAGTTCCTGTGCAGAAAACACTGGATACTGGGATAACATCGATAGTCGGAGACGAGGAAACATAGTGCTTTGTCACTGTTATTAATTGAAAATGGTGAGTTTATTTTTGAAATATTTGTTTCATGTTCAACTCAGCTCTTTTTCAAAATATCCGGATTGTGAAGATGAAGACGAGGAGACTGAAGATAAAGTAGATGATGAGTTGTATGAGCGAATAAATATATTTTTCTACAACCACACTCCAAAACATGCTTTTCTGCATAGTTTTACGTTCGCAAACATGATTATTTCTCACAATAATTGAAATTTGACATTATATAGTGTGCCGCAAAGTGACATTTCTGTGCCACAAAGTGACATTTCTGTGCCAAAATTTTTCAGTACCTAATTTCTAAGCAATACAGTTTTCGTGACAGCAAGGTGAAAGTATATTTTGAAAATTCTGCATTTCGAAGGGATATTCGATCAGGCAACTTCAAGAATGAATAGACAAAGTCTATTGGTTCATATATTCTGAACAAAATTCATAGACATCTGCTGTCTCAAATACCCACATACACACTATCCATTGCTAGGCAACGGAGCAACATCTATCGAATCATTTGAATGTCAACAAACGTCAAGCATAAAATATTCGTAAAATATTCTTGTCCCGTCATTTTTCAATGAGATTGAACTAAAATGGATAGCGACAGTTTTGAAATTGAAAATACAACGCCAGAACTAAGAGAACAAGTTAATTCATTGTCATTGAATTTACTACCTTCAACTTCAAGAGGAAAATATGAAAATGCATACAAACAGTTTATGGATTGGAAGGAAAAATACAAAACTAAAAGTGTTTCTGAAAATATAATTTTGGCATATTTTGAAGAACTATCCAAATCAAGAAAAGCCTCTACTCTCTGGTCAATATATTCAATGCTAAAATCGACTATTAATATTAGAAATATCAGAAAAACAAGAAAGAGAGCGGCTTAAAATCCTCTCCCTCTTCCCTTGCTTCTCTTGGGCATCATAAAGCTAAGAATGAGTCACTGACATTTCATTCCGTCTTATAGTATAGTATTATTTTTAGCAAAAAGGGTGTTGTAGAAAAAGTATAGTGTGTAACACGAGCAGAAATGCAATTTCTCACTCGTTTGAATTGCAGCACTCGCTTGCGCTCGTGCCGCAACTTTTTCAAACTCGTGAGAAATTAGCACTTTTCTGCACTTGTTGCACAATATACTATTTCCTATACATTTCTTGATGGTGAATACTTGTGGATTAATTTCTCCATACCCTTTCTCGATATCATTGAAAAACACTGTCATATTTCGTTACCTCCGGTCCGCGTTTGATTTATACAATAAGTTGATCTTCTCTCGAATTTGCGAATAATTTTCATAACAATACTTCTAAATCTCAATAACGACAGTTCTCAACAATTATTTACCCACATTTATATCTAAGAGTAGTAGTTTGAGAATTTTTTCAAATATTCTCCCCTTTCCCTCTTACAATGTCTCCGCTATGCGGGGGATATGCCCCGAATGCGGGGGCGGGAAAATCGTTTGTTATAATTTATACCTATTATTTTTACAAATTTTCGCTCCGTTTCATTACTCAGGACTGACAAATTTACATGTTAATAGAAAATACCCCAAAAAAACACGATTTCGGGAAGGGGTTGATGCCCCGGGAGAGAGTTTAATTGTTGAAAATAATTCGCCCCCATTATTAATACCGATTTTCACTCATATTTATTACTCAGAGCTGAAATGTCAAGAAAATACCTTCCAGAATTTTTTTTTATGATTTTGGGGGGGTTGCACCCCTCCAGGGGGTGATAACTTTAATGCAAATTATTCAACCCTCCGTGACGACCGAATTGCAAAAAAGAAATCGGCGGAGCAATTTAAGTTGAACTTTTATGAGAAAAATTGCCCTGTTTATTGGCCTATGACGCAAACTGTCAGTGTTAATTAATAATTTGTGATTCAATGACGGAGAGTGCAGGAAATGTGATGGAAAGTAATATGGAAGATGAATTTTCCTATCAGAATTTTACTGATGAATAAAGTTGTTCACTAAAAATCTAAAGTAAATGAATTAGTCGTAAATAAAGTAGAGTATACTACTCGCAACAATGGCTGTTATTCTCTCGGAATGTTACTACCTTTCCGCTAACGCGGCTCGGTTCGTAAACATTCCTAGAGAATTCTACTATTCATTCTTGAGTGAACATTTAACTCACCAAATTCAATTTTTCTTGGCCTGTCTAAATCGTCGAAATCCGGCTTTAATTTTCTACAGATATCCTTCCATGCATTAAATTTAAGCTGCTTATCCTTATAATCTTCAAGGGTATTGTCCCATATCACTGGCCGATCACGTACCAAACAAATCAAATTCTCTTGGTCTATACTCATTTTGTTAGAAAAATAATTGTCTATAAAATTGTCGTCTGCCGTAAAACAAACATCCGGTGCCGTCAGCAAACTCTAATAGACTGCCAGAAGTGATCAATTTCTCGACGTAACTGTACACGGCTAGAATGGAAATTTTACGGTGCATACGGCTGCCGCTCCGTGCCGTTGTATTGCCGGTTTTATTAAAAAGCTGAACTGTAGCCTGAAGCAGTGTTGCCGTTTACCGGATAATTATCCGCTTTGCGGATAATTTCAGGTGCCCGCGGATAATTTTCGGATTCAAATATTCACCGGCTAATTTCGGGAAAATTCGTATTGTAGGAGTTTCGATTTTTTTTGTGGACTGTAATATAGGTTTTTTGGTATTTTTTGGAGTTTGAAAATTGTTGGTTGTTCGGTTGAAAGAATTTAAACGGGTTACAAATTACGTAACAATAATCAAAGATAACAATACGAGCTGTGTTTTCCTTACCTTGCTTATTGTCCATACAACCATCTAGGTCAGTCACTTGGAGCGTAGCGATTTTTTTGTGTTAGAGATGAGCATTTGTTATAATAACGAGAGTAAGTTGTAGCACGACTTGAGGACAATTTCTGTACTGATTTCTCGCTTCTCCTGGCTAGTGTGTGTTGACTTCGCGTATAGGGAACGCTCAATATATTCGGACTCAAATGTAGAAAAACAGCAATATCGCGAGAAAAATATGGGAAATTTACTTTTAACGTAAAATTAGCATTCAGACATACACAATTAACAATTAGATTTTAGGTGAAACCGGAACACGTATAATATCCGTACCTATTTTAGACAGGTTTTATTTTTTTCTATTCTCTCATTGAACACAAAATCGGTTCAGATTAATTTGTCTGTGTTCTCAGATCCAATGCCCTACATTTCTTTTGTACTACATAATCACGTAAAATTTTAAAGAAACGTCGGTTACAGACCAAGCTATGGAGGTTTCTTTTCCCACAAAAAAATGGCCTATACTAATTTTAATAAAATGTTTCATTGATGAAAATTCCAGTTTCCCCCCAGCAAAATCGCTTTGTGGAATTTTTTCAACTAGCAGTAGTGACAAAAATTACAACTATTTGTTTTTTGGAAATATCTCAAAGATAATTCGAGGAATCGTTTCACAGTAAATGGAAACTTTGTAGAGATTTATACAACCTACAAAATCGATTTTCATACGACAGGATAGGTGCATTTTCCAATGAGAAAATCCGGGAAAACCTCGAAAAAGAGACCATTTTTCGAAAATTTATAATTTTTATAAATCTGAAGCTGGACAAACAATATTGCGGAAACTGATAGATAATATAATATGTGGTTCAACTGTGCGCAAGATGTTTTCTGTCCAATTTGTAGTTTTTGCGTAATCGCTTTAAAAACAATTTAAGGGCACATCTTCCAAGATGAGCCGATTTAGGGAAAATCGTCTCATTCATATTCTGTAAGTGGCATCTGGAAGTAGAGATCAATATCTACAATTTGTATACTTCGAATTTTCACCTGAAAGGTGGAAAATGTGTTGAAAATGACACTGAAGGTTGATCGAAACGCTTCAAAGTGCGTCCGAAGTCACCCGAAGTCGCACTGAAGTTAACTCTAGTTGAGTTCGGATACACTTCGAAGCATTTAGAGTAACTTCCAGTGACATTTTCAACACATTTTCTACCTCTCAGGTGAAAATATACAAATTGTAGATATTGATCTCTACTTTCAAATGCCGTTTACAGAATTTGAATAAGATGATTTCCCTTAAATCGGCGCATTTAGAAAATGTGCCCTTAAATTGTATATAACGCGATTGTGCAAAAACTACTCATCGGACAGAAACCATCTTTTGCACAGTTGAACCACAGGTTATTATCTGTTTCCGCAATATTGTTTGTCCATCTTCAGATTTATAAAAATTATGAATTTTTGAAAAATGGCCTTTTTCGAGTTTTTCCCGTATTTTCTGAGTGAAAAACGCGCCGATCTGGTTGTATAAAAAACCATTTTGTAGGTTTTATAATTCTCTACAAAAGTTTATCTGACTGTAAAACGATTCCTCCAATACATTTAGAGACATTTGCAAAAAAAAGAAAATTGTAATTTTTCTTCACTATTTCTTGTTTAAAAAATTCCACAAAGCGATTTTGCTGGGGCAAAAACCGGGGTTTTCATTTACAAACTATCTCATAAAAAGTAGTTTGCATCTTTTATTTTGTGTGAAAAGAGCCTTTTATTTTTATCTACAGCTTGGCCTAATAATTTAAAAGGTTTGACGGCAACTCTTTTGAATATTATTCCCGATGAATTTCAAGCGATGCGCCATCTGCTTGTGCTTTAGGTAAAAGCGGTATGTGTTATTTGCTGGTTCACATAATATGTGTCCCAAATGCTTTCTGTAATTTATGGTTGATTATTCTCAAGCCCGTGGCTCACAGTTGAGTAACAGTCAAATAGTGTTTGATCAAACTGCCTTGTAGTGACGTCATCTCTATTGGTTTGTTTCGAATTGTGTGAACCAATCAAATCAAATAGAAATATTTGGTGGTCCATGCAACGTAGTAGTAAAGCCTGATTCACATAATGGCAGTAGCAGTGGCGTCATCCCCTCTATTGATAAGATAACCAATGGCAAATTTGTTTAGACGACGATGAAAATTCAAGGTCACGCTGCTGAAAGTTTGGTTCATTTAAACTTTTTGCAGTAAAATCTAGCAGTGTTCGCATTTCTAACATTAAAATTATCATGAAATCGAGATTGCTGTTATGATTCCATTCTACTGCTTTTAACAAACAATTAGTTGAAAATTTCCATCCCAATGTCACTCATTCGGATAACAGCATCAAAAGGGGCGGAGTCACTGCCTTTAGTGCCACTGCTACTGCCATTATGTGAATCAGGCTTTAGTCGTGCACATTGCACACACTCGACCATAGAGAAATAAAAAAGAATTATATTGTCTTTGCACTCGACACTCCGTCGGTCTGCCCAGGCACGTCGATAGAATTATTTTCTAAGGGGGTACCTAATAGCGGGATTGGGATTATAAATTGGGGGTTGGCTAGTAGTACCAAAGAGTAGGAGTCATGATTCAGATTATTGCAAAATAATAATTGAAGAATGTACATTGTTCTGGAAGCATATTTTTGATTCAATGATTAAATAAAAGCCAATTAGTTTTGATTACACGTTTATTAATTTCTGTTGAACATCCACCATACCACAAGCAATAACAACGATGGAATATAATGAATAAATTACATTAGTATCGATGCAAGCATGAGGTGCTACCGTAGCAAAATTTCTTATTCCGCTTATTGTTCTTTCAACATTTATACGTAGCGCTGCTATACGTTTTGTCTCCAAAACTTCCAGTTTCGAACTAGCTTCGCCTTCGGTGACGCTAGGAGGCCTTATACGATGACATCCTTTACATTGTAACAAGTGGGATATGTTTTTGAATCCTCTGTCAGCCATTATAGAACTTCTAGGTGATAAATATTGTAAAATGTCACAGTCTTCGAATATTATTGTGTCGCTAGCACTGCCCCCATAACCTTCAGAAATAAAAGTCGATCAGGTGTAATGATTATCAAAATATTTCATAGCATTACAATGTTCATACTCGGACCTCGTCAAAGACTGTTGTACTGCATTTGAAGGTTTTTCTATTATTATTTCAAAGCAATCCAAAATTCTCACTGTAGCAGGATATCGATGTAAAATATATCAACTGTTTCATTCGGTCAGCTATTAAGGGGACAGTTTTATTGAATATTTTATTAACTGGGCTTTTACATGCATCACAATCAACAGCCAGACGAACAAAGGAATCGTGTAAACGGATTTTCTCCAATGAAATTGATATATCTCTTACTGGACTAGCAACAATTTTGGATAATAGTTTCGTAAGAAAAAAAATCCTCTCGCAACCCCATTTGAAACATAACGTTTTCAGTTATTTTGTTTATGGTATCGTTGCAATATTGAGGCCTGATTGTGTTTAATATATTGACTAGTTTGAAGGAGAACTACTCAGAGAAGATATGGATTTTCTTGTTTGAAAGCTGTGAGGAAATTCATGAACGTTTTCGGTGCATTTGTTTCCTGTATCTGTAGCACTGTTCCTTTTTATGGTAGTTTGCACTGCTTTATGTTTATGTGAAATTTTTATATTCACTTGGACTTGTTTGTCTCTTTTTTTATTCGCTTGATTATCTGTTACCGATTCTGTAAAAATAATATCGTTTGGTAGCGGATCCTCTGTTTCATTTAACTCCATTTGTTCACACTTAATCAGTTCAAAAGATTGAAACGAAGATGATTGACTTGAAGTCGACGGTACTTCTTGTGTTAATAGGTTTTCAAAAAATTCAATTCGACGTCTTTTTTCATATGCTCCTCGTTCTATTTTAGGTTTCACCGGCTTTACCGCCTTTTGACAGTCAAATTTATGAGGACATATGTTGGCTTTTAACTTCAATGTTCCTCCAACCAGTCTATATTTAAATAAATTTTCTGTGTCATTTTCAACCTGTAATAAAGCACATATTAATTGTGGCTTATCAACACATCCTTCACATAAATACTTTGAATGAACAAGTAGGTACTTCAATGTTGTTACTTGTTTCAAATTCAATTTTTACAGTACATATATAAGTACTCACAAAGTAAATAATGAACACATTCCCATTAAAATTATAACTAAAATACATTTTTGAAAACAGGATTTTATTTGAGTGCTCTAAAACGAAGTACATACATCAAACTCATCATTTTGTGACATCATCCAATTTTATATATGATGTTAAATCTTGTCGCGACAAAATTCTAAGTAGAAATTTATAAATTTTATATAAAAGAAATGTACACAGGAAAATCTCTCGACAAGCTTATATATCATATAAAATTGTAAAATGTAACAAAATGATGAGTTTGATTCACTTCTTAGGTTATTTTCTTCTTTTCAGAGAAGTTAAAAAAAGTCTGTTTTTAACATGTTTTCTTACATCTCAGTACCTATTTATATTAATCAGAAATAGGCAGCTAGTATACTCTTTACGAACTCAATTGAGACAGCACACAACCAAGCGATTATACGAGGTAATATCAATATACAAATTTCCGCTGATAACTTACACAGGCATAAATAACACGTTATTATCTAAAGATCCTCGTCTAAACTCGATTGGCAGTCCACGTAGAGATGATATATTCTGTCACATGAAAATGGCGGCGAAATATCAAAAGAAAGCCTTTGGTTGGCAGCTGTCGAATTCTAATTGGTCTTCTTCTTTGATCTGCCGCTACCGAATTTCAATCAGTTTTTATTTGCTAGAAGATTCAATAACCAGACAGTGCGGTGCAGCTAGGCATATTTACATATATCGTTATTTAGTTGTCTTGATTATATTATCTGTTCGGTAGAGCATCCTTACGCATTCAAACTCAAAGGGTTATTTAGAATATGTTTTCGCGTTTGATGTATGAGAATGGTGGTGGTTCAGACAATCAAATTGTGAGACGGACAGAAACTCGAAAAACTTCATTCAGCTTGAAAAGTACACGTTCCCAGTTGTGTACGAGTGTATAAGTTTCATTGCGAAAATAAGGTGCCGTCATTAGAAATGATTCATGATAAATTACGTGAATATCCAGATAATGTTTATAAATCTTTAGATACTTAATGCGGTTTCAAATACAAAAAATTGGATGAATGCATGGTTATAATGGAGTCAGCACGAATCGTTGTCCATCGACAAGACTACTTAAGAAAAATAAAATATTGAAATGAGAATAGAGACATAATATATCTTGACGAGACGTGGTTTGAAACCCATGAAGTCCAATACACGGTTGAGTAGATAAAAGCAACAAGTGTGCCTTGAAAGCTCCATGTTCTAGAAGAAAAATAATTATAATTCTTCATGCCGGAAATGAAAAAGGATTTTTTGGTACTGCGTTGTTGTTGTCGGCAAAAAATATTAAGCAATCTGCTGATTATCATGAGGACATGACCACCGTATTGTTTGAAACATGGGCAGAGTAGCAGCTGTTACCGAATATTCCATCACATTCGGTAATCGTTATGGACAATGCATCTTATCATTCCCATCAAGATAAAAAAATTACCAACAGCAATAATAATATAGCATTTATTGTCCAACAGAAACCATTTACAAGGCAATTTCTGATGGATAGCAAATGAAATATAATTAAAAGTATAGTGACAGTGTTACAACATACAAAAGATGGCATGGATACAATATAAAAATAATAAGGTTATTATTATTGATTCCCAAATTGCTTATAAATGTGATCGAGATTTATTTCTTGATTCACTCTTACTGTGTTAAAAATATCACATATATTCGATCATTTATTAGCATTAGAACACATCACATTAATTGCCCAGCAAACACATCTGTGACATGACATCTCTGAGATGTCGCAATGAGGTAACACGGCGATATCAAAAAAGTTGCATCGCTGCGATGTACAGAAGCAAATACATCTGTGACATGATATCTCTGAGATGTCGCAAAATGACGCAACACAGCGATATCAAAATCGTTGCATCGCTGCGATGTACAGAAGCAAATACATCTGTGACATGACATCTCTGAGATGTCGCAATGAGGCAACAGTACGATATTACATAGGTTGCATCGCTGCGATGTACAAAAGCTAATCTATGACTTGTCATTTCTAAGATGTCACAGTTGCGATTTTACAAATTTCTCCTCGCCGCGATGATGTTATCGTCATATATGTTTTTTGCGATGTAATCAATGAACGCCATTGCACATGCGCCTGAGATTCGTAAATTTCTATATTCGTTCATTTTGCTTCTCGATCATAAACATTGAACATAGATTCGACTTCCGGCAGCGGTTGAGGTCAGACGGCAGCCTCGTGTTGGAAGTCAAGTTAATGTAGAAGTAAATGTCCTCCATTATAGATAATGTGCAAGAAGTGTATATGTAAATGTTAGTAAATGTTTGCCATTAGGTCTTAGTCCATCTAATATCTAATGTGCATGAAGTGTAAGCAAACAATAAACCAGGGTGAGGATATTGCTTCGAGCAAAACAATCATCATCCCTCGACGAAGCCCGTGTTATTTACGCCGGTTAGATGCCAGGACGAGACGGATTCTTGCATAACACATATGGGGATTCTGAGTAAATTGCGCAAGCATAGCTCATTAAAGGATCAAGAAGAAGAACATTGAACATAACTAAAAATGGCTTGTTGCACCAAGTTCGATTAACTAATGGTCAAGGTAATTTAATAAATGTTTGATATCCTGTGACAAAGCTGTGAAAATAACTTTTTCTAGGAATAGTTCCCGGGATAAAAGTAAGTTACAATAATTTTTCACTTGAAACTATGGCAAAGCGTTCATTTCCTTCTTTCTCTTATCGTCATAAAAGACGGATGATAAAGTTTTATTGTTTTAGGTATCATTATTTTTTACTGTTGGAAATTGCTTCGATTAGAACAATGTTGTTTCATTTTGAGTACATTATTTTTATTGAAAATAAAATGTTTAAATACTATTTTCCATCCAAAGCTTTTTTTCATTGATATATTTTCCTTTGTATTACCTAACCCCTGCGTGACAAAAGTACATCGCTGTGATATGTCACATGTTCACATACCTGCGATATCCATATGGAATCATCTCGTATACATCGCAGTTACATCTCAAAAATATATCGTTGTTACATCGCAGAACTTGTTTTGCAGCGACGTCGCATGGATGAATCTTGAGTGGGACAAAATAACATCCCTCCGACATCGCAGCGACGTCTATTCGACATAGAATATGCGATATCGCAGGTCACATTGTTACATCGCTGCGATGCATCTGTGATGTAACTGTGTTTGCTGGGTGGTACTTTAGACGTAATAGGTATTTGTTTGAGCTCTTTTGCACTTAAAAGTGGTATTTGATCTATACTCCAATCTCGGCACATGAAAATCAATTTGTGAGAATTGTACTGGGGAGTCCACTTCACCATTCAACAGCTTATATAAATATAATGAATGCTTCATTTCTGCGTTTTTCTAAAGAAACGAAATCGAATCTGCGTAGTATATTCATATAATCAGATCCTCTTGGAGGATAAACTCCATCAACCTTGAAGCAATACGAAAAAGCCGATATAATCAAGTTCATGGAAAGTAAAAACATGGAAATACCCCAGAAGAACACGAAGAAAATACTAATGGAATTGATTAAGAAAGAAAACTTCAAGAAGAACTATGTGATTGATAAACTTTTTAGAAAAACATGGTCATGTTGTCCTACGTCTGTCGCCATATTACTGAATTTTCAACCAAATTGAGGGACAGTTTTTCTAGTTCGAGTTAAACTCCAGATAATTTAACTAATGGTTAGAATGTGATCCTTCAAACATCATTTAAATAATGTCATTCACCATCTAAACTGTTATCTGCGGAGTTTAACTCGAACTGAAAAAACTGGCCCTGAGATGACTTATTTCCCGCATAGAAACAACTTCTGCTTCACACAACCCCTGCAATTTTTATAAAAACCTATGCCATCTTATAGGATCAGTAATAATAAGTAATAAGTATTTATTGTTGTACCATGAAAAAAAAAAAAATCCGCCGCCACTGTTTCATAACAGAAATGCCGACACTAAATGGAATTTCAGTTTTTCGCTGTCTCAACTGACTTCGCATAAACTATACCAGCAGGTATACTTACATCAAAATGATCTTCACATACATATGTAGTGCTTTTAGGTCCAATTGAGTGACGCCTCATTAGTTTGCACCACTTCTTCCTTTTAGTCATGTCATTAGGTACATGAAAAAAAAATTTATTGGGGTTTTTAACTGTCGTGCTTTTACACATAGGGACAACACAATATTTGTAGCCGACTTTTTTAAATGCAGCCATCGTGTAATGAACAAAACACGACACGGACGGAACAACTGACTGCACACCAGTGAATAAGTACTCTGCGGTCTGCGAATACGAGTCGCTCGTTTATGTCGCATGACGTCAAACGCTAGAGCGCCGCGAGTAATGAAATTATTCTTCCTAGTCCCATAACTTTTAATGATTCCTTCACATATTTTTTGTTTTCAATTTTTATAAGTAATCAATAACAAAGAAATGGAAACTTGTTCATTGCTGCCATGTGTGCTGGTTCCATACAACAAACTATAGAAACTAATAGGCAATTCACAATACGTATTCGTCGTTCGGTTGGTGCCCGCTTGATATTTCAAATTTGCAAGGGGAGAATAATTTCGATTGCTGCGTCATCTATTGTTCAGTGTCTCAAGTGGAGATCCCAACTGTTCCTCTTCTTCATGGCATATGCCTGCGTCATTGTTATTAGACAATAGTTATACAATGCTGGAATATATTATGGTTTATTCTCTTGATTTCTTGCCCATAGCCATAGCGGCGTTGTCAGACAACGGCTATAGCTATAAATATTTAACGATGCTACATACAGAGTTAGTCAAATATACAGTGAGCCTGCTTAAGTTGGGAAATATGGGAAACTTTTTTATTATTGATTTTACGAAAAAAGTTATTCTTCATAAAAACTTCTGCATGGTCGAAAACCCAAGATGCAACCATTAGATATTGAATTTTATCAATCTTATACGAGGTATGACAAAAGATATGAATTTTACCCAAGATTAGAGTAACTTTATAGGTATTTCACAATATCGAAAATTGTAATTATGAAAAGTTGTTCAAAATTAAAAAGTATGTTTCAATATGCAATTACATCCTTCCAATTGGAAATATGATAGTGAAGATTTTTCTCTGGGTGTCGGTTATTAAAAATTTCTGCAGCTTCACGGTAAGTTTTATAATTCTCACCCACAATTAACACAATTTCAATTTTATCTTCAGTAGTTAATGTTGCTTGCATTTCTACCAAATTTTATCACACTTCCTACTAAATTTCGCTGGATACAACTGATGATTTATTTGTTACTGTCAAACATTTTCGTCAAAGCATCCTAGATTACATGTAAAATAATTACTGTCTGACATTTTCTTGTCAGAGCATCCTAGATTACATGTACAATAATTAAAGTTAAATTTTCACTTATAATGCCACTAGAGCTTCAATGATTACTGGACATTTATTCGAGAACACGAATTTTCTAAAAAATATTCGTGTTCGAGAAAATGTTTTCTGTTTTTAATTGAAGCTAGAGTGGTATTCGATAAGAAAATTTCAAACCGAGATATTATTAAAAAATACTAAGATAATGACAGTTTTTGATGATTTTGAAATTTGATTTTTGTGTGTTAATTCAAAAGGATAATATTTTTCAGATATCAACATCGGTGGTTTTATTTTCGAATCTGTTCTAAATTTCTATTCTAAATATTCTAAAGGACCTCGCACTATCCATATAGAAAATGTCTTTCGTTTGAATTCCCTAAATTTTTGGTATGTTGAAGATTTCGACTTCCCCGGAAGAAGTGTTCATGGGCACAAAAAAATCGGCGGACTAGTTTTCGTCAGGGCGTCAAAGATGAAAAGTGAAGCTTTATTTTCAGAATTTTTGACAATTCCAAGAATTGACAAAACGCCTATTTATTCTGGGAATACCATGCCTCAGTGATGGTACAATATCACCTTCATCTCGTATTCATTATACTTTTTCGTTTTGTGCTCTACAACAGGGTGAACAAAGAAAAATCCAATTTAAATAATTTTGAACCAACCAGTGGGAATTCTCCGATGAGAGTTAACTGACATTTTTTTTTATACGGGGTGGTTCGAAAATAGTGGTACGTCAACCCCTAGTTTTTTAGTTCGGATAAGGGAGAGCATGTCTTACATATTACAAACATTCTTCACTATCAATAACGTCACATAGTCATTTCATACAGGGTGAGTAAAAAGGTACATTCCAAGTTTATCATAAAAATGCTGCTTTTTCAATAAATGACCCTGTATTGTATTTCGAAAAAGAATCGGTTAATTTTCATGAATTTTTGATAAAATGTACGGTTTGAGGAGTCCGAGATATTGTCATCAATATCAGCATAGGTCTGCTGACTCATTTGTCGACTACATACTTTTGAATGTACGGATTTTATTGATACCCGATATACTCCATCAGAGACCAAAATGGGCTATTTTCGAGCATTTCTTGTTGAAAAACATTCGGACTAGATTAGTGCGGTACTTATTCCCAAAATGCAATACCTGTACATGTTATTTACATATGTTCATTTGGAAAGAGTCATTACAGAATGCGTTCAGAGTATTACTCCGGCTCTGATTACAAGGGTACTGAAAAACTTTCATGTTAGAACAATACCTGTATAGAAAGAGATGGCGGATATGTTGAGGCGTTAGTGAATTGAAGGAGCTAATAAGGTTCGTTAAATTATTACTACAAAATGAATTATTATGGTATTATTATTATCACATATTTAATTGCATCGCTGAAATGTTACAAGACAGACATTAACTAATTAAAAAGTTATCAAATGTTCAATATTTTACCAATTAGAAGGATGTAATTGCACATTGAAATATAGATTATAATTCCAACTAACTATTTATAATGAAAATTTTCGATATTATGAAATATAAACTTACTTTACTATTGAGAAAATTTCATATTTTTTGACATACCTCGTATAATATTGATGAAATTTAATATCTGATAATTGCATCTTGGGTTTTAGACTATGCAGAACTTTTTATGAAGAATAACTTTTTTTCGTAAAATCAATAGTAAAAAAGTTTCCCACATGTAGCCAACTTAAACAGACTCACTGTATATGGACCCGCCCATTTTTCTCAGTTAATATAAGGGTTATCGAAAAAAAGTTTGCATAAAAGTTGAAGGTATTCCGCTTTGCATATTTATAATAATTCAAATATTTTTTAGATTGGCCATTGTTGGAGAAGTGACGTCATCGGCATTTTTTTTTAATGGATCCATATGTCATGTTTAGTATCGCAAGAAAGCTTGTTTTTTTTTTCATTTCAGCAGTACTAATATTATTTTAACTCTTTTGATAGGTCCAGTGTGTTTCGTATTTTTGACTCCACCTCTGTAATTCACTTACCTATTGCCTAATTTGTCCAACATTTTTCTCAATCGGGGAACGTAGCCAGTTGGATATTTCAAGCGATATGGCAATTTGATTCAGATAGTGGTGTACGTAAGTTTTTATAAAAACATTTTTATGTACTACATCGCCAGTTGTTTCATTAAAAAATATCACTTACGATGTTTGGGATAATTTTAAGTACTGAAAACTGAAATTATTCCATTGATGAAATGATAATTTTTTTTAATGAAATAACTGTCAATGTAGCACATAAAAAATATTTTCTTATAAAATTATCTTACCTACGTACACCACTGTACACCCCGATTGAGAAAAAGTTTGAACAAGTTAAGCAACGTGTAAGTGAATTACAGAGGTAGAAACAAAAATATGACACACTGTACCTATCGAGAGAGTTCATATAATGTTAGTACTACTGAAATGAGAAAAAAATAAGCCTTCTAGCGATACCAAACATGACATCGTTTTATTTAAAGAAAATGCTGATGATGAGGTCACTTCTCCACCAATGGCACATCTTGAAATATTTGAAATTACAGAAAGGTGCAGAGTGAAGAAATAACCCTTCAACTTTCATCCGACCTTTTTTCGATAGCCCTCATATTGATTGAGAAAAATGAGCGGGTCCATATATTTTACTATCTCTGTTGGTATATTGGATGTATTTCAAAAGTACGAATTAATTATCAGTTGAATTGAACCATTTTGTTCCTTTGGATGTACACTCCTGAATTTTTTGAAATGTAGAAATATTGAAAAAAAAATTAATTAATTCTTGAATCTTGAAATATTTCTGATAAAAATTTGAAAGTGTCAGACTGCTATTAGACCAAGCTATAGAGGTTTTTTCCCCCACAAAATAAAAGGCGCAAATGGCCTATACTAATTTTTATAAGATAGTTCGTAAATGAAAACCCCAGTTTTCGCCCCAGCAAAATCGCTTTGTGGAATTTTTTAAAAAAGAAATAGTGAAAAAAATTACAACTTTCTTGTTTTTCTGGCAATATCTCAAAGATTATTCAAGGAATCGTTTTACAGTCAATGGAACTTTGGTAGAAATTTATAAAACCTACAAAATGGACTTTCATAGGACCGGATCGGTGCATTTTCCACTATTTGCTCTTAAATTGTTTATAACGCGATTGTGCAAAAACTACACATCGGACAGAAAACATCTTGCGCACAGTTGAACCACTTATTATTATCTATCAGTTTCCGCAATATTGTTTGTCCAGCTTTATAATTATAAAAATTATGAATTTTTGAAAAATGGCCTCTTTTTCGAGGTTTTCCCGGATTTTCTCAGTGAAAAATGCACCGATCTGGTCGTTTAACAAACCATTTTGTAGGTTTTATAATTCTCTACGACAATTTCACGATTTATCCAATACTTTTTGAGATATTCGCAAAAAAACAAAAAAGTTGTAATTTTATTCAGTATTTCTTTTTCTTGTACCTATATCTACTACATTTTCAAAACTGACTAAAAAATAATATAATATCTCCTCGCCCCCTACAGATTCATAAACCCATACAAATGGTTCTGAAAATGTGTTATTGTGAATTTTTAATAGCTATATGAAAATACTTGGAAGATTCAAATTGAAAAAAGTTGAGTGCATGCAATGAATTATTGATGAATCAAAAGTCACTACCAACAATTGCTATACTTCCTCAATATAATAAGAAACAAAAATTGTGTGATACATTTTAGTTGAGCTTTTTTGAACTCGACTGCGCCTCATTCAACAAACTTCATGCTCATACAAAAAAGCTCCACCTCACGAACTTGTGTCATAATGGTATATTAGGCAACCATCATGTATTAATAACCATTACATGAGAGTTGCACACGCAATTTTTTCTACACCCGATAAATAATGAAGTACTATCAATATTTAATTTATATTTGTTTTGAACACAATAACAGTAATTACTAGTATTTCTATAAAAAATTCTACAAAATTGTTATTAATGGTATTACCTCGGGTATTACCATGGATATAGGAAAACTATAAACATTCTATGTATATTTAATAATAATTGTAATTAATCCGATTTCTTAAAAATATTAAGAATATTTATTATACAGTTTGAAAAGTTTATTCCAGGTCCCACTGATCTGGAAGTGGAAGAAATATTTACAGTTATTTCATTATTGTATTGGAAATTCTGATTTTATTCCAAACCGAATTTTCAATGTAGCCCAGGGGCGGATCTAGGATTTTTCTGAGGGGGAGAGGACGATTCCGAAATAACAGTAATATGTTTCGAAAAAAAAAATTGATATAGAAATTAAATAGTGAAACTTACTCATATGTATATTGCAAAATAACATAATTTACTCAGAAAATTAACAAAAACATATTACTACTACTGAATAATGAAACCAGCAAAATAAACAAAATTACTATATTAGCGATGAATGCTAATATTGGTTAAGTTAGAAATAAGTTCTGTAAAATAAAAAGTGAAAACACAATAATATAACTGTAATTTTCTAGACTCCGTGGCAAATCTATCAATAACCCTTCAATTTCAATGTCCCTATGTATATGCAAAAGGGCCAATCCATCCAAACGATCCTGTTTCATAAGCAACCAACTTTTAACTCTTCGTAAAGTAGAAAAGCTTCTTTCTGCAGTAGCCACAGTAGCCGTTACCAACATTTTCAAATATTTTGCGACTGTGGGATAAAAACTTTGGTATATGCTCATGAGTGTGCCGATAGCAGTTTGGCGACATGTCTTTTTATGGATAGCTTTTTGAAATATTTGTATTTCATCAAACAATCTCCTACTCTCATCTTCAACATTCTCAATTATTCCTGAAAACTGATGACATATTAAAGTAATCTTTTCTTTAAGGCTATTGTAGTCCATCAAATGTAGTAAAATAATGGGAATTAATTCATTAAGTGACAATAGCTATTTATGATACAAGTTCGTAAAGTAGGACTTTTTTGTATGAGCGTGAAGTTTGTTGAATGATGCGCAGCCGAATTCAACACGCGAGTACAAAAAAGCCCTTTACCGTGTTTCATAAGAAGTTTTTTCTTCGACAGTTATTATATTGCCAAATTGTAGCAATTATATCATTAATTTGAATGTTTAATGATATGAATTGTCGTCGTATTATCAAATAAAGACTTCCGAGTTATATTTGACGCAAAAAACTGTATTTTTCAAAAATGCGTAAATGTATGAACAGTGTGTAAAAAATTACTTTAAGCACAGTTGATGATTTTACGCACAGGTGATTTTTTCACATACTTGTGCGAAAAAGTATTACTTTACGCACTGTGAGCAGTGCGTAAAAGCTTAGTTACGCACTGTCATAGAAAAAAATTTTGACACTTTTTCCAAAAATCTTTCAGTTAAATCTGATATGATGTAATCCAAAACTGGAATAAAAATTACTTTTCTCCAATCATCTACTGCATTTGAAGCTGGAGGATTGTCCCGTTTGGTTTGTCTAGATGCTAAGCAGGGATCTTTCAATTCTACAGCAAAGGCTTCTAAGGTGTTGGAAGCACTCTGGATTATTGACGCGAATTCATTTCCTGAATGTGTTCTTATTTGTTTTGAATCATCAATAACTTTTGTTACATATGAGGCAGCATTCCCACTAAGCAAAGTAACATTCCTTCAATATTTCAGTAACCTTTCATGGTAATGTGTGATGTTACATCAGAGTTTTCTGCTACCTTACTGCAAAGCTTCAGCAACTACTGAAACGGACGTTCAGCAATATTACAAATGGTATATGCCATTATCAATTATTCCAGCTGGGTTACTGCAACATTGCATATAATATACAGGAAAATTGCAAATGTGATATTAGAAATGACGTCTTATGACAATGTTGCAGCAACTACTGAAATGGATTGATGGATGTAATCTTTTATAATTAGTAATTGCAGCAAAGTTACCGCAACATAAAATATAAATTAGTAGAAAATAATATATTCAATATTGTTATATAGCAGCAACCTACCATAATCTTGTCTATTCATTTCCATAACATAGCAGTAAGATTTCTTAAATTACTTTCCAGTAGGATTGTTCGCTACTGAAGAATTTTTGGATTTTCACTACTTGCTACTAATATTGATAGAAAATTAATGCAATCTTCATGGTAGAAGATCAGTTTTGATATCTTGGAAAATATCATTCAGTATTGATGTGTCCTCTATGGAAATCAGATCAATCATTTTCTAGTTTTTAGAAACAAGCAGTGAAAACCCAAAATATCTTCTGAAATGATACCTATTAAATATAGATTCAGTATTTTCATTCGAAACAATGAATAATTGTTTTTTCATATGCCTATTTGAATCTTGGGGGTCAAAAAGACAAAAATTTGATAATGAAACTTTTAATTACAATATCACAAAATCATACTTATTAAAATGTCAAAATTAAAAATAAAATCTGTTTGGCCTTATCAGGTACCTTATCGACAACTTGATCTACTACCTAACCCTACAAGTAACGTGTTTTTGCGAATCCAAGCCATCACATTTATTTCAAATGCATCATCTGATGCATGGAAATGAATTTCTCACTGCATCTGAAACCAAAATATTATAAATAAAAATAATTTGTCAACAATTACGGTCTTATTTCAATAAAGAATCTACAATTGAACTTGTCCTTGATTATGACACTATGGTGCTTGAATATTTGCTTTATATTCAAATTGAATTGACTCAAGTTCTAAAATTTGAATGGATTTCAATTCTTTGATTCTGAAATTGTCTTTTTTGCTAGTCCAATTGCAGAACATGGCACAATGATTTGTGAAAAAACGTTCAAGAGTTCTTCCAACACAAAACTTTTCATTCAAGCCACCAATATATTGGTGCAACTAAAATCGATATTTAAAAGTATTCCACATCATTTACAAATGTAAAAGTCCCTTTCAAATTGACACTACTACCAGATTTATTCGCAATATAAGGTGAAAACAAAACATTTTCCTACTAAACGCAGAATGAGCATACCAGACCATCCTAACCTAAAATAATAAATGATGTATCGCCTTACCTTACATGAAGGTACCTTAAATTTATTAGCATTATCCATTGTGCTGCTTCAACACTATTGAACTCTTATTCAAAAAACAAAATTGCAGAAGAATATGTACTTTACTTAGGTACCTGAGTTAAGAACGAATGAAAGTATCCAAAACGAAACCAACGCAAATGCACGACAGCACGACACACAACATCAATACAATTTACAATAGCAAAATGGCGCGAGGCGCGTGCTGCGTGCTTGGTCTGGGATCGGGGTGACTGAACGTCGCCCCATTAGGTGGTATCTCATCAAGACCGGGAAATTAAAAAATGGTTGGTTTCCTGATAGATGAAATATTATTCCAAGTTTCTTTATACTTACCATTTAAAATTGTCCTAGTGTATCATTTTGTATATTTCTGAGATGAAGCAATCGAAAACTGAAAATGTATTGTGTTTTCTAAACACTGTCAATATTGTTTGTAGTTAGCTTATGTATGGTTGTAAATATGGTGGAATTTCAAACTCAGTGCAACATTGCGATTTGAATATGTTCGATAGTTCCAAATGTAACTTGCAGTCACATTGTTCGTAGATAGTTTCTGTATTGTTGCATTTACTATGAACTTTCATGGATTATGTAACATTGCACTTGAAACTCAATCAATAGCTTGCTTTATAATTTACAAACAACTTGTCTATAGTTTCTTCTGTTATGTTAAAAAATTAAATATAGCATTGGGCCTTATGCAACATTATATTATCATTATAAGATAGCAAGTCATACATAATGTTGTGGCAATATTTTGTAACATTACATGTTCAGTGGGTTATCTAATCCGATATTTTTTCCCTGAAGAAACTCACTTAACGGCAAGGTAACACTGAAAATTTCAGAAAGTACATGCACTGTCAAAATGAATTCGCAGTCGCCAACTGCTTTAGAAAGTACCTATATGGACTTTACTTGATGAATTTCCTTCATTCTATTCCGAAATTTCATCAAGCGCAGCACGTATTTTTGAAAAATCTATTTTGAACTTAAGTATAGATGAGTCGTGCCACCACAATATAGTATTTTGGATTTCATTCATCACCAGTGAATATTTTGCCTCGTTCTCATGTCTAAATATCGGGTTTCACTGAAACAAAACAAAAATGGAATGAAAGTGAATGCACCAGTGGGCGTTTATTGTTAAATTTGAATCGTGTGCTTTTCTGTCAGCATACCGCAGCCAGTAGACAGGGTTGTACTTGTATTTAAAATAAATAGAATTTGGACTGAATCCAAACACGCTAAATAAGTACGTGTGCTCTCACAAATATAACGAAAGTCTAGGAATTTATAATTTACAAACAGAAATAATTTAGCGTAATTATTTTGGATTCACCATGCTTTCACATATACTTTGATGGTCGGAAGAAATAAACTGAGATTGATGGAACAGACTAAAATTCGCAACATATTGTTACAAACTTGAAATTGAATAAAATGAATAAACAAAACCTTTTTGCTATGCACTGAAAAGAATATAATAAGTTTCTGTTTTTAAAATGATTCAATGCCAAATGCTAAGTATATATTTACTAATTTACAAGTGGACGTACTAAGGACCGTTTGGGTAAAAAGTGTCAATGTGTTTATTAATTGTGGCAATATTTTATATTTTACTTTTCGATGTAATTATTTTCGAATATAAACAACATATTTAAATGTCAGGCGTTATATAAAAACGTGAATTCCCATACATTTTTAAATTACATCTATTTTATGTCTCCAAGAGATGCCCCAACCGACGTGCTCGAGCATTTGGCAACATGGCAAGTAGGTGAAGTCATCAGTTCAGTACATAAAGTGGGTAATAGCAAATTAGCAAAGAGTAGGATGACCCCTACTCTTTGGTAATAGGTAGCAGTAATAGAGAAACTAAAATTTTTTATTTGTCTATGGTAGCAGTTGTACAGTAGGGCACAGGCATGAGGCAGCTCTCATTGTGCAGTTGTCTCAGTTGTCTATACCTTTCAACGTTGGGCAGAGTTGGGCAGAGTTGGGCAGAGTTGGGCAGAGATGTAGTTGGTAGTTTCTTGTTTATTTTTACTCAAATCATCAATAATTCATATATTTTCTTAGAAATTAAACGATAAACGTGAAAAGCTGAAAACACAACACAACCGAGTTTGCAGAATTCACACACTACTGGTTGTTGAGTATATTGGGATTTTCTATTATACCTATTTGTTTTGACTAACGAATTTTTTCATTTTCTATCCTTCGATATCACAGTGTAGTGATTAAGATCAATTGCGCAATATGCGCTTGAATTTAAATCGACCAGACTTCTTTGTAGGCGATCCGCATGGACTAATCAAAACAGTTTTGGATTGGGTGTGTCAAATTTGGTAAGGTTAGTCAGGTCAGGTTAGGTTGGCTTATGCATTTCCTACTAACAATAACTTTTCATCCAATAGATGCAAGTTTTCAAGGAGAATTGCTATTATTTCCACAATTTTTCAAATTAGCCATACGCACCCCAAAACTGTTCTGATTTGTCCCTACAGAAAAACACTATACAAGTTGTGTATTCCTGAAGCTCGAAAAATAACCTCTAATGAGGAAATGGACAGTGTACTACAAGTATTGTCTAGAACTCCTAATGTTGGTGAAGTATACAGGGTCTTTCACGACGAGTGTTCGTTAGGAATATATGGAGACCGATTCAAAATAAAAACTTGAAATTTTGTGGTAGTGCGTTTTACAAAATGGCCTTCTCAATTAAAATATTTTCAACTTCCGGTCTCTTTCCGTTATACCGGAAGTTGAGGGCAAATTCCTTATTTCAAATAGAACACCCTTTATTATGTTACATTTTTTAATTTCTCAGCACATTTTATGCCCTTTTTGTATAACAATGCCTATACCCAAATTTGTTAGTTTTCGAGATATTGACTTTTTCTGAAAAATTTGAAAGTTACAGCATCACTCTGAAAAAATCATAACTCATAGACAGTAACAGTTGAAAATGTGAAATTTCACAGAGTCACACCTTAAGCATCAAGTCATGAACAGTTCCATATAATTTTCGAAAATAATTTACAGGGTGGTCGAAATTTCCACCTGAAACATAACATCGAGAAAACTGATGAGACACGATTTTTTCAAGTGGAAACCATACACTATTCTATTATTTTTGGATACCACGAAGATATATCCGATTTTGGGAAAAATGAACTAATAATAACTCTGTCGTTGGTAAAAGGTAACTCAACATGAAAATACTATCAGAGAGATGAATAATATCTTTTTTTATTGATATCGAATAGAGTAATTTTATTTTGTTTATATTTTTTAAGGTTAGATTTTACTTTAATTTTAGAATTTAACTTAATTTCTTTAAAATCAAATAATATTGTGGTTCATTTCAACAGATGTTCAAAGACATTGCCGTTTTGTTCTAAACAAACCGCCATAATAGTAATTTTTGAGCAGCAGAAAATCCAAAGCTCTTTTGCCAGCGCAACTTCCAGGATTCATGGAGTTTTAATGTTTTTTGCGCTATGAAGGAAGACCGAATTTTATGTTTATATCTTTATGATGAGAATTTGAATAGCGATAGATAATTCGCATATAATTAGGAATGTGGTTGGTGAATCCATAAGGCATGTTTCTGAATAATACCGTTCTAAGTTATGGTATCAGATGTATAGTACTGCTACCGTTTCTGAGTTGTCGTATGGGATGTTCGAAGATCAGTGGCTTTGCTTCAATGGGCCATTTAAATTTTCTCCTCGCTCTCCGGACCTGACGCCACTGGACTTCTTCATCTGGGGATATATCAAAGAAAATAATTATGCGGATCCTGTGAGTGATAAAGAAAACATGAAACGAAGGGTTCTGAGAGCTTTCAATAATTTGATTCCTGACTCCATACAGAAAACTACAAATAGTGGTATGCAAAAAAGAATATATTCTTGTTTAGAACAAAACGGCAGTCTTTGAACATCTGTTGAAATGAACCACAATATTATTTGAATTTAAAGAAATTAAGTTGAATTCTAAAATTAAAGTAAAATCTAACCTTAAAAAATATAAACAAAATAAAATTACTGTATTCGATATCAATAAAAAAAGATTTTATTCATCTCTCTGATAGTATTTTCATGTTGAGTTACCTTTTACCAACGACAGAGTTATTATTAGTTCATTTTTCCCAAAATCGGATGTATCTTGCCGGGGGGTGTATTTTAGGTATAGGCCATTCTTCATGAATTTGATATCTTTTTTTTCGTAGTATCCAAAAATAATAGAATAGTGTATGGTTTCCATAAGAAAAAATCGTGTTTCATCAGTTTTCTCGATGTTATGTTTCAGGTGGAAATTTCGACCACCCTGTAAATTATTTCCGAAAATTATATGGAACTGTTCATGACTTGATGCTTGAGGTGTGATTCTGTGAAATTTCACATTATCATCTGTTACTGTCTATGAGTTATGATTTTATCAGAGTGATGCTGTAACTTTCAAATTTTTCAGAAAAAAAATCAATATCTCGAAAACTAACAAATTTGGGTATGGGCATTGTTATACAAAGTGGGCCTGAAATGGGCTGGGAAATAAGGAAGTTGCTCTCAACTTCCGGTATAACGGAAAGAGACCGGAAGTTGAAAATATTTTAGTTGAGAAGTCCATTTTGTAAAACCCACTACCACAAAATATCAAGTTTTTAATTTGAATCGTTCTATATATATTCCTAACGAACGCTCGTCGAGAAAGACCCTGTATATCATTATGGGAATAGTTTATTACTACAACTCCCATTTATATCAGTAATTCAAATCTTTCTGTAATAATATACGCTATCCCTAACTGAATATTTTTGAAAATTTTGGGGTCATTCGCGAACATAAGGCATTCTGTATGTTTGAACACATCTGGCAAGTCGTTGATAAATAGTACGGAAAAAAGGGGACCCAGGTTGGAACCCTGAGGAACTCCTGAATATCTTACCTGATGTCTAACAATAAAAACTCTGTTTTCCAAAAATTTTTTGATAAGTATAAGAATATTGTTTGTCAAACTATATTTATTCAACTTCAACAATAGAAAGTCATGATTGACTTTGTAAAATGCTTTGCGAAATTCTGTGTAAATCGTATCTAGCTGTGATTTATTTTCTAAATCCTTGTACAAATAGTTGGTAAATGTTCAGAGGTTGGTTTCAATGAATTTATTTCTAACATAACCGTGTTGTTCAGGAGTTATATATTTTTCGACATCCCAATATAAATTGCAATACAAAATGAATTCATATACTTTTGCCGGTGCATACATTATAGTCTGTAATTTTCGATATGCGTTCTTTCCCATATTTGAAAATTGGAGTAACTATAGCTGTTTTCTATTCAATTGGGAAAATATTTTTTGATAAAATGAGGTTGAAAATATGTAGAAGTGGTCATACGTCTCCTCTCCTCTTTTGTACAACATACAGCCACCTGATGGGCATCTCCTTCTGAGCATAAATCACCGAACTTCACGGAATTACTCGATAACGATGCCCTGTTTTCCAGACTTGTAGAAATGCTAGTAATCTTTTTACTTTCAACTTGTAGCCTAGTTTAAGACTAGCCAGTGTAACCATATATATCTTAATTATCTTATCTCCGTCTATGTTTTTGTGTAATTCTTTCAATATTCTCAGTATCAAAATCACGTGATACCTATACCTTTACGATTAGGCGAAACCGTCACGACGGAACTCCTCCATCCCTTGCTCTGGAGCCCCTGGCAAGGGGCCATATCCCTGCCACACGCTTGCTACGCCACTGTGCCAAAGTGTTAAACAGCCATAATTCCTTGTAGGATGTCTAAAACAAAACACCATTCGATTTCAAAGAGAGGAATCTCCAGGTTTTTAGAAACAAAACTTAAAGTCTATTAAGTAATAAGGCCTACTATAGCTTGAAAGAATTTTACGATGATACACTTTAGGTTGATGTTTACATTTACTGTTATAGTTAAATTTGTTCATATTTTTAAATGTATGTATTGTAAAAGTATTCAATTAACGCTCAATATTTATGTTTTAGTTATTATTTTCATCATGCGAATTGTTCATCAATTTTTCACAGTAACATTATACCGGGTGGCTACGGAAGTATTGCCTACGGAATATCTCAGTTATTGTATGAAGTAGGTTTGTGAAATTTGGAGCGTCGATATAATGACATAAGAGCTAGAATATGAGCATATTGACATGTCGAAGTTAACTTCCGGTCTGACCGGAAGTAACATCAACTTTCTTATTTTAAATGGAAACCCTATTTTTTTCTTTATTCTTTATTCAGCATTCAATTCCCTTTCTAATGACATATCACAAGTTGGTATCTAACCAGAAACTAGATCAGAAAAAAATTATTATTGAAATTCACCGAGTAGGCCGTGGAAGCAAAATGAAAGCCAAAAATTGGAAAGTTGGCTATGGAAACCATACGTCACTTGATAACAGTTGCTACTACTGTGATATTTTATTTTCATTCGTCGGCGTTATAACAAGCCGCCAAAAAAAATATTGGAAAAATTGGGAAAAAAACAATACTCTGTAGGTCCATAACTTAAATAGGATCATACAACTTTTTCTTGCCTGTATTCAGCATAACCATTCCTTTCTAATGATATAATAGAAGGTAATTTTTTGAAATGAAATACCAAAAAATCCAATTATTATTCTTCAAATAACGAAAAAACAGATTTATCGAAAAAAAAAAAAATTCAAATTGATAGGATTAAAGATAAAATAAATTCAAAACAAATGTTCGAAATGCATTCCCTCAGCGTCAATACATTTATTGACTCTGGTGATATTTTCATGTAAAACGTTTCTCAACATTTGGGGCGTGATATCTTGGAAAGCTCTACGAATTTTTACTTCTAGCTCATGTAGAGTTGTAGGCTGTGTGGAATACACCCTATTTTCAAGATGCCCCCATAGAAAAAAGTCGCACGGAGTAAGATCAGGTGACCTTGGTGGCCACCTGACTGGACCATGGGTTGTTATAAGTCTCTCTTGAAAGCGATTTTGAAGATAATTTCTCGCTATTCTTGAATTATGCGGAGGGGCGCCATCTTGCTGGAAGTACATTCTCTCAGTTATTTCCGCTGGTAGGTTGTTAATGAATTCCGAAATTTCATTCGTTAAAAAATTAAAGTATCTCTCTCCGGTTAGTTGGCCTTGAAAAAGAATGGGACCAATAATAAGAGTTCCAACTATTCCTGCCCAAACATTCACACCAAGCCGCCTTGTCGAAACCGGTGCTCGTTTGCTATCGCCCAGTACCTGGAACAAAAGACCGTTCACACTTTTAGCACTTTACACTTCGACTATCGACAATAATCCAAATAAAGTACAGTACCTACCTTGTATTATTCCTGTTAAATAATCCATTGTTGGTAAATCTTGACTCGTCCGTAAACAAGATATAATAGTTAAATAGGTGATTCTCAGCATTTTGTCGAAGAAACCAATTACAATATTTCAGGCGCCTTTCACCGTCATTTTCATACAAATGTTGATGCAACTGATACTTGAAGGATTTCAATCGATGTTTTTTAAAAATTTTCCTAGCAGAGTCCTTACTTATAGCTAATTCGGCGCCAATCTGCCTTGAGGAAATTGTGCTATCATATTGTACTAAAGCTAATACATTAATTTCAGTTTCCTCATTAATAACAAATGCTTCTTGGTCTTCGTGAACATCAGGCTCAGTTCTTAATTTTTCTTCAAGCCACTGGAAATACCTTCTTGACGGTTGCTGCCTCCCTGGATATCGCTCTAAATACAATCGTTCAACGGCATAAGAATTTTTTAAACATTCACCATAAATGAGAAGCATGTCAATTTGTTCGGTTCGTGAATAACGGGGCATTTTTTTAATATTCCTCTAACTGATTTCGATTTCCAAACCCTTTTAAAATGGCAGAATCAAAAACACTACTTCGAACGTCAAAATAATATGGATAGCAGCGTTCGTGACAGCTCTCATTTCTTTTTTGTTTCATTCCAAAATACATCTTAATCAGCCTACTTGTTAATATTTTGGTTCGAATGATTATTCTGAATAGCACAAACATCGTCCATAGCTAGATATTACAATATCTATGGACGATGGCACAGACCAAGTACGTTTATGTTCCTATTTAACCTAGAACCTACAGGATATAATTTATCATTCCACATTATTTTTAATTTTATTTTTGCGTATGGCGATAATCTGTTTTGTTATTTGAAGAATAATAATTGGATTTTTCGGTATCTCAGTTCAAAAAATTATTTTCTATTATATCATTAGAAAGGAATGGTTATGCTGAATAGTACAGGCAAGAAAAAGTTGTATGTTCCTATTTAAGTTATGGACCTACAGAGTATTGTTTTATCCCAATTTTTCCAATATTTTTTTTGGCGGCTTTTTATAACGCCGACGAATGAAAATAAAATATCACAGTAGTAGCAACTGTTATCAAGTGACGTATGGTTTCCATAGCCAACTTTTCAATTTTTGGCTTTCATTTTGCTTCCACGGCCTACTCGGTGAATTTCAATAATAATTTTTTTCTGATCTAGCTTCTGGTTAGATACCAACTTGTGATATGTCATTAGAAAGGGAATTGAATGCTGAATAAAGCGAAAAGAAAAAAAATATTTCCATTTAAAATAAGAAAGTTGATGTTACTTCCGGTCAGACCGGAAGTTAACTTCGACATGTCAATATGCTCAAATTCTAGCTCTTATGTCATTATATCGACGCTCCAAATTTCACAAACCTACTTCATACAATAACTGAGATATTCCGTAGGCAATACTTCCGTAGCCACCCGGTATATGTTCTATATACTGTAAATTTGTATACAACAAGAGTTTTTCTTATGTTCAATAAACATATATTCTCTCTCTCTCTACTTCCGATTCATACTTTTTGAAGAATTGTATTGAATGTTTGACAAAATCAAAAATGTTTTGTTAATCTGATAGTTTTTTATATTAAAAAAAAATCATGATACATGTTATTTCCATCAGTAATTCCGGCAGTACGGTCCTGTGATTTGCAAAAGTATTGACCAAAAGTAATAGACCAATATACAACGTCCGTCGTACGTCAGGAGTTTAAAAATATCTCCTCTCTGCGCGTCGCGATGCCCGCGTCTTTGAGGGGTCATTCAGTAACAATTTCGGCGACGCCGTGTGAAAAACTGATTACGTTCGAATCAGCGTGAAATCGGAAATTTATATCGGTCAAAAACTATAATTTCAATTATTTGGGCCCTTTCAGTGCTACCCAGGTGGCACCAATACCCATCCAGAAGAAGCAACAAGTGTTTCTCGAAAAGAGTAAGTGGATGTTGATTTGATAATTCATACTCAATATGCTCTATTAGTACTAGCAACAATATTAGTGCCTACAGGAAATTGCCAATCGACTAGAGGCTTGTCCTTGTATTTGTAAACAAATCAGATAACAGGTCCGTCCATCAAATATTTTTTATGATATCATCACTTACATAATGAGTAAGTAAATATAACCAGTATTAATTGTCAAAGATGAATCCCCATAAAAAAACTGATTTATCTTATTTAAGTAACATGTCACCTCTTTTGACCAAGTATCCACTTTCAGTTTTCAAAAGAAAACATTTGTTTTGTATACTCATTGGCGGAAGACCATGAAACTAATAATGAAAAATGCGTCTTTTGCTTTAATCTATGCAATAGGTATACTCATCGGCAAGTCTCCAACAGAAAGCAACTACTGTTCTCTACGACCGTTGAATTATATCTGCTAGATTACTCGCAAAGTTGTCTACAAGAATTACTTTGCAATGCACTCTTGATCTTGAAGCTAAAATTATGTTTCGATTGAAGTGGGGGATCAACTACGTACGAGTTTCACGGTCAAAGTTAATCATCAACTATTCATTCGTCGAAATATATACATACAGCGCCATCTCTAGCTTGCAAAGAGCATCCCGACTATGACGTCGAGATCTCATTTTCTATAGACAATACCTGAAGGCTATTTATTTTTGTACCTCAAAAGGTTTATTAGACCAATCTTGCTGAGTCTGTTAATCAGAGAATAGTTCGTTTCTATTACATGATTTATTCTCATATTGATCTGGCTTATGGCTTGGGATGCTAATGTTGAGTCTGCCAAGTCAGTAGTTGATCGATTTTTATGCCCAAATCAGTCGTTGATCGATTGTTATGCCCGGGTATTTTAACTACCGAATCCATGAAATGTCACGATCATAAACACTGATTCTTTGACCAAGGTGCTTCACCTTTCCCATAGGGATAGTCTGGTTCTTTTCTGGATTTACCGGGATTCTCCAGCTCAGCTGAGCTCAGTTCTGTAGTTCGTCTTCTGCTCGATGCAGATATCACTGTTTGGTAAGAAATTATAAATTTTTAGCACATTATAGATTATAGATTGTTGTTTATTTGTTATTTCCGATAACCGATTGCACTCCTACGCGCAACCCTCAGAAGTCTTCGAGTGACTTGTGTGAGCTAGGGAAGCCGCAACCCTTACTTTCTAACGTGTTATGCCATGCACGAGACCGTTGGCCATGCGGGGATTTGAACCTTCGACCCTTCGCTTCAACGGCGAACGCTCTACCAGCACGGCCACCACGGCCCATAGCAAGATTGCTTTTGGGTACAGGTAATGGTAATCCCAATTTTTGCGAAAGCTTCCTGCAGGACTCACGTGCAGAGAGCCCTAATGCATCTTTTTTGTGTGACTTGAACCATCTGCAAGAATTGAAAGCTGCATACACCCCTGAGCAGATGAGATTTAATAAGCGCAAAATAGGCTGTTTTAGCAGTAGTAAAACCCGACTGTCGTGATAGCATAGCATAGCAACCGGAGAACAATTTTTTGTAGATGCGAAGTCCGAGAAATTTGGTGTATTTCGATATTATTTGTGCTTAAGCTCAGGTCAGAAAGCTCGCAGTTAGTAGATTCGTTTTAGGGTTGTTGAAAACAAGCAAGTTATCGTCACAACAGGATTTAGTTTGTTTTATGTCTACTTGAATACTGTTTTTTAATGTATGATCATCTTTCATGCCAAAATATGGTGGTATCATCAGAAAATAAAGTATACTTCCCAGATATTTTAATTCTTGTAATATCGTTTACATAAACTAGGAATAATAATGTGGGCCCGAGTCCAGAGCCCTGTAGTACACCACATGGGGTTGCATCCATAAGAAAGAAGTGGCTAGTTTTTATCAGTTGAGTGCAATTTTCTAGGTACGATTCGAACCACTGATGGCTGACTCATTCAGAACCACAATAGTCAAGTTTGACAAGCAGGATTTTGTGACTTACACAGTCAAATCATTGTTTATATAGAAGATAGTTAGTCAACCTTATGGGATTATAATTGGATCAAAATGGATGCGACATGTAGATGGCGATAGTGAGCTCGCATCCAAGTCATGTCGTAACTTCAGTGATCTGGCCTCCAAGTCATGTCGTAACTTGTTTAAAACAATGGAAAAGGGTTTTTTGAAGAAACCTGCATTAAAATGACGTCAAATATTCATGTTTGTAACTAATCACGCTAGATGACACTTGCGTTTGTGTCCAATATCTTTTCCACAGGCATTGACTAACTATGTTCTATTTAAACAATGGTCAAATGTTAGATAAGTCACAAAATACTGCTGCGGCTGCCTCACCTTCATTAATTTCATAGTAAACTTTTGTTTGAAGAGAAAATATTGCAACAACAGTGTCTTTTTGCATTTGAAAACCAAACTGGTTCTCACTCAAGATATTATTTCCAATTAAAAATTCTGTAATTCTCTTCTGAACAAAATTTTCCATCATTTTGGCCAGGGTCGGTATCAGTAATAATGGACAATAATTGCAAGGGCTGCTGGATCACCCCATTTGTGTAGTGTTACCATAACTGGGGTTTTGAAAAATTGAGGAAAGGCACCTTGTTAGAATGATTGATTGATGTAAGCCACCAAGACCTAGAGAGCAGAGTCTGGAAGGTTTGAAAATATGTTGATTGAGAGATCATCTATACCTCTGATTATTTCTTTCAATTCAGTGACATGTGTTGGATCAAAATGGAAGGTATCTTCAACATAGAGATTTGATATGTAGATAATAATCTGAGTTGTTTGGTGGGCTCAAGTGTATAGTTAATTTAGAGGCTGAAGTGCAGTAATAGTCGTAAAGGGTATTTGAGTTCAATGTGATTTCGTGTAGTTTTGATTCCTCTAAAGTCATTCATTATTTTCCAGCTTTATTTACATTTGTTGGACGATTCTTCAAATCATGACTCGTAATATGTGTCTTTTGCAGATTTTGATACTATTTGATATAGACTATGGTATTTACTATAGTATTTATAAAAGAATGGTTCACTGGTATATTTTCTATTTAATAATAACATAATAATAACATGACTTTATTCATCATAGTAAATGTTATACAAATAAAGGTTTAACATGAATGATGAATGGGCGGGGTTCAGCTATTGAAGCTGCTTTTAAACCCAACCTTGGAAGAACACAATTAATTCTACAAAAAACAACATAGATATGTAAATATATATGAAATGAGAAAAAAAAATTCAAAATATGAAGTGTACGTATAAAAGTAATGAGAAATATAATATTAAAATATAGTTCAAATGAAAAGTTACATAGTAAGATGCCGAAAACCATCGCAAAAGTCATCATAATAACACATCATTGCCTTGTTTGAATAACGACTTACAAGTGTTTTTTTTGTATGCAGGAATTTCATATTTTTTGCAGAAGTCTTTATTTCTTTTGTTAGCCATTGTTTCCTTTTCTTCACTTTTATTTTTCGAATTGGGCAAGCAGTTTTAAAATTATTCGAATGAAGGTTATAGAATACAGAAAATGGATCGATAGTCGAAGATATCCTCCCAGTAAGTATGTAGGCAGTACACTTGGATTTTTTTGTATTTGTTAGTAATAAATATAGACTATATTTGATCTTAGGTTTAGGAGTTTTCTGTCAAGGATTATGGTGGCGAGGATAACCTCACGATAGGATACGCCCCTAGGGGACAACTCAGCATGCGGTTGATTCTGAATTACTGCAGAGGTTTTCATTTATATAGTTGCCGTGTACTGTGATAGAATAGAATAGGATAGAAATTCATTTATACAGAGCAACAAACAGAATGATTTCCATATACATGTTACACAATTGTTAAGAGTTCCTTAATACATAAAATTCATTTAATACAATGGTACATTTATTAAAAAAAATTTAATTATGAAGTAAAAGATGCAATAAAAACACAATACTACAGTTAGAGATGAGATAATATAGTTGAGAATACCATAAATCAGTTGAGAACAATAAAATATGCAATGACCAGAGAAGATTCAGGTACATTTGAGTATTCGAAGGAGTTGTCCCTCTGTACTCATATTTAATATACAGAATTCTCAGTTAATCTAAAAGTTATTGAAAAAACGTTCGGATGAAAAAAGGGTATTCCATTCAGTACCTTTCTATGAATTCAAATATTTTTTCAGATGTGCCATTGGTGGGGAAGTGATACCATCGGCATTTTTTTAAATAGAATTATATGGCATGTTCAGTATCTTTAGGAAGCTTGTTTTTTCTCATTTAAGTAGAACCAATATTATTTTAACTCTCTCGATAGGTACAGTGTGTTTCGTATTTTTATGTCCACCCCTGTTATTCACTTACCTTTCAGCCCGTTGGATATTTTGAACGATATGGAAAGTTGATTCAAACAGAGGCGTACGTAGATTTTATAAAAAAATAATTTTATGTGCTAAATTGACAGTTGTTTCATTAAAAAAGTTCACTCACGATGTTTGGTATTAAAACTGAAATTATTCCATTGACATAGACATTTTTTGAACTATTGAAACAAATGACTATTTTAGTTTTTTCTCTTGCCTTCTATTGAGGAAAAATTCAGGATTGAAGCACTTGAATTATTGGAACCACATTTTCTATTGAAATTTTTCTATAGGAAAATAACTAGAACTATACCTGGGAAACTTATACCTACGTACGCCACTGTATAAATAAAATTGCCATATCGCTTCTGTATCCAACTGGCTACATTCCCCTATTGAGAAGAATTTTGAACAAAGTAAGCAATAGGTAAGCGAATTACAGAGGCGGACACAACAATACAAAACATACTGTACAACAACAACTAAGAGTTAAAATAATATTAGTACTGCTGGAATTAGAAAAAAACAGCTTTTTAGCGATAGTAAACATGACATATAGTTCCATTTCAAAAAAATGCCGATGACGTCACTTCTCCACCAATGGCACATCTAAAACATATTTGAATTCATAGAAAGGTGCAGAGTGAAATACCCTTCAACTTCATTATAACTTTTTATCGATAACCCTCATATTAACTGAAAAAAATAGGTGGGTCCATACATTTGACTAACTCTGTATATAGATGATCACAGTAGTTCACCATTTCGTTAAGGGTCTCGAGAAATTGTGAAGAGGAGACCAACTGTCCGAGATACGAAATAGATTGTCTCTTCTTCTTAGTCTTATGTCAGGTACAATAAAATCAATGAGTTGGAGAATTTCAGGTGCTTTTAATGTTCTAAGAATGTTAAAAAACGGAAATTACTTCTGAGGACTTCGATCTTTCAATTGTTGAACATTCAATTCTAGTAGTTGGCTGGAGTAAGATACAAAGAAGTGTTTCCTGAAGAAAAGGGGTCTTAGTAATCGTTTTTGGATGTTTTCTATTATATCGGAATATAAAAAAGTCTTTGGATTCCAAACGACACATCCATATTCTGGTTTAGATCGAGCAATGGAATTGAAAAGTATTAAACAAGTAGATCAGAGAAGTTGGTATTAAAATCGCCTGCATTTTCTCAATCTCCTCATCAACTCTTCTTTGAGTTTTATTCTATATCTCAAACCTTTGTTCAAGCTCATGGCATCAATATTGTCAATATCTGGTACACCGGTATTTCTTAAATCATGTAAAAACATTGACGGTGTCAGTGGAGTTAGATCTGAAACATCATCAGAGACATAAGTCAGTGGTCTGGAATTCATCAATGCCTCACATTCACATAGCGTTGTTGATAGTTCGTCGCAAGTAAGCGAAGTTCTGCCAAGAGTTTTCCTAAGAAGGTCTTTCAAAAGTCTTATCAACCTTTCCTACTAGACCGTCAGATAGTGACAGATTTAGGTGCCCCATTTTCACATACAAGCCTCGAATAGGGTTGAGAAGTACATCGATCCTGGGGATAACATATGGAAAATTCGATTTTCCACGGAAAATTCGATTTTCCATATTTTAACGCGAGCCGTGTTCACCTAATCATTAATTAATATAACCTGGCTTCAGAAGATCAAAGGCTTGAGTGTTGAAGGTGGCTAAAGGGTTAAAATGAGGCTGTAATCTTGTAAAGAAAAATCGAGATTTTAACAGGTTTTCCCACGCAAGCCCATCGAAACTATGAAAACCTACATCGTCACTAGACCGAAAAACATAATGGCTTGAGCGGCGTGAATGGAAAAGTAGATTTTGTCGTCGGAAAATTTAATGGAAATTCTTTTTGATTTTTCGCTATGTTTTCCCCACGAGCCACTCGTAAATTTCCCTTCATTTTACTCAACATCGACTTACTTTTCAACCCTACTCGAGGCTTGTATGTGAAAATGGGGCACCTAAATCTGTCACTATCTGACGGACTATACCAGCCACCCCACCATGCACCGGTAGGGGAAGAAAATTTCCAGGTGAAACGTTTGGCTTTACTATACTCAGCAATTTCATCCCAATCGATTTTTGCAAATGAATTGTCAGCTCCTACAAAATTTGTCCCGTTGTCGCTGTATACAACAACAGGCCTTCCTCTCCTACTTATAAATTTCCTAAATGCTTGAAGAAAGCTGTCTGTGGATAAAGAAGACACCAATTCCAAGTGCACTGCTCTAAACACTGCGCACGTAAAAATACAGGCGATATTACAGACTATATTATAATGCGTTAGTAGTTTTAATAATATCAACTCAAGTTTGTTCTGATTGTTTAATTCATTCAATCAGAGCACTTTGAAGCTTATGAAACAGTCCAAAGTACCACATTCTGTTGAAAACTTCCAAGGGAAATAGAATATGCACAGGACCTATACATTTCGCAGGTTCACTCCATTCTCCGGCAGTTTCTGCAGGACGACATGTTACGACAGTCATTCTCCCAACACCCTGTATATGTAACAAGTAAATAGTTGTAGGCAGAATAATCGTCCATTTCTTCAGCATAATGCTTTGGAAATATATAAAAGGGTCAATGCAATTACCTGTTGATCGAGAGTGGTGAAGTTACTCTTGATGTCATTGATTTCGTTAAATCAATGTAATTTTATTAATGATCTTTGAAATAATTTTGCTGGCCACACAATTTTCTGTTTACGTTTGTATTTGTTTACTGTCTGTGAATGTTCCATGACGTTAACAGCAAGTGATATTTAAATAGAATCTTGAGATAACTGGAAAATTACAGTACGGAGAAGTACGTTGAATGAAACTGAAAACGAATTGAGGATAATTGAAAGCAATTGATCCAAAACCGATTGATCTTTGGGAATGGGTCGTTCTTAATTGATTTCGTCATACATTCGTTCATCAGATCAGATCACTGCTGTCATTCAAAACATTATTGATTAATACTCTAAAATTAATTAAATGTATTGTACAAGACATCGGGTTTCAGCTTCAGATATATTAAATTTGCAAATAATATCTAAATTCTTAACGAACAGTCTTTGCCGACCGATGATGTAAGTAGGCTTATTAAGGCAAGTACCTGACAGAAAACAACTACTCCCCTGGCTAAGACCACGGCAGGTATTGAATTAAATCTAACAGATACTTGTGCAACGTTCCTCAAAGCATCAGAGGACGCAATTGCAAGTGCCCTCTGTGACCAAACAGCAGAATTATGTTTAGATTTGGACAGGGTGACCACCTGCAGACTAGTTTCAAGGTTTTTGCCTCTCATCGGTGCAAGGGTAGGTCAACACAGACAGCACTGAAGCCATCCGTTCCCCGTCTGAACCATTACACACTTCGCTGCTTGGTCAACTCTGGTTCACGCGATAAAGCGGTTTCTAGGCCGCTTCACCTAGCGAGCAGAGGGAGAACACTCCGAATCTCCGGGTTAAGAGATTTATGTGAAGAAAACGGAATTCTTTGGGAGATCGTTTAGTAACGAACTTTCTAATGTTCAACATAAATAAAGTTAATAACGAACAGTCGTTGCCGACCAATGATGAACCCTTTACCCCCATATACACTTACTAAGTAGGCTTATTAAGGCAAGTACCTGACAGAAAACAACTACTCCCCTGGCTAAGACCACAACGGGTATTGAATTAAATCTAACAGATACTTGTGCAACTTTCCTCAAAGCATCTAAATTCTTGATAGACTTGAACGCTAAGAATACTTGATATATTCCTTTGTGAAAAATCAACTCTGAATAGTTACATCCTTATATATTGTCGAAATATGCCTCTCAAGCATGGATTCGATTCCTAGCTTGATCACCGGTCTCGTGCATGGCATCACACGTTGAAAGGTAAGAGCTGCGTCTTCCCTAGTTCGCACAAGTGGCTCGAATACTTCTGAGGGTTACACGTAGGGATGCAACAGGTTGACGGAAATAAAACTTATAACAAAATGACGGAAATAAACGTTTTCCATAATGGAATAATGTTTTATTATAGTAAATTTTCTTGAATCACAGCTTGGAAAAGATTTGGTGATGAAATTTATCGAAGAATGAAAGAAATACTGAATATACTGAATACAATTTAAAGTAGTACTCTGCTACTCTCTATATGAATCTCTTTATATGTATAATGCTCTCTACAAGAGCTGCAAGGGCTTGATATCGAAGTACAAATAGAACATTAAATGAAAGGTACCTACTTACCTAATGTTGAGCACATATTTTCAAATGTGTATAAGAAGTTTGAATGCTATTGATATTCTGGACTTCGTGGGATGTAGCAGGAAAATGTAAAAGAAGATATGACATCTTTACAGTACAAAAAACAGACTTAATTTCCATTTACAGGATACTGACGTATACAGAGTAGACATACATAAAATTCAGGAGAAGCACTATACGGAAAATCAATTTGAAAATTTCCCACCCTCAATATGTACCTTTCAGTAAATAATATGAAAAATCGAAAACACACGTCAATTTTGTTTTCAAGGGGGGCACTTGTAATGGATTTTTTAGCCCCCATGGTTCAATCCCCTAGGAGGGGTAAACGTTACCCTTAGAAACTTGAAAGGGATGGGAAGTCAAGTGAAATATTATTTTAAATGGCTTTTCATTCCTCCTGACTTACTATTTTTTGATGAGAATTTTTCGAAAAATAGCGTTCTAAACTCACAGAAGTAATTAGAAATGATCAGAAGGGTAGATGGAACCGTTTCAATACTTGAATAATGTAATCTACACGTTTGATTTTTCATTTGTTGGTTATTTCCTTTTACAAAAAAAATGTCAAACATAGGATCTACTTACGTCTGTCTTATTATGTGTTCAAAATGTTGTCCATTTTGTTCTGAATAGCTATTTATGTACCAAGTGCGTTATATAGCCTAACGCCCGGAGCGTAAAATAGAGCCTTTAGCCCGAGAAGGAGTATGACCATTTTCTGAAATGGAAAGATGAAACAGAGTGAATACCGTAAATGAAACTGTCTTAATGGCATAGTTCCAGGAACTGGTGAGTTTATCTCATCAAAAATATTAATATTTTTTATTTATTTTTTCTACGCCCATGTCTGTAAACGTATGAAAATAAATGTCATGTCATTTATATTGTCAATTTCTTGAACAAAATATAATTGTATCCTAACATTTTCTCAACTTTATCTACGAATATGTCTGATAGTAGTGAAAGTGATAAAATTATGAGCACTCCACCGAAGATTTTAGAAAAAGTTCAAGCTGCCACACATAATTTGTTACCGCTAAAATCCAAAGAAAGGTACGAAATTACCTATTAAATAATAAGGCACAATCGATTTACAATAATTGTTCAATTGTTATTAAGAACTATTATACTAAAGTTTAAATGATTGTGATGTTTTTTATTTAATGGAAGAAAATGAATGGGCGTAGAAAAGGTATAGTACGGTTACACGAGTTGTAAGCCCATTACGAACTCATGAAATGTATGCACTCGCCGCTGCGCGGCTTCGTGCATAAACTTTTTCATTTCGTGCGCAATGGGTTACTTACAACTCTTGTTACGTAATATACTATTACATTATTTCAGTCTGAAAAATATAGTGCAAATAGTCTATGGAACAGATACTCACAGCTGAAATCAACATTGATTGTTGAAGAAAACATTAATATATCAGCATTCAGTCAACTGATGGCCTTTCTGAAAAAAATCAAAGGTGTTGGAAGTATTACTTTTCATAAGAAAAGCTCCAGATGAAACTTTTCTGCTACATAAAGTTGTTCTGGTAATGGGCGTATTTGGACGCTTAAGACGTGATGAAATGGTCAAGATGAAAATTGATGACGTTGAAGACAGAGGAGACGTTTTACTGATCAAGGTAGCAGAAACCAAGACCTGCACCTCAAAAAGTTTCACCATTGTTGAAGAAAGCGAAATAGGAGCCTTGAACTTAGTTAAAAAGTACATTGCACTACGACCAAAAGGATGTAAACAACGTAGGTTTTTTTTTTAACCTACAGAAATAATAAATGCATTGAGTTATCTGTAGGTAAAAATACTATAGGAAGTGTTTCTTCTATCATAGCGAAATATCTTGATTTGGGAAACCCGAAAGGTTACACCGGACATTGTCTAAGCCGAACGTCGTCAACGATTCTTGTTCAAGGTGGTGCTTCCTTTGAAACACTAAAATTACCTGGAAAATGGAAGAGTAGTATGGTAGCGGAGAGCTATATTGAAGAAAGTATCTCCTCGAAGAACAAAATTGCTAGAATGATAGCCCATTCCGTTTCCGAAAAAGAAAATGTTAACGTTCCGAACGAAACCAAATGCACATTGAGGAGTTCATCATCGGTCAACTCACAGAACTTCAAACTTGGTACTCATTTTTAAGGAACATTTGAAAATTGTAATTTCTATTCGAGAGAAAATAATTAGTCCCTTTTTTTATGTACAGTTATAAATGAAACTTTTCTGAGTAATTAATTTATTGAACAGAAAAAAAACATTTAGCGGGCGTTATGATTCATAATGCCCTCCATAACGCCCCGAGCGTTATGGGTCTGTTAATAGCAACCGTTGCCAAGGTATTATAAAGCAGTAATGGATAAGTGAAAAATAATAGTAATAAAGTCTGTTTTCGAAATCCTGTACATTTTGAAAAACTTCACGAGGAATTGATCGGCGTGTTGCAGTAATTCGTCTATTAATTAAGTTCATCAATATCAGCAGATTGTGTTTTATAAACAACTGATTTGAGAGGACCCCAAAGAAGGAAATCTAAGGGAGTAAAATCCGGTGATCTCGGAGGCCATTCAATTGCTCCCCTTCTACCAATCCATCTATCCGGGAATCTGTCGTTTAACCACTGTCGAACGGAAAGAAAATTATGAGGTGGAGTACCTGCTGGAACTATGACAGATCCTCCTACAAGGGTACATTACCTTCTGTATCAATTTGGGTTTCTAGCTTTAGGAGGATCGATGGTATCTTCAAGCATATCAAGATACAGATTGCCTGTCAAGTTTTATTCAAGACATAAAGGACCAATAATGGCATTTCCAGGAATAACAGCCCAAACATTAACAACTTTTTTTGTTTATTCTCGAAAAATATGTCTCGCGTGACAATTCCGTCTGTTCTGCTACTGATCGCAAGGAACTCGTGAGCTCTGCAGCAAATGTTCCCAAAACTTCAATTTGAGCTTCTTTACTCAGTACTCTGGGGCTGTTTCATTTTCGTTTTTCACTGAACCAGTTTCGTAAAACTTTGTCACCAAATCAAGCACTTACTGGTAAATTACATTAAAATTTGGATTTCTTTCATTAAAGGGAAATGCCGCCCTTCTTGTGCACTTTCCAACCTCCATAAATCAAAATCATTTAAATTTTCTCTTGAAGAATGTAAACAATTTTCACATTATCAATGAACGGGCCAACAAGTAAGACTGCATTACCAATACAACGTTAAAATTTGCTGTAAATGGTGACATATACCCCTCCTAGGGGGTTTCACCACGAGGGCTATACATTCATTGAAAGTGTCCCCCCCTTCGAAATAAAATTGATTTGTTTTTCCGATTTTTCACATAATTTACTAGAAGGAAGTTATTAAGGGTGGTAAGTTTTCAAATTGTCTTCTTGGCTCCATGTTTCAATGTATAATAATAATAATAATAATAAATTTTATTCATTACGATCATCAAAGATGATACTGAACAAGTCAATTATACAATAAAAAAACATACAATGTAAAGTATAAAGAATAATATAAAGAACAATGGAAAAACATTACAATATATGGAGCACTGTCATTAAAAAAAAAATTAAAATTGTTTACGATATATACCTACAAAAACACATTTACAGCATATAGATATACACACATATATACATATATACACATATATACACATATACACATACATACACACACACACATACATACACACCCATACATACATATACAGTATTATGATAAAGTAATGCACAAAATTCATAAAACTTACAACGATCACTTTTGAAAAAAATGCAAAAACACGTCAAACTGTTTTTTTTATTCCGCATCTTTTGACATAAGTTACAAAAATAACACGTCAAAGTTGGTTTAATGGACTGTTTAGTTAATTGAAAAGTTATTATGAAACTTACGTTTATTTCGTTTTTTATTCATTTTCTCGTTTTTTTTCTTATGTGAGCCCTACTACAACTATTTTTCCCTTGTGTAAAAACACAAGCTCTATCACATAATGTAATAAAAATCTTAGCTTCCCATTAAAAAAATTTGTTGATGACGTCATAAATTTGACAACTTTGACGTGTTATTTTTGTAACTTATGTCAAAAGATGCGGAATAAAAAAAACAGTTTGACGTGTTTTTGCATTTTTTTCAAAAGTGATCGTGGTACGTTTTATGAATTTTGTGCATTACTTTATCATAACCCTATATATTCCAATATACCTAATAATATAATATCACAGATTGTCATTTAAATATTCATTCAGCGTATAGTATGATTTATCCAAGAGCAACTCCTTGACTCTGTGCTTGTAGAGTTGTAAAGGCAGATTCTTTATTGCATTTGGTAATTTATTGTAGACTTTTATAGCTATAAGTCGAGGGCATGTTTCAGTTACTGTCAGTCTATGTGATGGCACTTCCAGCTGTCGTGAATTCCTAGTGATATAATTTGTATTTCTGTTAACACTTTGAAAACTAGCTATATCTACTCTAACATATTTCAATAACTCATAAATGTATGTGCATACGAGTGTTAAGATTCCAAGAGTTTGAAAAATGGTTCTACAACTGGTTCTTCTACTTACTCCCGCAATATACCTGAGAGTTATTTTTTGGATTTTAAGTATACTGGCGAAATCGCTAGATGCTCCCCATGCCACTATTCCATGAGAAATAATAGAACGAAAGTGTGCATGATAGTATATTAATAATAAAGATTTACTCACACTGCAGCGCAGTTGTTGAATGCAATAGGATATTGGTGCAACTTTTTTACAAATCATATCAATGTGATTATTCCATTTTGAGTTTTCAGCCATCTGCAAGCCTAAAAATTTGGTCTCTCTCTGTTGTCGAATTGATCCATTTACAGATTTGATCAGCAAACTGTGATGAAAACTAGTCCTTGAATGATTAAAACGTTGGAGCACAGTTTTTTTGTCATTCAAAACAAGGCAATTATCTGAGAACTGTTTTTGAGCTTTTCTAATTTCTTCAGTTGCTTTTTTAACAGTTGAAGGAACATTTTTTTCACTTATTAATAGAAAGGTATCATCAGCATACATTACGAAGTGATCACTAAAAAAATCATTTACATATATTATATACAAGAGTGGGCCCAAAATAGATCCTTGTGGTACCCCAATAGAACAGATTTTCAATACTGACCTTTTACTGTTCACCTCCACTTATTGGTTTCTGTCCTTCAAATAACTGTCAAACCAGTCATAGGCTACTCCCCTGATACCATACATTTGAAGTTTTGCAAGAAGAACTTCATGATTAACCAAATCAAAAGCTTTAGTCAGGTCTATGAAGATCCCCAAAGCCTATTTTCCTTCATCCAAATTTTTGTACAGATTGTTAAGAAACTTTGTGATAGCTAGGCTTGTTGACATTCCCTTACGAAAACCAAACTGGTTGGTGTTAAATAAATTCCATTTATCGAAAAATGTGACAACTAAGTTTGAAATATATTTTTTATGTTTCTTTGCAAATGGACTGGAAAGTGAAATTGGTCTAAAATTCTCCAAGTCCATTTTATTTCCTGTTTTATGAATTGGGACAATTTTACTAACCTTTAGACATTCTGGAAAAATTCCTTCTTCTAAGGAACAATTAATCAGATATGTGAGAGGTTCAACTATAAACCGTATACATGTTTTCAAAATGTTTGTACTTATACCATCATCTCCTACAGATTTTGAGTTACTCAGATTGTTAACAATATCTATTATATCGTACTCATTAGCTGGAATGAGATATAAAGAATGAGCATTACTATATTTAACTGTTAGTTCACTTATGGTAGCACATACCATGATGTCAATGAGCTTTTTTGGAATGTTATTAAAATAATCTATGAAACAATTTGATACCTCTTCAGGTTCGGTCACTATCCTATTATCTAAGTTAATTCTTATATTATTTTGCAGATTCTTTTCTTTTTTATTCGACTTCAAAATATTCCGAGCGGTCTTAGATTTATTTTTCGAATTTGCTAGTAGCTTCAAGTAATTAAGTTTTTTTGCTTCATCCAGCAGTTTTCTGTATATCTTTTTATATTTCATATACTATAGTGATCAAATATATCATTTCTTTCGAACTAGTTATTAACTCGTAGTTTTGAAAAACTCATTTTTATGCACTCTCTTTATAGATTCTACGAAGGATAGCCTTTGCATGCCTGCGAGCTGAATCCTGTCAAGAAAGTCCGTTTTTCTGTAATTGTGTCGTCCCCCGAAATGGATCACGATGACGATGATGGCGTCGGCTACATCAGAGAAAGTCACTACTTGAAGAGTCCCTCCGTTGAACGTCAACAGGCCATAGCTCTGCTCCAGGTGCCCAGGGATGGAACTAGAGAGGGGAGTATTTCGTCGAACGTCAGCGATTTGGATATTCCCATTTATTCTTCGGAGAATCTTACAACCAGCTCGAAGAGAGTACCTCATGGGGTGAGTGAAAGTAAAATTACTCAGTATATCATAGTATATCTCTTCAAACTTTTTGATCCAAATATACGCATTTGGAAGCTACAGAACATGTCAACAAATTTAAAAAATTAATGAAATGAAATTTTATACAAAATTTTAAAAAAACTATATACTCTGTGTAAAATATGTGTGTTTGATAAGAACTGCTGCATAAAAGTCTCAATGATCTTTAACGAATAACCGTCAACCTTCAACATGACATTGTATCATCCCCAGATGATACTGGACGATTGATACTAATACTACATCTCCTCTTCTGAGGATTGAACAACTTTAAATAATAACAAATTAATCGTGTATAATAAAATTCAACAACGGTCTATATATCTTTGAGTGGTCCGAATTTTCCTTCCATATCTAGTTGTTGGAATTGGATTAGTGTCAGAAATATCTTGAAAACCTTCTTGTTCATTCTCAGCATATATAGTTTCACGTAGATCTTCTTCAGTCACACCTGGTTCATTCTCGGTTACAGTGACAATCGGTTAATCTGATATTGAAACATTATGCTCCACTTCTATCAAGTGTCTTCTATTTCTCCTCACTTCTCCTTGGGAAGTCGACACCAGATACGACCTGGGATAATCAAATTGTTGCTTTACTTTTCCATAACGTTTCAGATCCACTACCCAAACTACATCTCCAGTTTTCAAGTCCTTCAAATTTCGAACACCTTTCCGATCATCAAAATTTGTATTGTTTCTTGTTTTGATTACGTAGTCTTTTTCTTTGAAATTTTTTAATTGTTCTTTGCTAACGTTTTTGTAGTTCTCTATAGAAGGTAATGTATTTCGCAACTTTCTACCGTACACTAACTGCGCTGGCGAAAGACCCGATTTCTGTAAGCCAATAGACCTAAATTTGGATCATTACATTTCGTGAGAATTCTTTTTGCAATATCTACGGCCTTTTCTGCTTCTCCGTTTGCTTGAGGATAATGTGGGCTAGAAACTGTTGTGGCGAATCCATATTCCTTAGCAAACATTTTGAATTCATTCGATGTGAACTGTGTACCTCCATCAGTTCTCACAGACAATGGCACTCCATGTCTTGCAAATAAATTTTTCAAACGTGCGATTACAGCAGCTGAAGTGAAACAATCAATATGAACCACCTCTAGAAATTTTGAAAAATAATCTTGAACAATAGGGTACCACCGTCCATTTAATTTGCATAGGTCAGCTCCTAAGTTTGTCCAAGGATTTTCTGGCAGCTCCGTGGTCATCAGTGGCTCAGACCTTTGTATTCTTTGCTGAATACATTGTGAACAATTTGAAACAAGTTGTTCAATATCTACTGAATATCCAGGCCACCATACTGATTCTTTGGCCCGTCGTCTACATTTGGCAATTCCCATATGTCCGTGATGAATTTCATTCAAAATGTCCTTCCTCATTGACTTAGGTATAAAAATTGCTGTCATTATAAACTGAAATTTCAGATCCAAGATACATAGAATCCCTGGTGTGATCTCTTATAGCTGTGAAACCGACATACAAAAGTGTTAAGGTACGGCCTACTTAATTCGTAATATTTTTACTGCGTTGATACCGTTTCACGTCTTTAGCACACAGATGGCGGCAAAATTACAGATTCATGATGACGCTTGGACAAACTATAGAATTGAATGGATACTGAAAAAACAAACGATATTAGTATTTATTGAGTGAAACTTAAAACCATAATTTGTAAACATTCAAGTTTCAATCAAATAATTGTGACTCAGTACTTTGGAATGTTGAAAATTCGGCTATTTTCGACTTATACGCCATCCATCGACGAATGAAGCCAACGGTATCAGTGCAATTACAGTCTCAACAACTTTGTTGAAACAAAAGCGAATCATTAATAACACCATGGTTTCTATACATCTTGTTCTATATTTCCAAAATATCGACCGTTTGTCCCATACATCGTTTGAACGACATTTCTTAATTAGTTTACGGTTTTCATCATCATTTTGACATTTCTTTATTTTTGTCAACCTCATATCTAAACAAGGAAGCGCCTCAATTATGCTATTAATGAATAACTCTCCTTCCAAAATATCCTTATCTTCTAGAGGCTTCTCTAGTGGACTATAGAATATTTTTCCATATACATGCTGGATTTTATAATCAAAGCAAAGAAGTCTCATCCTAAATCTCTGAAGTCTAGCGAACAAATCAGATATTGATTTCTTTCCTAACAGGTCCAGTAAAGGTTTATGGTCTGTCAAAATTTCGAACTGAATTCCTAACAGATAATGAGAAAAAATTTTACATGCCCACGTGATCGCTAAAGCCTCTTTCTCGATCTGTGCATATCGTGATTCTGTAGGAGTGAGACTTCTTGAAGCATATATAACTGGTTACCATATTTTCCCGTTAAACTGTTCCATGACAGCACCCAAACCAAATGACGACGAATCCGCAGCTACTCTGGTTGGTGTATTTCTTCTGAAAATTAGCAAAACTTGTCCTGATGTGAGAGCTTTTTTAAGTTGACTAAGGGCAAAATCATGCTGTTCTGTCCACATTCATTCATTATTCTTTTTAAGTAGATGTAATGGTGCAGTTTGTTGAGCTAGACTTGGAATGAATTTCATAATATAATTCGCCATGCCCAAAAATTGTCTGAGTTCTGTCACATTGGATGGTTTTTTCATGTCATTAATAGCACTGTCTTCATTGGATCTGGCTTCACTCTTCCACCTTCCGATACATGACCCAAAAACTTGGACTTTTGGTGTGCCTAGTTTGTGGTTGGGTTATCCAATTACATATTTGTTTAGGTCTGTATGCACTCATCCTCGCCTTCCTCATGACTGTGACGTCTAAAGGTGGAAGGTTTATAGTTAGAGAGATGCCTAAATGATTTACTGACAGGTGAAGAAACCGTCTGCTGGGCATGAAAATCATTATTGGTATTGCCCCAAGTTGCCTGGATGTAGTTTTAGAATTTCTCAGCAACTCGTAGCGTTACGCCAAAGAATTTGGTTGGCTTCAAGTCCCCCAGAATTATTTTTGGTGTGAAGGGAATGGGTGTGGTTTTGCTGGGGTTTGCCCTTAGTCCTTCTTTTTTGCACCAAACTCATGATACATCATTTTGTAGGGAATTTAATTGCAAATATATCGGCGTGATGCCATTGAGAATCGGTCAAGTGATTTTTTTCCATTACATGAAATTTGATCGTATGAATGGTTCGATATGTGAACCAATCTGTTCATTCAGATGGACAAGTGATTTTCGACATGTCTTCGCACATTAGTTAACATTTCTGGAGACACTGCTCGACACTCGTTCTGCTGCGTAGATCATTGAGAGAATTGGGGTATGCGATAAACACTTTGGATTCCATTTCCCCATAAAAAAGTTGAATATTGATAAATCAGGAGATCTCGTAGGCCATTCTATTGGTCATCACCTTCCAGTTTATATCCCTGTGATATTATCATATGAAAATTGACGTAAAGAGGCGGCCTACATTCTGAACAACGATGTATTCAGTCAACCGAGCGGGGAGAGTAACATCAGGCCCCAGCGACTATCATCAAGCACCAATATAATGAGTCAAACTACCAACCTTACAGCCAACTTCAGTCGCCAAACGTCATCCGCTAATACGACCTATGAGTACTCACGAATTCACGATATTTGTCAGTATCCACCTGTAGACGATTGAACATACTAACAATCGAAACGTTGTGATTCAAACTCATAGAGAGAACTAATTTCACAATTTGTAAACAATGGAAATCCTGAACTATCCATTTCAAAGTTCTATAATAATTACTCCGGGTAATCAATTGAGTAATTTATTGCGATAAAAATAAAATGGGCAACACTTGATGGTTTTACAAAATTTGAAAGTAGCATGTAACTATTCCTATAATTTATTCAACTTGTACAAATGTTTGATCATTGTCAGCTTCATCAGATACCTACAAACAAATTATGTTTTTTTATAATAGTTTTGAGCTTGAAAGTTTACTGAGTACCTACCTAAGAAAAATGCATGAAATAGTAGTGAAAATCTTCGTATGTTTCTAGAAAAGAAAAAAAATTCTGTTCCATATCGAACCTACTATCTCTTGCTTTACCCACCAGATCACTATGGAGATTACTATTCGAAAAATTGACAGTCCTATTTAAATCAAACATATCACCGAACATTATTTGGGAAAACTGCAGTATTGTTCAATGTTTGCTTTCATTTTTTATTTTTCACATGTTCGGCATTATCAATAGCCTTTTGTTTTAGGGGCCTAAAATTACTTTCTAGGTATCTGAAAAATGGCATGAGAAACAAAATCGTGAAAATGTACACACAATAATCTTCAACTTCATAGATTATGTCTTCATTTTGGACTCTTTTAACCAACATGAAAATTTCACATTATAAACTATTCATCATGAACTTCATATAGTTCGAAGGCATGAGAGATGATGTCAAAAAAAAACCCTTTGAAATTCCCACAAAATGTTTAGGTACAGCTTGGCAAACATAGCTGCAATTGTGAAAATATACAAGCCCATGATGCGCATTAGTCGTATGTCGGACTATCCAGTGATATTCACGTGATTGTTCGCGCAAGAAGTGGGAATTTCACAATCTCAGCTGTTTGCCAAACTTTACTTAACCTCACTTCGACATTCGCAGACCTTATGCAATTTTTTTATGGGAGATTCATGATGCTTCCATTCTTTCAAAAATGCTAATTTTTTATTTTATTTCAAAAGTTCTCCTCTTCATTTCTACCCTTTCACGTGCAACCCTTATACTTATCAGTTTTCGCTGCTATTGTCTATTTTAATATTCTGTTGAAGTATATGGCAGCGGGTATGAAATCTTCCCATAACACATATTTTTTGTGAAAATGAAAATTGAATATCACATATGAAAGCAACGCGGGGGGACCCCTCAAATTTTCATCATTTTTGTAAGCATACTTTTAAATCTTTGTCCTCTCAGAGGCATGAACGAGAAAATCGTCACCAGAAATCTGTCACCATTTGCCAGTCTTTGAGATCATGCTGTGTTTTTAACATTCATGCAGAAAGTGAATAAAATATGTATACAGTACCTATTCTCATTTTTGGTGTTTTGTCATGACGACAAATTCGAAAAGTTGTATCCGAAAGAATACGTCATCAGTAACCCACTCATATCATAAGATAATAATTCACTTGTTTCACAAATTTCATCCATATTATATTGCGCTGCGCCTTGGTTCAAATATTTCATGATGGCAGTTGAATGTGTGAAAACGAATTAAACTTTGGAACATTGCCAGGACATATTTTTGACATAATCATTCGTTATTTGGCAGGAGGAAAACTTAAATATTTGTAACTTCCAGTGACTAGTTTATTATACAGGTTGCTATAAATTCGCTTCTTACTACCTACAGGGAACTGAGAATCAGGGAAATAAAAAACCCAAAAGCACTTTGTCACGCGAACACTTTGTGTGCTCTATAATATGAGGCGCCGTTTGGTTAAATAAAAAGTGTTTTTGCAAATATATAAAATTTTGTGTAAATATATTTATTAGTTGTAGGTAGCAATATTTCTTATTTTACTTTCCGATATATTTCTTTTTGGTCAAACACAATATACTTATGTTACAAGGGTTCAAAATATATAAAAACGTGAATTCCCATATTATATTTATATATTGAATCTATCTTATGTGGCAGAGAGATGGCACAACCGCGGCGAATGAGAACTCGTTTGAGTTCATTCAATAGTGCTTAAAGTGGCTAATAGATGGCAGCGGCACCGACAGTTGTCACTATGCAGTTGTCCCCGTACACAGAACTATAACCAGAGAGAGAATGGCATTAAGATATCAAATCATTAGATAAAACGTTTATGCAACATGGCGGTATCGGCGTAGTGGGACGCATGCGCTTTGATAGTATCATTTGACATATGACATAGCAGTTTGAATTTGTTTGTTCGTTTTATTGGCTTATTTTTATTTTATTTGGTATTTATTCGAATCAGAGAAGAAGAAAGACTTGTTTAGTGATCGGTTGTGGAAACCGCGGAAATATCGCTAATATCTCCTATCACAGGTAAGCACACTTCAAACCATCAGGATAGCTGAACCGTATTTGGGAAATATTCAGATTTAAAGTGTTCTCATCTCTTGCAGGTTAGAAAAAAAGTATGCAAGTTGGCTACATGCCATTGGTAGGCCTTTAGAAGAAAATCTTGGCCTCGTAATCTGATTTGCTAGAAACATTTTGAAGAAAGAGATTTCAGTATTTTTGCCTAAAAATGCCGATTTTCGTCCACAAAAACCTGAGGACAAAACCAAACAGATTGAAAGAATGCGAAGGAGACTATCGATACATTCTATTCTTCAGGTTTTGAAAACAGAGAGATTCGATCTCCGAATTATCAACTCCAGATAAGTACAGATATAATTTATTTCACTCCAAGATAGGCAAAATCGGTAGATGCGAGAAGTTGCTGACATTCATCAAGTATTGAGAAATGCAGCAAACTCTTTGGGGTAAACCTTCAGTTTGCCGTTGATTTCTCTAATAATTTTATTTTGTATCCATGAGAAAAGTTGAAAACCCAGAAATCAATAGCAAATATCACTATTCCTCCACAGAAAATTTTCAAACAATATTCCTCGGCATAATATTAATTATAGTAAAATAAATAAAGAGTATAGAGAAATGCTCTTTACAAAATAATAAAAAAAAATCGTGTATAAAATTTACATGATTATAATACAAAAGCATCACAATGACGGGTATCATCCTAATTGAAATGAGAATTCAAAACAGTTTCAAAGTACTTTCCATGATTGTACTGTTAACTTTTCAAGTTCGGTTCGGCATTAAAAAATTTCACTTTTATTTTCAATGATTATATTTTTACAAATTTATCTCCTGCAATTATTATTATTTTGACCACTGATAAGTCATGATCGAATTATTTCTTGTTACTACTTAAAATGTAGATACCATTATAATACAATACCCAATAAATTTTTCAGAACATCACAAATAGCACGTCTGACCCTGCTATGATGGTACTGCGCATGTGTCCGACTACGCCGAAATTCTTCCTTGTATAAACGCTTTTGCAAAACACAATCTCCATTCTCTCTCTGGATGTAGTTCTGTGTCCCAGTACCAGTGTTTAAGTTTCAGTCCTAAGGTATTTGACTTCGAATAACCCAGTGATTATTAAAAACAACTGATGAAATATTCAGAGAATGCATTCTAGCGACAGCAAAATCATTGGGTCGTCATCTCTTAGCCAAATTATGTACTTATGACTTCGCCTAATTCACATATGCTCGAGCCTGTTCTGAATCGCGTTGATCTGGGGACCGTGAGGGACAAGCAGTTCCAACTGCTTTGTTAATCCACCGATTGGTTAACACTATCCAAATGATCGCGGACGATTACTCTAAAATGAAATAGGGGGGTTATCGTTCAGAAACCACATTTGTTGATGAACTTGTCCTCTACAAATACAGATCTGTAGGAAGTTTAAATAAGTCACCATTCAAAATTCGTGGTAAAATGAAAGGACCAATTAAAGTATTTCTTACTATTCCTACCCAAATGTTTACGCTGAACTATTCCTAGTTGTGAGATTGTCTGATCATGTGTGGATTTTCTAGTGACCAAATATGAACGTTGTGGTAATTTACTACTCCGTCGCGTGTAAATTGAGTCCTCGTCGGTAAAAAGGATACGAGATAAAAATTGAGGATCCCTAATGCACTTGCGCAATTCGCAATATCCATCCGGAGAACTGCATGCGCCGTTGAAAATCTCGAGGAGGCAAACCGTTGGATATAATATGGGTATAGTATGTTTTCGTGTAGAACTAGAACGTAGAACCCCAGAGACAGTTGAAAGGGAAACATGCAAATCCCTTGCATGTTGCGACTACTCAAACCAGGATTTTCGTCGATAACATTTTGAATCTCTTCATCTATGACTGGTTTGCGTGCTTGTCGCGGGTCTGCCAGCATCGTGCCGTGGAGAGTGAAATCTGCCCTATTCCCGATGGTCCTGATGGAAATTAATAAAAGTTCTATAGTTGGGAAGCCGGCTTATCGCGTACAACCTCTGAGCTTCAAGTCCATCACCATTAGCCAGACCATAAACGAAGTGGATGTCAGCCAGAAGTTCAAATGAATATGGTTCAAACAAATTGAAAAAATGTATTATAATAATAATAATCTCCAAAACAAATTTAAATGTCAAAATGAACAAAGCAGTAATAAGCCCACTAATTCTTTTTTTATTGATTCCTGGAAAAATTCTAATAAAATCTGTCAAATTACAAAAAAAAATCTCAATAACGGTTGCAGATGCCTAAAAATTACGGAAAATAAAAAATTATAAGCAAAACAAATCACTTGGCATGCTGGATGATTAGAGCTCTAAAACGTAACCTATGTTTCAAATTTGAAATATTTATTTTACAAAGGATAATATGGATGTGACTAACGCTGAGTAAGTATATACGAACTAAAAGACCATTAACTGAAGTGAACATTTTTTGTGTCGACTAGGCGCTTTCAAAATGCTAAGTCCTAGGGGTATTTGGGGGTAAGGGAAGAGATCTGAGAGGAGACAGCGGAGAGAACTCTCTATTCCATGGCGGTAGAAATGGCGTAAATAGAAGGTAACGCTGTTTAACGATTTTGGCCCTTAGAAATATAAACACCCCTGGAAAGTCGACTTACGGGAGTCAGAAAAAAAAACAGGAGAGATGCTCTCGAGAGGCGGTTGATCGAAGACTGGAGAGACGGTCTCGAGAGGCGGTTGGGTGCGGTTGATCGAAGACGGAGAGACGGTCTCGAGAGGCGGTTGGGTGCGGTTGATCGGAGACGGTCTCGAGAGGCGGTTGGCGCGGTTGATCGAAGACCTACCGCGTTAATTAGAGTTTGCATCGTAGTTGAAATTTTAACTTCGGGATAATTAGTGCGAGTTAGATTTTGGTTTGGCGGGTTTGTTTTGTCGTTGTGTGAACGAACTGTTAGAAACTATTTTTCTGGTATTCGTTTGGACGAAATTGTTCCATTTTCCGGAACGAAACACCGAGCGCAGCTAGAGATTTGGTAAGTGAATTTTTTTGGGTATAGTAGCAAACTAACCACAGCTATACTTTTCAAATATCGTGGGTGAACCTTTTGTTTGTTTTATTTGTTGTATGATATCTGAACCATTTTTTTGTTGATGAATTGTCACCGAACGGGTGAAGAACTTTAAATGCTGTTTTTTTTCTTAATTTTATTTACTCTTTGAAAGCCGATATTTTTATTTATCCTCAGGGAGAATTACGTTTTTATATATTTTACGCCGAATCATTCACGGGTGATGTTCTTTTTGTTATGGTGTAATTCTTTATCATTTGATGTTTATTTAATATACCGTTAAACAGTTTATGTCGAGTATCATTGTCGGTAACTATACTGACAGCTTTTAACTTATCCCAACCTCAGTGACATTCTTATAAATTAAGAATAGAAAAAGAAAAGAAAAATCTCAAAAAGAAAACAAAAAGAAATCTAGCATATTATCAGCCTAGACGGCCCACGTCCCTAAGACGACTTAGGTGACTTTACCTTTCAAACCTAAAATAGTGCCTTGGTAAGAAAGAAAATAACAGAAAATTCGTCTAAGATAGTTTTTACGCTAAGTACTGATTTATCTAGGACCTTATCGAAAACATTCGAAAATAAAAAGGCTGCTCCTAATTTGTTTATTCTCTGGTGACAATTAGCGGTGGAATTTTCTCTGTTGTAGTTGAAGAGGGAATTTTTTTTTGTGTTAAGAAAAAAATATATAATATATTCGCCCAACCAACCTAGGTTGAGTGTTACACTATCCCTGTATATTTAAAATAGTAAGAAACAATAATTTTCACGCATTTTGTTCTGCATACTCGTTGAGAAACACTTACTACTGGATTATCTTGGCAAGCAGCTTCTAACCTTGTTTTTTTTCTTCAATAGTAACAAATCAATCATATTCACATCACAGCAATGAGTGGGTGATGAAATGTCATGCCTGAGGGACTTGCTTGCGATAATATTAGAATGTTGATGATCGATATTTAATAAACAAATTTCAAGATTCAGCTATACAGGTGCCAAATGAATGATTCTTTGAAATAAGCATAATGTACACTCGATATTAGGGATCAGAAACGAGGACCATAAGAAGTGGTCAGAATTTAAGAAATTGCAGGGTTTTCTCTAGGTCTTTTTCAGTTATTCAGACATGTCACTTCATATCATGCAGAAACCTAACTTTGACCCCTGATCGAACCATTATTGGCCTTTTTGGAAACTCCTTGTTTATTTCGTCTCGATTCATACTAGTTATCTTGGACTGGTAAAAAAATTACAATTTCATGGCGAATATCGAGCCACAAAATACATCAACCTCAGGGCCGTATTTAGGCACAGGCTACCTAGGCTGCAGCCTATGGGCCCGCACCGGCCCTCTTGTAATCATAAAAGACGTCGACGCAGATGTAGTTATTTTATGTTTGCTAATTTGGCTAAACTTTTCAGTGAACAGCTGATAGCTGATATGAACTGAGTCAGCATTCAGAAGTCACATCGTAGTAAAGACTGTAGGGTAGGGAGAGGGGGCGTTTTACAAATATTGAGGTAGCTCTTTAAATGTACCTATCACATATGGTCACAAACAGCAGTGAAAGTCATTTTCAAAATTGTTGATAAAAAACAGACTTCTAACCTCCATGTTAGAAAACAGGCTCAACGCTTTGGCTTTGCTTAGCATTAGAAGTGATATTTTAAGACAATTGAATTATGAACATATTATAAAAAGCTTTATTAGTATGAAGTGTAGGCGCAAACCAATTAGCCACTAATGTTAGATCAGTTGACATATTCATTTATATTTGCTTGTTTATTAGATTTCTTTCTTTTATTCATTAAGATGTTAAAATGTTTTCATAGAATTATAATATTTTATTCTTTAAATTACATAGACTGTCAGTATAATACATGATAGACATAAACAAGGTCGTGTTCTTTTTTAATATAGTTGTTGATTGGTCATAGCAATGTTAATACATCGTGTACCTTATATACCTTAATGATTTTCATTTCTTTCCATATTATTATCTCATCAATTCATTAACTTCTGAATACTGTAAAGAAAAAAATTCTACACCATAAAAATAAAATTGTCTTTCTTCGTTTTAGTTTTTAGTCAATAAAAAAAGCAAAACAATATTGTGTGAAACGTTAGTCCTGTTCCACTTTAATCACGCACATGTTGTCTACGGCCCAGCATTAATGAAATCAGATCTGAATAGACTTCAATTGGTACAAAACTCTTGTGTACGTCTGATCTACGGCTTGAGGAAGCGTAACCGAATTTCAGTTCCACTACGCGAACTAGGTTGGCTAAATGTACAAAAACGCTTCCTATTGCATCAATGTGTGATGTTTCATAAAATTATTCTTGATAAAAAACCACCTTGCCTATTTGAAGAAATATCTTTCAGAACTGACGTTCACAATATAAATATAAGGTTCAAGTCAAAATTAACACCACCTCTGCATAAAACAACTTTTTATCAGTCTTCTTTTTCGTACATGGTAACTAGGCTGTATAACAAGGTTCCAGATAATTTGAAAAATATATCCATTGACTCGTTCAAGTTCAAGTTGAGAAAGTTATTGGAAACTGATCAAATAAGATTTTAGAATTCTTTTCCCATTTTCATTACTTCTGCTCATTGAATGTATATTCTTTAGTTATAGTCGCATTAATGTAATATTTGATTGCCCAAAATGAGTATTGTATTCAGTTAAATTATCACTATTATTAATTTCATTTCTATTACTATTACTATTTTCACTGCTGAAGTCGTATGAATATTCTACATTTGTTTTTGTTTTTCTCTTGTTTTTGTCAGGGTTGAGTGTAAGAAAGTAATTACCCATCTCACACATGGGTAAACGCTAACTCTGCCTTTTGATAGTATAGTAGGTACCAGTATGTATAAGTATAATATGTCTGTACACTGTTCTTTTTAACTATCAATAAAAGCATTTATTATTATTATTATTATTATTATTATAAAATTGCAACAGAATAAGATATTTGCAGCTCAATTTAAAAAAAATCTCCTCTCCCCCCGTAGGGCCCACAACACATGTTCAGTCTAGAGGTCTACATATCCTAAATACGGCCCTGATAAACCGTATTCTCAGTATATTGTAACGAACGGACCTGACCGCTTGCGAAAGATGCATCGCCGAGTAATCCCTTGTGACAACACGCAAACGAAGTGTATGATTTTATCGCTTTGGTATGCCAGCTGGCATTTTCTAGAATACTGAGAGCCATCAACTGAGCAGGCAAATAGCTAGCGAAGAACTTCAAGCTTCGAGAACAATCTCCAAAAAGACCTTCTTGTATATAAATAGACAGCCCAGAACAGAGAGGGTAGATACAGTTAGAGTTCGTTATAGACAGTATAATTTGAAATAAAACAGTGAGATATAAATTACGATTTATGATGATTAGATTCTATGTTTAAAATAAATTAGTGTAAAACCGTTAAAACTAGACTATTAATATTCAAAGTGCTATATTTAAAATTTTCACATTTTCCATTTCATCCTGCAATTATTTTTCTTTGAAAGCAAATAAAAATGTCTGACAGTAATTAGCTAAGTAAAAATTTCGACCTAGCTAATTTTGACTTAGTATCTCTGAATCAGGTAATTCTAAGATAACAAGTCGGAATTGTGACTTTTCATCTGGGAATTAGCTAACTCTGAGACTGAGTCGGAATTCTGCCTCAGAATTTAATAATTAGGAGGTACTAAGTCAGGATTCCGACTTAACATCTTAGAATTATATCATTCTCAGTGTAAGCTAATTCTGAGTTAAGTAAGTCGAATTTTTTACTCAGTATTTCTGAAGCTAATTTTGAGAAACCAAGTCAAAATTCTGATCACCATCTGAGTCTTGCAGAAATCTCTGATTCAGCTGATTATGAGATATTAAGACGGAATTCTGATTGTAAAAGAGTCAACATAGTAAGTCCTGCAGAATTAAAACTATTTTTCCAGATTATTCTCTCATTTTCAGTTCTAGCAAAAAAAAATCATAAAAGCTTTTTTATTGAGAATGAGATCACGAATCAAAATACATGATAAAGAAAGGTTGTTCCATTTAAAAAAATTCATTACATGAACTATTTTGAGAACGCGACCTTCATTTTTTTTTGGCTTCAGCATCGATGTGGCCGTGAAAAATGCCACTAGTTTGCCCATTTAACTGAATTCGAATATAACTTCGTTGGCAATGGTGTCGACATAATTTGGAGAAGACTACCTCTTTGCAAGTGAATATAATTTGAAAAAAGTTAAGTTTCTACATCAACTCATGTTTGTTTCGTGTCTATTTTTGTGCCTATTTATATGGGTATTTATTAACTAAATTTCTCCAAATGACTGGCGGTATTTTACCATGTCTTGGGCATGTTTTTACATTCATTGGTGGATCCACAAATCCACCAATTTCGTCCTCTATCATAAAAACACAAGGAGGATGCTGTTTGATTGGTGGATCTACCAGTGAATGAAAAAACATGCCCCTTTTTAATGATTGTTTCAGACAGTAATGTTAGACCTGCATACATAATGAAACTTGAAATTGATTTATGAGGTTAGATGAATTATGTGTAAATTATTGTGAGATGTAACGAAGCACTTCTGAAGATATTTTTATAATCATACGCCATTTCGTAACACTTTACAAATTCTTTTGTACACGAAAAGCAATTTTTCCAAGTTAGAAAATAGTAGTTAACTCTATCCATATTTCCCAATTTTTGATACCGATCACTTTTTGCTTTTCTTCATTTCTTGTGCCGAAAATATCTTCTTATACATAGAGTTTTGGTCTCAGTTAACTTTATATGATCAAGGTTAGTTTTTGCTAGAAAACAAGAATTTTTCATGCAGCCATCGTTTTTATGTGTTTTGCTGCAAGGGTCATAAGATGGTATGAATAGCAAGAACACATGGAAATTGCTCTCTTATGCCTGACATTTTAGAAGTACTGATAGCAGTAAAAGTTTGTTTGAAATTTATATAGAGTGTGTTTCTCTTCTAATGGAAACACCCTCTTATCTTCCGTAATTTTTGACGTAGAACCATGAACTTTAGGATCGATAGATACACTAGAAATGAACTCACTGCACGTGATATACACTGCACGCCAGCAGCGATGGAACCATCCATTTTTACGGAAAGTAATAAGGGGCATAAAATAATAATGATGAAACGACGAATCGTCAAATGTAAATTTGAAATTTTCAATACACGAAAGATTGTGTGCAATCTTTCCAATGCGCGTTGTGGTTTCAGACCGTCAGTTGACGACTGATTTTCACTCTTCTAAGATTTCCACCACTGAAAATTATGTTAGTGTTGAGCTCATACAATGAAAATTTTGCGATCGGACGTATGCTAGTCATATGGAAGATTCATTTTCCTTTTGTTTTGCAGAAAAAAAGGTATTTTTTAATCACTGGTTTATGGCATTCCAAAATAATAACACATACAACAATCTATTAATGAAAAGCCAAAGCCATAATGTTTGGCATACTGAAAGGGTTGAAATAGGGGCGCGATCCTGTAAAAAATACTTGGTTTCTGATGCATTTTCTTGCTTATGGCAATCGAAAGATTGAAATTTTAAATCGTTAGGAACCCGAAAAAAATTTCCCATAAACCAGTCAGATGTTGAGGTAAATTTTCGAGAAGGATAATTTTGTGAATTTATTTATTCATTTTCTGGCAGAGTTTGTCGTTTTCTGGCAGAGTTTGTCGTTTATGGCATTTGAACAGCTGACCGGCTTACGGGAATTTTTTTTCGGGTTCCTAACGATTTTAAATTTCATTCTGTTTTAAAAAACCATTCTTTTCTGCATAGGCCTAGTCCGATCGCTTCATTTTAATTTTTTGAGCTCAAGAACACTGGCATAGCATAATTTTGGGTAGTTAAAATCACAGAAAAGAGAAAATCAGTCAAAATCAGTCATTATCTGACGGTCTATTTAATCAAGTGTCCAAGACTATCCTGGACTGTCTGGAATGGTTTACTTCTACGCACACTGTCCTGCGCAGTTTCCAAACAGTTCTGGTTCAACCTATAAGTGTGAAAAGTAATAAGGGTTTTAACTTTCAAGGGGTTGGACCTCTTATAATATACAAGAAATTGATAATGTGTTTGTTTTATAGTACCAACCTAGGTATTCCCCACATCATTATTTATGAATTAGGCCGCTTTCTGATAGGTTATCTGTGTGGGTTCGAAAGTGAGACAGACGTACAGTTCGTACGTCAGCAGCACCTATATCTGTGTAACTTGCAAATCCTATCTCATAATAATTAGTACACTCAGGATTGTTTATTATATTACTCAGTATTAGTCAATTAATCAATGGAACTTTGTACACGCACTCGAGTTGCAAAATTTGACACTTCGTTGTGCAACAAATCGAGAATCGAGCCCACAGACTTACATGCCCTTGGTCACGAACGTCTGGCGCTCACACACCCGTTTTACCGACCAATCAAACGACTGAACACCCACATGCCTTCGCGTATCGATCCAAGAATAACAAACCCGTTTTAGATAGATAGATCCTTGACTTTTGCCGAGCTTGCAAGATTTCACTTGGTATGTGTTTACCTAGGTGCGATTAGAAAGGAGTTTTTCCTTTGATAATTTAAAATCAATTACATGACGAATACCTGCACATTGAATTTTAGACTTCGATGCAATAAAATAATGAGAGGCCGAGAGGGTCGGGTGGATTCCATAGGCGTGCGAAACGATGATCAGGTTTCAAAGAAGAAATACAAAAAAAATAGATTAAAGTTCATCGTGCAATGCGGTAGTTTGAACGTTGATTTTTTTGTGTATTTTAGGATACCTAGTAGAATAGTAATTTATTCTTGGAAAAATTTCACCATCAAGTTCTATCATTAATCACATGAAAAAGTAAATTCGTGTTACTTAATTCACAATAATAAATAATATTAATAATAATAATATTAATATTTAGTGATTCTGATAATTTTTTAATTTCAGAAGGATTTGTGACCTTCAATAATTTGCATAACGTTTTGTAGATGTGTTTTTCCACGAGTAATACTACAGACATCACTACGACATTTTAAATATTTACCTGTGTAATAGATAAGCAAATCGTAAAGAATTTATATACCTATTTTTTGGCATACAAACACTGAACTTATATGACCTCAGCTTGTAAGCAAGTTGATTCATTCTATTTTGCTCATTGAAAAATACATTTTTCAAGAATGTGTTCCTTCATTTACAAAACATAGTTCTACGAGCACAAACATATCTGGGAGGTTTTAAGATGTTTCAAAAATATGTACGCCAATGTTTCTTTGAGAGGTAATTTATACTTCCCAAAGAAGTCCCTGAATGATATTCAATGTTCTGTTTTTTTTTGTTCTTTTGTGGCTTTTTTTAATACCTTTAGCAAGGTATTGAAAATATGCACAAAATGTTATCTTGTGGATGTTTTCATTTGGCATAACATAGTTCACCCTTGAGACGTTCACCGAGAATAGGTATATCTAACGTTCGCGCAATCGCAAATGTGTTCTCAGTGATGTTAGAGTTGACGGAGAGTATCCAGCAGGCGGTGGGTATTCACATACATATATTCTCAAAAACGCTTGGAATTTCGTTGGCAATGTGAAATTTGTTTTTCTCGTTTTTCCTACGAATAGGTTCATACCTATAACACATATTCTTATAAATAGGTACAGGAGTGACATCATGAACTTCTAAATCCTATTGCCGTAGATAGGTACTCGACCTCAAGCTTGTGAATGTAATATTCATGATTAATGACATTCAAAACCTTCCAACAAATCTGATTGGGTCACGTTGTTTCAAAGGTTTGTAGCGAACTATTTCTTGTAAATTCCTTGAAAGCGAAAATTTGCAAATGGATGACAATCTTCCTGGTTTAAGTTTGTATGTGTCCTGAAAGTTTAAAAAACCACAGCAGGTCTGAATAAAAAAACAAGTTATTCAACACACAAGTCTAGATATTCCTACCTCGCTGCCCATACTACAAATATAACTATTAGCATCCCTTTTCTCTCATTATCTGTTTGTCAATTAGAAGGTTACACTCTGAAATTATTAGACACATTGAATTAGAGTTAGGTGGAAGAACATTTTCGTAGGGAAGCCATTATAGTTTCTCTGCAGAAAATGAACTTCGCCCTTAGTTTTCAGAAATGTTTTTTTTTAGTTGTCTATGTATATAATTTGAAAATAATAAAGACCTTTATTATTATTATTATTATTATTAAATTCCGGCAACGTTACAATTGTACAGTTATACAAATTTACAATTGGAAATAAACAAATAAGTTTCAAGGGCAATATTGCAATTGTAAAGTAACAGTAAGTGTTAACTGGGATACTTTCAAATGATCCTTGGCAGCAAATATTTGAAATGTCCGCACAAACAAGTTGTCCAATGATGCATGTTGTAACCTTAACGCAAACTAGTGTAACTTACCGTGCTTAGTGGGATTCTATCTAAATAAGAGCAATTCGTCTTGTTGGTGATGCCTCGGTCACACTTTCTTATTTCTTCAGAACACTGCAGAGCGATCTGTCTCTTTTACGTGTAATTTTTTATAGCTCATTCTCATCCGGGAGCCACCGAAGTGCTCAGTTGTTGTTTGAGAGTAGTTCTCATGCAACTGTGGTAGCCCGGGTGGCTCACACAATTACCTATAGTTGGTAAAAGTATTTCTTGCCTTGGACTTTGAGGAATCTATAAGCCTGGTATAGTGTATGGAACCTCGTTGGGAACACCAACACTATACAAAAGAATTCGTAATAACATCTACGATGCTGTTCCTGACTGCCATAATCCAAAGAAGAGTTCCGGAGTTGCTGGACATTTGCGACTATGCTGTACTTGTGGTGAAGAGCTAGCCGGATGAGGCGAAACATCCTCTAAATTCCGATGCCCTAGTACACGCATTTGTTGACATGGCGCCCAACGTGGTGCCAAGCAAACAAGGAGTTTGCGATGTACTTCACTGGAAGGCAGGGCCCCGAAAATTCCTGTAACCCGGACTTATACTTAACGGAAAGTTTTCTTGGATGCACCTTTCGGGACGATTCTAAAGCGAGTTATGCCAGTGGAACTGAGCACCCATATCCTTCGTGGGTTCGAATGGTATCGTTCCAATTCCGCAACCAACCAGTTGTTCCCATGCCAGGAGGCTGGGGTAATTTGACACAGTGGAAGCTGCCTCGCCAACGGTTGGTTGTCCTTAGCCAGTGGGCAAGGGCGGAGAGATATGAGGTATCTCTTTAGAAGCTGAGTAACGACCGTATGTGGAAATATGTAACATTCCAGTTACATAAAAGTCTCGTAAAGGAGTATCCTGGAATCCCCACGAAAAGTTGGAAGCAAGAAGATCTGCAAGATGGACAGCCAGGAGCAGTAATAATTCTATTTCTTTCAGGTACTTGTAGAAAACCAATAAAGGCCCAAGGCCCAAGTACGAAAAAAATAACAGGTCCTTTTCAGGACAACCCAACGAAGTTCCATCAATATACCAAGCGATTCCTTGAAGGGAGGACGTGTTATCTTCGGCCAGAAATACAAAATAAAATTTTAAAGTTGGAGTATATCCAAGAGCGGAGCTCAATTAGACTCCGCCCAACAGTGTCTTTGCCTCGGCATTGGCTCTAGCAAATGTACACATTTGTTATTTCTGGTTTTGGACTTTGAAGAATCTACAAGCCTGGTATAGTGTATGGAACTTCGTTGGAAACACCAACACTTTGCAAAAGAAATCGTAATAACATCTACGATGCTGTTCCTGACTGCCATAATCCAAAGAAGAGTTCCGGAGTTGCTGGACATTTGCGACGATGCTGTACTTGTGGTGAAGAGCAAGCCGGATGGGGCGAAACATCCTCCAAATTCCGATGCCCAAGTACACGCATTTATTGACAGAATGCCTCTTTTATGGACAGTGTATGTTTAGAGGCTGAACTACAACAGTATTCCAGGAGAGATCGGATCAGTGCATATAAATCAGTTACACCAAGCAATAGAGCATAAAATGAGTGAGTTTTTAACAAAAATACTAGTAGGAAACTGACTCGCAACTGTTATTTATTAATTTGTTATAAACATTTAAATAACAGAAAATGTGTTTTTTTAATTGTTTTGCTTATAAAATAGAAACTAATAGAGCAGTCTGGTTGCTCCAATAAGAAAAATTGTAGATAATTGAAATACGAATAAAATGGAATTGTCACAACCCTGTCGGATAATTGGTAACGGAGAAAAACTGGAAAAACCGTTAAATTTTTCGATTTTTTGAAAACTTCATAACTCCGCCACTTTTCGAGAAGTGGGATTGGCCATTCTCATGAAAGTATTGAATCATGTATACTTAATGTGTGCACAAAACAGGCGCTGTCGGATCGTTAGTTTTGGCACAATTGCAATTTTATTTTTTTTGCACTATCTTGCAGCGTGCCTGGATGCTCTAGTACAAAAAGTATATTCTCATTTTGCGATGCAGTGGTGCAAACACGACTGAAAACGGCCGAGCCCGCGTTAGCTGCCGAGTAGTAGTACGGGTTACGTGATAATACGCTTCCCCTCATCTCCCGCCCACTCCTACCATTCGACCGCTTTCACCAGCTCGGCCGTTTTCAGTCATGTTTGCAACCATTTTAGCGCAAAATGAGAATATACGTTTTGTGGTACTGTACTTCTACTTCCAAAATCTGTTTTGGAAATTGAAATCGGACTATCACTAGAGCATCCAGCACGCTGCAAGATGGTGCAAAAAAAATTAAGTTTCAATTGTGCCAAGACTAATGATCCGTCGGATCCAGTTTTGAGCTCACAAAAAAGAACACATGATTCAATACTTTCATGAGAAGGGCCAGCCCTATTTCTTGAAAAATGTTGGAGTTATGATTTTTAAGAAAAACGTTAAATTTTCCAGTTTTCCGGTTTTCCTCCGTTGCTAATGATCCGATCAGGTCGTAAAACATTTTATTTTGTTCGTGAGTCAATTATCTACAATTCTTTCCATTGAAGCAACCAGATTGCTCTATTAGTTTTCATTTTATAAGCAAAACAATTTGAAAAAACACGTTTTTTGTTATTTAAATGTTTATAACAAATTAATAAATGACAGTTGCGAGTCGAAAACATAACTACGGACTGTCTTCCATGTGATGGCACAGTCGATTTTCTACTAGTATTTTTCTTAGGAAAAAAAGCTCTATTTTAAAAATAATGTATTTTATTGGTTTAGTCCCAATTTGACATTTCCAAACGACGAGGCTTTTTTTACAATAGGTAGCAATTATTTCATTGATGTCAAGCTCGCGAGATGAGTTTATATTAGCTAATGCTAACCTATTCCGCCTTACCTCACCCATCGTACTTCGAAGGTACGTTTTGAGCCTCCTAAGACGGAAAAACTCTGCTCCGCGGTAGCTGTTATTACCGGTAATAAAAAATTGTTAACATTGTTTTTTCCGTTAACCAGCTGTCGTCCCCTTACGAACGGCAGCCCTCAGAAGTCGAAACTTGTGCGAGTCAAGGATTAACGAGGTCTTACCTTTTTACGAGCGATTCGTAGCACTTTTTCGGGCAATCAGAAAAATGTCTGCAGTTGCCATGGTTTGAACCATCTCCAACTGGCAGCCCGGTGATTGAAACAATGTCGCTTTAACCACTCGGCTACCTGGCTACAACGAATATATGAAGCAACGTCCTCAAATTTGGAAAAAATAAATGATGACATTATTTTAAAACATCCAGAGCAGTTTTTGGAGTTGCTTGTTGACCCTGCCACTTCTGCCACCAAATTTTAAGCTCAGAACTTAATTCCATAACCGATCCGGAATGAGATAGGCAATAAGCTGTTCCATGAAGATAATAAAATCGCTTCGTTTCAACGAGGAGCTGAACATATTGGCATCTTGGTATCGTGGAAAAGTAATATCATGATATTATTGAATAAGTACCTTTTACGTTTACGAAATTATCATTTTTAATTTTTTTGTACCTATATAGAGTATGTTTTCTCTTTGTTTTCTCTTAAGATTTCTTTTAATTTATGGCCGCTGTTATATAGTGGGTCACTCTTGGAGGTGGGCTAAAGCCCCTGTAGCCCCCCCCCCCCCGTAGATCCGCCAATGGTTGCGACTCGAAAACATAACAGAATATAACTACGGACTGTCTTCCATATGATGGTAATACAGTCGGTTTTCTACTAGTATTTTTGTTAGGAAAAAATGCTCTATTGATTGAAGTTGACGGGGAGTAAAATAGCTCTTGGCAGAAACAGAAAACCATCAAGTTTTAGAGAGGATCTTTTGGCAATGGACCTCACGTGGTTTTTCCACGAAAGGGTGGTAATAGAGGGCGTCACTCTGAGATCGGCCGATCTATATGAAAGATATACTAGGGTTTTGTTCTCATTGAATTCTATCATGTTGTTCAATCAACTGTAGTATCAATATCATGTTCATCATTGTTCTCTTTTGGTGAGTACATATGAAACCAGTTTGAAGTAATTCTTATGGAATATTTCATTCATTGGGTGGTGAATAAAACAATTTGATACATTTTATAACAACTGTGTAACTATATAATTGAGTACTTACGTAGGATCTGTGGAAATGCGACATATTTCCAAATATGACGAAGTGATCCAGAAATAAACGGGAATACTGCTGAAAGGCGACATGTAAACACTTTTTGCGTAGGTAAGTAAGTCTATTTATAGATGGAGCAATAGCGTAACAATATTACACATACAAAATATTTGTGTTTACATGACACCGTATGTGTATCACGAAATAATTGGCCAATTACTAATAGGATCGTAAAACAAACAAGAATATCAATATTGGTTGCAACTGCTTTCATGAACTGACAGGTCCGTCATTGGAAATTCAAGAAGTTTCTAAGCATGCACAAACACACACTTCTTTTAAATGAGTAGTAGAAACACAAGGGATTTTATAAAAATTAAACCAGATATTGGAGATTGACAAAACTAACAAATTTGTATGATTGAATTTTATAAAACTCAGTCGAAAATACACCCGTATCAAAAACCTCGAATGGCCAAACAGAATGTGTTACGTCAAATCTTGATCAGCTACCAAATGGGAAAGAAAAATTAATTTTCAATAGTTTAATTATTTACGTCGTACAGCGAACTAATAGTTATTTAAGTAACAAGGAATGTAAAGACGTGTTAACATTCGAGGTGAGCGAGTACGAGCCGAGGCAAAGCCGAGGCTTGTCGCTTGCCGAGGATGATAACAGTCGATACATTCCGTGTTACTTATTACGTTTTTCCCGCTGCTTGTTGACATTTCTCAAAATTTGCCTGAATTGAAGTTTGTTTTCTTACCCTTCCTTCATGATTATTCGTTCGCTATTTCATTCTAAGTTGCTTGTGCGTGTAACTAAGTTACCGAATAAGCAGACAACAATAATATTCAAAAGGTCTCATAACCTAAAAATTGATATGAATGAAGCTGAAGGTATTACTTGTCAAAGTCAAAGTCATTATTACCCTAGGCATGTAAATGACACTATTAAGTTCCGTTGTCAAGATGAATTAGTAAACGAATGATATAGGCCATTTACCTGTTTTGTTGCTAAGCATGTATGGACTATTTACAGTGTCTGCAGCGGGAAAAATAAATTTTAAATACGTCTGAAAGATCCAATTTTTCTTTTTAGGCAAAAAGAAAACTAGTAGTCAATCGTGACAGGTATTTGACACGAGGGCTTTTTGTTTATATGAAATAAAATTACTTATTTCTTGAGTATCCAAGTCCAAAAATCAAAAAGTGCTGTATTGCTGACTAGAGAATTGAAAACGCTTTTTAACGCGGTATCACACGCTACTAGACTACAAGCCCATATAACAATTTGGGGGGTCATTTAACCCAGGATGAAACATATTCAGAACGATGCTGCTAAATGAAAAAATAACATTAGGCACAATGCCGTCAAATCTTGGTAGTGCAAATGACTGGAATGATAATAATAATCATTTTTCATCATATGTGCTCTTACGACAAAATATTCTTGTACGACATTTCTCACGTTGGTACATTATGAGATAATAATCTCCTAGAACCTACTGCCGTACAAAAATAATGGGACCGGAAGACAGAAAATTTTTTCAATTACCGAAAAAAAAAACTGGATTTTGGTACCATTATTTTTATACGGCAGTGGGTTCTAGGAGATTATTGTCTCAAAATCTACCAACGTGAGGAATGCCTTACAAGAATATTTTGTCGGAAGAGCACATCTTCAGATGAAAAATTATTATTATTATTATAACAGTCATTTGCACCACCAAGAATCGACGGCATAGTGCCTAAACTTATTTTTTCACATAGCAGCATCGTTCTGAATATGTTTCATCCTGGGTCAAATGACCTCCCCAAATTGTTATATGGGCTTGTAGTCTATACCGGGTGATTCTCCAAGGTGGCTCACCCCTATAACTTTTTTATTATTGAAGATAGAAAAACGAAATTTTGGGGTTGTGTATTATAGTTCAATTTACATTTTTTGACATATTAACTTGCTTTATCGTACTTCCGGTTCGACCGGAAATGAGCATAACTTTCGATTTTTAAATGGGACATCCTATATATTTTTACTTATTTCGATCGAGAATGACATTCTAAATCCAACAACACCTCACTTGTCAATATTTGACAAATGAAGTAATTTTTATTTCAATTTTTATTTTTCGATCTAGAATGCCATGGATCGTGTGAATCGCCTCATTCTTGATCAAGTAACATGGGAAAAGTACGACTTTGAGGCTTTTGAATTCACAGTCGCTGTAAGAATTATTCAAAAGTCTCAAATATGAATTTTTCCAGTTAACGTGAATTTTTCAAATGGAAAGGGGGTGGCTCGTCGGCTTTTTGTGAAAGATCATTTTCTTACGAATAATTTGATACCCCACACTTTCACTTTATTTTCACTAATTCGAGCTGCATCAGATGCATTCTTTTTTGCTTCTCCGTAAATTAGCAACATGTCAATTTTCTCGTTTCTAGTATAATTTTCCATATCAAATTATGAACTATGCAACAAAAGAATTTTTGAAAGTGACAGCATATTCATTGGCCTATTTGTTTAGGTATAGTCCTAGCAACAGCTTCAATTGTTTGTCACGAATAACTAGAATAACAGGACTCAGTGCATACCGAATACGTATTATTTGTAATTGGGTATGGTCGCTTCTTGCAATCGCTCACAGAAATAGTGAAAATAAAGTGAAAGTGTGTGGTATCAAATTATTCGTAAGAAAATGATCTTTCACAAAAAGCCGACGAGCCACCCCCTTTCCATTTGAAAAATTCACGTTAACTGGAAAAATTCATATTTGAGACTTTTGAATAATTCTTTCAACGACTGTGAAGTCAAAAGCCTCAAAGTCGTATTTTTCCCATGTTACTTGATCAAGAATGAAGCGATTTACACGATCCATGGCATTCTAGATCAAAAAATGAAAATTGAAATAAAAATTACTTCATTTGTCAAATATTGACAAGTGAGGTGTTGTTGGATTTAGAATGTCATTCTCGATCGAAATAAGTAAAAATATATAGGATGTCCCATTTAAAAATCGAAAGTTATGCTCATTTCCGGTCGAACCGGAAGTACGATAAAGCAAGTTAATATGTCAAAAAATGTAAATTGAACTATAATACACAACCCCCAAATTTCGTTTTTCTATCTTCAATAATAAAAAAGTTATAGGGGTGAGCCACCTTGGAGAATCACCCGGTATACCCATTTTCATTTAGATTTTTTATAGGGGTAGCTATTACCCATAGGGAGTTGTAGGGACAGGTGAATAATTTTATTGAGAAAGTGTAGTTTTATACAGGGTGTTTCTTAAGTACGTGTAGAAAATTTAGGAGCATATTCCTGACATCAAAATAAGAAGAAAAGTTCCTATAAACATATGTCCACAAATTATTCGTTTCTGAGATACAGAGTGTCAAAATTGAATTCCTATTTTTATTTTTTGTGAATAATTTCAAAATAATTTTGATATGTGGGTAAAGTTTGGTAGCTGGGAATATTTATTATTTAGTTTGTGTTAAAAATAAATTTTCTTTGTAGAGGTCACTGTTTTCGAGTTATTGAGATTTGAAATCATCGATGCAAGTGAATTTGAATGACAAGATTATAATAATAATAATAAATTCAATTAGAAATTAGTCTTTTCACAATTAACACAAAACTTGATTTTTTCATTGAAAAATCATCCCAGATACCAAACTTTACTCGAATATCACAAATATTTTGGCATTTATTTACAAAAAAACAAATATAATAATTAAACTTTGACACTCTGTATCTTAGAAACGAATGACTTGCGGACATGTGTTTATGGGAACTTTTTTCCTATTTCGACGTCAGCAACATGCTCTTGAAGTTTCTACACGTACTTAAAGAAACACCCTGTATATAAAAATTGACCTGTCTCAGGATTTTCCATTTGCATTCATGATTACGTAGAAACTGAATTTATCCGTTACTTTAGGACCTTACTGTGTACATCATATACTGAATTTAAGAGAGATCCTAACCCCAGAAACCCATTTTAATCAGCCATATTTTTTGTTTCATAATTTTTCTCATCGATTATAGTTTCTTAGTATGAAGAAGATTATTTTTTAAAGGACGTACCTAGCCATTTTCAGACCGGTGACAGATACTAGGATTCGAACCTACGTCGTTTAGGCGAGAAGCCAATGCTCCCTCGTCACAGACAAAAATAAAAATAAATTTGAAGTATTGAATTGGAAAATGTAGAGGTTTTTGTAATCACTTTAATTGTTTTCTAGTGAAATCAATGATATTAGAAGATACAAACAAATGGAGGATACTAGGAAATAATTAAATAAAATTAAAAACTGAAGCTTATATCGACCTTTTCGAATCGAATTATGCGCCGCATATCAATTTCCAGAATTCCAGGCCCCTGAACTGTTGTGGACAACCTGTCATTCGCAGAAAGAAGGTCGAATTCAGATAATCTAGACGGCGTTTCCAGCGTTCTTATATTTTCTGTAAGCTTTATCAGACAATATGAACAAGAAGAAGAAAATAATAGAATGGAATCAAAATAATTACTGTGGTTGGAAATTCAACTGATATGAGATATTTTTATACAGTTAAATTTGTTTTTCTTATTTCCGTCAACCTGTCACAAACTTACGTGCAACCCTCAGAAGTCTTCGAAAAACTTGTCCTTGAAAATATGTGTAAATAAAAGACAGTTTGCCAAACTTTTTGGAGTGTTCCAAGACGCATGGCTCTTTTATAGACAGAGTGTTTTTAGAAGCTGAACTCCAACAGTATTCCAGTAGAGGTCGGATCTGTACAGTATACATCATAATCAGTTGACGGGGAGTAAAATAGCTCTTGGCACGGAACATTCAAACCCGGTCTTTTCGAAGCTTTTCCGGGCGACCACGAAAAACGCAATGATGAAAATCAAGATAAACTGATGATTTACTTATGAACCATTATGTTGAAATGGAATCAAGATAGATGCAAGACGAGTTCTCATGGAGATATATTTTTTTTGATGTTGTTGAATGTCAAGTTGTTCATCATCTGTTATACAGTGAGCACGTAAAGTTGGAACAAATTCGTTAAAAGCTCGATACGGCCATTGGGGATGAAAACCTCAGACGTCGATTTTCTTTTTCCAGTTATCAATTAATTCTCCTAAGACATCTAGAAATCATTCGTTACTTCACAATTACTGACAGCATACAAAAATTAAATCGGTATTTCAAATTTGGCGCGGAAACAGAGTGCGCATGCGGAACTGCGGGATCAGAAGTAGAATTGTGCGGCTAGACGCTTGTGAATTATTAATTAGTACTTTCAGCTTACGATGATGAAATGATATATAACAGCGATGATGACATTGAATTTGATGACGATATGGAAATGGGTGGTAATGGAACATACTAATTTTACATTCGATCAATATTAGTATTAGTATTAAAATATATTAATTAGTATTAATATTCGTGATTCATTATTATAATGATCCGATTAGTTTTACATATATCCATGTATTATATTAGACGGATGAATTAAAGTAATTTTCATGTTATTTTATACAAACAATCCATTTCTTCTGAATTCACTTCTGACAGTTGAGCAATTAGTATATTAAAATATTGTGAATTATGTTGACGAATCGCCAGAAGTGCACCTTATGAGATAAAATATGAAATATAAAAAAATTGATCCATAGAGAGTGGGCCGCCGACGCTCATAGTATCGCGAATATCTTTGTAATTCTTCCACTAAGCCTTCTGGCATTTTGCAGGCAATCCAGTTTTGAGTCACAAAATGAGTATAGGAAATATCAGAGGTGCACCGAGTCACATAATTATTGCAAAATTTTTCACAACATAAGCGCCTTCTGGCGGGTCTTTATCTTACACCTGGTCTTCTGGCAATTTTTTTTATACTTATTTGTGTAACCTCCGATTATTCTGCAAATTTTCAGTCATGCACTCTATCTACGAGGGTAGAGGGTTAAATATGCTAACTAAACTAACGTAAAAAGGCATATTTAACCCTCTACCCTCGCGTTATCTTCCGGGGTGCCTCCTGGCGGCCCGTCTCACGCTACGTAGGTAACAACCAAACCTGTAAAAACTACCCTGCACCGAGTCACCCGTACCCCACGTAGACAGACAGCTCTTAGACTATGAGGGAAAGTGTTGAAATGGAATCCACCACCATGCACCCCCTAAGGTTGAGGCCCGGAAGGATGAACGCCCCAGCACTCGTACGTACTCGAAAGCTCACCCCCCCCTATCCACCACCCCCGCTCGTTAAAGCGGTTCCTCATCCTGATGATTGGCGATCAGCAGAATAAAATCTGATCGTTTGATATGGAGTGCTCGGCCAATTCTCGGCCTGAAACTCTCTTATATCTGACATGAGTTTAATTTGATTTAACAATGACTTTACTTAATGTGCATGGTGCCCCCCTGAAACTGGCTGAAGGCCTGAAAAACAAGTGTTGTGTATTGAATTTACTGAGTTTACCACTTGGTCGGTTCTTCTTGTAATCTGAAACATAAAAGCATGATTATCGAAATTTTAAGCCTGTTGAAGTAGACGTTGGCGTCGCCGAAGGTTTCGCTTCCGTCTTACTTCTTCAGGGGTGTCGTTGTCTCCCTGGTTCACTGGTCGTCTGTATTTGTCTCTGTCTCTATCGTCTTGCTCACGTCCGTTCTCAAGGAGCTCCGTGAGCAACGGGTTCGTGTGGGTCTCTACTCTGTCTAGAGTAGTCCCCACGTGATTCCTGATCAGTCTGTCAATGTAGTCCGGATGGATGTCTAAGTCTCGATATATAAACCTGTTTGGCATATATCGTGGTGCGTCTGTTGCCATTCTCAGGCAGACATTGAAGAAGGCCTGCATCCTCTGCCTGTAACTGTTCGCGCATTGCCCCCAAGCAGTAGACGCGTACATCATGATTGGCAGAAGGATTGTCTTGATGAGGCGTAGTTTCAACTCGAGTGCCATGTTGCTCCTACGCCCGATGAGTGGATACAGCTTATGCCTCGCGGCTTTCGCTATAGCCAATCTGTGGGAGACGTGCTTCTGAAACGTGAGTTTCTTGTCCAGGGTTACTCCTAGGTATACGGCTTCGTCTACCCATGGAATTCTCTCATCGTTCATAGTAACATGGCCCTCGGGTGTCCTACGTCTCCTCGTGAACAGTATGGCCTTGCTTTTGTCTGCATTGATTCCGATCTTCCAACGATTGAACCACGGTTCCTGCTTGTTTATCTGATGTTGCAGCTTCGATGTTACTCCTCTCTCATGAGATGACTCAGCAAAGATTGCCGTGTCATCTGCATAGAGAGCAAGTTTGGTCATGGGGTTGTCCGACATAGGCATGTCTGCAGTGTAGATCGAAAACAGGTGTGGCGACAGTACTGCTCCCTGTGGTACTCCTGCTTCTAGCCTCCTTCGTGAAGAGAGAGCATTTCCGACTTTGCATCGGTAATGTCGACCTCTTAGGAAGGAGTTTATCAGCTTGGCCATTGGTGTGGAGTATCCGGCATCAACCAGTTTTGCGATCAGCCCATCGTGCCAAACTCTATCGAAGGCCTTGGAGACGTCAAGGAAGACTGCTCCTGAAAGATGCCCTTTTCTCGTGCGGTTCCAGCTCTGGATGGTGGCGTCCACTATCCGGGTGACCTGGAGTTCTGTTGAGTGTTCCTGTCTGAAGCCGAATTGCTCATCTGGTAGGATGTTCAATTCTTCAGACATTGTCTCAAGTCGAGTCCTGATCACCCTTTCTGCGACCTTACTCATGGCAGGTGTTAGGCTGATGGGGCGGTGGTTTTGCGGGAACGTGTGGTTTTTGTTGGGCTTTGGAATCATGATGACCGTTGCTTCTTTCCAGCTGGAAGGAAAGTGTCTAAGTCTGAGTACAGCGTTTATGATGTTAGTCAGGGCTGCTAGTCCTTTCCTAGGTAAGGCTTTTAGTGCCCTGACTGGGATGTTGTCTGGGCCCGGTGCTTTCCTGGTCTTTGCGTGTCTAAGTATGTCCTTGATTTCCTCTGGAGATGTCGGCTCTAGAAGAATGACTGAGTCGTCAGTTCTTCTAAGCCGTCTGATCGTCTGGTCTACGTGCGTTTCCGTGTCCTCGACTTCGTCGGTGTAATCGACCTCGTTTTCACGGCACTGACGTTTGAAGGAGTCCGCAAAAGCTTCTGCCTTGTCCATCTCCGTGAAAACGATGCCCATCTCACCATGAAGGGGAGGGCACGGTTTCCTCCGACCGTGTCTGAGGACTTTCTGCATTCTCCATAAGGAGTTGTATTCGGCGTCGAGTTCGTCCAAACGTTCAGACCACTGTCGCTCTCTGAGTAGCTTCAGCCCTTCTCTCAGCCGTCGAGACGCAAAGTTGAGCTGCCGCTTATCATCGGGCGCCAGTGTTCTCTGGTAACGTTTTTTCAGACGTCGTCTCAGCCTGACCATCTCCTTGACCTCAGGTGGGATCCCTCCTTGGAAATCGAAGTTTGTGACCTGTATGTCTTTAGAGCACCGTTCCATTGATGTCAGTACTGATTGTCTCAGTTCGGTCACCGCCTCCTCTAGCTGGCGTGTCGTGTCTATCCTGGGGATGTTTATTTCGTTATGGACTACCCTTTGAAATCGTGACCAGTCCACTATCCGCTTTGTCGTGTTAACGATTTCAGCTTCTTCCTCCCCTATTGTTAGTAGGATTGGATTGTGGTCTGATGATCCTTCGTCTAGTACAGAGATGTCCACCAAGCCTGGAGATATATTTTTGTTGATGTTATTGAATGTCAAGTTGTTCATCATGTGTTATACAGTGTCACACATAAAGTTAGCGACATATGGAAGTTAGATATATAGAAAATTTGACTTCGCACTTAGTTTGTACTTGAAAAATTAGTAAAAAACAGCATTTTTCATTTTTTCATGGGCCACTATAAACCTGTCAAATTTGACATTTTTTTCGAAATTCCTCAAAAATCAGTTTTTTTTGGAAATTTCGAAAAATGCAAAAGAAAAAAGTTGCTCGGTTTCCAATTTTATACATTTGCTCCAAATTTGGACTCTACTGTCACTTCGACTTTTTTCCAATTTTTTTAATTTTTCGAATCTTTCGCTCTATCGATTCGAACGAAACATGATTCAAATTTCATAATTTTGATGAATATGAATATGAATAGTTATGAAACTGTAGGTCATTGTTTAGTTTAGAGAAAAGTATGATATTTCGGGTTTGTTAGTAACTGAATTATTGGTCAGAAAAATAATCAAACTCAATAAAAGTCTATTAAAAAAAAAGAAATACGAGAGTAATAAGAATGAAGATAAATTCGTTTATTCGATTACTAACATATTAACGTCCATACATTGAAAATCCGAATCAGTCTAACAATGAAATGAAAAAACTAGATGAACTTTGCAACAACAAAGACGAATTTCTGGAGGTGCATTTTTTTAATTTTCTGGTAACAGACCAATGTGGGTATTTTCTGGGCAAGATATGATATTGAAGTCTCGTATTCATCAAAATTATGAAATTTGAATCATGTTTCGTTCGAATCGGTAGAGCGAAAGATTCGAAAAATTAAAAAAAAATAGAAAAAAGTCGAAGTAACAGTAGAGAGTCCAAATTTGGAGCAAATGTATAAAATTGGAAACTGAGCAACTTTTTTCTTTTCGAAATTTCCAAAAAAAACTGATTTTTTGAGGATTTTCGAAAAAAATGTTAAATTTGACAGGTTTATAGTGGTACATGAAAAAAGGAAAGATGCTGTTTTATACTCATTTTTCAAGCACAAACTAACTGCGAAGTCAAATTTTCTTTATATCTATTAATAAAAAAAACTTCCATATGTCGCGAACTTTATGTGTGACACTGTATATTACTAAATATCAAAGTACTGGTCGACAAACGTAAGGATGTCTCCGAGAATTGGTTGCGCAGTAGACACAACCCTGGAGTGGAGCAGGAGCTCAATCGCTCTGCATAATTCAAGCAGTTAACGTCGTGAGTGTACAGTCAGTGGAATAAAATTATTGTGGCGTTATTCTGATTGTGTGTTCAATTTGAAATCCTTGTGTTGTGGTTGTGTTGTGTATAGTTTTGAAATATTATTAGATAGGTTATAGTGTAGTTTGTTGTGTTTGAAAATTCCTTCAAAGAGTAAAGTGAGAAATAAGATTCTGAGTGGACAAAGTAGGGAAATTGTCAGTAATGTCATCAAATTTATGCAGGCAGAAGCAATGATAGGTGAAACCAGTATTCCTCTTGTGAAGGTTCAAGAACGAGTTGCTGCCGCAACGGGAGTTTGCGTTAGAAGCATTAGGAAAATTAATTCAGAAATGAATAAAATTGAAAAAGGTGAAATGCAACAATTTTCAACTCCAAATAAAAAGAGAAACAAAAATTCAAAAGTTACCATGGACAATGCTGATTTGGCAGTGGTCAGAGGTCATGTGATATTGTTAGTCAACTTCTGTAAGTATGTTCCTCGTGTTCTTTATTATATTTATTTACCTATTTCTGATATTGTGTGGCGATGCATTCTTTTTCTAGTCGTACTTTATTTACACTTATGGCTTCGGGAAAATTATGCAATTTTCATAAACGGTCCAGTGATCACAGACAATTATATTATTCGAACAGTTCATTAGGAATTAATGAAAATTCAGATAAGAACCTACGTTCCTACGTGTTTCAGAAACATTTCTCTCCCGATTGTACATTCCGATGATAACCAGCCGTAAATAGTAGTCGATCTTTGTCGCACATCTACTCACGCTTTCTATCGTTTGCGCATCTCAGAGGCATCCTTACGCTTATCGACCTGTACGTTACTTTTTCTTGTCAATTTAATTATATTGGTACAAGTTGTAAACACAACCAAAGTCTGCCCAACTCTCTGCTCAACACATTAGGTAAGTCCCCCTGCATAACAAGTAGGAGGCAGGGACAGACAACATCAATGAGACTCTTACAGCATCTAATAGCCTACCAACATCGTAGGATTCGTCCTAGGGCAGATGTGTGCCGGTTTCGCCCGCCCTCTGGTTTCCCACCAAGGGCAGGTTGAAACCCAACACCACAAAAATGCAATGCTACCCCATACCAAGCCCTCTGTGGCAAGTGAAGGTTTTAACATTGTTACTTTATATATTTAGGTGTTGTAATATTCTATATTAATTTATATATTGAATTTAATATTAATAAACCCTTTTTGCTTTGCACGGAACAGAAAACCAAATTTTTAAGAGTAACTTTTGGCATTGGACCTCATATAGTTTTTCCTTTTAACCTGTGATGCCATGCAAATGCTTTACATTATAGTAATGAACTATATTTTTAACCAGATTTGTCGTAAAACTCTTCAGATTTTATCTGAAGCAAATTGAATATTTCATAATGTACTGTATAATTTATTTATGAACGAATTTTCCGCTATTAACTTTATATGCTTGTGTTAAATCATTTGAATGCAGTCATATTTTCGGTTAGTTTTTTAACAATTTATTTCCTGTAACCTTTGTATCCTAACTGATTCATTCAACTGAGGAAACAATACGATTTATCCTGTTTATCAAAATCATCATTATAATTATAATTGAGTTTTTGTAATTATCCTTGGATGCTTATTTATATAACATTCATGGTCGAAACTGTATAAGAATGATTGGTATCAGCAATTATTAAGAATGCATTATATTAATTATAAATTTCAATTGATTATAAATTACCGGCTGTTTCAATAGAAAAAAAAACAGCAAATCATGGTCGTTAATGTTTTTAAAAAGGATGAGATGAGACGAAATTAGAAATGAATTTGAAATAATGTGCGTAATAAAAAATATCATGTCATTATTAAAATAGGGCGCACTCGATTTGCACGACGGATTATAAATTTTGTGGTTTTCAAGTTGGGTATATATAATACATAATCCCCTACCTGTACTGTACCACGGTCAATTCTGATGCCTTAATAATTGTTCTACATGAACTGCACCACCAGTACCAAAATTTTAATACTTGTACAATTACACTTCTTGTAAGAATGTGTGTATTCGGATGTGGCGAAAAACAATTATTTTTGTGAGGTGACGATTTGCAGTATGTTCTATAACCAGAACCACCGAACCTTACGAAGTAATTTGGGCTCGACGAAAGTAAACACATAAGTTATGTGAGAAAATTACCGTGGTGCATTTTATGTACCGGTTTAAAGGGGACGGGTATATAAAATGCACCCTTTAATTCAGTTACCGGGATAAAAGATGTTTTGTTACAGTTTGTGTGCATACACCATTAAAATATTGAAATTTTTCTTTTGCTTGTAAGAAACTACTTTTAAGAATATTTCGTTGTAAATATAATTTTCTCGTGGAGATGATTAATAGAAAATTGTCTGAAATCATCATAGTATTTGGAATTTCTCGAAGAAAGGTCAGCGAACGCTGAAAATGACTTTTCTTCGTTTCAATAATAGAGTAGGGATAATTTTTTCAAGGATAAAATATTGTTTATATGAGTGATGGGCTTATTCACCCTACTGTTTCATTCAAGATCAATCAAATGAAAATATTTTCATACAGCGCTGACATTTCCAATAATACCAGAAGAAACTTCCTATCTTAACTTTCTTATTTCTAACGGAATTATAAATTTTCGAATCATAATAAGAATGTTTATTTTATTATTTACAGTAATGCATTATAATGTGACTTCACATACATAGCCGCTGAATAGACTCGTACGAGTGTTTTGGAGGGAGTATCATTATTTTTTATACTCTTCATATATTTGATTTTTGACACACATTATACTTTAGTTATTTTCCATATCTACATTGAATTTCATAGTAGCATCATTCCTTATTCTCGAGATATACGGATTTTTAAAATTTTCTCGATCATAGACCAATTCCTTGTTACATCGATAAATTTAATTCAATTTCAAAGTGCGTAATGGAAGCCACATTATTTTTACTAATCGCCAGCACAGATTTGAGATTGCGCAATTCACATTTTATTTTATTTTTCCTCAATACATAAAAGTTTGTTTTCTCCCATGGAACAGGTAAAGAGATATAAAAGTTAATTTGGATGCAGAAATCATTCTACGAAAATACATAGTTACAACATCTTAGTGAAAGAGGTTAATGAAAGTGAAGATACGAATAAAAAGAGGTGTGCATAAATCCGCCTATACTCTTATAATTTGTGACTAGTTTTTGTTGTTACATCATCTTCATAACTGAATAGAATACATCATTACATGGATTATATAGATATACCTACTGAGGTCATTACAAAAGACGATTTTTGTTAAACTTTTAGTAAGTTGTATCCGTTCCCACACCAGCTGCACCTCAGCCTCTTGGGCTTTTTGTGCTTTCCAGTTGGTTTCACAGCACCCACTCCGTAACTCATCTAGTCCCCTGTACCAGTCTGTACAGGTTCTTCACCGGTTGACTGTTGTATTCTTCAGGAGATAGATAGCCTGGGTTTCCCGAATATTGCTTGTCTCTTGCGGTCTAGCGCCTCGCATTCTGACAGTACGTGTTTGGCTGTTTCTGTCCCTTTGCCACATTGTCTGCAGGAAAGTTCTCCGTTCTACAGCCCCATTTTGTGCAGGTGTTTTCTCATTGGGCTGTGACCAGTGAGAAGGCCCGTTATCGTTCTAACTTGATTCCTGCTCACCTTGAGTAGTTCCTCAGTTTTGTGTTTTGATGGTTCTTTAATGCATGTTTTCCCGTGGTGCATTAGAGGGGCTTCGTTCCACCTCTCCATTTGTTTTCGTTTGATCCATTCCCGAATGCATCCTCGAATGTCGGATTTAGTAATCCCGAGTGCGGGTTCTGGGCCAATATAAGGAGTTGATGAACCGTTTCTGGTTAGTTCATCAGCTTTTTCGTTGCCTTCGATGCCACAGTGTCCTGGAACCCACATCAAGGTTGTTTTGTTGTGTTCTGAGAGGACACTGAGTTTTTCTCGGCATTCCCATACCAGTCTTGATGTCACCTTCGGGTTCATAAGAGCCTTCAGTGACGCCTGGCTGTCAGAGCATACTTTGATACTGGCATTACGCATTTCCCTCATATTGATTTCTCTTGCGCACTGCAAGATAGCGTGCATCTTTGCCTGGAATACGGAGGTGTTTGTTCCTAGTGAGACGCTTATTTGGGAGTTTCTCCCCTCACTATATATTCCAGCACCTGTTCGTTCGCTGGTTTTGGATCCGTCCGTGTACCAAATCCTCTCTCCAGGTATGCCACTGATGTTGTCATCTGACCATTCCCTTAGATCTTTGTACCTTGCTCAACTCAGCTGCGGCTGTTTATTGTGTTGTCTTTGTCCACCATACCAAAGATGCATATGCGATCATGGGTTTCACAACAATGTTGTATATCCAATTCATCATTTTGGGATTTAGCTCCCATGTTTTCCCATGTGCCCGTCTGACTATCAGCAGCGTCGCCTCGGCTTTCTTCTTTACTTTTGCCAGCTGTTGGTTCCATTTGAGCTTCGAGTCTAAAATCACCCCGAGATATTTAACTTCCCCCGACAGAGCTTAGGGTCAGAGGTCCTAAGCTCTTTAATTTCCTTCTCCGGGTAAACGCTACAATGGTTGATTTGGAGGGACTGATGGTTAGGCCCTCCTTATCTATCCATGTACTGACCAGATTTAGGGCCATCTGAATTCTTTGAAAAATAGCAGACAAACTTGATTTTCATTTTGATGGATATGAAATAGTCCATACACAGCTCAGGCTAAACCAAAACGATGGCGTACTAATTTACATTAAAAAAGATGTAGAGTACGATGTCAGCCAAGATAGGTGAAACAAATGCACTCAAACTCGATTTGACTTTAGGGAACAAGAAGGTTTGTGTTTTTGCCATATATAGGTCGCCACCTACATCCGAAGAGAGTTTTCTAGAAAGTTTTTCTCATTTTATGTGTACAAGTGTTATTAACTCATTTGATTTTACATTTCTTGTGGGAGATATCAATATAGATATTATGGAACATAAAACGAATATGGAGCATGTAGATGATTATCTGAACATATTATCCGAAAAAGGATTCAAATCACTTATCAATAAGAAAACAAGAGTAACAATCAATACATCTTCTTGTATAGATCACATATATGTTAAATCAAAATTTAAAAATTGTGAAAAAATTACTCCGGGTATATTGAAATCCAACATTACTGACCATTACTCTATATTGGCCGTGATGAGGAACTTAAATATTCAGAAACAAAATGTTCATGTAACAAATAAAAAACTCAATTAAAAAAAAGCTGGTATCACTGCTCAAAAATGACACCTGGGATTGCGTTTATGATTATACAAATCCGGAGGAATTACTACAGGTTTTCTTAACTAAATTTACAAATGCTATAGATAAATGTTCCCATGGAGTTAAAATTAAAAGAATCCATAAGAAAAAGCCATGGATTACAATAGGGTTAGTTACTTCTATGAAAACAAGAGACAAAATATTTCAGAAACACTTAGCAAACCAAAATAATGAAAATATCAAAAAAGAATACATACAATACAGGAATAAGCTCAATAAATTAATTAAAAAAACAAAAAAATGATTATTTTAAACAAAAACTAGAAGCCAACACAAACTGTTCTCAAAACCTTTGGAATATAGTGAAAGAATTTTCAAACAACTATCAAACCGACAAATTTTTTTATAGAAAATGGGGAAGAAATAACTGACCCTAAAGAAATATCAAACCATTTTAACGAATATTTTAGTAACATTGGCCCAAACTTGGCCTCTAACATAAAAAATACAGAATGTGCCGATCGTGAAACCAAAAATTTTATGCACTCTTTGTTTCTAGAACCTACTGACCCTGAAGAGATACTAATGATATTATTATGTTCCACTTTGAAAAGTCATAAGGCGCCCGGGCCTGATGGACTGAAAAATGAAACCATAAAACTAGTTGCAAATTACATCGCTGAACCTCTAACTCACATTTTCAACCGTTGTATGTTGGTGGGCGTGGTACCTGCTCACTTCAAAATCGCCACAATAAAACCACTATTCAAAGTAGGAACTAAAACGACTGTCCAACTATCGTCCCATTTCACTGACGTCGGGCCTATCGAAACTATTTGAAAAAATTATTAAAAAAAGATTAGTCACCTACCTTGATAAATACAAAATCATCTCAGAGGAACAATATGGCTTTAGAGAGAATCTAAGTACACAAGATGCCATTGCCAAGGTGACCTCTATGATCTACCAAGCAATGGACGAGAAAATGTGTTCGCTTGGAGTTTTCGTTGATCTGGCTAAGGCCTTTGATACGGTTAGTCACAGGCTCTTGCTGGAGAAACTGGAAGTCATTGGCATAAGAGGTAATGAACTTAGCCTATTTGAAAGCTTTCTTTACAACCGTGAGCAGATGGTTCAGATAAGGGGAATGAATAGTGGAACGAGGGCTGTCACTTGTGGTGTGCCTCAGGGGACAGTCCTCTGGCCAGTTCTGTTCACGATTTATCTGAACAACCTCCTAAAAATTACTACTTCAGGAAGTATAATTTCCTTTGCATATGATACGGTTATTTTCTTCACAGGAAACATGTGGAAGCAAGTTAAAGATAATGCAGAAAGTGGTTTGAAAAAAATTTTGAATTGGTTCAACGCCAATCTTCTTACAGTAAACCTTTCCAAACTAAAGCGTTACCTTTTACTTCTTACGAGAAATATTTACCCGAATTTGAGCAACTGTCAATTGACGATCGAATGATATCACTTACGACATCTACAAAATATCTTGGAATCTGAGTGGACTCTTTTCTAAGATGGGATATACAAATCGAGGGCATAAAAAAAATATTCGTTCTCTGTTCCACAAATTTTACCAACTTAGGCAGGTCTTGTCCATACACCAACTTAAAATATTATATTATGCATTTGTAGAGTCTATTTTCCAGTATGGCATCGTTGGATGGGGTGAGGCCAAAAAACATATAATGGACACACTAGAAAAAACCCAAAAACGCATAATGAAAATCATGTTTTTCAAATCAAATCGATTTTCTTCAGATCGATTATATGTAGAGCTGAAGATACTGGATATTCGCCAGTTGTTTGCAAAATCAACTGTTTTAAATATTACGAAAACAAAAAAATATACAATGAAATTGGTTCATAACTTTAGCACCAGAGCCATGAGTTTAGAACAGGACTATTTACCACGAGCAAAAAAATTAATTGGTCAAAGATGTTTTGTCTACCTGGGACCTAGATTACTAAATATCATACCAATAACAATAAAAACAATGAAGAATGTGCACAGCTTCAAAAAACATCTAAAAGATTGGATATTATCGCAGGACAGAAATATTATAAAGAATATAATTGATCCCGCTTACCGATAAGACTATATTTAAATTGTGCTGCTATGAAAATTATTAATTTACATACTTGTTTTGCAGATATATTTTATATAGTTTATTTTTTCCCTTTCTTTCCTTTATTTGTGTAGTTGTGTGAAATAATATATACTTACAAATTATAAATGTAGGAGTGTGTATGAATTTGAAGTATAAGAATGTACAAAAGAACATCCTTTTGAAAAAGAATGATACTTCAGAGTTTAATTGAAATGAGAAACTTACCGATACACAGGTTTTGTGAAAAACCTTTTTGGGTCTCATGGATATTTGCTATGAGTCATTTTACCTGATCTAAATTTTGTATTGAATCTTTATTGGCAAATAAATTTATTATTATTAAAAAAAAAGTGTTTTGTGTCCACTCCTCTCGAGTGTAATTAGCAGGTCCTCCACCACCAGGTTCCATAGCAGTGGGGACAGGACTCCCCCTTGCGGACAGCCTCTGGTGACCTTGACCGCCAGTGTTTCTCCCACTAAAGAGGAGTAGATGATTCTTTCCCTTAGCATGCAGTCTATCCACCTGCAGCAGGTCTCATCGATGCCTTTTCGTCTCGACGCCCTTGAGATTGAGTTTAGAGATGTGTTTTTGAATGCTCCCTCGATGTCAAGGAAGGCACCCAGCAAGCAAGCAAGCAAGGCACCCAGCAAGACCTCTTTGTTTCCCAGTGCAGTTTCCACGAGTTGGTGTAGTGCTGTCTCTGTAGATTTGCCTGTTGTATAAGCGTATAGGTCCTTTTGTAGAGGGTGGTTTACCAATACCATATCCCTGATGTGCCTGTCCATCAGTTTTTCGTGAGTATAAATGACATAAGACTTATTGGCCTCAGTTCCTTTGCTCCTTCTTGTGACGTTCTCCCAGGTTTAGGGATGAAGACAACTGTGATTGCTCTCCATGCTTTTGGTATGTATCCCAGTGCAAGACTGACCCTTAGTACCGTGCATAGTTTGTGTGCTAGTATGTTTATACCTTCTTGTAGCATGATAGGATAAATGCCATTCGTCCCTGGCGATTTATACGGTTGAAATGAGTTGATTGCCCATTTCGTTTTTTCCACATCTATCACTTTCTTTGAGACTTGCCATTCTTCCCTGGAAGCCCACGAGGGAGGTTCCAGTTCTGAGTATCTGGAAAGTGTACCCTGTACAGTTCTTCCAGGGTGTCTTTTCCATTCTGCGTATAGGCCCCTGATTCTGTCCTAATGGTTCGTATCATTTGTTGGGGTTCTTTGGAGAGAATCTTGCAGAGTCTTGCTCCCTCGTGAGTGCCTTCCACTTCCTCACAGTGTTTCCTCCACGATTCTCTTTTGGCTAGCCTCAATGCTTTGTTGTACTCGGTGAGAGAGTTCTTGTATTTCCTCCACACGCCTGAAAGTTTTGCTTTGTTAAAAAGTTTTCTGACCAATTTCCTTTTCTTAGCAAGTTCGTAGTTCCACCAGGGCACGTTCCTGGTGTTTACCTTGCTAATAGGTGGGCAGTTATCGTCGAATGCTGAGGTGATTGCGTCCTGTAGTTGTCCCGCCACTAGCTCAAGTTCATTCGTATTGTGTGTCTTCATCCCCTTCAACCCATTCTCTAGGTCTGCTCTATAGCCGTCCCAGTTTGTTCTGCGGGGATTGCGATATGTTTCTGTTTCGGTCTTATTTCCCGTTAGTTCGAATCGGATATGTCTGTGGTCTGAGCAACATACCTCATCAGACACGTGCCAATTTTTGATGATGGTGCTAATATATCTCGTTCCCATTGTTATGTCGATTACCTCTTTCCTAACAGATGTTACGAAAGTCGGTTTATTGCCTACGTTTAGTATATCTAAGTCATTAGTCATAATAAATTGTAGTAAAGACTCACCTCTGGCGTTGGTGTTCGTGCTTCCCCACGCTGCCTCATGGTGTGCATTAGAGTCGCAGCCGATGACTAAGTGAGATCCGTTCGCTCTGTATTCAGTCACCAGCTCCTCTAATTCTTTGGTAGGTGGAGGGTTTGGGTCATAAAATGGGAGGTAGGCAGATGATATCACTCGGACCCTTCTTCCCTGCTATCTTCAGTTTCACTGTCGTTAGGTCCCTAGAATATAAATTCCCTAGCGGTAGTATTTGTATATTATTTCTAATTATTATGCATGTTCTCGGTGAGGTGGATGAGTAAATCAGCCTGCCTATTCCCCCGAGTCCCATGATTTTCCCTTGTTGATACAAGGTTCTTGTATGAGGTCCAAATCAAATTCCCTTTTTATTGCAGCAAGGACTGCCGAAGCTCCCCTGCTATGATGGAGGTTTACTTGAAGGACCTTGACCATCGCCATTATCCCCATCTTTGAGACCCCTCAGAACCCGGAACGTCACCCTGTTCATCTTATAAAAAGCCTTGAACTGGTCCTGTTCCAAGGCTCCGAAGGACTTCTCGTCGATGGAGTACGCCAGTATCTGGCCCCCTTCTCCGCTTTCCTGCTCAGGAGTAGCCAGCCTTCCACTTTTAGGGTCGGATTTTGTTTCCCTAACCGTGAGCGTGCCGTCTCCTCCTGATCGCTTTCTGGTCCCGGAAAGAATGCCAGGACACTGGGTCTTCTTGGGAGTTCCTTTGACTCCACCACGGTGATGTCAGCACCCTCCCAAATTTGGCCCATCTCTCCTACCCTTATCCGGAGCCAGTCTCTTGTTTTTTCGTTCGCCAAAGTACCTCTCCGCTGAACGTTGTTTTGAGGAACTGGATCGGATCTGTGCTCCCCGAGGGTGCTCCGTCCATTTCCTCAACTATTTTATCTTGAATCAGGTCCGCCTGCCTCTGGTCAAGAGAAATCTCAGTATGGCGTTTGTCAATCACCGCCATCCTGAGTCTATTTGCGACCTCACTGTAGGTGCCAGAATGTTTGCTAGCCTTCCTGGTCTTTTTGGTCGTCTTTTCGGGCGTTTCGGATTCATCCCGAGTTCTTTTCCTACCCTCGGTTCATTTATCCTTGTCACCCGTGGGTTACTGTCTTTCGCTTGCCTTTCCCCGTGGATTCACCATAGTTCACGTTCCTGCTGCGATTTTTTCCTCCTTTATCATTTTCCTCCACTGGACGCCGGATACTCCAGGATGTCTTCTGTGTAGTTTCAAATTCTTAATTCCCTCTGTCGGTTCCTTGCGTTCCCGTTGATTTGTCACTACTGTGGTCCATCTCCACAGTAGTGGTGGTCGAGGTGTCTGCTGATGAGTCTGTGCCCTAATGGGCGCTATCCCTCTCAAAATTGGGTTTGTCCATGAAATTTTCCATTTAGATCCCACGAGTATGGGGGAAATGGGGTTTCCAGCCCTACAAAGCCCCCCGTATAGGGCTAAGGCTGCATACTCTGGGTTTTGCTCGGTCCCCAGAGGCTCCGTTAAAGACCATATGCCGCTTGGTCATTCACCCTTCAACATGGGTCGCATAACATCTGGGGTTGCGGATTTTTGGAAGGGTTTACTCCCTGGGCGAGGATAGACGTGAAAGGAGTGGCCCTTAACCCTAGAATACTCTAACGGTGTCAGGGTCTTAAGTGAAGGAGAGTTGGATGAGGGTGGCCGATAGATCATAGTTGAAAGAAGGAAGGCAGATCTATCCAAGAAAAGTTTAAGTAAAGTGAATCTGTGGCTGGGAAGAGCCAGGCGATAGAAGTGAAATGCTCGGATTCCCAGCAATAGGTCACTCCTCCTTTTTCCGGGCTTGTGACCGGCATGAGAGGGTCCCCCCTCCTCATCAGAGGACAGCTCCTCCCATGGCGGAGTTAAGAAAAAATATTGGATACATAGTAAATTATACAGAGCGGATTTTTGCCCCCCCCTGGAAAATTTTGAACGGTTTGACGTGCAAACATAGAACAAAAACCATTTAGAAGGGTATCCCAAAACCACTATCTGAAAAAAAGACATTTAGATTGCAAGTGAAACATGGTTGGAAAGAGAATTCAGTTCTCCTTTCAATGATTTTTTTTTATTTCTGCTAAAACGTATATTTACAATTTCCATCCCTTTGCTTTTTGAAATTTTCAAGTTGATGTACACCCAGCGCCATCTGTCGAAAAATTGCAATGTATCTTTCAAAAATTGGTATCGGTAATACCATTCAAAATATTTTTGTTCCATTGTTCCACATCAAACCGTTCAAATTTATCGAGACAAGAGGTGTATATAGTGAAAAAATATTAACGAAATTCGAAAAAATTTAGATGGTTGAAACGAGAATTGAATTATTTTTTCAACGATGTGAAATTTTTCAATTGATGTGCCCTCCTCGATGATACCATTCAAAATGGTTTTTGTTCCGTGTTTGTGAATCAAACCGTTCAAAAGTTAACAGGAGTGGATGTCTAAAAAAAGACAAAAATTCTTTGTATATCTCGTCCTTGTTCCCATACGATTACGTTATATGCAATAGCAGCATAAGCATAAGAATAGTAAACATTTATGAGAGTGTCAGTGTCAAGCATGGATTTTAAAGTAGTTGATAAATAGTAACACTGATTGAGTTTTTTACAAGTAATGTCAGTCTGATTAGTCCAAGCCACATAGAAAAAAAAAACGCAAACTCATATTGTAAATTTATTTTTAAGGAAAACCAAATTTCCAAAGAATAAGAAGAAAAGAACTGTAACTGTTAAACAGAAATATGAACTACTTGAGAGTTCACCAATGTTAGCTTGTTTTGACAGAACCTAATTTTATTATCGGAAAAAAGCGCATATCATTGTGTTTTTTCTGTGCGCATTTATACATGAGAGGTTTCTGCCTTGTGCTATTCAATCCACGTGTGCAATTTTCCACGTGTGGATATTTCTTGTGGACTTATGTAACATTTCGCTATTTTCTGTGCGTTTATTTCCTTTGCGTCTTTTTCAATTGGCTCTATTCCTGGATTCGTATCTAGAACACCAATTATTAAATTCCATGAGACGTAGATTTTGTGATGGAGTACTTTCCTTATGATTAGCGATAAGCATGCAGGGGTCATCTGCATACATTAGTACCTATGTCTGAGTAATGTAGTTGGGTAGATCATTTAAAAATATTAAAAAAATTAAAGGACACTTCCTTGAGGTGTTCCCAAATCAACGTCAAACTCATTTGACATGAAGTCTTCAAATTTAACAAAGAAATATAAAGAAAATTACGACGGCGTACTAGTGCCACTGCAGAAATAAAAATTCTCTTAATTGACACATTTATTCTGTCAATTGACACATTTAATCTGTCAATTGACACATTTAATCTGTCAATTGACACATTTAATCTGTCAATTGACACATTTAATCTGTCAATTGACACATTTAATCTGTCAATTGACACATTTAATCTGTCAATTGACACATTTAATATGTCAATTGATACTTTTAATCTGTCAATTGACACATTTAATCTGTCAATTGACACATTTAATCTGTCAATTGACACATTTAATCTGTAAAAAAAAATTGGGTTTGAGGGGGTGAAACAATTTTTTTTTTATTTTTTTGAATAGCCTTTGGCACACCCTTGGATATTTCTAGAAAGATTTGTATTCTTCACTTTTCTTGATACGACCCCCCGTTTAGGCTGTGCGCGTGTCCACGGATTTTCGAAAATGAAAAAAAAATTGGAAAAGAAAATAAAAAAAAACTAAAAATATGGTACTGTAGAGGACCGTCTTTGACTTTTTTTCGGTGGAGGGGGTGGGTGGGCCAAATAAAAATTAGATTCAATGGGAGGAAATAATTTTTTAAATTTTTTTTAAATAGCCGGGTGCACACCCTTGGATCATTCTAGAAAGATTTCTAGAAATCACTTTTATCGATGCAACAACAAAAACAAAAAACAAAATAAAAAGCTAGATCAGCCAGCAGTTAGCTCATGTCTATTTACTAGTCATGTTCAAACTACCCACTCCGTGGTGGTCGTGCTGGTAGAGTATTCGCCTCTCAAGCATTGGGTCTTGGGTTCGATTTCTAGCATGGTCATCGGTCTCGTGCACGGCATATTACACATTAAAAGGCGAGGGTTGCGTCTTCTCTAGCTTGCACAAGTCTCTCGAAGACTTATGGTGGTTCGGCGTACGGGTGCAACAAGTTGACGGAAGTAAAAATTTCAACAATTCTCATCATGATAATGCTCCAATCATCTCATATTGAATGTATCAATTGACATATAAAATGTGTCAATTGACAGATTATAAAGTGTCAATTGACAGATTAAATGTGTCAATTGACAGATTAAATGTGTCAATTGACAGATTAAATGTGTCAATTGACAGATTAAATGTGTCAATTGACAGATTAAATGTGTTAATTGACAGATTAAATGTGTCAATTGACAGATTTTTTTATTTTCGCCGTGGCACTAGTACGCCGTCGTAGAAAAGAGAGAAACCACCTGAGGTTTCGTTTTGCAATACAAAGTGATATTTTCCTCCTTGATCATAGTATTGAGTTATTGAGTATCTGTAATGTACAATCTGTATAATATCACATGAACACTTAAACGTTTCCCCGGTACTAGGCAAACTTTAACACAAAAAATTAGTTTCATTCTGCACTTATAAGCCCGTACGATCGTTACAGAAAGTCTTGGAACTCATTGTAGAATAGACATCTTCCACTGATTTCCATCGGGGGAAAACACCCTTCCGATCCAGTCCCAACTTCTACGCTGCGAAAGGAACAGGTGGGCATTTCATGACGCATGCCTGGTTCGTTTATTTCGTTTCAGACAGCTTGAGGACATCCAAAGGGCAGTGTTTTTCCACTAACCCTTCGTTGATAACGTACGTGCAGTCTTTCATGTGCTCGTGAATAATATCTTGGGAAAGCGTTGTGAAATATTGTAATCAGGTATGTCTCATCCGGTTAGGGGAAGAATGAATGTAATATGGGGAATTATTGTGTCGCCGTGGTGATATAGGGAATATGGTGATTAATTGTTTACGTGTGAATCAAAAGTGATAAGCGAAACTTACATTAACTGGTATATTAATCTGAATGAATGACTGAGGAATGCATACCTACATAAGTATTATGATTTGTGGTATTGAAATACACACCCACAATCTACGCATGTTTACACCATCACACTCCATATTTCACAAGGGATGAAGGACTAAGGAAAATGCGTAGATCTCGTGTGGAAAAGAAGATAAAAACAAAAAAATATACCACATGCACATGTGGGTTTTTCAGTTATTTTTATTCGAAATGCTCACAAATAAGAGTAGGTACCTATTCCTTTGCTTTCAAATATTATCCTTAATTTTATAAATCTGTATTAGTCCTCGTTTTTTATAGTAGTAGTAGTTTATTTAAAATAGGTAAGCCTAATATACAAACATCTCGATTAAATATAAAAAATGTACATCACACATATATAAAAATATCACAGGCAATTGATAGTTATACATGATAAGAGTAATACAAGATAAGACAGTAATACAAGATTAGATAATAAAACAAGATAAGACAGAAATACAAGATAAGATAGAAATACAAGATATGGCAGTAATAGACTCAGAATCCTATAACAATAATATTGATAATATTGAACAAAGATAAGAATGATTTTTCCACAAAGATGTTGTAAACACTCCAATTTAATACGTCAATAAGTCCAACAATCATAGAGTCTTAATATTACTTTGATAATGATGACTTGAAAGAAGATAAAGATACTGATGATTTTTTGTTCATAGGCAGTTTATTGAATTCATTTAACCCTTTGAAAAATATCGATCTCATGCTCATACTAGGATTGGTTCTGTGAATATGAAAGTCAGTCCTCATTCTTGTGTCATAGTTATGAATTTCATCATTTCTTATTAAGAATTCGTTGAAATATGAAGGTAGTAGGCCCTTGTTCAATTTATAAATGAAAGTCATACTCATGTAAAATAAACGAGAACTAACTGAAAACCATTGCAATGTATCCAACATCAATTTAATTGGAGTATATCTACTGCATTTCAGTATTAATCTCATTCCTCTATTTTGTAGCTTTTGGAGTTGAGAAATGCGGTTTTGGTTAAACAAGTAAATTATTGTTGCACAATAGTCAAAGTCAGGTTTTATAATGGAATTATAAATAGTAACTCTGGCAAACATGGACAGCTCTTTTGAAATTCTTGAAAAAAAGTACATTTTTTAGATATTTTTCTAATGATATATTCTCCATGACTATTGAATGTTAGATTATTATCGACCAGATATTTGAATTCATCTACAATTTCCAAAGACGTATTTTCAATCACAATATCAATCGAATTAACAATTATATTATCATATTTATATTTAGTTGTAACAATCATTGATTTGGTTTTAGCTACATTTAATTTAAGTTTATTTGTTTGCAAATATTTTTCAATATTGGCCAATGTGTTGTTAATTTCTATTGTAGCTTGGTCTAAGCTGTGATTTGCACAATACACCAATGTATCATCGGCAAATGAGCTAATAGAGCAGTTCCCTGCAATTTGATGAATATCATTTATATAAAGAATGAACAGAAGGGGTCCTAAAACGCTTCCTTGAGGTACTCCAATGCTATTACTCAATGAGTTGGAATAACTTGAGCCAATTTTTGTTTTTTGACTTCGGTTGTTCAGATAGTTCTCCATCCAATCATAAACAGTGCCAGCAACTCCATAATACCTCAGTTTGCGTAATAAACTGTCTCTATCAATTGTTTCAAATGCACGTTTCAGATCTAGAAAAACTGCAATGACATATTTATTTTCATCTATTTGTTTTTTCCAATTTGATAAAGTATATTGGAGAGCTGTTTCGCATGAATAACTTCCTGAATCCTGATTGGTGATCACTAAGGATAATATTGCTATTCAAATAGTTTATCAACTGTGCATGAGCAGCCAATTCAATTACTTTCTCAAGAGTTGGTAATGTATTTATAGGTCTGAAATTATTTGCGTCTTTTGTATTTGGAATTTTTGGTATTGGTATAATGGTGCTAATTTTGAAACTATCTGGAAATATTCCATATTCAAGAGAAGAATTTATAAAATGTAATATAACATGTCCAAGGCTTTCGAATGTTTCTTTCAAGAATCTTGCACTAAGAATTTCAAATTTATTCTTATTGTTATCCAAAGTGAATATAATTTCACGCAGTTCGCTTTAAGTTAGTTTTTGAAAACAATTTGATGTGCTATTTATTTGTATGAGATTTTCTTGTGACCATTGTTCCTCTTCTATCATACTATCAGCAATATCTTGGATACTATCTATGAAAAAATTATTAAAGTTGTTAGCTATATCTATTTCATTTCTGCATATTCTAGTTTCACCATTTTCAAAAAATTCAATTTTGTTGAAATTATAAGGGGCCTCAGGTTTGACAATAGATTTAAGAGTTTTCCACATTTGCTTTGAATTTCCTTTGTTCAAATCAATTTTCTGTTCATAGTATTCTGATTTTTTTGCTTTGAGCATATTAACATACTGATTTCGACTTGTCTTATATACTTGCCATTTTTCTTCTTTTTGAATAGTATTACAATATTTGAAATTTGTATATGCTAAATCTCTGTCTTTAGCTTTCTTCCTCAGATCATTATCATAGTATGGTACATCATTTGATTTTAATGTTCTAGTAAAACTTGGAGCAACTCGATTTACAATGTCATACACTTTTTTTAAAATTTCTTCTAAGATAATATTAACATTTACACAATCTAATGACCAGTTACAAGACAAGAGTTCCATATTGATTGATAACATATTTTCTTTGCACAAATTTCTACACTCTTGAATTCTCCCAGGAACATTCGGCTTTGTATTAAATATACTAATGGAAATGATAGAATGATCAGAAATTTTTGGACAATCATTCACTTTGACAGTAACTTTATCACAATCTGTTATAACATTATCAATTAGAGTTTTACTGAAATTAGTAAAACCGGAAAAAAAAAATTTGTATATACGTGGTTCAAGTCGAGCTGCCAAAATTCTCGGTGGCGGAGCGAATTTTTTGTCCCTCAAATAGATACTTTCGGGGACGTCCGACAACTATAATGCCCCCAACTTTTTGTCAGACAGTGTTACCACTGAATTTTCAATATTTTCACTAAGCGATTCTGAAAAACTCAGCTCTGCCAAATTTTATGACGTCATAACCTTGCCGATCGACAAGGTTGAATTAATTAGCGGTTACATCATTACTTTCTTTTCAATGGGGCAGAGGGGGCTAAGATGATAGAGGCTGGCAAAAATATGAATTGATGGTATAATAATTGAAAGTGAAAAAAAATAACAAAAACACTTTGTTAAAACATAACTTTCGCGGTTTTTTGCGGGTTTTTCCTCAATGAAATGCTCTAGATTGTCAAAAATTAACTTTCTGTGAACATTCATCATTGCTTCCTACTATAGTGCTCATTTATCCACCTGATTGTTTCAGTTATTTCTACTTCCAATTTTTTTCAATCTTCACCATTAGGACTCTTAAGTACTTATTTTCAAGAATCTGAAATGGGAACATGGGTTGAGTGATACCTTATTCGGAAGATGTGGCCTTCCCGATAATAACCATGTGTTCGCATATTGCTTCATTTTTGTTCGAAATATTAACCTTCCGCTACACGCGTGACGATTTTCAACAAGAGTACACGCGCCGGACTGAGAGTCCGCAACTTGTGAAATATTAGTTTTTTAACCAATAAAACCTTGTATGTGAATGATCAAGAAAAAACAAGTATTATTGAACATTTTTATTTAATCAGTACCATTTTTAATACATTCCGAACATATAAAAGTACAATGTTCCAGACACATATATTTTTCACACCTTATGCAAGAGTATTTGGTAGGTTGATTTTTTTTTGTTCGCAAAAACTACAACGGCCTCGTCTAAGAACATGCTGCTGCTGGACGTTGTTTTGGTTCCTCATATTCAATTAGTTCTCTGATTCTTGATGATATCTGTCTTGGCAAGCAAGTCAGTTGAGCCCGTTGACGTAAATGATTGTCTACTAATTGAAAAAAAAACTTCGCAAAAACTCTCTTCTTCTCCTATTATTGGGACTGTTAAACTTATGAACCACCATTGTATTAATGCCAACAACATTTAGCAAACAATAAAATACGACCATTGTCCATTTTCGGGTGTTTCTTGCACAATCATATGTAGCGCAAAGTTTGTCAACTGTATCGACGCCACTCTTAGTATTATTATAGTCCATAATCATTTCTGGTTTTCCTGTAATCGGGTCAATGTTGTCGTCATGATGTAGGCTGGATACTAATAATACTTCTTTTTGGGTTTGGGTTTGTAGGAAACCAGCGTTACATGTTCACGAAAAGCAAACATACTAGATTGAACAGGTCGCGCTTCATCATGACTAGAAAATTCTATTGGTAACTCTCTTTTATTCTTGCGGATTGTACCCAGCATTGTTAGTTTCTTAGAGCGGAGCGACTCTCAACTACAGCTTTTGCAGCAGTGTCGACATTATAAGGACTATCTGGCTGCGTCCCGACATAAACTTCCAGATTACACACAAAATAACACTTTGCGTCCACTACGGCAAAAATCTTTATACCATACTTGTTGGGCTTGCTGGGAATATATTGCCTAAAGCCACAGCGCCCTCGGAAGGCCGCCAATATTTCATCAATCGTAACATAATGGAAAGGTGTGTATACCCCTTTGCATTTTTTGACAATAGCTTCTCTAATAGGAGCTAATTTATCTATTTTTTTCCGCTTATCCCGTGTTTGAATATCATCAAAACTCAGATGTTTCAGCAGGAATTGAAACCTGTTTACTGACATCACCAAACGAAATATCTCCACACCAGTGCCATTATTACTAAACAACTCTCTCACATGCAACCGACTAGATTTGAGAACTCCAGATACATTTGTAAGAGCAGCGTCTCTTTCTCGAGTATAATTCGCTGCAGTTGCACTAATGCGTTTATTTGTATGCTCCACAATGGTATTCACAATTTCATCAGTAAAAAAGAATTTCCAGATCTCAAGTGGATCTGTCAAATTCTTGGTATATGCCTTTGGCCCGGGTAGCTGTTTTATTAAATATTCAGCCCTTGTCCTAACATTTTTTGGCGGTTGGTGTTTTCTCCACTTAGTGGTTTCATCTTTTCCTATAAAAAATGGACTGTCTAATGATTCTGATGTTTCTTGTTCAGTGTCAGAAATTTCCTGCTCTGAATCTGAATTGTCCAAATGTTCTTCCAAATGATCTTCCTCTAAATCATCTTCCTCATCATCGTACTCAATGTCTACATCATTATCCTCTTCCAGTAATTTTTGTAAATATTCCTGCTCTTTTTCGTAAAACATCCTGAAAAAAAAAATTGTTTATCCACAACGCAAAATTCTATGTAACCTTTTCTTCTAACCTGACCATATTTAGATTATGTACCTATGTGAAAAATACTAAAAATATTACCTTTTGCTGTTTTTAACGACATAAAAGATTTCAAATTTTTGTAACGTATCTACACGCGCCGGACTCACAGTCCTCAATCACTGATTACTCCGTAACGTCTTCACGTTCCAAAGGCACACAAGAAACTAAGTCATGACAGCTCATGTTCGAAAGGTACTGAGAACGATGGCTGGCGGAAGCGGTGCATTTCGAGATGGCGGCAATATTCAAATTTAACCGGACTGGGAGTCCGCGCGCGTGTAACGGAAGGTTAAGGGTGACCACAAATGGTAGAATGGAATAATGCTGAGACACGTGAACTTTTATTTGATTAAAAAAACCACAAGTCATAAGAGTTGCTCAAAATGTGAACCAATCATAGCTAGACAATTAATGGTACAACCCCTTTTAAAAGTCTTCTTGAATTCTTCTTGTACTCGGTTTCAAGAGTCAAATTTTTCGAACACAAATGAAGCAATATTACATTGTTATTAGTATAATATGCAAAAACTGCACACAGTTATTATCGAGGTGAACATACCTTTCATTTGAGTTATCACTCGACCCATGTTTCCATTCGAAATTCTTGCAAGAGAGGTTTTCTAGGGGAGGGGTAGGTCATGACAAATGACAGATCCCTCGTCAGAGACAAATAAAATCAACGTGTCTCAGCATTTTCTCGTTCGGTGGTTTGTTCAGGAGTTATCAAGGGTGGATCGTATTTCGAAAACTAGTCAAGCAATATGTAATAACAAAACTCAGTTATTATCAGGGTGAAAGTAAAAAAAACTATTTGTGCTCCAGAAGCAATGTATACCTGCAATGCTGAAGAAAAATCAAAGAGAATCGTACAGACCTCTCTTCAAAAAATTAAAAATACTTCCATTATGCTGCATATACATACTGGAAATCTCTTGCTACATACACAAAAGCAGAAATATCATTTCCTGTCATAATGACATACACAATTACCCAACAAAGTTTAGCCATCATCTGTACGACTGTACGCATCTCAAAATCACTTGAATATATGCTAGAATGGCCCCATTTCTAATGGGATTCAGGTATACAATCACTCACTTTCTAATATCAAACAAGAAGTATCCTACTTAAAATTCCGAAAAGCTTTGAAGGAATATTTATTGAACAATTTGTTTTAAACAATGAAAGAGTTCCTTTCATCATAGTGGGTTCCTTTTGTTCCTCATACTATTTTAACTATTATATATAATATATATATATATATATATATATATATATATATATATAAGGATGGATTTAGCGAGGGGCAATATATGAAAATATAAGTAAAAAAGTTATTGGGTATAACCCTCAAAATGTTATGCAACCGTAGACTCGTGTTTCGAGCTTAAGCTCTCTTCAGTACGGTAAAATCAAGTGCGAAGATGTACAACACTTTGTTTCAATTTTTACATCCAAGTGTTGTACATCTTCGCACTTGATTTTACCGTACTGAAGAGAGCTTAAGCTCGAAACACGTGTCTACGGTTGCATAACATTTTGAGGGTTATACCCAATAACTTTTTTACTTATATTTTCATATATATATATATATATATGCTGAATACTTGTTTCAAGGAGCAATAAATGTTCCAGTGACTGTAAAACAGTCGATAACAATCCTTTAGGAACTCACTATACCTTTGTATAGATTGTATGGCATATGTCCGACAGAAAACAACTACTTCTCTGGCTAATACCTCGACAGATATTGAATTATATCTGTCAGACATATGTGCAAAGATCCTTACTTTGAAGGAACAACTTTGCAAGAGCTCTCAGAGACAGACAGCAGGACACCGCCAGATCCAAACAAGGAACCAACTGCAGACCGGTTTCGGGATGAAGTCCCTCATCAGTGCAGTCCTGGTTGTCACGGTTGTATACACGCGGGGGCGAATGATGGCGAATGATGACGGGCACCGGGCCCCCGCGTGTATACAACCGTGACAACCAGGACTGCACTGATGAGGGACTTCATCCCGAAACCGGTCTGCAGTTGGTTCCTTGTTTGGATCTGGCGGTGTCCTGCTGTCTGTCTCTGAGAGCTCTTGCAAAGTTGTTCCTTCAAAGTAAGGATCTTTGCACATATGTCTGACAGATATAATTCAATATCTGTTGAGGTATTAGCCAAAGAAGTAGTTGTTTTCTGTCGGACATATGCCATACAATCTATACAAAGGTATAGTGAGTTCCTAAAGGATTGTTATCGACTGTTTTACAGTCACTGGAACATTTATTGCTCCTTGAAACAAGTATTCAGCATATACCATTTCGCATCCGAAATGTCCTTCTGGAGCGCTTTCTAATCTGTTGCCGTGGTGGATCCTGTAAGCGATTGCAGTGTTCATCCCGGCGAATGATGACGGGCACCGGGCCCCCGCGTGTATACAACCGTGACAACCAGGACTGCACTGATGAGGGACTTCATCCCGAAACCGGTCTGCAGTTGGTTCCTTGTTTGGATCTGGCGGTGTCCTGCTGTCTGTCTCTGAGAGCTCTTGCAAAGTTGTTCCTTCAAAGTAAGGATCTTTGCACATATGTCTGACAGATATAATTCAATATCTGTCGAGGTATTAGCCAGAGAAGTAGTTGTTTTCTGTCGGACATATGCCATACAATCTATACAAAGGTATAGTGAGTTCCTAAAGGATTGTTATCGACTGTTTTACAGTCACTGGAACATTTATTGCTCCTTGAAACAAGTATTCAGCATATACCATTTCGCATCCGAAATTACCATTTCGCATCCGAAATGTCCTTCTGGAGCGCTCTCTAATCTGTTGCCGTGGTGGATCCTGTAAGCGATTGCAGTGTTCATCCCGGCGAATGATGACCGGCACCGGGCCCCCGCGTGTATACAACCGTGACAACCAGGACTGCACTGATGAGGGACTTCATCCCGAAACCGGTCTGCAGTTGGTTCCTTGTTTGGATCTGGCGGTGTCCTGCTGTCTGTCTCTGAGAGCTCTTGCAAAGTTGTTCCTTCAAAGTAAGGATCTTTGCACATATGTCTGACAGATATAATTCAATATCTGTCGAGGTATTACCCAGAGAAGTAGTTGTTTTCTGTCGGACATATGCCATACAATCTATACAAAGGTATAGTGAGTTCCTAAAGGATTGTTATCGACTGTTTTACAGTCACTGGAACATATATATATATATATATATATATATATATATATATATATATATATATATATATTTGTATTATTTTGTTCCCCATACTATTTTATCTATCTTGGTCATGTGTTCAACAGTTATTTATGAAGGATCGTCCTGAGTGGGCCACCCGGTATGTCGAAAGTTAATTAAAAAATTGCCAGGCCTATACTGTTAACGTTCACACTGAAAAAAAAATGTAATGTTCGAAGAACACCGTGAGAAACAAGTAGAACTGGATAGAAATCTAGATGACAAAAGTAATTTTTTCCATCCAGCATTTTAATAAAAATAATGTTAGTTGGCTCGGTATAAGTTATGCAATAGATTAAAAGTAACTTCAAGTATAGCTCAGATCTGGTTTACTGCATAATATGCTCATAGTAATATACGAGGATATATTGAAAAAATCTTAGCCTACTATAGAACCGAACAAAATTTCAATGTCAAAATATTTTATTACTCAATATATTCTCATCTTAATTGGATACATTTATTACAGCGAACCCGCAACGTCTCTAGACCTTTCAAAAAAAATGTTTCTTCTTGCTCTGCAAACCAGACCTCTACAGCTTTTATTACCTCCTCGTTGGAAGAAAATTTACGACCTTTTAAACTTTTTTCAGTTGAGGAAAGAGATGATAGTCGGACGGAGCCAAATCTGGTGAATAAGGGGGGTGTTCTAGTAATTCAAACCCTAAATCACGAATTTTTTGCATGAGATTTGTGTGCAGGGGTTGTCCTGCAAAAACAAAACACCTTTAGATAGCTTTCCGCGTCTTTTCTCTTTAATTTTTTCCCGTAGAGTGGTCAGTAATGTCGAATAGTAATCTCCAGTTATTGTTCTACCCTTATCCAAAAAATCAATCATGATTACTCCATGGCAATCCCAAAAAACTGAAGCAAGAACTTTTCCAGCAGATTTTTGGACACGAAACATCTTAGGTCTTGGAGAACCGGAGTGTCGCCATTCCATCGATTGTTGCTTTGTTTCTGGATCGTAGAAATGTACCAAGTCTCATCCATAGTAACAATTCGGTTTAAGAAATCTACATCGTTTTCAAATCGAGCACAAATCGAACGTGATGCTAATACCCTTGCTCGCTTTTGGTCAACATTCAAACATTTGGGGATCCATTTTGCAGCAATTTTTCTCATGTCCAAATTCACGTGAACTATATGATGAACGCGTTCGTATGAAATATTCAGTGCTTCAGATATCTGTTTTCCCAATTCGACGGTCTGTTAAAATTATGTCATGAACTGATATTTTCGGGGACTGACACAGAAACTGGCCTTCCCGATCGGTCTTCAATGGAAAATTTACCTCTTTTGAAGCTTGCAGTCCAATTTTTCACGGTCACATACGAACATTGATCACCAAGGGTATTAGCATATCTTCGTAAATCTGCTGACCTCTTAACCCTTTTAAATACAGGTACTTGATGATGGCTCGATACTCCAATTTTTCGATTTTCACGATTTCGGTTGACACATTTTTTCATTTAATTTATTGCGTAACTCTGGTTTACTTTTTTGACGTCAAACTTTACACTGACACTTCTAATAAGTTATTGTTCGTTGCTATGGTAACGCAATTTTTTGTTTATGCAGGGAACTGGTCTAGGCTAACTAGATATCAATAGATCCTCGTAGTCTGTTCATATAGTAACCTCCCCCTGTTAAGTTTTGAACGGATTGGAATTTTTTTTTGTTCTAACGTTAGTTCCTGAACTACTTTTTGACAACAAAAAAGTCCTATTGTATATCTCAAATCTCAAGTCTACAGAACTGCCTCAGGAATTATGATTGAATTAGAGGAAGGTATAAGAGACTCATGCAGGAATTTTAGGCCAGAAATATTTGGTAAGTGTAAGAAGCGAATTTCATAACGTAAAATGAACATTGTTCTTTATTCTGGATAATTTTCTTAATTTTGCTGAGATTCAATAAAACGAGGTATCACCTGTTTTGTCACTTGAATTTCATTCAAAGTTGCCACACATCTACAAATTTGAGGAACAAAAAACTTTTATTTAATGATACCAAAAATGATTCGATAATTTTACTATAGCTCATTAATAGCCATCTTATTCGAAAGGATCCTCATATCAGAGCTCTAAAATTATGTACCGACATTTTGTTTTGGATACATATTTTTGTTTGAAATTTTGATTTCGTATAGAGAATATAAAGACGTTTCGAATTAGGTATCATTTGACCACATATGCCTCGTCTCATCAGCACTTTTCAAGAACCCCACCCTGAGCACTATCCAAAACAAAATGGCCTGAAAAATAAAATTAATGTGGAATTTTTCTCCACATCCGACATTCTTTAACAAATAATGAAAATATGAATTGGTTAATAAGTACACTCTACCTAAACCTATTTACTGCCATCCTCAGCCAAATCACCTTATCTGCAGAGAAGTCAAAATTGATTAAGATCAGTTTTTGTCTAGATGTCTGACCGTTCTAATTTCTATTCAGAATTTCATTTTGATTCATGCCTTATACATGTAATTGAGGCCACAGAATGAAACATGAATCAAAATAAATTTCTGAATAATTTTTACAACGGTCAGACATACTGATCTGACTCAGTATTGACTTCTCTCCAAATACGGCGTTTTAGCTAAGGAGGGGAGACAATAGGTATATTCTTCGGCAAGTCTCCAACAGAAAAGAGTTAGTGCCCATTACAGCTGTTGAAATATATCGATTCTTTGCCAAGTTTTCTACAAAAACCACTTCATATTTATGTATATCTCAGAGCCAAAATTATGTTTTGATTCGAACGGTGAAACATGTAGGTACTGATTATAACAATGTCAGCTAGCTGACCAAATTGAATAAAAAAACAGTTTGTGATTGAGATAGGATTTTCTAAGATAAACACTGAAATACATATTCAACGCCATCTCTATGTTTAACAATTAACTTTTCCGTATACCTATCATTCATATTCCTTTCAGTGCACCCTGTCTGGCTCCACATTCGTGGGTTCATATCCTCTTGTATTCTTCCCTACCCTGTCTAGATTGTTCGAAGACGCAGGAGGGCAACAACAATTTAATTTTTCGAATTCTGACTTGTTAACTCAGAATTTCATAATTCCAACTTTGTGTCTCGGAATTCCGACCATCCAACTCGGAGTTTTACGATACGAAGTCGGAATTCCGAGTTAAGAAATCAGAATTTGAAAAATAAAATTGGAGTAGCCTTTCTACGCCTTCGTAAGATTGAGATCGACACAACTGATTCAGAAATTTGTCAATCAATGTGTTAATCAAGCAGCTGAAATATGTGAGCATACGTGACGTTAACCACATACTACGTTCATTCATTGTATTGGGCCTTTTGTGTCGAGAATACTTCCGCTCATTCTCTTCTAACGAAAAATCCTGTTTGCGATGTCCGTTCGAAGAATACAGCACTTAACACAATAGATTGCCTCATTGCATCAGATGAAGTGGGTTGGTACGAGAGTTCATCGAACATTGTGAGGTATACAGGGTGACCAAAACTTGATGGATTCCGGAGTTTTCTGAAAATTTGTTTGTAAGACTACATGAATCTGTTCTGTATTTTGAAGATATTTTGAAAATTAGGGTTAGTTGTGGTAAAAGATTTTTACAAATAAGTTTGCTAAAATCTGAAGTTGAGTATTTACCACATGTTTTTATACAGTGTGGTCCACTAAGTGTGCAACAAATGGGAAACTTGTTTATTATCGATTTCTCAGAAAATTTTATTCTTGACAAAAGTTGGTGCATGTTTCAAAACTATACCAAGTATACCTGAAATGGCTTTATGACAAACACCATACAGGCTAGGCCAAAAAATATAAAGTTCGTTCAAGAGTAAAGTACCCTTATTTAAAAAAATATAGAATTATGTTGAGGAGAAAAGTTGCTTAGAATTAAAAGCTATGTTCAGATACGAAGTCAAGACCTGCTATTCGATTTTTTTTTCGTTTGGAAAATATTGAATTACCCCCGTATGATACATATTTTTACTAATTTGATTTAATATGTATGTGAAGTAGCCACAATCAAATCAGGTTGGAGTATTTTTTATCAAATTAAAGTGTATTTGTAAAATTTACATGGATTTGTATTTGTTAGGTGACCGTCAACTTCATGTTTGTTGCAACGATATTTAACAGAACTCCAGAATAAAACAAATACTCTTTTTAACGAGGCAAATACTTTACTAAGTAAATGTTCACATGAATAAACTGTCAATAAAAGTATAAAATTTCTGTTCTTCTGACAACAATGCCTCAACTAGAACAGATATTAAAAAAACACTCCTTTATCTATCGCGGATAGCCATGAACAAAAAACACATACGCCCGAAAACAATACTGTAGTTTGATAGTGTGGCGTTTTGAAACTTGCCTGTCAAACGTTTTCATATTTGTCCTTAATTAAAAATGCCTCGCCCAGTAGTATTAACGTTAACTGAAAAGGCAGAATTAGTTTTAATCTGTGGTGATGGTTATAAAACAACGCGCGAAGCTGCAATTATTTTCAACGAGCGGCATCCAGACAAACAAATTTGCTATTCAAGTGTAAGTAAAATTTTAAAGAATTTCAAACAGACTGGCTGACTAGAATATAAACACAATACGAATACGAAACCTGCATTCACATAAGAAAACCATCTTGACGCACTTCAAGCAGTATTAGAAAATCCTAGAAGGATCTTCTAGGATTTTCTACCCAAGAAATTAGTGATTATACCGGCATAAAAAACCTCTGTGAAGCGTATTCTCAAGAAACATAAGTATAGTTGGAGTCAAACATATAAGATAAATAAAAAAAGGCGCAAAAAATGGTCTTATCTTGTTCATCTCTGCCTGGAAAGGGTCACATATTATTGGGGGCAAGTGGTGCAAGAGTTTGAAATAGCTAGTGCATTATTGGTAAATTCGCCATAGGTAAATAATTTTTCAATTGCATCAAATTCATTATTGAGAGAGTTTTAATTAATTCTTTTTGTTTAGATAAACGAGTATACTAGAGATCGATACTAAATACAAAGACACAAAAAAATATGTGCATTATAATGATTCGATTTATCATTCATTAAAAAGTTATTCAACAAATAGAATAACAAATAGAAAAATTAACAACATTCTCGTATATACAGAGTGTTTATTCAGTACTGCATTCTTCACGACTAAACATCTGGATTGTCAGGAATTCAGATGTTTTTGTTCAGATAATTCAAAAATGATCTAGAGAAGGTAATTCTCAAATAAGTGCATATACCTACATGGTCTTCAATGAAAATAAATTCAACTTTCCAATTGGTCGCCCTGTGTTCCATTTATATGAACTCTCTGTAATCCTATATTTTCAGATCGGATAGTGCGTTGCCACGTTATCATTATTTATACAGATTTTATTGCGAAAAATTACTTACTTCGCTTTGAACTGGAATAATACTTTCGCGGTTGAAGATTTTTTAATAGATGATTTGCACTCTGTGTGAATTTTTCTGATGGAAGCTCTCAGTATGGTATGTCAATGATCAATTGTGCTAAAATTAAAAAATTATATTCATCATATGGGTGTCTTGAACGGACTTTTCATCCGACACAATTACTATCAAGTTTTAGTGCAATCATATTTGAAGGGACCAGTGGAAAAACGATGAGGTTTCATTTTTTCCGAAATCGTCATTTTAGCGGCATCTGTTAGCTTATATATAGCTCGAAGTATCTACATCCCAAACCTTACTGGGGACAAACAATGACATTCCATAAAAAACTGCGGTCGAAAGTTGGCAGCACAGTGTAAAAACGATGACACTCCCACATTAGAACCTCATCGTTTTTCCACTGGACCATTCATTAATTTCTTGCATAAAATCAAATTCGGGAATATAATCAATATTGGACACTGGCATTCTGTTTCGTAGAATCAAATTTTTATTCATCTGCTCTAAGGTATTTTGTGATTCTCCAGTAATAAAAGTAAATTCAATATTGCTTTTCAACTTTAACGCCCTGCATTTCGAAAACGAATTTCTGTCTTTTACATATTCACCTATAGATATTATTTTCCTTGCAATGTAAGAAATCAATGAACGGACCGGTCCACCTTAGGAATCATCATGCGTAAGCAAATATTGTGCTAGTCCTCACATTTCCTTAGGCAAGTTATCAATTAAAAAGTACATATTTCTGCCAAAAATGCATAGTACCACGCCATTCAGTGCGAGTCAATATTAATAATTACATAAGTTCAGGAAATTAATTCATATTTTGTCAATAACCAAACACAGTTTTTAGACAAAAATTGCAATAAATCAATAAATAAAATTATTGACATCTCTAACTTTATTCAAATTATTCCACCTATCGCCCCCACGTAACACTTGGCGCGGAAGATGTAAAGGCCCGCACAGCAATTAGGTATGTTTTTTTCCATGCAGGGTCGGGCGTAGTTATAATAGAAATCACAGCTGTATGCGGTACGCGCAGCTATTAGCAAATTAGATTTCGACCGGGCAGTTGTTTACCTAATCTAAGGATATTATTAATTATAAAAATGGATTATTATAAATACAAAAGTTACAGTGCTTTTGTTAAATTAACTTGATTAATCTTCACGCATCACAATATTTAGTGGCATATGTACTAGTCCGACCCTGGTCGGCGGCATGGGAATCAATTTCGTGCTAATCGACCATTTTTTGCGCCTTTTTTTATTTATCTTATATGTTTGACTACAACTATACCATGCTTACAAACCTACATTCATTTGTACATTGCAAGAAAGAGACTATGATTTGAGATATGATTTTTCCATGTGGATTCAGGTTGAAATAGAAGAACAAAGAGATTTTCATCGATGGTTTCTGTTTGGAGATGAATCGACTTTTACAACAAATGCGGTTCTATCCTCACAAAATTGCAGATGGTGGTCAGACGTCAACCCAAATTTTATTATTATTATTATATTAAATGATACATTACTAGGTCCGTTTTTTTTTCGAGAGAATTTGAATGAACTTTTTGGAAACTGAAATAGGACAGTTTTTGGATGATATGGTATTAGAAGAACGGCAAAAAGTATGGTTCCAACATGACGGATGTTTTACAAATACACTTTAATTTGATAAAAAATACTCCAACCTGATTTGATTGTGGCTACTTCACATACATATTAAATCAAAATAGTAAAAATATGTATCATACGGGGGTAATTCAATATTTTCCAAACGAAAAAAAAATCGAATAGCAGGCCATCACTTCGTATCTGAACATAACTTTCAATTCTAAGCAACTTTTCTCTTCAACATATTTCTATATTTTTTGAAATAAGGGCATTTTACTCTTGAACGAACTTTATATTTTTTGGCCTATCCTGTATGGTGTTTGTCATAAAGCCATTTCAGGTACACTTGGTATAGTTTTGGAACATGCACCAACTTTTGTCAATAATAAAATTTTCTGAGAAATCGATAATAAACAAGTTTCCCATTTGTTGCACACCTAGTGGACCACACGGACTCATATTAGATGTGTACAATTGCCCACGAAGAAGAATAATTATTGAAAATTTTGGGGCAATCGAAAACATCATGTTTGTGTTGGTATGAGTCCTGTATAACTTTATAGGGGATATTTGTGAACATTTCGTTCTGTAACTGATGATATTTTGAGTAAAGTTTACAATTACCCGGAGAATATTGAAATAATATACGTAGTAAGAATAGTATTTTCTTCAACGAGCGTATAATGATAGCTATTATTCTCGAGGATAAAAATTCCGAAACGAGCCGAAGGTATACATTTACTTCATGTACAAGCTTCTACCAACTGAGCTATAACAGGCACTCGAAAATTTGTGAATGAAATACCTACTAGAGAAACTCTGACTAAAAACTGAGAGTATGGAACGTTCAAGTAAAAATTGTTTGACACACCTTTGTTGCAAGATAGATTTCATCAGGAGCTTCATTGATGAATCCGCTCTATTCATTTTTATATTAGGTACTTTTCACACAGATCAAAGTTAAAACTAAGAAAATAGTCAATCTTACATTCGCGGATGCCAAGCTGTGACAAAAGTTCAATCAAGCAAAGCCTTCTTGAGAAATTTGTTTGTTAAACCTCTCAGTTCCTGTGTATTCTGAAAATTCTGAACCTGTGATTGGCCGAGTGCCGTTGAATAATGAGTTAGGATCCACGGTGTCTTGGAATCATCTTTATTCTTCAATTAAAAATCAATATGCAATGAACGTAGAATACAATAGTCGTAGAGAAATAAATTTACTTTTTTCCTACAAGTACAAAGGTTTAAAAACATAATTTTATTAAGATTTTTCGAAAAATTTTACTCATTCAGGAAATGAGTAAATCACTTTACGTCCCTCAAATGTTGTACTGGATGTAGGAATAATAGCAACCACCTCATCAAATGTAATGCAAAATACGTTTATCTCGTTGATGTAGAAGTCAGAACAGGTTTTGTCGAATGACTGGAACCCCACAATAGCAATTTCACCATCATCCTCATCTTTCTTCTAAACCAGGCATACATATTTATATTAAATGTGGCTCTTGCTTATCCCAGTAAATTTGGCTAGAATAAAAGTGTCTTTCTGTGAGTCGTCCCACTTCACCTCTTCGTAAACCACAGATTCCATTTCTTTTGAGGATTTTTATCAGTCAACGCGATCAGTGGGATCCTTCGTCGTCCTTCGAAGAATATGAGAGATACTCTTCGAATGAATGTCTTTCTCACTTTCAGTATCAGATGGTGTGAATCTTAAGGTCCCCCCCTTTTTTTGGTACCTTTGCTCTATTTAATTTTTGAGCCTCCTTGGCCACATATCCTTTATCATTCTTCTTTTCCACAGTTTCTTTAACTAGCGAAAGAGATGCAATTCACGATCAATGAAATGAGCGATTTTCTGAGAGTGATACTTCAGTGGAAACTGGACATTTAAGAAATAATCAACCATCTGAATGAAAATGCAAATTTTCACTTTCAGATTTTTTTCTCAAGTTACATAGGGTCTCTCACAATATCTATCAGATGTAGTTCAATGTCCAGCGTGGCTTTAGCCAGGAAAGTAGTTGTTTTCTGTTAGTTATTACAAAAAAGTAACTTTAATTTTATTGTAGGTTTTTTCCATTTCCAGAGGAGTCATATATTGTTTCAATTTTCAATTGAGAATGTTTCTCTATACAACATGAATCCCTTCCAAGAGAGGTTATCTTGTACGATGGAAAATAGCTACTATAGTTCAACATTCAGTCGCAGATGATTCCACAACTGACTTAATGAACATCCTGTTCATATTTCCAATAAAATCAGCTCCACTTTCCTTTTCTCACATTAATTTATAGATGGTGGACTTCGCTACGCACAACATAGAAGATGCTTTTGTAACAGTCTCATCTACTCTGGCATTTTTGTTGTTATATAGCAACGAACTGGAACAGTTTAAAATAAATGTTTTTTCACTTGAAGATTGTCCATAATACTTGAATCTTATTTTATATACACAAGCTATCATAAATAATTTCCAGAAAGCACTATATACCAGCCATACCGACTACCTACTACTACAATTCTTGCTTGTAACCAATTCTTATACCCTTCTATCAGTACCCACAAAAAAAAATGGCTGGTCTTTAAAAGATTGTGGCTTTGTACCTATACCTACCTGGTCTGGGAAATTGCGGTACTTCTATGGAATCGATGCATCTGAGCGGTTTTTGATGCCATGCCTTTATTTTACGGACTATAGCAATCTGCTTTGTTCCCAAGCAATAAAACTTAATGTGAGGCAAACATATTCATCTATAATGTACTAACACATCTACACAGAAACACATATATAATGAATAATATCGATCATGAACATTTCATAATTAAAAAAAACTGATTATTAGAAACATCTCTGACTTCAAAAATCTGAAAATGAATATAATCAAAATTAAGCATTTTATGTTCAAAGTATTATTATGAAGTATTGTAAATGAAATCCTGCAAAATCCACGCGCAACTTTTGTTTTTAGTGGGATTATCATGTTTACTCACATTTCAGTAGTTCTATTGTTATTTGTAACAACATTTTGGTAAATAAACTTGTCATTATTATTTTCGGTGAGAGAATGCAATCAATGACTTTTTCTTCGTCTTGCTTATAACGCCAGAAACTACTAGATGGTAGTTTTTTTTGCGATTTAAGAAATTATACACAAGTTTTGTTCATTTAGATTAGTTGGTCCAAGAAATTCCTCAAACAATTATTGTCAATGAATTAAACCTTATTTTGTTCGGCCTGTTTTACAAGGAAGCAAGGAACTTCATATTTACATGAAATTTGAATTTGAATTGGCATCGGATGACATTTTATTTTCATTAGCATTAGTTCATGTCCGACCATAAGTTGGATAAGGTAATGTGAGTCTACTAATAATTTGATGTATTTCTGTTTATGCAGCTGTGAGAATGGAATCCGAGGTAAGGAAACAACGGTCTTGCAATTGGTTGTTTATACTATCCTAACGATGTATTGGAAATCAATATTAATATATTGTTTGCTTTTCCTGATTCGCAAATCGCAATATTCATTCGTAGAACAAGTTTTAGAAAGACAAATATTGGTTTTCCAACATCTTGCTGCAATACCTATCTTTATGACACACTAATAATGTCTGCTAAAGTGCCTACTCAGAGATTAGATAAAAGAATGCACGTAAAAAAACATTCCAGCAAGTAAAAAATGAGTCAAAGGTTTCACGAAGTCATCCAGTCCATCATGATCAAGTAGGTATAGGGAATTCAACATTAGATGTCAGCGCCAAGATGGCGAAAAATCGAACCACTTTTGCGTAAGTTGTGCCAACATAAGAACCAGATTATTCAATATAGTCTGTACCAATATATGGTGTATATTCTGTTCTTATGTTGGCTCAACGTAAGCCAGGTGTTTCCTTTCAACACCTCATCTAATGTTAAATTCCCAATGGACGATTCCAGTACCCCTGTTCAGTGTTGCCACAAATGATTTTCTGGTGGAAACCTCTGACATTTTTTAGACCTTTTCTGATATGGTTCAGGGTTGAAACGGATACAATTTTCAATTATAAAGAATCACGAGTGTTCCCGGATACATTAACCGAAGTAACATTGATGAAATAGTCAAAATAAAAATATCCCAGGGAACTTTATCTGTCATGTTGAAAAACGTACTAGCGTGAAATTCCCTAGAATATTTTATTTTTGACAATATCATCATTAGTACTTTGATTCGCATATCCGGGAACATCTAGGAATCCTTCTAATTGAAAATTGTATCCATTCCAACCCTGAACCATGTCAGAAAAGGCCTGGAAAATGTCAGAGGTTTCCACCAGAAAATCATTTGTGGCAACACTGAACAGGGGTACTGGAATTGTCCATTGTTTTGGACTTTGTTTTCAAATCATGGAGTATGCTCCAGTATTAATGGCAAAGAGGGATTGAGGGCATTGAATAAATTACCAAGGCATCTTCAATTTGACCACAGAGGACATACCGGGTGTCCGTAGAAGGTGGCTCGCCTCTATAATTTTTTTGTTTTGATTTTTAACTGTGACACCCAGTATACTTTCACTTCTGTTTTCTCCATATATAATATTCTGAATACGACCATGTGTCAATTTGTCACTTTCTGTAACAATTTTTTTTTTCATTTTGAAATAATTTTTTTAATTTAGAGTTCATATTACTAATTTCAGCCCTAAAATTGAGAAAATTAAAACTTCACTGTTTTGCTCAAAATGTATGTATAGTTTTTTTTCCAAATTGCAACGTCGTGGTTCGTCCGTTTAAGAAGAAATACCATTTTATTACATTTAATTTGATTCCGCACATTAATAGGTTTTGCAGAAACTTCCGTTAAAAAAACCTTGATAAATTAGGTACCTTAGATCTTTCTCAAAATAATGCATCTTTTGGTGATAAAATAAGATTTGGATACATAACCTGTGACCAACATAACTGATACAACAAAAGCAGTAAGGAGGTCGACATCCTCTTCTGCAAAAGTAAATTAGGTAATTAATGGGTACGTTATTGTTTAAAAATAAAAGTAGGACATTTTTGTATGAGCTTGAAGTTTGTTGATTGAGGCGAAGCCGAGTTGAATGATGACTTCCGAGTACAATATGACGCGAAATACTGTCCTTTTGAAGAATGTATGAACAATGCGAAAACATTAATTTACGCACAGTTGATGATGATACGCAAAGTCGATTTTTTTACGCACTTGTGCTAAAAAGTATTACTTTGCGCACTCTGAATAGTGCCTAAATCTTTAGTTTACGCACTGTCGAAGAAAAACATGTTTTTTCTTTTCAACAACTTTCGTATTAATGATTTTGTTTTATCAGTTGTGTCCGTTAAAGGATACTCTATGCATTTAAATTTTTATGTTAATCTGAAAAGATACTTGAGAAAGGACCCCGCACTTTTTATAGGTAAAATGGTTCTCGGTGAAATTGTCTGAATTTTCAGAATATTGCAGTATTCGATGTACTGATTGAACGTGCAGAATCGCAAAGTTCGTTGTTGGATAGATTTTGAAATACAGGGCGTTCAAATTAAAAATCAGTAATTTTTATTTAATTATTTTCTTGGGATTTGAAAGTGTCAATTGCATATTTTTTCGTTCTCATCATCCATGTACCTTCATATTACTAAATATCATTCAGATGATTCAGATTATATCATTATGTACAGAGTAAAAAATAAAAACATTTTAGTAATGTCTGAAAATTCGATGTAATAATGAAATATTGATAAAATTATTTTGGCATGCAATATACTATTCTTTTTCCATCATTGATCGTAATTCTTCTATTTCCTACAAGGTGATTTGAAAAATTGATGAAATATATGACCCGTTCTTTTGTACATATCCTGTATATTCAAGTGAATTACCATCCTCCGAAGATAGCTGATACCGTATAAACATGATTTCGTTGGGATATATAGAGTGATCATGAAAATTTTCGATAATAAAAATTACAAAAATCAACGTTTCAGAAATCACCCTGTAATTCACGAATAACTCGGTGAAATTTCTTTATTATTATTAAGTATATTCATCATTCTCTCCTCAACACTGTCCCAAAAATTCAGTTACCTACCATAACTGGTTTCATAGTTATTAATTGAGAAACTTACTACCATTTGCATGACGAGCTAAAGGAACTTGTTCACGCGTACATTCTACTAGTGGCCAAGATTTTTCACAAATAGTGAAACGTGACGAAGTGGAGATCAAAATAAATGTAACATTATATGCAGGGTGATGACCAATGACGGTCCATCCAATTCCATCTACCATTTAGGAACTGACTGAATATACGACACATCAGTTACAACTTACAACTCAGGCATTAGCCAGCTAAAATTCTTAATGCTTGGATAGTTTGACTCGCCCAATCGTGTATGAGGCCCCGGTACGGGAAACCACTTATCACTGCAGGTGACAAGGAACAGCCCTAACCGAATCCACCTCCCCCGTAGCAGCGCTACGGTCCTCATACAGCAAGAAAACCCAATCGCCTATCAGGTACATTTTGATTCTGTCGTAGACAGAGAGTGAATGAAAAAGAAAAATCAATTAGTTCCATCAGTGATAATTATTATTACTTTAACGTATTGAACCACATATATTGATGAAATATAATTGATGTCTTTATGTTTCTATTGATAGCCAGCAAATATAAAAATCGTGGAAACTTATTCTATCCGAGTGGAACACGCATTGGAAATAAACCTAAATTCAAATTCTCCTGTTAGAAATAAAAGCGTTCTATCAATCATTTTCACTTTTCCCAGATAGTTTGTTTCTCACATTTCACTATTTGTGAAAAATCTTGGCCACTAGTAGAATATACGCTTGAACAAGTTCCTTCAACTCGTCATGCAAATGGTAATAAGTTTATCAATTAATAACTATGAAACTAGTCATAGTAGGAAACCCAATTTTTGGGACAGTGTTGAGGAGAGAAGGGTGAATATATTGAATAATAATAAAGGAGTTTCACCGAGTTAATCGTGAATTACAGGGTGATTTCAGCAAATATAAAAATCATGGAAACCTTTATCCGAGTGGAACATGCATTGGAAAAAACCGTCGCTGCCCAAATTCAAATTCTCCTATTAGAAATAAAAGCGTTCTATCAATCATTTTCTCTTTTCACAGATAGTTTGTTTCTCACGTTTCACTATTTGTCAAAAATCTTGGACACTAGTAGAATGTACGAGTGTACAAGTTCCTTCAACTCGTCTTGCAAATGGCAATAAGTTTCTCAATTAATAACTATGAAACTAGTCATAGTAGGAAACTGAATTTTTGGGACAGTGTTGAGGAGAGAATGATGAATATATCAAATAATAATAAAGGACTTTCACCGAGTTAATCGTGAATTACAGGGTGATTTCTGAAACGTTGTAATTTTTTGTCATTTTTATCATCGAAAATTTTCATGATCACCCTATATATCCCAACGAAATCATTTGTATACGGTATCAGCTATCTTCGCAGGATGATAATTCACTTGAATATACTGGATATGTACGAAAGAATCTGCCATATATTTCACCAATTTTTTAAATCACCCTGTAGGAAATGTATGAATTGTCATTAATGATGGACTAAGAATAGTATATTGCATGCCAAAATAATTTTATCAATATTTCATTATTACTTCGAATTTTCAGACATTACCAAAATGTTTTTATTATTCACTCTGTACATAATGATATAATCTACACCATCTGAATGATATTCAGTAATATGAAGGTACGTTGATGATAAGGACGAAAAAAAATGCAGTTGTCACTTTCAAATCCTGAGAAAATTATTAAATAAAAATAACTGATTTTTAAATTGAATGCCCTGTATTTCAATATCTATCAATCAACGAATTTTGCGATTCTGCATGTTCAATCAGTACATCAAATACTACAATATTCTAAAAATTCAGACAGTTTCACCGAAAACCATTTTACCTATAAAAAGTGCGGGTTCCTTTCTCATGTAATCTATTTACCGGAAGATTGTTGAAATCAAGTTATTGATGTTATTAGTGTTTTATTTGTATTCTTCCAAGTTGTTGGATCCACATTCTAGAATTTTTGCTTGGTCCATATTTAAATCGTTCACGTTCCTTCCTTGTTCTCTTCTGTTTCACGGGCTGATATCGGAACTTTGGAAGAGAATGCGGTATGAAGGGTACTGTCATCCATGAAGCTATGCACTGTGCCATGAGGTAGCTCCGAACAATTCATTGATTTGAAGTTGAAGCAGTGTCGGTACTAAAATAGATCCCTGCGGAACACCACCATTTATAGGGATCGTGTCAGTTGAAACTTTATCAACCACCACGTGGAAAGATCTGTCTAAGAGGAAGCTAGATAGCAAATGACACACCTTGAGGGGGGGGGGGAAGGGGAATCCATAAGATGGAAGCTTGGCAGCTTGGAGAGGAGTCCCTAGTGCCAAACGCGGTCAATCGCATTGGAGATTTCGACTGCCACGGCAAGAGTTTCACCATATTTTCAATGGATGCTTGCCATATAATTTCTGATCGGAAATCATGACCGGAGTTGAAAGGAAAATGTTCTTTCTTATTGAACACTAAAGTTTTTTTTTTATGGAAATATAAATTATTAGTTTTTGGAATAGAGGAATGGATGACTTTGTGAATTCTGATATACCCCTCATAGTTTACGAATATTTCTTAGGGAAATGGAAGATAGAATGACTCACATATCTAACACTTTGAATCTTTTTCATTCCAATCCAGAGATTGTATATTTGTTAATTTTTTCAATTGAAATTCACCTAAATGCTAAGGGTTCCGATAGGATTCTTATTTTAAAATATTTTCTTGCTAGCTATTTGAATTTCATGAATTGTCATAATTTTTGATAATAATGACGGAAATTATGATGAATGTTTGAGAACTACAAATATTTACGCAATTGGAAAAAGTGTAGTAGGTATAACACGATAATAATGCTAACGTGACTTTCAAATTCGATTGAGCTGGTGATTCTCACTCTTTAGGAGTCCTTCATGACAGTTTAAGATAATATATCCTCAGCTTTTCTATTGATAAGTATTCAGCACATATCAGCAGAGAGTTTGGAATTATGCTGTTATTCGCTCAGATATATGTTTTTTGTTATTTCTTCAAGAATATATGGGATTCTTCCCAAAATGATCACCAGTGGATTGCTAGGTTTCGACATACGCTGCTCGAAATAATTTTGTGTGGGCATAAACATCAGTGAGTTCAACAAAAAAATTGAATTTACAGCAATTTTTCATGGCGGTTTTTGAAGAAACTGTATATTCGGTCTGCTAAGGCAGTCAATATTAACATCGTCGCTGTCTCCAGTGAGTAACACTGAATTCGGTGCCAACCACATGATAATCTTCAGAGATATTCATGAAGGTGTTAGAGAAATACGTATTTAATTGCTGTGTCTCATTTATTTTTGGAAACACCGTTATCATATTGTCAGAAATGTCAAGATGTCGAGATGTCAAGATGAAAAACAGATGTAAGGCTGGTCTACACCTTGTAGTGCTGCTACCAGATCGTGGGTATTTTCTTTATGAAAAGAAATAAAGACTATTATTATTAATTAGTCCTCAGTTCATCAGGAATAAGTATCTGCAGCAAACAATCTCAGTTTCTGTTCGGAATCACCAAGAGTCTGCTGAGCAGACACAATGAAGTAGAAAATTGTTTGGAATGAAAACGTACACAGAAATTAATCCAAATCAGTCTATCTTTCATAGCCTGGAAAATTCAGTTATAAAAGCATGGCAAACATTCCGGTCGCAATAAATATCCCCAAACAATCATTATTTATTTTGTTAATGCGTTCAGACGAAGGAGTTAGAAGTAAAAAAGGAAAATAATCCTTCCCCTAGTACTACTGTCACCTCCAAGGCTGATCTGGTAAGTAGAGTTCATTCATTAATTATTTCGATTATTTCGAAAAAAATCATTGTTTCACTTTTTTCTGTTACACAAAGGACAGTTTCATAGATGTAGTATGTGGTAGGAAATCATCAATGGAATGAGGAATGAAAATTTCTGTTTTTATTCCAATTATGTTTGAAATAATAATATCACTGTAGTTTCGTCCCATAAGGATTTTTTCAAACGATTACTTCAAAGTGATCGGGGTATTTTGTAAGAATGTCCTTAAATATAGCAAGAACTTATGAGTTCACTCTATACAAGAATATTCTTGAATATAATTATAACAAATTAACTCCTTAATGCCTAATTACTCTATAAATATAAAATTTCGAGTGAAAATCGTTGAAGACACCAGATCCGATCATTAAAGATGTCACAACCACGATGTTTAGGTTTACGAATTTCTAGCTGTCCCAAATGATTGAGTTTCTATTCTTTGCTAGCGTAGTGTGAAGTTTCTTTTAACGGAAATTATTGTTGTAGTTGTGGTATTTTAAGTAATAATTTGCAAAAAACTAATCACTGTTCCATCTAGTGCTAATGATCCATTATGAATCTAGTCGATGAAGAGTGGTATTGGCAAAAAATGAGCTATTCCATTGAACTTTCCAAACTTCATGATGGATTCAGTTTCCCTTTAAATCTTTAGTATTCAAGATATATGACTCGTAATTCTAACATACTGATAGCATGTGCAAAATCTCCTGAGATTTGTCCTGAATCTAGTAACAAGGACCTTTACATTAATTACGAGCTTTTGGTAAGCTAAGGTGTTGAGAACACTATGTTCGAGGACCATTATAAATCTTTGGTTTCAGTTCCAGCCTACCTGACCTGAGAAAGGTAATTGTCAGATTCATAAATGAGTCGAGATATTCGATGTTCTCATATAAGACCCCTCATTTCTCTAAATCTTATATGTGTGTTGATTGCTAACCAGGTTTCATATTGGCAATAGAGTTCTGGCCGCTCTGGCCCAGGACAGTGCCTGGGCAAAAGTCCGCGGCCTCCTTGTTTTCAGGAGGAATACGACAGAGAAAATAGAGTCGTGAAAGGAAATCTTTCTTATAGATGCAGCATCCTAGTTCCACTTTCCTCCAATGAGGTGGTGTAGAGCGCTTGAGCCTTCAACTAATCTCTTTTTTCCATCATCGTCATCATTCCAGGTGAACTTTGATCATTCGTAAATTTCTATTTCTACACGGTATTTTTCCAGCAGCCTCAGGTGCTGATGTACATCTTCATACTCTGAAGAAGAACATTTGTGGATATCTATAGAAAATAAATGAGCTAACCCATGTTCTTGTGGCTCTTGGGTGCCGACGTAAACCATAACTTCTGAATTCAGGGGATAAGTGCAGAAATGAGATGCTGATGAAAAGGGCACAAAGAAAATATTGCTGAAACCTTCTATAGATAATTTGCTCTGTTTAGATTTCAGACTGACCTGAAACAAGTTATACCGAACGGCATCAGCTGTTATTGCATTTGATTATTTGGCAAAGTACCGCAAATTACTTGAGCAAATGCTGTTTCAAATGGCATCAGGTGGTATCATCTGATGATATTTTTGAAACTAATGAATTTTTACGTGTACTTTGAGGTGATAATAACTAAACAACAAAGAAAAAGAAGATAACTAACGAAATTCGGTTACTCCATAATATGAATGTCGCACGAGGATACTAATATCTTGTTTGCTTGTCTTAACTTATAAAATTTTTCAAATTTAGAAACTAACAAGTTCTAGGTATATCGTATTTGTTTCCCAAATTATTGTATTGTCTTTCTATTGTATGCTATCGAACCATCTGAAGATAATGCAACCATTTTTATCATGAAGAATAACTACCAAATTAATATTTCACAAGTATCTTGTTTATTCGTTTTTTCAACTGATTATTTACTGAAACCTACTACTGGCTATATTAGCGCTATGAAATGAGTTTTATAATAGTAATTTCATTTACTAGTACTCACATGACACAGCATGTGTTAGCAGAGGACGATTATTAATAATAATGAGTGCTTTGTTGATTTCATTGAAAATATGAACAGGATGTTCATAAACCTTTGGAACCTACTAAACTAAAATTAAACCAACAATTTAACTTGTCAGAGTATTGATTTATTAGAGTATTATTATATCAGGATAGTGCAATGAACATTATGCGAAAAATCATACAGCAAAGAGATAATTTCGCTGACAAAAGATCGTTTCTGACTTTGTTTTCGAAGCACGCTGTTTTTGAAGCATGCACAACTTGCAGATTTCTGGAGGCATAATATCTTTTTGACTGCGAGAAAATCAGAAAAAATATATAGCACCAACCTGGTGTAGTCCGAGCAGGTACAGAGCCTGTGAGCACCCATCGAGATCGATACACTCTAGAAGAAACCTCTATCCCTTCATACCCTCAAATTTTCCCTTCTTGGAACAATAGTTCTGCTGGATGACATCTCACTATCTCAGATCACGCCACTGGCTAAATCCTCATCTTAAATTTAATATTCATGGTGCTGAGATTTTTGGTTAATTAGATCATGAGCTTCCCATAAAATTCAAAGAGGTCCTGAATGTAAGGATATCTGTGCTCTCCAACCTCCCAGATTACAGACTTGTGGCTAAAGGCAAGTTATATAGTCAGTTGTAGGAATACTGTCTGTTCCAATCCCATTAAGCAACTGTGTAACGGTGGTTCTCCAGTCAAAGTTTTAGAAACCATTTCGGAAACTCTCCCGGTGGACGATATCAATTAATTATCAAATTTCAGTACTTAAATAGAGTTATCGTCCCTGATGCTTATCCTATTCTGTTTGTCTGATCTCTTAACCTACTGGTAAATTCCACTTGTGAGAGAGGCTTTTGTGGTGTCGAACTGGGGCTTGTTCAAGTTCAACAGAATACCAATAAGTTCAAACAGCGCCCCAGCAACCTGGCACATATTTCAGGTGTTGAAAGAGGTGTTTCCTCAACTTGGATGATGTGGTTATCTGCATTGGTAATTTTGAGAAGTATGTTGAGTTTTTATGAGAAATTTTGAAGATTGACTCTGAACTGGAGTAAATTATAGTTTTTCAACAGTTAATTTAGGTATCTCGGTTACGTCGTGTGTTTATCTGGCGAACAAAAGGCACCTGTTACTATGACACTGAATGTGTTACGGAAATTTGACGAATGGTAGGCTTACCTCCTGATATAAATAATTTTTTCCTAATTCTTGATAACGCCGATGTGCTTGCTCTTGAAGAAAAATGATACATTTACTCAATCTCACTCAGAGATGAAGGATCATTTAGTGTAGTATTCCTATTTCCTATATACTCAAATATTTACATACAGAGAATACAGCTTGTTATTTTTTTTATGTTCAATTACATCTTATAATAATATATTTATTTTATAGTAACTTCACCAGTGTTAGGGATTTAAAGCTAATGAATTGTTTAATACCAGTCTTATATTTGTGATATGAGATGTTTTCTTTCAAACTGCGCTCTAGTATATTGTAAAATTTAGTACCGAAGTAGAAAATTGTTCGTTGAGTGTGGGTTTTTTTAAAAACGGGAGGTATAACATTTAAATTGTCAGAAAATCTAGTATTTCTTATATTTTCTTTATGGTATAGATATTTATCAGTATACATCCATATAAGACAGTGATGAATATATAGACACCTTATATTACACAACTTGGTTTCTTTATAGAGCTGTTCTGTTGAGAACAGTTTTTTTTTTCCAAAAAAAAAATAATTATTGTATTTTGCATGGCTTGGAGACTGTACAGATTGCAGTCGAAAATACCACCCCATACGGAGATACAGTACCTAATAACTGATTCTGCCAAAGATCTGTATACAGTCATCAGATTTTTGTGGTTAGGATTTCCCTTAAATTGTACAGCTTGTGAGTTAGTTGGCGAAGTCGCTTTGTAACATATAGGACGTGTTCGTCCCTATATGTTCAATCAATCAATTTATATATATATATATATATAAAATTAATATTGTGAATGAATTCCATGTAAATTATCCTGAATATAAAAGGCACATATCACCTAACGGTATAACTAAGCTTAAATCATATTTATGTGACATCAATTGGCAAATATTTTCTAACGATGAAGTTGACCCAAATTATTTAGCAAACTTTCTAGTTAACAATAATAACACTCTCACATTAAAACTCTTTCCTCTAAAAAAATGCAAATCAAAAGTAAACAAACCACTGGTTCAATGGTTCTCAGTTGATTTGAGACTGTTGAGAAATAATTTGCACAGCATCAAACAAGTAGCAGACGCAACCAAGGATCCAAATGGTTTCATTGCGTACAAACAGCTCAAGAAAGAGTATGGTAACAACTTGAGATCTGCAAAAAAAATGGCGTATGATGAGTACATTTCTACGTCCAAAAATTAATCTAAAGCTTTTTGAAAAGTAGTAAATTTCGAGAGAAATAAAATCAATTTAAACCCTACAATCGAATTATCATGTGATGAGATTAATAACTTTTTCAGCAACATAGCGGATAACATCATAAATTCGCTCCCGAATGTTACAAACGAAGACCTTTTAACTTTTAAAAAATTTCCTGCTCCTTGTAAGTCTTTTTTCTTTCGACCAGTTCACGAGGTAGAAGTTTTGGAAGCGATTAATTCGTTGAAGGACTCCAAATGTTCGGATACCCATGAACTCAATAGCCAAATATTAAAGGAAACTTCATCTATAATAATACAACCTCTCACTATACTGATTAATTTGATTTTATGTACTGGTATATTCCCAGACATCTTCAAATTCTCTAAAGTATTGCCCCTTTTTAAAAAAGGAGATGCGGCAGTCATTGATAATTACAGACCAATAAGTATTATTTCAGTATTCAGTAAAGTGGTTGAAATAATAATTAAAATTCAGCTTTATGCCTACTTTGAGGATAATAATTTTTTCAGTAACTCACAATATGGGTTCAGAAAGTCGCGTTCAACAATACATGCAGTGTTTGGCGTCGTGTCTGGTGTGGTTGAAGAGCTTGAGAAGGGCAATCAGACTGCGTTGATGCTTTGTGACCTGTCTAAAGCGTTCGACTGCGTCTCACACGAAATTCTCTTGGAAAAATTGAACTTTTACGGGGTTAGGGGTATTCCGCTTCAATTAATAAAAACGTATCTTACTAATCGTCAACAAGCAGTAATGATAAACGGTAACTTATCAAACTTTCAAACCATACAGCATGGTGTTCCGCAGGGGTCCGTTTTGGGCCCGCTCTTATTTGTTATTTATGTAAATGACTTGTGCAATAATATGATGCCGTTCAAATCAGTGCTCTTTGCGGACGACACCACTTTTATTCTGTCGGATAAAAGTAATGATATGTTACAGTTTCAACTCAACGAGGTAACTAATAGCGCTAATGAGTGTGGTTTTTATCTAATAAGTTGAAACTAAATAGTGAGAAAACACAATACATCCAGATATCTGCTAATAATCAGATTTTGTCTAATTGTGAAACTAATGAAGTTAAATTACTTGGCATTACATTAAATAATAGACTCAACTGGTCTGCACATATCTCCCTACTGAAGAAAAAACTCTCAGGTTCTCTATTTGTCCTTCGCCAATTGAGGTACATCACTAACACAAATATATTAAAAACTTCATATTTTTCACTATTCCATTCCCATATTAGTTACGGTGTACAACTTTGGGGAGATTCATGTCACTCCATTCAAATATTTAGGATGCAAAAGAAGGCATTGAGAGTACTGGCTAATATTGGATACAGAGATCACTGTCAAGAAACTTTCAAAAAACTTAGAATTATGCCACTGCCAACTTTATTTTTATATTTCGTTTTGATCGAGATACATAAGAAGAAATCATCCTTGACGAAAAATCTCATATTCACGGACACAATACACGAAACTCCCATCACATTAGAATAAATCGATTTCGTCTCCACGTATCGCAAAAAAATTCACTAGATTATTCTCTGTACAATATCCTGCCTCAAGATTTCAAGGAGCTCAGTTTGAAAACTTTCAAGAGGAAATTGAAAAATTATTTGTTGAGGTATTGCTTCTATTCTGTCGATGAATTCAGAACACATTTTTGTGGTAACACACATGTCACTGCTTCTCTTTAATTTAAGAGGAAATATAATTACAGAGTTCTTGTGTTTGTAAAGTTGTGTTGTAACGCTGTTTAATTGTTAATTTTAATTTTAATTCTGTTTTACAATTTTAAATTTTTACATTTTTATATATTTTTCATACATAAACCAAACATGACTTGCTACACACATTTTATAACATGTAACGTAGTTAAATAAAATATTCTATTCTATTCTATTCTATTCTATTCTATTCTATTCTATTCTATGATCAACAACTACACCAAGATATTTTAGCTTTGATTCTTTTTTTATAGAAGGGCAATCACATTGTTTTATCTGTGCACATTCAAATGTATGTAATTTTAGTACATTTTCGATTGGTTGGTCGTTTTTCAGGAGTGTGAAACAAATGAATTTGGTTTCATTCAGATTCAAACTAAGGAGATTATAGTTCAACCAAATTTGGATATCCTTCAAGCCATTTTCTGTCGTTTGGTATACTTGCTGCCATGTTTTACCAGAAAAAATAATCGCCGTGTCGTCAGCGTATGAAATAAGTTTATCAGCATATTTTATACAACCTATGCTTTTGATGTAAACTAAAAATAAAATAGGCCCCAATACTGAGCCTTAAGGAACACCAACAGTGATTTCATTTGGCGAACTAAGATCACTGCCAATTTTGACGGTTTGCTTCTTGTGCGATGAGTAATTTTTCAAAATGTTTAACGTTGGCCCACGAATACCGTACCTATAGAGTTTGTTCATTAGATCGTCATGTGATACCGTATCGAAGGCCTTAGCGAAGTCTAAGAAAACTGCCAAGCACTTCTGCATTTTCCAAGAGTCAGTAATCGTTTTCGCAAAATGATTAACAGCTTTCAATATTTCAATAGCTGCCATTTCTACCTGAAATAATATTTTTATAAGAACGGTGCAGGGCCATATTTCACTTTGAGAGCGTTGCGTGGGATTGTATGCAATGAGCTTTGGAATGTGACTCCCCATTATCGTATAACTTTCAAGTTATGCCACACCCTTGTTGTTTCTTGCACCTAAATCAACAATCAATAGCCATAATTCATTGAGAGACAAGGGCATTCTAAATTTATATAGAAAAATGTCGTTTATCAAAGAAAGTGTATATTATTGCAAATGATATATTATTTGAAGTCGTGCTGGTCTTGATGATTCACAGTATTTATGAACAGTAACTTACTGATAATAACGTTGTTTATTAGTAGTAATATTTTTATTGGTTGTTGATAACATAAATCAAGTTTGACCCTCGCAAATTCAAGTTCAGATCTTACCAAGGTGTACCTATTAAAGTGTTTTTATTTTTGTATAGACTATAAGTTCGTCTAATTTAAAATCCCAATATGGGCGTTGACTAGTAAATAAAAAAATAACTTTGTTGCAAAATACTCCCAAATCTTTCAGCTCACTTTTCCGTGCTATAACCTCATTGTCCTTCCCATATAAGCGAAGTGGCCGTAGTGTTAGAGCGTTTCCATTCCACCAAGGCGGCACAGGTTCGAACCCACCGCTCGTCACGGAGCTGAAGTGGTTCTGAATCCACTTTTATGTAAGCAGTTGGTCCCGGATCTTCCTTGCTCGCACAAGCTCTGCTTTTGAGGGGTTTTCTCCGTAAAAACAAATTTTTTTAAATATTCCTAATGTCACTTTTCAATCGAGTTATTATTAAATGACAGCGTTTTTTACATCAAAACATAATTTGTTATTATAACTTCAATCTGAAATGCTATTGATGTCTTTCTGTAGAATTACACAGTACCGCACTGTATGTGTGCAACAACAATTTGTTGAAATATATTACGGTCATCTGCAAAGAGCAGGCATTCTGAATAATTAAGGAATTGTAGTCGATCACTGATAACCAAGAAACAGTAGTTGTCCTAGATTTGATCCCTGTGGTACTACGGAATTTGCTTGAAATTTTCCTAAGGTGTTCCCAACAAAGGATCCATTTTGTAGCATCCGCACTTTCTGGCTCTTGTGACAGATCTTGGTTTCACTTAACAAGTAACAACTATTCAAAACATTCGCCAATTCATCTGGTTGTTTGTATTCATTATTGTCAACAAATTACGCGCTTGCTTAATGAAATTTTTGCTAATGAAGGACGAAATGAACAGACGTGAATAGAGGAATATCCAGTTCATTTTGACGCATGAATTTATTTATATGAATAAACATAACTATAATGGGCTTTTTTACGATCAGCTGTGTTAAACCCCAACAATTCATTTTCATTGTCATGTTGAAGAGTTTATATACTATTTTTCATAATCCTTGTGAAAAATTTAGTTTCGTCATACCAAATCACTTCAATTCCGAACTTTAGGACTGCTGTTTTCGTGACGTATATTAAAAGGATAATTATAAATTGTAAAAAGAGAAGTATTTGTTTGAAACCATAGATTAACACAGAATTTTGAACATTACTAACGATTTCACAGCATGTGATAATTGGCGAGATTTAAAAAATATCCTCAGAACGGACGAAGTCACATTCAATAATACACCAAGCAACACAGCATAAAATGAGTGAGTCTTTAACAAAAATACTAGTAGGAAACCGACTATGCCATCACATGGAAGACAGTCCGTAGTTATATTGTGTTATGTTTTCGACTCGCAACTATCTTTTATTAATTTGTCATAAACATTTAAATAACATAAAACGTGTTTTATAAATTGTTTTGCTTATAAAATAAAAACTAATAGAGCAATCTGTTTGCTCCAATGAAAAGAATTGAAGATAATTGAAATACGAACAAAACAGGATTTTTATGACCCTGTGGGATCATCAGTAACGGAAAAAAACTGAAAAACCGGAAAATTTTGCGATTTTTTGAAAAATTCATGACTCCGCTATTTTTCAAGAAGTAGGATTGGCCTTTCTCATGAAAGTATTGAATCATGTGTACTTCATATGTGCACAAATCAGGCTCTGTCGGATAGTTAGTTTTGGCACAATTGAGTTTTTTTTTTTTGCACTATCTTTCAGCGTGCCCGGATGCTCTAATGATAGCCCGATTTCAATTTCTCAAACAGATTATGAAAGTAGAAGTACAATACTACAAATCGTGAATTCTAATTTTATGCTACAATGCTGCGAAATGAGTGAAAAATGCCTGAAACCGGCCGAGCCCACGTCAGCTGCCGAGTAGTAGGAGAGTCCGGGAGATGAGAGGTATTCTTCTAATGAACGGGTTACGTGATAATACGCTTCCCCTCATCTCCCGCTCACTCCTACTACTCGACCGCTTTCACCAGCTCGGCCGTTTTTTATGTTTGCAAGCATTATTAACCCATTCAACTGGGCCTCCAGGGAAGAATGGCAGGTCTCAAAGAAAGTGATAGACGTGGAAAAAACGAAATGGGCAATCAACTCATTCCAACTGTATAAATCGCCAGGGACGGATGGCATTTATCCTATCATGCTACAAGAAGGCATCGACCTACTGGCACACAAACTATACACGGTACTAAGGGCCAGCCTAGCACTGGGATACATACCAAAAGCATGGAGAGCAACCACAGTGGTCCTCATCCCTAAACCTGGAAGAACGGCACAGGAGGGAGCGAAGGCACTGAGGCCAATAAGTCTTATGTCATTTATTCTTAAGACACAGGAAAAACTGTTGGACAGGCACTTCAGGGATACGGTGTTGGTAAACCAACCCATACACATGGACCTATATGCCTTCACAACAGGCAAATCTACAGAAACAGCACTACACCAACTCGTAGAGAAGGTGGAAACTGTACTAAGAAACAAAGAGGTCTTGTTGGGTGCATTCTTGGATATCGAGGGAGCATTCAACAACACATCTCTAAACTCAATCTCAAGGGCATCGAGACGAAAAGGCATCGATGAGACCTGCTGCAGTTGGATAGACTGCATGCTAAGAGATAGAATTATCCACTCCTCCTAAGTGGGAGAAACATTGGCAGCCAAGGTCACCAGGGATTGTCCGCAAGGGGGTGTCCTGTCCCCACTGCTGTGGAACCTGGTGGTAGAAGACCTGCTACTCACACTGGAGAGGGGTGGGCACAAAACACTTGGGTACGCAGATGACATAGTCATCACGGTCCAAGGCAAATTCAACACCACGGTTAGGGAAAGAATGCAATCGGCCCTAAATCTGGTAAGTACATGGATAGATAAAGAGGGACTAACTATTAGCCCCTCCAAATCAACCAATGTAGCGTCTCACTAGGAACAAACACCTCTGTATTCCAGGCAGAGATGTACGCCATCTTGCAATGCGCGAGAGAAATCAATATGAGGGAAATGCACAATTCACGGATCAAAATATGCACCGATAGCCAGGCGTCACTGAAGGCTCTTATGAACCTGAAAGTGACATCAAGACTAGTATGGGAATGCCGAGAAGAACTCAGTGTTCTCACAGAACACAAAAAATCAACTTTGATGTGGGTTCCAGGACACTACGGTATCGAGGACAATGAAAAAGCTGATGAGCTAGCTAGAAAGGGCTCATCAACTCCATATATTGGCCCAGAACCCGCACTCGGGATTAATAAATCCGACATTCGAGGATGCATTCGGGACTGGGTCAAGCGAAAACAAAAGGAGAGGTGGCACGAAGCCCCCCTCATGCACCACGGGAAAACATACATTAAAGAACCGTCAGAACACAAAACTGAAGAACTACTCAAGCTGAGCAGGAATCAAGTTAGAACAATAACGGGTCTTCTCACTGGTCACAGTCCAATGAGAAAACACCTTCACAAAATGGGTCTGTACAACGGAGAACTTTCCTGCAGACAATGTGGTAAAGGGACTGAAATAGCCAAACATATACTGTCAGAATGCGAGACATTAGACCGCAAGAAACAGGCAATTTTTGGGAAACCCAATTTAACTCCCGAAGAATACAACAGCCAACCGGTGAAGAACCTGTACAGACTGGTACAGGTGACCAGAGTTACGGAGTGGATGCTGTAAAACCAACACGGAAAACACAAAAAGCCCAAGTGGCTGAGGTGTAGCTGGTGAAAGGACCAGCATCCGAGGAAGGAAAAAAAACCCATTTCGCAACATTTTAGCGCAAAATGAGACTATACGTTTTGTGGTACTGCACTTCTACTTTCAAAATCTGTTTCAGAAATTGAAATCGGACTATCACTAGAGCATCCAGGCACGCTGCAAGATAGTGCAAAAAAATATTCAAATTGCAATTGTGCCACAACTAATGATCCGTCATAGTCTGTTTTGGGCACACACAAAGTACACATGATTCAATACTTTCATGAGAACGGCCAACCCTATTCCTCGAAAAATGTCCTATTTTGTTCGTATTTCAATTATCTTCTATTCTTTTCATAGGAGCAACCAAATTGCCCTATTAGTTTTCATTTTATGAGCAAAACAATTTAAAAAATACGTTTTTTGTTATTTAAATGTTCATAACAAATTAATAAATGACAGTTGCGAGTCGAAAACATAACAGAATATAAATTCCATGTGATGGTACAGTCGGTTTTCTACTAGTATTTTTGTTAGGAAAAAATGCTCTTTTGATTGGCCTATAAATTACTTCTACCAACAAATATTTTACGGTGTTTACTAAACACTTTATAAAATAAAACTTAATTGCGCGAAGTTGACCTTGCAAAATAGAATTGTTACTATGATTTTGTCAGCATTTTTGTTGCAGTCAAAAGCCTTAAAAGCATGCGCAGTGGTTACGAGAAAAAGGCTGGCTGTGAAATTGCTAGCAAAAGGCTGTACGAGTATGAGCCCTTCAAGTATATTTGAAATATGACTAGTAAATTAAAAAGCATTTTTGTTAGATACTCCCTAATCCCTTACCTCAGTTCTCCGCGCCTCAGTGTCAACTTTCAAACGAGTTATTGTTAATTGAAGTATATTTGTAGCATTACACAGTCCAGCACTTTTTGTATGCGCTTAAATATTTTAAGGTCGTCTGCAAAGACCAGGCATTCTGAATAATTGAGGAATTACAGTAGATCATTGATGAACAACAAACATTAGTGGTCCTAGATTGGATCCCTGTGGTACTACGGAATTTGCATGAAACTTTCCTGAGGTGTTACCATTGTGCTTTACACGCAACATGGAACAATCCAATAATATATTCCAAACATTCTCCAATTCATCTGGTTCTTTGTATTCATTATTGTCAACAAATTACGTTCTTGCTCAATAAGATTTTCGCTAATGAAGTACGAAATAAGCAGACGTGAATAGCGGAATATCCAGTTCATTTTGACGCATGACAATTTGTTTATATGAATAAACATAACTATAATGAGCTTTATTACGATCAGCTGCGTTGAAACCCCATAATAATTAATTTTCATTGTTATGTTGAAAAGTTCATGCGATTTTTTATAATCCATGTGAAAAATATAATTTCGTCATACTTGAATTCATAACTTTAGGAACGATTTCTCAATCGGTTCTATGATAATGCTATGTTATTCGGAGGTACATGTAATTCAAAGTTTATGGTTACCACATAACTCATATCTGTACCTCGGAGGTAAAGGCACTATGTCCATTTTTCTTATTTTTCAGGACAGCTGTTTTGTTTTGAAACTCAATTACAAATATCTTAAAAACAAATTGCAAAGGTAACCAAATTATTATACCACAGTGTATTAGTACATTCATGTTTCATTTAATTGGAATATATTTATACAAATTTATTTTTGAATTTGATAACAAAGAATTTAAACGTATGCGGAGGACATAGTGTACAGATATGGTAACTTGATTGTCAATAGATATTCATCACAGGAATTTATCCAGACAAAACTGAAAACTGCATTCTTTATATTTCTTGAAAGCTTATAGTAACGGAAACAATCACAGATTCCGTGAAAATACCCTAGCCTGAGTAAGAAATCTGAAAATTAATTTACTGAGTAATGAAAGACAGAAAATCACAACTTTTCTGGCTAATACCCTTATTGAGATCTGAGATAAATGGTCCTCGAGAAAGACAATGTTGTCAAGGATCCTTGAAACCATGCCGTATTTGCTAGATTATGCCCTGCCCTCCTTTCCCAAGACCACTACTATTTACTACTTACCCAAATCAAGTATTTTAAATTGTTATTGTTACAAAAAAAATGGATAATCAATCCTTTAGATTTCTTCTCAACCGAAAATTTTAGCCTGTGCAATCTATTTTTTTTGTACTACTCAATCTATTCTGACTGATAGAACAATTTTTTCATCGATTCAGTCAAAATTGATTTCGTACTTTCTATTTTAATTATTCACTGCTACAATTTGTAGATTTCGGCCACTACACAGACCCTGTATAAGAGTATGTTATCGAACGACGCACCGCTTTTTATACATCAATTATATTATCAGAACCCCCAAGTCTAGCCACACACCTTGACCTCCAGAGTAATTTCTAATTTACTCATCACCTTTTCAGTATATGCTTGTTCCATTTGAACTTTAAATCTATGACTACGTGAATACACCAAGCTTTTAATATTGTTAAATTTTCGCATTGGTGTTTGAAGGGAATCAGGTCATCTTTATTCCTACTATAGTAATTATTTGGCTTTTAGTCCCTTCTACCCTAATCGTGCCACTTACCATTACAAGGTTTCGCAGTCAGTCAGTAGTCAATAAATAGAGATGATAACACCTCCTGTAGTGTGGATTTTCTGTAGTAACGTAGAGTTCCATTGTTTAACTTTTCTTGGTACCAAAATATAAAACCATTCTCAGCTTCCTTGGCGATGAAACCCCCATCAGTTTATATCTACAAAACATTTATAGAAATTCATAAAAACGAAGACCGTTACCTTAAATATTCGGAAATTCACGCTCACAAAAATAGAGATTGTAATCGGCTGAGCAAACCCCAAATCAGACACAGCAAGTGTCAGAGAAACTCTCTCAATTTGGATCTTTATAATCACGTACCAAAAAACATAATAAAGGACCCCGCACTCATTATAGGTGAAATGGTTCTCCGTGAAATTGTCTGAATTTTCAGTATACTGTAGTATCCGATGTACTGATTGAACGTGCAGAATCGGAAAGTTCGTTGATGGATAGATTTTAAAATACAGGGCGTTCAAGTTAAAAATCAGTAATTTTTATTTAATTATTTTCTCGGGATTTAAGGGCCAGTTTCACAGGTCCCAGTTAACCTTCAAATAACTAAGTGAGAGTTTAGACGGTGAATGACATTCTTTAAATGGCGTTTGAAGGTTCACATTTTATCCATCAGTTAATTAATCTGGACTTTAACTGGAACCTGTGAAACTGGCCCTGAAAGTGACAACTGCATTTTTTTTGCTCTTATCATCAACGTACCTTCATATTACTGAATATCATTCAGATGGTGCAGATTATATCATTATGTACAGAGTGAAAAATAAAAACATTTTAGTAATGTCTGAAGATTCGATGTAATAATGAAATATTAATAAAATTATTTTGGCATGCAATAAACTATTTTTATTCCATCATTAATCACAATTCATACATTTCGTACAGGGTGATTTGAAAAATTGGTGGAATATATGGCCGGTTCTTTCGTACACATCCTGTATATTCAAGTGAATTGTCATCCTCCGAAGATAGCTGATACCGTATAAACATGATTTCGTTGGGATATATAGGGTAATCATGAAAATTTTCGATGACAAAAATTACAAAATATCAACGTTTCAGAAATCACCCTGTAATTCACGATTAACTAGGTGAAATTCCTTTACTATTATTTATTATATTCATCATTCTCTCCTCAACACTGTCTCAAAAATTCAGTTTCCTACTATGACTAGTTTCATAGTTATTAATTGAGAAACTTATTACCAGTGGAAACAACTTGTCCACGCGTACATTCTACTAGTGGCCAAGATTTTTCACAAATAGATTCAAATCCTCCTATTAGAAATGAAAGCGTTCTATCAATTATTTTCACTTTTCCCGGATAGTTCGTTTTTCATTCCGATAAATAGACTGGGAGATGGTGACAGATTTCAGGTGACGATTTTCTTGTTTATGCCTCTTGAGACCAGTGAAAGATATGAAAATTCGGATATCGGAAAACACATTTCTCATATCCGATATTCAAGACCCGAAAAATCGAGGGTGGCCCAACATGCTTTGGATCACGACCACCGATCTGATGACACAAGCTTAAAATTAATCAGACAGATTCATGACCATAGACTTCTCGATGCATTCGAGAGTCTGGAAATTGCCAAGTGTAAAAATAGTATGAATGCTGATAAGGGTCCTATCCCTTACAGCCCATTATTCAAGTTCGTAGTACATTGAAAAATGTTTCACTTTTCTTTTCTTTATTTTTCTTTTCTTTTCTTCACAATAAATTCATAGATTATTGTTTGTTCCAAGAAATTTGTGTCATCAAATCCAAAACAAGTAGGATATCATTAAAATGAATTTAGTGCAGGTAAATTGCTAGAATCAGTAAACAACAATAGTAGGCAAATTTGATGAGTGCGGTTGCCCCTCAGATAAGTAGTAGGTAGAGTGTAGGTGATTCGAAATGTTAGATAATTTGACGTCCATTAAGAAATAGTAGTATAAATAGAAGTAAGTTAGGATAAGTTGACTTTTAGCTCCTGAAAATGCTAACGTTGTGGACGAAACGCGCGTCGAGTGTGATTGTGACGTAGTTTTGGTGTTTGGGTAGTTTCTTTTTTCTTGAATGGAGATATCTGTTGGTATAAAAAATAGCTATTGACTCGAGACATCAATGAAAAGTCGAACAAAGATCCTAGTATCTCCTAATAAAATAAGAATAGAGTTTTCCTCAAGTTTTAATATCGGAGACGTCAACGTTTTTGAAGAGGAGAAGTATTTTTAATCATTTTGAAATAATTTTTCAGATAGGCACATTCAGTAAAATAAATATATAGTTGAGTGTGAAAGATAAATGCAATAATATTTATTGCGCTTCATTGAAAGAAGGTTTTCAAAATATTGACGTAGCCATTCCTAATGTAAAACTTTTGCGAAAAATATCAGTCTATAATGCCAAAATTTTACTCGCACAACACAACATACTTGCAGATGGTAGTTACTGTGACAGACAACAGGCTTTTTTTCAGTTATTTATTCTTGGTATTTCAAGAAGAGTAATCATTTTGTTTATCACTTGCTGAAGCACCGCTAAATTTGGACTATTGAAGTTTTCACAAACACAAATTGAACTTCATTATCCAATTAAGTTGGAGGTCCAGATTTTTTATTAATAGCCGGAATGGGATTATTTCAAGACGTAGTAGGACTCAATTTATCGCGTTTGAGGACGCCTTCACGAGTAACAGCACGTATCCGGTCTTAATTCGAGTTGTATCAATAATAACAATGAACGAGATTATTATTCGATTATAACTCTACGCATATACCCAAATAAGAATGATCTTGATGAATAATAAAATTCTTCCCCGATGATTTTTGATTTCGATAAATTTTACTTACAATGATAAAGTTTATACTTATTGAAATTAGGAGTTTTTCAAATAGTGCAAATTGTTACCACTTATGCTTTTCATTTACCCTATCCTGTCATCGTTTATGACATTGTCTGAAATTTTGTAGATTTTTTTTTTATTTCGTTGTAAATGTTTCTATGTCTCTCATATGAAAGAGTTCTCTACACGAGTTGGATTGAGAAGAAGAGACTGAAAACACAGTATATATGTGAGGAAAGAAGATCTTATCATAGGTCATAATAGAACCGCTTGGGAGTTTTTCACTTCAAAACAAAAAGTTTCATTGACCTTTTTGATTAATTGCAACAGTCTGGATAAAAAATTTGTTAGAACGAACGTGGCTCAGAAATGAAAGCAGAGGAAGGATTTGCGTTGAAATTGACTTGGGAAATTTAATGACTATACAAATGTATCCCATACTTTCGATGTGTCACTCAAAACACCTCGGTAGATAAGAAAATCAAGTAGGAAGTGGAAATGATTGCGGTGGAGCATTAAAAGGAAAAGAAACACGTATTGAGACCTTCTTCGACGCCTAATCGTATTTGTGGGAAATGTTGATACCGACCGGAAATTTGTTGATATACTGTAATCGACTGACCGTCACGCCTCTGGAGAAAGTGTTTTCCTTAACGTCATTTGTTATGAATACACTGAGTTTTATCCCAACACCAAACCACTTTTTTTTACCACCTTGACAAGTGATGAAACTAATAATTTTGATAAGGTTGAAATTCCCTTCTATCCACACATTCACACAAAGTGGAAAATGTCGACGGAAGTCTAGATACTTTTTCCGTTTCCCTATAGGACGTTTCTTTAAAATGCTGGAAATGATAAAACCAGTTTCATCCAAAATCGATTTCCCGCATTCTTCTCAAAATAACTCATGCACAAAATTCAATCAAAAGAACATTTTTTCAAAATGAAAAAAGATGAAAAACTACTTATTTCAAAGAAAAATATATCGAACTCTGGACGAAAGTGAAACATTTGCATAATTAAACCTATATAACCAATATAAAAATATAAATAGAAAAGTTATTGGATATAACCCTCAAATTGTTGTGCAACCGTAGACACGTGTTTCGAGCTTAAGCTCTCAGCAGTACGGTAAAATCAAGTGCGAAGATGTAGAACACTTGGATGTAAGGACGCAATTGCGTCCTCTGATATTTTGAGGAACGTTGCACAAGTATCTGTTAGATTTAATTCAATACCCGTCGTGGTCTTAGCCAGGGAAGTAGTTGTTTTCTCTCAGGTACTTGACTTAATAAGCCTATTTAGTCGGTGTATATGGGAGTAAAGGGTTCATCATCGGTCGGCAACGACTGTTCGTTATTAAGCGATCTCCCAAAGAATTCTGTTTTCTTCACATAAATCTCTCAACCCGGAGATTCGGAGTGTTCTTCCTCTGCTCGCTAGATGGAGCGGCCTAGAAACCGCTTTATCGCGTGAACCAGAGTTGACCAAGCAACGAAGTGTGTAATGGTTTGGACGGGGAACAGATTGCTTCAGTGCTGTCTGTGTTGACCTACCCTTCGCACTGATGAGAGGCAACAACCTCGAAACTAGTCTGCAGGTGGTCACCCTGTCCAAATTAAAACATAATTCTGCTGTTGGGTCACAGAGGGCACTTGCAATTGCTTCCTCTGATATTTTGAGGAACGTTGCACAAGTATCTGTTAGATTTAATTCAATACCCGTCGTAGTCTTAGCCAGGGGAGTAGTTGTTTTCTGTCAGGTACTTGCCTTAATAAGCCTACTTATTAGGTGTATATGGGAGTAAAGGGTTCGTCATCGGTCGGCAACGACTGTTCGTTATTAAACGATCTCCCAAAGAATTCTGTTTTCTTCACAAAACCCGGAGATTCGGACTGTTCTCCCTCTGCTCGCTAGGTGGAGCGGCCTAGAAACCGCTTTACCGCGTGAACCAGAGTTGACCAAACCAGCGAAGTGTGAAATGATTTAGACGAGGAACGGATGGCTTCAATGCTGTCTGTGTTGACCTACCCTTGCACTGATGAGAGGCAACAACCTCGAAACTAGTAGTTGTTTTATGTCAGGTACTCGCTTTAATCAAAGAATACCTACAATACTGAACAAGAAGCGACACTTTTGTCGGCGCCTTTGATGTTCGGTGGGTAATTTTTGATGATCTCCGCCATTTTGTTGGGGTGCTAAAGGTCGGGACACAGGAAAAAAATCATTATTGTAGGACAGAAGCTGCCTTCGCATACCGTAGGAAGCGTTGCGATATGAAAAAAAAAATTGGTATGATTTAAGATTAGCTGATTTAATTATCATACGTGAAAGAGTTGAAATTTTTCAAGCACAGAAGTTGTTAGATTTAAATTGTAACCGTTAAAAATTACTTAAATAATAATACAACCACAGAACAAAACTGTGTCACAACACAGAACATAATAATTCTGACAGTTGACAATGTCAAGAATGAATCAGCTGCATCGACATAACCTTGGTAATGATCAGCTGTTCAGCATCCGCCATTTTGCCAGTAAACCTGCGCACTACAAAACGATTTTCCCACACCACTGCCACTGTCGCTTCTTGTTCAGTATTGTAGATATTCTCTGCCTTAATAAGCCTACTTAGTAGGTGTATATGGGAGTAAAGGGTTCATCATCGGTCGGAAACGACTGTTCGTTATTAAACGATCTCCCAAAGAATTATGTTTCCTTCATAAATAAAGTTGAGTCAAGAAAATAAAACCTTTCCGCAAACTGGTGACTGTTACTCTATGTTAATGACCACTATGTCAGAAAAACTGTTTGAAGGAAACAGAGTGTATATACAGTGACCGCAAAAAAAAATTTTATTATTGGAGTATTGGAAAAAATATTCTGGGGAAAAGTTTGTGCATGTCCGATAACCTAATAATCGATTTTGACACATGTCACGTGATCGCTAGAATGGCGGCAAAATGAAAAAAATTGCAATGCAAAGGCAAAAAAGGGGTAAGATGGCAAGATATCAAAAAAAGTTAATTGAAAAAGTCACTTAGAATTCAATTTTATACACATGAACGAAGTTTCAAGAGATAATTAAAAAAAAATTGAAAATAGCAATTTTTTTAAAAATATTTTCCCATCTATTTAAAAATATTATTTTTTTTCTTATGAATAGCTTGACTATACTGAAACATTTGCATTTTAATGATAATGACAAAACTTTCTCATTTTCTCCACACCAGAGAGCACTAAATTGAAAAAATGGGAATTTGTCAGAACCCTTGCTGTTACATCGGTTCGTATCTAACAGTTATATCCAAATTCCACGACCATTGTGAAGACATGACACTCTAAAAGCATGGTAATTTCCAGATTATAATCAAGTTCCGATGATAATCGTGCATGAGCGTTTCACTTCGCACATAAACTTGAAAATATTGCGTCAAATTAAAGATTCTTAAAGTTTATGTGCAAAGTAAAACGCTCATACAGCATTATTATTGAAACTTGATTAAAATCAGGAAACATGGTGTTTCTAGATTGCTATATCAACACAATAGTCTTGGAATTCTAATATAACTGTTAGATAAGAACCAATGTAACAGCGAGGGTTCTGGCAAAAACCATTTTTTTTTTATTTAGTGCCCTCTGGTGTGGAGAAAATGAGAAAGTTTTGTCATTATCATTAAAATGCAAATGTTTCAGTATAGTCAAGCTATTCATAAGAAAAAAAAATAATATTTTTAAATAGATGGGAAAATATTTTAAAAAAAATTGCTATTTTCAATTTTTTTTCAATTATCTCTTGAAACTTCGTTCATGTGTATAAAATTGAATTCTAAGTGACTTTTTCAAATAACTTTTTTTGATATCTTGCCATCTTACCCCCTTTTTGCCTTTGTATTGAATTTTTTTTCATTTTGCCTCCATTCTAGCGATCACGTGACATGTGTCAAAATCGATTTTTAGGTTATCGGACATGCACAAACTTTTCCCCAGAATATTTTTTCCAATACTCCAATAATAAAAATTTTTCCCATATGGTACATACTTTTTGGCGGTCACTGTATATGAATGATGATTTAAATTTTAGAAGTCACACCTTGCCATGAAAACAATTCATGATTCAGCTATGAAGAAAATAGAACTGAGATGGGCATAGAATGAAGGCTTTCAGGGCCAGAAGTATGATCAAGAGAGACAACTGAAATGATTTTTACTGAAAAGGTTTACAAAACCACGATAATTGTGTCGCTGTATAACATCTTCTGCAAGTGGAGAAGATATTCAAAATTACCTAATTGCTGTATTTCCTTCAATACTCATCGTAAATTGATTAGGGTTGGGTTGTATATTCCAGAGCTGTGCCGAGCACTGACAAAAAGTGCTTCGAGTACTAAGCACTCTTGAAAGCACTTCTTCATGAAGTGCTCGCGATTACTAAGCACTTTCAAAAAGTAATTCGATTTAGCGAGCATTAAGCACTTTTCAAAAGGGCGAGACCGTCAAGGTTGGCGTTCAATTTCGTGTATTCCAAGTTCATATTGCATTTGGAAACGGTTTCACTTGGAAAACTCAAATTTGGTAGGTGAACTCAGAAATGATTGGAGCACTTATTGAATATATTGACATTGATTTGACATCGAAAATTGAAATTTTTTTGGTCGGCAATTGAAGGAAATGAGTCAATACTTACTTTTGTTTTATTTCAATAGAGAGACCCATAAAAACAGTGCAACATTGACTGCACTTTCACTCAATTTTTTGAGGTATTCTGGGAGAAATGTATCCCTCCGCTTGACTGGGTGGCAATCTTATATTGATCTGAATTCAAACAGCAGATATCGTGAGAGTTTACTACGTCGCCCAGTGATTAACATCGATGAGGTATATCCGGACTCATAATGAGATTGAGTTAGATAGTCCCAATATGTCGTTCGACCATTCCGTCTGATTGGAGATGTAGAGCTGTTGGACAAGTTTTCTTCATGCCTAAAATGATCATCGTTTCTTCCTTTATTAAAATCTTAATCCAGCTAAACTCCATGTCTGGGTATCACATTCTCTATAAAGCCTTTGCGACTGCAGAATCTTCTGGTTGGGAATTGGCACAACTTCAGACTAAATGGTTGAGGCTTTTGCGGCCAAAGTTTTCAGTGCCAAAATTTTCACTCGGGTTTGAAGGTCGTCGGGTTTCGGACTTTCTTCCTAAGTAATTTCGGGATTACTAAGCACTAAGTTTTTTCGTAAAATGCTCGAAGCACTAAACACTATGCACTGAATCCAAAAAGTGCTTGGGAGCACAGTGCTTACGAGCACTAAAATGCTCTAAGCACTTTCACGAGCACTAAGCACTAAGTACAGTGCCTGAGTCCCAATAAAATTCGAATAATTACCAATACATTACTGATTAGGTATATTTAATTTAGCCTTTCAAGGAAACCATTACCAGAAGTGGTGAATTATTCAATTTGAGTTGGTCATTGGGAATGTTCTGAGAATTTTTCAATTTATTAATCTCCGTACTTTCTAAAAGGTTTAGCTTCATGCCTCTGTTTCGGGCATGAAGGATTTCAAAATCATGGTCGAAAGGTTTTCGTTTAATAAATAGGTGGCATATGTTGAATTTTTTTTCCGTTCACAAAGCTGTTTCTATATTCGTTCAGGCGATTTATAAGGTTTTACCAGTGGGGCCAAGATTAAACTTGAGACAACTAGCACAGGTTAATTTATAAACTCCACACTTTTCTTCAACTATGGCAGAAGCTGTGGAGTCCTACTTTTCAGAGCAAGTTTTTCTCATGTGCAAGCGTGTTTCGTTATGAATATTAAGAGGAGATCATGTTGATCAATAAAATATTCTATGCAAAGTTAAAAATGTTTATAAATTCCGTAGTGAGTTCAATATGGATGGGGAAATAATTTAGGGTAGCTCAAACTGTATCAGCCCTCATAAAAGTAAATATAAGTATGACCTATCAATTAAAAATCGCTGGAGGAGTAAAGCCATTAACGGTGCCCCAATTCTTTTGACACAGACTATCCGGTTTGCGGGTTTGCTATAACATTCATTCACGTAGTCTGCGACTGCCTTCATAATACCTACATTTACTTCAATTACCTCTAATTTGAGTGCTTCAGTACCATCTTTGTTAGTTTGCGAAGTGGTGTGAAGTGTATTAATTGCTATCATGGGCAAACCAGATACGAGTACAGGAAAGGTAATAATATTTCTACTAGTCTGGGTGGTATACCCAGAAATTTTTATTGAATATTGTAATGGCAGTGTGTTCCCCAGATTGTTTATTATTTAAGTGATAAATATCGTCAACTGAAATTATATTAGGCCATTAATCCTTTCAGAGGTTGAAGTAAATGAATATAATTTTTTGTTTCGACACGTGAAACCCAACGAATCTGACAAGTAACATCCACTCATTTTGGTTATAACATACAACTTACATACATCCATACATACAACTTGATATTAATACCCACGTAATCAGTAAAATGTTAGAAGTATCGGAGTACAGGGGTGACGGGTTAGTTATTGTAATGAAATAACTGGCACAGCAGATAATAAGTAACTATAACCATATATTTACACATGCCACATAAAAACACTTAAAGATTGAAGTTTATACAATTGCTAAAGAATTACTATCAAGCTCGACCAGATAAATGCTCGTCGAGGTGCTCGAAAAACTGGGAACATCCCGGATTGAGAACTGAAGCACAACTATCTCTCATCTTTCAAACCTCTCTTTTCATTGTAGGTCATACATAAAGAAAAAACCCAGCCTACGTCATTCCAAATTTCCAAATTGTTGGTCCGGCTTACGGAAGGGTTATAAAACTAATTGCTTGCTGGCAGGATTTCACATCGTAGGTAATCTGATTACCAGAAACATAACTATGAAATTCCAAGTTATTTCCCCATATTAAACATTTATAGTGGGACAAAGGACCTTTGAATTTAAAAAGTAAATATAAAATATTTAGAAATGATTATTTTCGCTGAAAATAAAAATTATTGTGAGTTTTATCGTTGGTAAAACCCCTACAAAAGCTTCTGCTATATTCTGTTTACATGAGGACAAATTTTGAGTAATATTATCGCCTGTCAGATTGATGAGCTGTATCAACTGATCTGAATGCATACAATATAATTCCCAATCAGCACATTTATCATTCCACTTTGTCGCTGGTATTTTTATTTATTGTCATTGTGCCTATCTACAACAAATCTTATTCAAAAATGATCTGAGCCCTACGTATCGGACATTACGTTCCAGGTGTGGCAATCAATTGTTATGTTTGCAGAACAAAAGTTTCTGCCTGTGGGTAACCTTTCTGATTTTGTTAGAATTCACTTTATAGTCTCATTCCAATTGATCTCATTTTGTCTTTCGGTTTTTCTCAACGTTTCTACGTTTCATATGCGAATAGATTTGTCCACTTTCTGATATATTATCATCAGCTTTGTCGTCATCATCACCCAGCTTGCAGAGTCCACTCCTTTAATTGCTTCCATTTCTTTCTATCAGGTGCTGTCTACATTCAGTTGGAATTGACACCTCTTGAATCTTCGTGCCATCGTGTTAAGGTTCGTCTTCTGCTTCAAAAAGATCTATAACGTAGTCCTCACTCATTGATTATTAGTAAAATCTTGATATTGTCAAGACAAGCTTCTTTTTGTGGACTTACTTCTACATTGATCTCCTTGAGAGAATATGATTATTGGGCCATCCTCTTTCCTGCTGAGAGTTATGTTTGCCATTAACAAAACGTTATCAATGCAAGCTCAGCAGTGAAGTAAATCCGAAGTTAACCTTTTTTTTGAACCTCTAGAGCTGTAGCATGTTTCAAATCATTTACATGTGCAATATTAGTGGCATGTGTGTGTATTAGAGATGAGAAATGGGGCTATGGAAGCTTGTGGTTTCACACAATGAGATTGGATAATGAGTAATTTCCTTCATCACACATTTTTTTGAACACATTCCTAGTTGTGCATTTCAGTAACAAAGTTATTTTCATCAGTAAAATTTCCATAGAGTTACATTTTCTGATCATGCTAAGTTTGTTGCCGAAACGTGTGCAAAGTTAAATTGATTTAGTTTTGATGAATTTCATTCATTGTATTCAGACCGATGGTTTCAAATATTCATATTTATGTGATTCTATGGACGGGTCCACAGAACATCCAGAAATTCTATAGGTTCTCATCCTGGCTCTGAATACGTACTAATTTTCTTGCCATGGCTATCATTAATGATTCCTTGGAGGCCTTGTTGAAGTCACCCTCGATGTCTACAAATGATGTCATAGCTATATCTTTGACTTTTCAAGTGACAACTAGAGAGATAATGGCTACTTTATGAAGACTGGCAATGCTCGGGGTCACTGGTGCTATGTCCAGCACATCTACGATTACCCTGGAGGTGATATTGGACCTTCCTCCTCTGCATCTGCATATTGCAGCGGAGGCGACGACATGAGCCTCCAGACTGAATTGCCAATAACCTAGGTCACTTCAAAATAATAGAGGTCGTTTAAATCGAATCATCTGAGATGCCGTCGGATAGAATCACTCCAACCTACTCCTCTGATGGAACAAACACCACTATCATATAAGATGGGGAAGTCACGTCAAAGGCCATACCAATGTTGTCAAGAGGGCAAATTTGGATCACGGATGGCTTTAAAACAAGTAATGGAGTAGGGGCTGAAATATACGGATAGAGACCGAGGCAAGATATTAGTCTAAGCCTCGCTTCTCAAGCCTCTATATTCTAAGCCGAGGTAATGGCTATTTCCGTGTGTACGAGAGAGATTCTAGAAATCAACCCATAGTCATTCCTTCCGACAGTCAGGTGGCAATAAAGGTCCTGCAATCATGCAGGTTTTCTTCCAAACTAGTTACGTTACGTAATCTGCATAAGGATTTTTGTATTTTAATGCATACGTTTCCTTTGATCGCAGAGAAAGGTGATTCCCACCAAATTTCAGGATTTCAGAAGTGAACATTTTGGATGCAGATTTTATCATATATGTTTTCTTTAACTTTACTGAATGTTTTTTTTTGGGAACCAGAAGACAAAATTCCCTTCAAACATCATACAATTTATCATTTACATTCTAAACCATCGATAAGTCCATTTGTAGTTCAACTGAACCTATACATCTGGCCCTAACTGGAGACAAATTTATCAAAAATGCATTTTCTCAGGTACAAATTAAACACTTTTTGAGTTATTTTTTTCTAAGATTTCATGTCCATCAATGACGAGAATTCATTGATGGACTGGAACATTTTCACCAAGCGTTGCGGCTGGACTGGTATAGAAGATGGCAGAAATGAAGGGGTTATTGATGTGATTATGAGCTGTTGTATTTTTATTTTCATTTAGTTACGTGCGCTCATTTTTACCTCAGTAACTCCTCGGGTGGTACAGTAGGTTTTCCGGAGTTTTCCTGCAGTTGTAATAGCAAATGCGCCACCATTTTTTGTCAAGTCGCCCCGGAGCGCATATGGTGGTGCTACTCTCTTTCGTCTGCACTTATGTTCAGATCGGGGAGATTATCACCATTATAGTCTATATAATACATACCTATTCCAATTAACATTTTTATTTATACTTGAAAGCTTTGTCGATGAGTTGAAATCCTTCTGACGTTAAAGTATATTTTGACTTTAACTACTCTTTATTTATATCATAATGGACCTTTCCACGACATATGAGAGAGCAATGTAATTAGAAAGTATATACGCTATTATCACTCGGGATTTTTTATTTATTTTTCTGACCGCTACTTTCTCTATAATCAGAATAAAAGTGGTTTCGTGACGTCACGTTCATCCAAACTAGACTTGGCAACGTTGTGAAACTTGTGCACCATGGAATCTCAAATTCTCATCACACTGGATTGTGTCGTATGACAGTTGTCATTTGATAGCAGTTGGGTTCATTCGTCTGTTTCACGGAACATCAATAAGAATCGTTTGTCTCTGTTTAACTCGTTTGCCTACTTCAGTATTTAATACAAGTAGAGCAGTTCCATCAAATATGTATGCTGCAAACGAACAGATTGATTTCTTTTTGAGGTAATTGCGGTTTTCAAAGTTTTGAAATATTTGTGTTGTTTGTGCTCTAATTTTTTTTACTTAATTCCTGTATCTATATCCCTGCAATAACTGTGAATATGTCGAACAGTTGCTTCGTACCCGGTTGTCTGAACACCTTTGAATATTATAATAAACAATTTTTTATGCTCCTAAATATGAAGTGCATTGTAAAATGTGGTTCGAAGCAATGAATAAACCTTGTGTAAAATGCGTAAATATAATTATGTTTTTGTGAAGAACATTTCCAACTGAATATTACTGTATTCAAGCAGCGTTCAAGGAACGATTTTAAATTTTATTCATTGCAAAAAATAAATTCATATTTGTCAATCATCTCATAATCTACCCTCGGTAAATTATCCGATCTTTCCTTCACGAAGCCTTTCCATACTTAATACACAAATAAATTCACACCAGATCGGTCATAATAACACCTCGCGAATGTATCAGTTAAATGTTGAATGTAAAATGAAAACAAACATTAACCTCAAATCTCGAGATCACCTTTGTTGCATGATAACTGTCATAATGATTTACGGTGTTGTCAATGCTCGTTCTTCATCGAAAGGATGGTCCATTCAGGAAATTTGAAAATTACAAGAACAATAAAAAGTAACTAAAATGTGGATTATTTTCTATGAGTCGATCAAGTGACGAAGTTTCAATTATTTCTCAATGGCGTTTACCAAGCTAGAATCTATATTATTGAGGAGAACGGTATTGAATTTTTCGGATCGTGGATTGTGGTGGGGGTTGTTTCCGATGAACGTGACGTCAGCGGCACACTTTCAAATGAGATATTTTTTCGAAATAAAAAAAATATAGTGGAACTCTTTGTCAAATGGACTTTTCAGACTAGAATCTATCGATTTAAAAGAGTTTTGCAATTTATTTTTCATAAATGTGAAGATCCATTGTTACAAAAAGGCGGAATTCAGCCGCTGCACATATGAAAATGTAAAGACTATCCTTCCATTCAATCCTACACATAAAATCAGAACGCATGCTCAGTATACATAAGTAAGTTCTTAGTAAAAATTAATTTTCAAATTAAATATTAAACATCATTTATTAATATCAAATAATTAATGTCTGATGCAAAAAAATGTAGCATCAAATACTGGGTAATAAAATATAAACATAATATATATCTGAACAAAAAAATTTTTCACAGTAGATTCGAAAAATGGGATTATGTTGACTCACACTGTATTCCACTGCATGTGGAAATTTTTTGAACATTATGCATCCTTGGCTGTTATCACACATAAATACCTGAAATATTGGCATATTGTTAGAAATTCAGCATTCATGAAATAAATTATTAGATTCCATAACCATTCCATATCCACCTTATATTTTGTTCAACCTGTTCCACCTGATTCACCTCTATAGGTTTACTGAATTAATATTCAATGAAAGTACGAAACATCAATTTATCATCACGAATGTGTTGTTAAGTTTTTCTCAGACTTTATAGCTTAAGTTTCACACTAATTCATTCTCAAGGATAATACAGTGGAAGAAATCACACAAGATTGGTCTTAACTATCTGAATTGACGTTAACAAGCATTTGAAAGCTTATGATTCGTACCAAGTTGAGAATGGATTTTGACTGTATGTATTTGATTACCGTAGGTTTGTTAATCAGTTTTTATAATGTACGATGTTTGTATTGGTCAAATGAACCAATGCAAATTCACTTACGGATAATTTTTGCATGTTTTTATGTCTGTCATGATTTGTCATTCAATTCGATACGAGCAAAGATTTCAAAGTCCTTAGACGTATTTAGAGATTTCAATATGAGATGAGATGAACTCCCAAGATATTCACTTGTAGTTTGGCTATCAGTCCAAGTAGTGATCTGAAATTTTGTACACGAGTTCAAAGTCATAACTGTATCATTTTCGACTATGAGATGAGTGGTGGTATGATAACCATCGATGATATGAGAGAAATTGAGCTGAAGATTTTCTGCCACAATAAGTGTTGCCAATCTTTGCCTACCAATGTTTCACCGTCTTTTTCTTCCATCTACCTACAGAGTAGCCAAAGCGATTTTCTTTAGACATTGATATGATGATATAATAGTTGTATTCTTCGATTCTTCGTCCTCCAATGTTGTTTTGATAGCTGAGGATATTGACGTGTTGGTTATATTAATTGCTTCATCTCCAGAAGATGAAAACAAAAGTAAGACGCCACAAAATTTCTATTCGTCAGTCAGTCTCAAAAAAATGCCAGAATGTTAAAGCTTCACATGCGCGTTCAACAGTTTTAATACAACATCATTAAACTACGGAGAAAAAATTGAATTTGATCAAAAATTTGAAGAGGACAACTTGGTCTTATCATTCCAGATTTCGAATCACGATTCAAGTGCTATTTATAAACCTGAGGTTCATCTAATTCTATTTCGTTACAAATATTTTACAAAAACAATTGTACGCAATCGGCCAATTTACCGTGCACAGTGGATTTATCGGTGGATTATCTGAAAAAAGTTTATTCACAAGTCCAATCGCGGCAAGGTGATTATAATTTATCACCATTTGAATGGGGATGGTTGTTGAAGATTATAATTTATCACCATTTGAATGGGGATGGTTGTTGAAAAATTACGTAATACCCAACTTTCAGCAACCTGCGCCATTTTGTTGGTGGCGAAATTTAGGTGAGGAGAGCAATGAATATTCAAAGATGTTTCACGCCCGTAACGTACCGGATAGCTCAGTTGGACGTGGATTCGACTATAAAAATAGATTTCGATAGGATTGAAATGTGGGGTTAAATTTTTTCCAGAGCGCCACGGATTTATCGCCAGTGAAAAATCCGAAACCACCTTGATAGAATGGGACAAAGCACTGCAGTAATATTACTTAAAGAATAAGATAGATAAGTATAGATACCTATAATGGTATAAATATAATATTTGAACATGTAGAGTTTTTTTTTCACTTATGTATATGGATTACTCTGTTAGCTTGGACCTGAATAAAGAAATTGTCATGTCCCTCACTAATAAAATATATTGAATTATGTTACACACTGTATGTGCACAGTTCAGCACAAAATAGAAAATGAAATGAAGATAATTTAAATATGACACCACCAAGACATGCGGAATGTGTACGATATGATAGAGTGGTGAATCGTTTTATGATATATTCAGCCCTATGCTGTCATTACTTCCGTTATGTTTAGCATTAGCAATTGCCATTACGTTGGGATAACGTATGAACGCTAAACATAACGGAAGTGATACAGCATAGGGCTGATTAATATCAAATCTTCAGTGAGGGCTATAGTTTAAGAGCCAGCTTACATCTGACAACACATATTTTACGGTACCTGAAATTTTGTCCAGTGAGAGTGCTATACCCACTAAACAAGCAATGGGTACTAGCTAATGTAACAAGTAAATTGTTACATCTCCTCTGAATCATTAAAAGTCTCACTTCACAACAATTCTTTCTTAATTATCTACAAATATTACTTATCGTTGAGACGCAAATAAATGCCTATCTTAATGCTCGCGAATAAACAACTATTTCAATACTCGCCAATAAACGACTATTGATCGCAGTTCTGACTTCTGTCATCTGTCACAGAATTTCTTCGAGTAAAATCATGGAAATATTTTGTCGACCGGAAATATTTTGTATGTACTGTGAACTAATAAAGCTAGTGAGCATCTTGCTTTTTGGCTGGTGAATTCAAGTGCTACAAATTAGAGGCGTAATTGTAGTGCCTGTGCACAAGAAGCCATCTTGATGTTTTGTTAATTTGAAGATTTTCACAATTTCCGATCCTTCAGGTTCCTAAAGGGACTAATAAAGGTCCCTTTTTATCCTGGAGTGAAACCCAGCACACTTTCGACATAAACCAGAAGCACATGAGCATACCAAGCTCCTGCAATCACTAACGTTAGATGAACACCTCATTCTGGAATCCTTTTGCCATGAACTCTATGCTGCCGAGGTCCATTGCTGTTCGAGCTTAGATTCCGGCCACTATTACACACTGTTTCCTGAGCTGCAGTCTCTCACCTAAGGACTCATGGATTGGAGCAACAGTCCTCTCCAAAACTAAGTACACATATTGTGTGCTCTCAGTGTTTCTGCCAAAACTCATATTTCGATTTTTTATTTTAAACAAACTACATACTTTCCTGCCTTTCTACAAATTAGTCAACTGTTACAACTTTTCAACTGCTCACTTTATTTGTAAAAATAAATTTCAACAAATTTTGTACACTAGGTGTTGTTTAATTCTCTCTAATTATTGATTCTTGGTGGTGGCGCCCCTTTATAAATAAACATTGTAAGGTCTCAATAACGGCAGTGCAATGTCCACCAGGAATGAATAGTACCCAGTCTAACCCACCTGAGAAGAGTCTCTGCTATAAGTTTACTTGGTGTTGACCTACTCTAGGCAACACGCTTTCAAAATGAGCAACTTTTGGTTACACTAAGCCCGGTCACGGTAGGTTTGGGGTCTCTCAGGTGGAAAAGGTATGAAAATTAGGTACATTTTAAAAGTATTTTATGGCAGCTGCCATTTTAATATGTCATAATATACCTCTACTAAAACTGAAAAATTACAATGGCTGCCAATTTCAGCGGTTGTAAAGGAACGGCAGACACTTTTCAAAATTCGAAACATAAAAAATTAAAGTATTTTACGACTTCTGAAATTTATATATTTATCAAACTATTTTGAGCTTATATTGAACGTCGCTGCCTTTTTTCCGGTTGTAAATATCCGACTGACAGCGAAACCTTACCTGCAGCCCGTACGTAGCATGTAGTATCGTGAGAATACTAGTATTTGCTCTCTCTATCTCTCTCTCACCGTGTCCAACTGATCTAAGATCAAACACAAACAAGGTCAAGTATAACGATTGGAAAATTAAGTTGGTTTACACAATAATCGAGAATATATGTTACTGTTCTGTGTTCTAACCGCAAAGCAATAAGTTTATAACCAAAAGTATGTTTACAAAACAACGCTGTCATGCCGCGGAATGCGGGTTGCATGAATTATTGAAACTTGAAAATTGTACAGGTATTATTATTATTTACTTTTAGCTTAAGGATATTTCATGTTTGCTCGAATTAGTAGGGCAAAGTTAAGTACTAGAATTCGATAACATGACAATAATCAAGTTACTATTTTGAAACAGTGACGTACAGAGTGAACATTTTATCTCAGAAACACAGAATTTCTGACGTTATTATATTGAAACAAAAAGGGTTTTCCTAGTGCAAAATGAACCCGTGACAATAAGAAAGATAATATTCTACAGGTGAAGAACGAAAAAAATTTAATAAAAAAATATAGAATAATTTTTACATGTACTGAAAACGATCTGAAGCAATGCTAGTTTTTTCTTTTTAATTCAGTTCGCTAATAGTTTTTTTCAGCATTACCTAAACTCGTTATTATCATTTCAAAAAACTCGTTGATGAATAATGAAATACATACATTTTTGAAATGTATTACATTTTTGGTTTGATTTTTTCGACAGAAATATTAAGGAAAAAATATCATCTCTAAAAGTTGAATTTTTTTGAAATCTTGATGAATTTTCCAACTGGAGCGTTAATTTTTAATCTACAGTCTGTCCATAAAGTAAACCCTTTTCCCTTGAAATATTTTTTTAAGTGGCATGAGGGGTCGACTGGTACCTCATTCAATTCGTCTTTCAATTCTCTATTAGGTAGCAAAATTTCAAACAGAAATATTGGTCCAAAACAAACGAGAGGATCCTGTCGAATAAATGGCTATTGAAGAGCTTTAGTGCAATGATAAAATATTTTTTCGTTTCTACAAGAGCTTCTTGTCACTCACAATGGCAGATGGGTGCCATATTGGAAAAAATTCAAATAAGTAGATAAGTAGTGTAATACCTCGTTTTATTGAATCTCAGCAAATCTCAGAAATCATGTCCCATATACGATTCTGAGGGACAGAGAAAATGTGTGGATATCAAAAAATATTTTTTCATTTCAATTAAGATCGTTTAAAGCCATTTATTCAAAGAAATCGCGTATAAAAGTTCTAACTTAATGTGCCGCCATTTTGTTTTGGATGAATATTTTTGTCTGAAATTTTGTAGTCGTATAGAAAATCAAAATACAATTCGAACGAGGTATCACTCGACCCCCATGCCATTTGAAAAAATCTTTCAAAATGGCGCCTGGTCGCCATTTTGAAGGAAAGACGTTTTTATTACTTTCAAAAAGTAGCTTATAACATACCATTTCACCAAAAAAAAATCAAAAAAAATTCCACTCCATTCAAATGTTAACAGGGGGGGGGTTACTTTTTGGACACACTGTATAAAGGTTGATAGTTATTTAATCAACTAGTATATTAGTGAAGGCGATTACTGATCGAGATATTTTAACGCGTGAGCGAAGCGAGCGCGTTGATATAAGAGTTGATTACAATATTTTTTCGTCTACATCATTCTTGTTGAAATAAAGGAATTCAAATTTTTTTTTGGCGATAAAGTTGAAGATGCTACTTAATCATTTTCCGCAACATCTGGCAACATAAATTTATCTTCAATATCCATTTTAGCGTCCATAACATCTGAACTCGTTTATGTTTGGTTGCCTACGCAACAATCATGTATTTATAGAGAAATCGACCATTAATGACAAATGACTGTGGAGAATGGAGTTCCACAGGGCTCGATTTTGGGTCCCTTACTCTTCATTCTCTATACTCATGAATTCTACAAGCATATACAATTTAGCAAGTGCCACTTTTATGCCGATGACACGCAGATTTATTTGTCATTTCCTGAAACTGAACTGATGGAAGGTAACACCCAACTGAACTCAGATTTAGAGTCAATAATTACAATTTCAGAAATTTTTTGCCTATCTATAAATCCCGGAAAATCAGTAGCAATGTTATTCGGCAGGAAAATGGCCCGGAACCGTTGTCTTGACGCCCTGAACATCAAAATCAAAGACACAACAATTATTCCTAGTGAAAGTGCTAAAAACTTAGGGTTTCTCTTGGACTCTTCTCTGAATTTCACCAAACACGTTAACTTAGTTATAAGACGAGCTTTCTGCAATTTGAAATTGATATACGCCAACAGAAAAATACTTGACAAACGTAATAAATCTATCTTATGTGAATCCCTTGTTCTCTCGCACCTAAACTATGGCGACATTATATATGGACCTGCCATTTCGGAAAGAGATGTTCAACGCATTCAGCTCGTAACTCTTGCGTTCGTCTAATTTGTGGTATAGGCAGACGAGCTCATATATCTGGTCCATTGAATGAACTAGGATGGATAAATATCGAGAGGAGGAGAATACTGCATGCCTGTACCCAATTTCATACTACACAAAAACCACCGTATCTATAGGAAAAAATCACTTTCCGCACTGACGTCCACAATATCAACGTCCGGTTTAAATCTCGACTTACTCCACCCAGTCACACCACTGCTCATTACCGGTCCTCTTCCTCTTACATGATCGTAAAACTGTATAACTGGTTAACAGAATCCTAGAAGAGATTGAACATGTTGTGCTTCAAAAAACATTTGAAAGAACTACTTCGGAACTGTATCTTGAACTTTTGACAAGTCTATCACCAACTCCTGGCATGAGTTATCCATAATTATATTTGGTAATCTTTATTCTTACTATTATTATTTTTTCTTTCTGGTGTTTTGGCTAGACTGCTATGGTCATCAGCCACTATTATTATTATAATTAGTTATATTATTATTATCAATCTATTATATATTTCTTTTTATCGTTATATTTGGTTGAGTGGAAGAAGCACTTGTCTGATTCTGTGTGGCTCAGACAAAAGCTAACTCTGTCTTTTGGTAGGAATCTGGTTTTTTCAATGGTGTCATTGTATTTTTCTTCCTTTTTTTTCTACCAATAAAAGCGTTTATTATTATTATTATTTTTATTTCTCGAAATCAATTATTAATAACAAATCGTTCATTGATAGGGTATTTCATTTGCATTGAAGAACATTTAACAGATATGTTAATACGAGGTAGGCAGAAAAGTACTTTTAATTACTGACATTAAAAAAAAACATCAAAATGACCGGTTCCGAAGTGAAACACTTTTTTTGTCCAACGTTCCTCCACTATGAAGGCAGCTTGCAGAATTCCCTCGAAGACAATCAATATTTTGTTTTCTCTAAACATATCACTTTTTCTAAAATTGGTAACAAAGTTATCTTCATTAGTTGTATTTCTATACCGCATCGACATCCTACTGATGAAGAATACTTTGTTTATTGAAATGGATATATAACGTGTTCTTTATCAGTGTCACAATTTTCACTCGGGTATGAAGGCCGTCATTTTTTGGAATTTCTTCCTAAAGTTTCGCTAGCGCGAGTAGCTAGCTTCATCATATCATGATTAATCTCAGATGACTGGAGATTCCGTCTGCGAAGATTGTATTTATTCTGATTAAGGTAGTCTTAATCGTTAATTACCGTATCTGGATTTGGTACATTCTCACTAACCCTACTTGAACCCCGTTCTACCTGTCGGCTTAATGTCGTTGATATCCTTTGTTATTCAGAATTGCTTATTCTCGTATCTGGATTAACCATATTTTCGATAACATTAATTGACACCTTTTTGCCTGCTGTCTCAATGTCGTAGTTTTCTTTTGTTACTCTGGAATTTCTAAGAATGGGATTCCATATTCGGTTGAGGTTAACAGCTTCTTCTTTTGTGTTGAAATTCTCCGTGTGTTTGTGGATCTCTATTGCCTCCCGTTCAAGTCGGCTATGGTATCCCTGGTTGTTCTATATGTTGTATTGTTCAGAAAATTACTTATGACATCTACAGTCATAAGTTGAAACTTAATTTGACACGAACCAAGGAATCCAAAGTTAGATGTTTATCTACTCATTGACAGGTAGCCAACAATTCGTTGTTCTGACCAACCCAAAGTTCAATCAAGTTTCTCGTACGTTAATAGGAACGCAAGTAGAATCTAAGTGCTATCTATATGTGTGACAGTGAAGGCGTATTTATTATCGCATTTTTTTCTGATGATTGTGGTCCACATATTACCTATTCATTCAACAGTTAGTAGGTAATTAGGATACTCGCATTTTATGAAATTGTCTGTCATTCTTCCATGCTGAACAAAATTGAAGCTTTTTCCAACTATAACTGTTTTTTTAACCTCTTTTAATTTTTGGAAAAATTGATAAAGCTGACAGTAAAGATGATAATTTTCGTTGCATAAGTGGGTTAATGCATTTATCTAAATAGCGGTGGGACTTTGATTCTAACATAGGCGAAGTTTTAATAAGATTAGAAAAATTCTGTGATCTGAAGCCGAATCAACACCATAGTTACTGATATGAAATCTTGTTTGACAACGAATCGAGTAGTCAGCAATTTGAAACAGCCACTTAGCCTTCACTTGAATATGTTAATGATAACAGCCATGCATAGTAATAAAGCACATATTATGGAGTGTATCTGCACAAGCCAAATTCAAATGAAAGCGATAATGCCGATAATGGTATGGAATCCCCACTAAAATCAAGAAGGGCATGAATAATAAACAGAGTTCGAACGTAAACATTGGAAATCAAGAAAAACACTTTATCAACTTCCAGTCTCAACAAACCACTATCTTCAACTAATTGTTGATATCGTCGTTTGATATCGTCGTTTTATGTCGACATTTTCCAACGTTTCAAAAAGGTCTGACAGAATATATTGTAAAATTATTAATTTTGTTGATGGATATTTTCTTTTAGAATGCACTGGTTTGTTGATATCAGATTTTTTATAAAATTTTGTAACTGTCCAGAATATTGGAAGTATACGTAACCGCGGAATGTTCATGACTTAGTAGTAATGTATGTATATTAAGGAGTCTCGTTCTGCAAAGGCTGAAATTGAAGTTTTATGTTGTTGGCATTAAGTTTTATGATTTAAGATTTCCTTTCAACACGAAACTGTTCTTGTTATTATTATTCTAGTCACGTCCCAGAAACAATTTTATTGATAAAATTCAAGTTTTCTTTTTCTGTTCTATTTTATTTCTAAAACTCATATCGTAAATCGAAGAACTCAAAACTTATTACATATATCTTCAATTGTGTCTCAGCCTTACGATTACTGTTTTATCTTCTACACCTTTTTCAATTGTAATTCAGAAAGTATAACATGTATTTCAGAAATTATAATTTGTAATTCAGAATAGTAAATTGTAATTCAGAAACCGTAACATGTAATTCAGAATAGTAAATTGTAATTCAGAAACCGTAACATGTAATTCAGATTAGTAAGTTGTATTTCAGATTGTGTAACTTGTAATTCAGATTAGTGAATTGTTAATCAGAAAGTGTGACATGTAATTCAGAAAGCGTGAGTTGTAATTCAGAAAGTGTCAACTGTAATTCAGAAACCAAGAACAACCCGTAATAGAACGGAGAGCTGACTACGTAGAAATACGGGTGACTCGGTGCAAAGTGAATTTTAGCATTTTTAGGTTCGGTTGTCACCAACATAGCGTGAGACGGGCCGCCAGAAGGCACCCCGGAAGAATAACGCGAGGGTAGAGGGTTAAATATGCATTTTTTTACGTAAAATAAGTCATAAGGTGCAAGGCTGGAAATTGGCAGAATAATCGGATGTTATGCAAATAAGGGGAGAAAAAATTGCCAGAAGACTAGGTGGAAGATAAAGGCTCACCAGAAGGCGCTAATGTCGTGAAATTTTATATATTTTTTTGAAATATAAAAAAAATCATACGTAGTTTTTTGTAGTACTCAGTTAGTACAATCCCGTTTTTTCCCGTTTTGTCCCGTTTTTTTTTTCGATTTTATTTTTTCCCCGCTCTGTTAACGAATTCTAAAAACTGAAATTTGAAGAGTAGGTAGATTTTGTGAAAAGGTATTTGCTGCAAAAAAAATTTGGATTTTTTTCAATAGTTTGGGAGATCTATCGATTCCCCGTTTTTTTTGGAATATTTCACGGTACATTCATTTTATGGAAAAATATTCATTCACATTTTTTGTAGATTTTCTGAAGGCAATCAAAAAAGATATCCTAATAAATTTGGAAAATTTTGAGCGTTTCTGAGATTTTTCAAATTTAATAAAAATTTAAATTTTTTTATTCATATTTTTCAAGTTTCCTCAGTTTTGCAATCATTTTTTCGGAAATTTTCAAGTGACATGATTTGTTTGCATTTTCCAGCTCTATCCATTGCACTATTAAAAATTTCTGTTCAGTCATCGGTACGGTTTTTATTCGTGTTTTTTTCTTTTCGGAAAATTGCCCGGGAAATCGTTATGCAATTTCCGATCCTTCTCAAAATCTATATACAGACCCTCATTGCATATTGACGCATATCTCAAAAAATCAATCAAGTCAAACAAACAAAAGTAATGAAGACCACGGGTGTGAAAGCAGCAACGGTTTTTCCAACAACGGTTTTTTTTTCTTTTTTTTTTTCGCTTCAAGTATAACCGCTGTTCCAGGTTTTTCGACGGAACTGAACTATTGTGAACCTGCTGAATATGTTCCATGGGGTTAAATAATTTGTGAATCAAAAACTACCCCTCCACACCCATCTAAATTAGAAAAATCAGCCTCCCCTCGGGAGAATTTTCTGATCAAACAGTAAAGGAGGAGTGTTGTGCAACATTTTGACAAAATTTGTTGGTGCTCCGACGTCGACTTCATTCATATTTCGAATTTTTAAGAGAAGGGTTGCTAATTACACCCCTTGGCTCCCTCGGGAAGTCAAATTTTCTTATCAAACAGTAAAGAAGATGTGATTTGCAACATTTTGACAAAATTTGTTGGTGCCCTGACGTCGACTTCTTTCATATTTCGAATTTTTAAGAGAAGGGTTGCTAAATACACCCCTTGGCTCCCTCGGGAAGGCGAATTTTCTGATCAAACAGTAAAGGAGAAGTGTTTTGCAATATTTTGACAAAATTTGTTGGTGCTCCGACGTCGACTTCATTCATATTTCGAACTTTTAAGAGAAGGGTTGCTAAATACACCCCTTGGCTCCCTCGGGAAGTCGAATTTCCTGATCAAACAGTACAGAAGAAGTGTTTTGCAATATTTTGACAAAATTTGTTGGTGCTCCGACGTCGACTTCATTCATATTTCGAATTTTTAAGAGAAGGGTTGCTAAATACACCCCTTGGCTCCCTCGGGAAGTCGAATTTTCTGATCAAAGAGTAAAGGAGAAGTGTTTTTCAATATTTTGACAAAGTTTGTTGGTGCTCCGACGTCGACTTCATTCATATTTCGAATTTTTAAGATAAGGGTTGCTAAATGCACCCCCTGGCTCTCTCGGGAAGTGAAATTTTCTGATCAAACAGTAAAGGAGAAGTGATTTGCAACATTTTGACAAAAGCGAAATTATTTTATTACAATACCTTAAGTTGCCGGAAGTCATTTTACGCTACAACCGCATTATTCACCCACCCACTTTCAACCCTGTCGTCAGTAAAGTTATGCAAAAGGTCCACATACTCTATTTTGTAGATATTTGTTATTATTTATCATAATAGCCCCCTTTTGGTGTCTCCGGGGTGTCTCCGGAGATTTCGGCTGCTATCTTTGGCCGCTCTTTTCAGACCGGTCAGATCTTTGATGGTTTCTGAATTACAAGTGATGGTTTCTGAATTACAATTGACGCTTTCTGAATAACAATTCACTAATCTGAAATTCAAGTTACACTTTCTGAAATACAACTTGCTAATCTGAATTACATGTTACGGTTTCTGAAATACAATTTACTAATCTGAATTACATGTTACGGTTTCTGAGATACAATTAACAATTCTGAATTACAAGTTACGTTTTCTGAATTACATTTTACTAATCTGAATTACAAGTTATACTTTCTGAATTACATATGAAAAAGGTGTAGATCTAGGTTCAACGTCAAGGTACAAACCGAGAGTTTAAGTTGAGTCATTATCTCTGATTATGGCGTTATACTACATTTGAACCATTTAGATAAGTTTCAACAATCGCAATATCACACATTTCTCCTAAAATGGAATTTCAAGTATCTTATCTGATAGAAATTCCGTAATACGTATGTATGCATAGACAGTTTGCCAACTTATCCAATTTAAACCATTTTTCTGTCAAGAGTTGGTGAATTAAGCTATTCCTTCTTTACAAACAACATTATATCGAAGTTGTTTTTCCCTAGAAGCACTTTCAGAAACGGACAAAATAAAATAATGTCAATCAATTCACTCCAGAAATTCAGGAATTGAAAAAACTAGATTCTTTGTACTCTGAATGCGCTAGAGTAAATGCAGCTAAGTAGGCAAACCACACAAACGTACCGAGATGAACTGAAAGAAAATTACAAACATTGTGTAGAGGTGAAAATAAACAACTCGACCTATAAATCAAAGACGATATGGAAAATCGAGAATAAAATTCAAGAAGGAAAGCAATTACACTAGTATTACAACTTGTGAAGGTGACTTTGAAGTTTCTGAAATCGACGTGGCCAATAATTTCATAAGTCACTTCACCAAAGATCCACAGCAAAAAGCAATAGATCTGAATTTTATGGAAAAAAATATCGAAACGTGCTCTAACTCCCTTTTCTTGTATTCTACAGATTATGACGTTATTGAATATGTGAAATTATTGAAAAATTCCAATGCAACTGGCCATGATGAAATTTCAAATAATCCATTGAAAAAAATGTTCTCATCAATTATGTGAACCAATAACGTACATTGTGAATTTGTCTAAGAACCTAGGAATTTTTCCTGATAAATTGAAAACTGCTCTCGTCTTGGCAGTTTTCAAAAAAATTTACTTGAATATTTATGTAAACTACAAAGGAATCAGTCTCCTCTCTAGTATTTCCAAGATTGTTGAGCTCAATATTAAGAACCAATTGGTGTATTTTTTTCTGCGTCTCGTCAAATCAACATGGGTTCACCCAAAACAAAAGCACTGATACAGCACTATACGATGAGCAATGATTTCAATGAACACGTGATGAATGCTTTCGATAGAAAACTTCACATCTGTAGACTATTCATTGATTTCTCTAGAGCATTCGATTGCGTTGACCATAAACTCCTTTTGTTGAAAATGGAGCCATATGATGTTAGAGGGATTGGGTTGAATTTGATGAAATCACACTTGGAATGCAAGATCCAAAGAGCAGTAATTCAGAATTCTATAAGCCAACAGGAAACCATTGACCGGGCATCCCTCAAGACTTTATACTCGGGCCTTCGTTGTCATTTACGTTATGGAATTTTGAGTTGGAGTACAGAGAGAGTTTTTATTTTGCAAAAGTATGCAGTCAGAATCGTTGGACAAATTGGATGGAGAAAGTCATGTAGAAATGAATCCAAAGAATTGAAAATAGTTACTGTTGGAGCTTACGAACTGGAAGATTATATTAAAAATGCACCAAATAAATCGATAATAAAACATGCCCTCGTCAAAAAAAATTGCTGCACCCCCGATACATTTTAATTTTTTATTTTAAATAACATACTGTTCCTTTACAAATTTTATATTTATATATATTTTGGTTGTTTGATAGTTTATTTTTATGATATGTGTATTATGTATGTTTGTTCATTTCTGTCTTTCTACAGACTTGAGATCTATTCTTGTTAATTCGTATTTTTTTGTGATATATGTTTGATTATTGCGATATTTTATATGCACATATTTCATAGCACCTATTTCGTGACGCTTTCCTTGTTACTGTATTTATAGAAATCCTCCGTACTTTATACATTTAAATAAGAGAAATAAAATAATTATTATTATAAAGATCCAAGTATTGTTCAATTCTGTCTCGAGTATTAGACTTGATGAGCTATCGCATCCTTTTCTCAAAGCAGGTGTGATGAAGCTTGTATTCCAATTTTCTGCTCTCCACATATCTACATTACTTCTCCTAGTCTTCTCTTTCAAACATTTGTGTCCTGCTAATGAGGGGCAGTATGTCAGTCTACTCTAAGTACATTGGATCGTTTTGCTGGAACTTCTCAACTCCAAAGATTTCAAATTCTAGCCACCAATACGTCTCGCACTCACCAGGAAGTTTGAAAAAGTTTCTTCTTCTTCATATCTGCGGCAAGTGGGTCTTCCTATGTATATCAGCCATAGGTGACTAACTGATTTTTGTTATGTCCTTTTAGTATTCCTATAAGGAGGCATAGTGCTTGGCGGTATCTGCCTGAAAACCATGACATCCTTAACTTGTTGAGGCCTTCCACAAAGTCTGAACTGCCTGCAAAGGAAGCTTAGGAAGATAACAAAACCATGAGAGGGGACCCCAAAAAGGGGCGAAGAAAAAGTATAAGAGTCTGCTGAGATTTTAGTATGGGAAATTAACTTCCTTATGTTATCTACCAGACTGATGAGAATCCTGAGTAACGATATAGAACATTCCATAACATTTTCCGGGCGGTGTCTACTGCCAACACTGGAAGTCCACCAAACGGTGGTAAGAATTCAGAGGACATTAAAGTTCAAAGAGGTAACGTTAGGAGTGTATTTCGATGAGGAAGATCTTTTGACAAAGCAAAGACAGCGACCATACAAGTAGCACTGATACTAGTGATACTCAATGTTCAGATGGATTGTAACGTCGCTAACGAGAAGGAGGGTGAGGTATCCTTGCGGAGACCTCAGACTGAAAGCAGTGGTGCAGGAAGCTGCCTCTCTCCCCATTTATGGTGCTCAATCATGGACGAACTCTTGGGTAAACTCACGGATGAAGGTTTCGAGGCACAAACATTCGCGGTCGATGGAAAGGTCTTAGTCAGCGGACGATTCATTGTAGTTTTCTATGACCTTATCAGGCCGTCTGCAGAGTGATTGAAAGATGTTGCGATGAAGCCGGGCTCTCTGTGAATCTGTCAGAAACAGAGATGATCCTGTTCATCAAACGTAGTTCAGCCCACTAATCACATTTGACCAGTTGCCAGAGTTAGTCCAACAGGTCAAATTCTTGGGGGAGGTCCTGGACTACAAACTTTCATGAAGGCTGCATGTAGATAGGGTTATTCAAAATTCGGCAGTAATCCCATGGTTACTGAGGAGAGTTGTTGGAAAATATTGATGAACCAACCCAGAGATTGTAGGTTGGCATACACAGCAGCCGTTAGCTCAACGAACCAGTATGGGTCAGCTGTATGGTTGTCAGGCGCTCAGAGTAGTAGAATATACCGAAAGCTCAAGAAGTACTTCTGAGGCTACTGCCGCTTCCAGTCTGGATCAAGAATTAGGCAGTGGTAGCCAATTTGAGGATGCAGGACTAGGAAGCTGGATAAACGATGAAGCGATGATAGATCATGCAGAAGTTGCGAAAAGATAAGGGCGGATCAGGGGATTCCTATATCCTTCCTCAGAATGAAACGCGCACAAGTCAGACTGCGATGAAATAGATGGTTTGCTTTCACTATTCCAAGCAGGTATCAATGGGAAAAAAATTCCGAAGAAATTTGCCCAGAAAGTCTAATATAATACATGGACATAAGGTGTCTTTGGACCATGTATTATTATTATTTTCTTTTTTAACTAAGTATAACCATGCTTGGGCATTGGACATAGCATCAATACTTGATTTCAAATTTTCCACAATTTCGCACATTTATATGAAAAAGGACGTTTTTTCCTTTTCATAACTTGTTAGACTGAAGATGGATTCTTGCTGAATCCTAAACATGTACCACCTATTTTTAAACTTGTTTGTAAATAAAGTTTTGGTTATGATTTCGTGATACTTATTCCCAATTCCCCTATCTTTTTGTTATCGTGCTCCAGCAACATATCATCGGTAAATTTTGACATGAGCTAGCAGTTCCCAAGGCAAAACTAACCATGAACTCGGATTGTTCTACAGGTAGAAAATATTAAGATTTTAGATGTAACCTTCGCTGTTTATCGATAACGCAAAACAAAAAACCAAGTTTTAAATAGGTATATTTTTAGTAATGTACCTCACGTGGTTTTCGTAGGGAAGGGCATTAGTCGGGAGAGGGGGCGGGGTAGTTATTAGCAGATACATTATTTCAATCAATGGAGATGGTAATTCCGAGCATTGAAGTGGATGAAACGAAATATATTAGGGCAAAACCAAATCAGTTTATTGAATTATTTTATCTCATTCTGCGAAATCGGTTTGCATTTTTCTGAGATGTCGCTGTAGTTTCTCAAATGTGACAGGTCATTAGATTCATCAAACTGCAGTCTAGTAAACATTGAGATGATCACACTCAGCAAATTTTTAATCGTGCATGACTCGTGGCAATGCTTTATTGTTTGATGAAATTGAAAAAGGACGAGTTTCTGAATGAATGTATTGTATGAGTATTCCAGTGGTGTGCAGAGTTCGGTTCTGTAAGGATCGAGATTTAAAAAAAAAACAAGCGAAGAATGCTAGTAAGACGCTGGATCAACTGTTTCATGATGATAAAGAAGCTCTCAGCTACATTATGATAACCGCAGCTGATGTTATATAGAGTAAAATAATCCAATAAAGTATATAGCATTTGACTTGTACCCTGTCTGAGCACTGCCTGACTATCCGACCGAACAGATATACCGGGTGTCCCAACAGTGAACATTTACTTGATATATCGATAAGGCTGATTCATTTGAAAAAAGTCTTATATAAAAGTTACACGACACCAAAAAGGCCATGTTTTGAAAATAGTTCCAGATTCACAGGGTGTTGCATTTTTCCGTATTACCAAAAATAATATATTTTTTTAATGGAACAACCAGTTTATTTTTTGCCATTGAAATGGTCCCTTCGTTCCCTATTCAGCACTGAATTTTTTTCCAGCCACAATGCGCCGTTACCAAGTTATTAATTTTTTCGACAAAATGGGGAGTGATGCAGGCTCTGAATGAAATAACTGTAATTCAGCTGTTTCTTCAAAGATCTGAATTTTGTCTGGTGAAGTGACGTAGAAAATACCAAAGTAGCCGGTATTGTTCTGATCATCATGTATGTTCATACAGGGTGCCTCAAATGTTACGTTCATTTTCGTCCACGTCGATTTAAGTTTATGCGAATTTTTCAATTGGAACACCCCGTATATTAGTTTGTCTTTACATTCTACATGAAATTACCTATCTGAGGATACCAACATGTTATATGATGTTATTCTTAACAGTTTTTTGATTATTTGTGTTTTTCAAATTATTTTTACATTTTGAAGACATATCTGTTTGATTTTTCAAATGTAAAACTAGGAAAGGCAATATTTACATTCATAATACATGCTCAAAATGTCTTCCACCATGTTCAATACATTTACTGATCGGGAAATTCCCGCTTTTCGGCAAGTAGCGAATATTCGCGCGAGCAACCCATACACATTAGTCGCTACTTGACGAAAAGCGATTAATTGTTATTCGGGAATTGCCGAATACCGCATGTCTGCTCCCGGCTTTCAGATATATTCAATTATTCGCGTTTTTCTGTAATGTTTTACCAAACAGTAAAAACTGAAGTTGGATATAATTTCAAATATCGCCAAAAACAAAATAATAAAGTGTGACATTTGTTTACAGTCTGTTCTGTGATTTGCTTGAAAACTGTGATTATTCATTATGAATTATACAAAGGAATAGTTAATTGGAATGGTGTATGCATGGGGTGCTGGTGAAGAAAATTGTTTGTTTGCTTCCCGTTTGTATTTCTGCAAAATATCCTGATAGAAAGCATCCACAAGTGGAAAGTTTTGTAATATTGAAGGAACGATTTGAGAGAACAGGCCACATCGAATACGAAAAAAGTAATCATGCTAAAACAATATTGACCAATGAAAACCAATTAGCTATTAGTCTTGCAGTGGTAGAAAATCCTGAGTTGAGTGTTAGAGAAATAAGCAGTGATTTAGAGATATCGAAATCTTCAGTTGCCCGGAGTTTAAAATCTAACAAATTTCACCCTTACCACGTGCAACTGCACCAGGAGTTGCTAGAAGCAGATTTTCATAAGACAGTGCATTTTTGTCGGATGATGCAAAATAAAATTATGGAAAATGCACGATTTCTGAAGAGCATTATGTTCACCGACGAAAGTACCTTCCACAGGAATGGATTCGTTGATAGGCACAACTATCATTATTATAGTACCGAAAATCCACATAAACTCCATGTTAACGATTATCAGCATAAATGGAGCCTTAATGTATGGGGCGGTATTGTGGATGATTATGTTGTCGGACCATATTTTTTCGAATGAAAATTGAATGGACAAGAGTTTCTTCGATTTCTCAGAGAAGACTTTCCCAGATTGACCGAACACCTACCTAATCACAATAAAAATGAAATGTGGTTTCAGCTAGATGGGGCACCATCAGCACATTTTTGGGAGAAGTACGAGAGGAGTTGGATGTTATGTTTCCTGATAAGTGGATAGGACGAGAAGGACCTATTCCTTGGCCGCCGAAGTTACCGGACCTAACATCAATGGATTTTTATCTTTGGGGAACAGTGAAATCGGAGGTGTATCCTACAGCTGCTGTAACACGGGAGGACATGAAAATAAGAATGCGTGAGGCATTTCAAAGAATTGTGCCTTTTCATTTGAGCAGCCTGAGAACAAACTTCATGAAGAGATTGAGAAAATGTATGGAACAGGATGGCAGACATTTTGAACATGTATTGTAGTGTAATTATTTGTTTTACATTTAGGAAATTAAAAATATTTCTTCAAAATGTAAAAATAATTTGAAAAACACAAATAATCAAAAAAGTGTTTGGAATAACATGTAACATGTTGGTATCCTCAGATAGGTAATTTCATGTAGAATGCGAAGACAAACTGATATACGGGGTGTTCCATTTGAAAAATTCATATAAACTTAAATCGAAGTGGACGACAATGAACGTTACATTTGAGGCACCCTGTATGAACATACATGATGATCAGAACAATACCGGCTACTTTGGTATTTTCTACGTCACTTCGCCAGACAAAATTCAGATCTTTGAAGAAACAGCTTAATTACAGTTATTTCATTCAGAGCCTGCATCACTCCCCATTTTGTCGAAAAAATTAATAACTTGGTACCGGCGCATTGTGGCTGGAAAAAAATTAAGTGCTGAATAGGGAACGATGGGACCATTTTAATGACACAAAAATAAACTGGTCATTAAAAAAAAAAATGTTTTTGCTATTACAGAAAAATGCAACACCCTGTGCATCTGGAACTATTTTTAAAACATAGCCTTTTTGGTGCCGTAACATTTATAAAAGACTTTTTTTCATATGAATCAGCCTTATCGATATATCGAGCAAATGCGCACTGTTGGGACACCCGGTATAAGTTCTCTGCCAAGGCTCTTCTTTCACCTCTTGCTTCATAGCTACGTTTAAAATAGCGAACATTTCAGCTTGGAAAACTGTTGTGTATTTCTTCTGAACGTAGCGTTTTCATACACCTCCTCTTTCCAGTTACACGAGAAGCCTTTCGTCCGTCAGACGCAAACCGTCCGCATAACATAAAAGGCTTCCTGGTCGAAATTCGACTGTATTTTTTTTCCATTGTTCTCTCTCTGCTCCGAATATTGAGAGCAAACTATTCCTACGCAGTCTATCTTGCGCGCTCTTCACTCTTAGTGCGAAAATAGGAATATTTTGCTTCGCCCATTTTTTGATTTCTGCATGACCTTTCATCGCTCCTTCGTTAACCCAGATTTTTGACTCTGACATCCTCATATCATTCTTGATCCAGACTGGAAGCGGCAGCAGCCTCAGCAGTTCCTTCAACAGTGCGGTAGGAGTCATTCTCATTGCATCCGTGATTACCAAACAGGACAACCTTTCGTCTGGTGTGTCTGGTCACTATATAGCTGACCCATATTGGATCATTGGTCGTACGACTGCCGTGTATAGCTAGTGCATAATCTCTGGGTTTGTTACCCATATTTGTCCTACAAGTCTCCCCAGTTGCCCTAGAATTGTTATCGGGTTTGGGACATCCCATGAGAGTCCAGAACTACCCCCAGTATTCCAGTATTCCAGTACATGGTTTGAATTATTATTTTTTTCACGGAGTGGTAAAAATGATCATCTCGTTTCTGTCAAATTACCTGAGAGCCCTTCTACACCGCACCATTTTTCCATTATTCTGCAGGCGACCTGCATACGGTCGAAGACGACTCCAATGAATCGTCTGCTGACTAAGACCACTCCATCGTCGGCTTATGCGTGTGCTCCGAAACCTTCATCTGTGAGTTTACCCAGGAATTCGTCAAGCACCTTAGATAGGGAAAAAGATTGAAGTCCCCCCGTGATGGCCCAACCCCCCTCCTCGTAAGCGACGATATAACTAACCATCGACGGAGGCGTTCCTGTGGCCATGTTCCTGTGGCCTGTGGCCTGTGGCCATGGTCGCTGTCTTCACCTTGTCAAAATTACGGCCCACATCGAAAATCACTCCTAGCAATACCTCTTTGAACCTTGATAAATAATACGTCATAAGCTTGCTGTATTCGAATTCACCACGTCTCTTCTATCACTGTTTTCATCCTACTTGGGAAAAAGATAGCAATTTGTTGCATGATGAATACAGGTTTAATAATCATGTCGATAGATCTGATGTGACTCAGGGTTCCACAGTGTCCGTTTTGATTTTCCATATTTATAAATGAACTATGTGATGAGATTTGTTGTGATCGCTTATTTTTTGCTGACGACCTAGAAATTTTGTATAGGATTACATTTTTTATTTACAGTCGCAAATATATACCATTCAAGAGTGGTACAGTAACATCAATTAACAATTAAATCCTACGAAATGCAAAGTGTGCTCATGCACTCGGTTTCATGAAACAATTTTATATATCTATATAATCAACAACCTAACACTTGTTGATTCCATTTGAGATCTAGGTATCACATACGATAACAAGCTTACTTTTCTGGCAATATGTTACGGGTTTATTTTGCACTAGAAAACCCTTTCCGTTTTGATACAATAACATCAGAAATTCTCTGTCATTGATATACACTTTCCACTCTGTACGCCACTGTATCAAAATGACAACTTGATCGTTGTCATGTATAGCTTGTTCCGAATGTTAGTACTTACCTTTGCTGTACTAGTTCGAGCGGACATGAACCGGCCTTAAGCTAATGACAGTTATCAGTTGTTCTATTTTGCGGTATGACAGCGTTATTTTGTAAACATACTTTTGGTTAGTCTATTGTTTTGTACTTAGAACACAAAACCGTAACATTCCTATTCTATCTCTATCTTGTGTCATTGAGGTACCTATTTCACATTCGAATACTTGACCTTTTGTTTGTTTGGTTCTGAGATTGAGAGGCTGGCGTTTTCGTGTTGTTTCAGTTGCCAACACTGAATCTTAAGGTGTTCTTTTCATAGCTCCTATTAGCTCGAGTTAGTTCCTGGACTGTTCCCACCGAACACTAATGAACAAGAAAGTGCCTTGTCAGATATTGACAGTTTTGACTTTGACGTCTGAGAGATATTTTCCTCTTCCTTATTTGATATTGATGAGTGACTGACCTATTTTGAAGATTTCCAATTAAAGTTTGATCATCGTTGATGGATCTTGGAAAAATTCATATCAGGAGAGTTTCTCATATTGTTTGCGATTTTTGACGCTTTATATTTTTGAGAAGTCTCCGTTCGCTTTGCGGATTTTTGAGGTTGGAGGTCACTTCATCATTGTGTGAAACTACTGGAACGACATACTCGCTATCAGACAGCAAAGAGACCGTCAAAGCTGTTATCAGAACCCTCCCACTTAATAGAGGTTAGTATTTGCATTTGGGCTCTACTTATGGCCCCATACAAGTGTAATCAGAAGTCAGACTGGTATTGTATATTCTAGGGTTCTCTGCTGCGACTACCACTCTGCTACTACTTTGCTCTGCTGCGGTTAGTCCTGCTACTACTCTGCTACCGATTATTGGAGTTCCACTAATGTGATTGTTCCACTGTTTCGTTGCTATACGATTGTCTTTCCACTGTTCCACTACTGTGATTGTTCCTGCTTGACTGTGGTTGTCCCGCTGTATATCTGTTGTTCAGCATTCCTTCGCTATTCGTCCCAGCTGTACATGTACTTTGATTGATTGTGTCGTACCCACTGTGCACCTGTATACAACAAGGCACTGATGAACTACAACCACAATAATTGGTGAACTGGCATCAGATAAGTGTAGAATAAGACTGCCCCTAAGGCGTAAGTATCCATAACTGTAAGCTATCATCGTGACGTCACAGGCATAGCCCTCACTGGAGGTTTCATATTGATATATTCAAACAATACCATACTCTCAATCACAGCATTCACTTGAATTCATCTTGGTGGTTGATATTTACATTAATTTCATTTTCTTTTGTATGGTGAGCTGAACTGTGCACATACAGGGTGTGTAACGATCAATATATTTTATTAGTAAGGGACATGACTATTTCTTTTATTCTGGTCCAAGTTATCTAAGCTTAAGGGAAGACAAAATCTCTACATATTTATATATTATTATTATACCATTTACAGGTATCTATTGTTTAATATTTTAGTAATATTAGTGCAGTGGGTTGTCCCATTCCATCAGGGTGGTTTCGGATTTTCCACTAGCGATAAATCCGTGGCGCTCCGGAAAATTAACCCCATATTTCAATCTTATCGAAATCAATTTTTATTGTCGAATCCGCGCCTACTGAGCTGCTGGGTATGTTAGAGGCGTGACACATCATTGCACATTCACTGCTCTCCTTTCCTAAATTTCGCCCCTAATAAATATTCAAAATATCTGCAAAAATGCAGTGTCCCATTTACATTATGTGCTCTAACTTTGATGAAATAGGATCAAATTGTGACATTTTTGGTAACGCTATACTGCCCCGGAATATCCTCTCCAAAATTGGGGTGAAAAATTCCGGACCCTTTGTTACATTGCTGGGAAAATTCCATTATGTCTTGCTGTTTTATATGGGTTGAACTCGTTCACTACCCAAGCTATAGCGTCAGATATAACGACCTTCTCTGACAGTTGCCAATCCCCTTGAGAGAACTGCTGTGTTGGCAGAGTCTATTGGTCGTCTTCGACACCGCCCGGGACGTGTACCTCCAGCAGATGACTGAGCAAATCTTCGGAGGGTGGTGTTCATGTCCCAACTGGTTTCTTAGGTTGCTGCTTAGGATCCTCATGAGTCTGGCTTCCTTTAAACTTTCAACAGCTTTTTACTTTTTTCAGCTTCTTTTTGAACTGCCTTCTCGTGGTTTTGTAGTCTTTCCACTCTTTCTCATGAGTTTTGTTAAACGCCTTTCTGGTCATTTTTCATAGGTCCTCCAAAGAATGGTTCCACCAGTCTACCCGGCGGTCAACGGACGTGCCTCTTTAAATGTACTGGTAATTTTTTTTCTCTACTTTCTGGTCGAGTTGCTCCTCGAAGAAAATCTCTGTATGATCCCCCGTGAGCTCTGGGAGACCTAAGAAAATATAGTTGCTCTAGAGTTTTGTTTGTTTCTCTCGGTGATCTGACATACCATCCATTTCATTATATCACCTTACAGGTCGAAAATACGTAGCGGTGATTGAGAAACATTAGTAGCAACCTGTTTCTTTAATCTAAGGTAGCAACTGAATACTGAAGTCGAACAGATTTTTTTTGACTCAGAGGGTATGAACTAAAGGACCAGAAATGTGGCCAGTGAACTCATCCGATATAACACCATTAGATTTCCATTACTGGCGATTTTTTAACAATAAGAGGAGCAAAAATCAAGAATTTGGCGAACAGTTGACTGCACTAATTGAACGTGTCCGTTTGTGCTTCTTAAAACTGTAATAATTTTGATCAATTTTTATCGTAACATTAATTTCGATTCCTTGTTTTCTATGATAAAATTGTTGGTAGTTCAATTTTCTTCTTTTATTATTCATATATCTAATTACATAATCTTCATTACATAATTCTAACCAAACAGGTTCAACACCAAAATCAATTTGCATGTCTGGAATTCAAAATTCCAATCATTGTCATCTTCATTGAATGTAAATAAAAGACCATTTTACTCCTGGTTGGAAATCTATAATAAATGTTGGTGTGATTATTTGAAAAAGAAACTATAACGATGATGTAATTTCGAAGGACTGCCATTTTTGACAATAAAAGATAATTATTGACAGACAGATACATTTCTTTGCATTTAGTTAAACTTTCACTGCACGTCAAAATTGATGTAGGTACTAGTGTTCTCAATAAGGCGAGTTGGACAGAATGAACCTCTTGAACTTTTGCTCTGACTATTGCCGCGGCGTGTACTCTTTTGATTTAATATCTACCCAAAATGCCGCCACTCCTTCATTTTTCTACATATAATTCATAGAGCCGGTTGACCGTTTTCGTGTGAATTTTTTAAGCTAGTGTTGAAATTAGTTTTGTTCTATTCTGGCTAAAATACTCTCACTGAACAAACAGAATCACATAATAACACTTTTGTGGAAAGTAACTATAAAACCCTCATAGGTTTTCTTAATTCTGACAATGATCGTACTTACCGAATAATATTTCTCGTCTTCCTCTAAGCAGGTTACAGAGCCGATTCGGAGAATAAACATACACGAAGATATAATTAGAAAGATATAATTTATACAGAAGCATGATGAATAATATTAACGACATGGAATTGAAAGGGCGGTATATTTCCTACAAAAATAAAGTAACACATTTAATAAGGAAGTGTAAATTCGAGTACTATCGCAAAAAAATAGACTGCAAAGATACAGATTCGAAACAGTTATGGAATATAGTTCACGAGATTAGCCATTCTACCAAAATTAAAAAAATACCATCCACTATAAAAAATGCAAGTGGACAGTTGATAAATGATAAAAATGAAATTGCCAAAGAGTTCAACAGAATATTTGTAGCAACTGGAAGGACACTGGCAGATAAGATTGTTGGAGACCCTAGCTATATACCTCCGAGGACAAGTACCATGAATTCCTTTGTTTTATTTCCCACAGACACGTTTGAAATTCAAAATATGATCGATTACCTAAAACCAAAAAAATCTCCTGAAACAGACGATATCACAAGCGAAACACTAAAATCTATCTCCAGCTATATCCTAGAACCACTCACATTTATTTTCAATAAATGCATACCATACCATATAAAAAAAGATAAAAAACTTTTAGCGATATTTACATTTACAATAACTTATGAATTCATCGAGCATATAAAAGCAATTGTCTATCAACCAAGCCTTTAATATATTATTTATAGTTTAGTAGATTCCATAAATCCAAGTCCTAGTCCAAGGGAAACATATTGAATAGTTGAATAACGACCTCTTCCTGGGTCTTTTCAGTAGTAATATCCCGACAAAATGCTGAATTTTAAAAAAATACTTTCACTTTGCTGTCACGAAAACTGTGTTGCTTAGAAACACCACGAGAGCTTGCTCGATTGGTGTTTTGTACAGCAAGGTGAAAGTAGGTATTTTGAGAATTCTACATTTTGAAGGGATATTCGATCAGACAATTTCACGAATACATTAAATTATTATTGATTGAATGCGTATTGCAGGAACGGTTCATCATGTGTCATTAATGTCAGTTGAAGAGTTGAACCGCCAAACTGACGTTTCTCTATTCACAGAAATTGTTGTAACTATGGAAACGTATAAATAAGGAAGAAGCGAAACACTGATTTGAAAATACCACGGGCTGGAGATAGTGTTTTTGAAAAGTCCTTTTCTCATTGGTTTGAATTCAAAAAATGATAGCATTCGGTTGGTTTATATAATATAAGGGAAATTGTCAAAGTAATTATGGTTTCGTTCTTTATTGCACATTTCATATAATTTAATTTCAGTCACAAAACAATTATGATACTGTTTGATTCCATCTCACAGAAATTCAAAGAAACAAATTGGCTGAGTATGATGAACCGGAGATTACACCACCTTGGCAATTTTATGTTCAAACTAATATACTCACCTCACACAACTACTTTAAAGAAGAAGCTTATTCCACGTTGCAATGTATATTCCAGAAATATTAGATTTAGAAATAAGTTTACAATGCCTCATCATCGCACAGCCATGTTTAAGAGATCGTTCAACTTCAACTCAATAGTGTTTTTCAACAATCTACCTGAGCAACTGAAAATTCTTAATATCAACAAATTCAAATATAAATACAAACAATTTCTTCTTAATGACCAATGAATAAATAACATTATCACCCGCGCCAATGGAGGAAGATTCCAAAAGACTACAACAATGTGTTATTAAAATCATCATGGATAAGTAGACAATAAAATAGAATTATATATTTATTTTTAATAAATATGCATGCTGGTCATTTGTGAATCTGTGGCTCTAATTTGGTTGAGTATGAGTAGCTATAAGCTAGACTTCGCCAAAATTATGGACCATTTTATGCCATTTATTTTTTGTACCTCATTGATTTTATTAATAAAAGCCGATTTATTATTATTATTATTATTATTATCATTCACTACTGTACATTGAATACATATCTTGACTTCTACGTAATCTAAAAATAATTTTTCAAAAATCACATTATTCTGGTAAAGCTTCGAATCAGGCGATTTTGGAAGAAGTTGTTGTTTTTTTTAATTATGCATCATATTGTCTTTGTGTTCCGGTTCAAGCCCCTCGTTTGCATAGTAGTTCTTTGTATGTTTGTTCAAACCGTTTCTCCGATGGTTTCCAAGGTCCTTCGATGCGAATGCAGGATTAAAACTGGTTTACCGCGAAAATATTCAGTACCTCAAGTCTTATCAATGGCTTCTTTTTTTCCACACCTCAACAATTATTCATAAGGAAACATGAACATCAGCAGCGGGTACAGGACACTGAAAAAGGACAGTAGTAGTAGAACTTGAATAAGTTTACAAGAAATCTTGAGTTCTGATACAATAGTGGAATTCCGGGTAGTTTATTATAAACAAAGATAAACTCCAAAAATTCAGGAAACTTCACAAATACCAAGACCAAGTTTTACTCGATGATCTTTCGCCTGCAAAGCAAGTATCATCAAGAGCTATAAGTCCATAAGAAAGTTAATGCTTCTGCCATCTTCTTGACGAGGCAGAAGTCGAGTAAATGTAGGAATACCAGATTATACGCATCACTTGGTGTACCTCTTCGATATTTAGTTTAGGTTACGAAAATAAACAGAAGACTCGATGATACAATTTATAAGTTGTGGAACTGACGCCGACGCCTAATCATGATTTCAACTTCGAACGTGGATATAAAAGATTTTGGTAGCACGACTAAATATCCCGTCCAAAAATATCCTTCCAACTTGCGTTAGTTCGTTCAGGTTGGAATAGACTAATCAGAGAATTTTGCATAAGGTTATTATTGTGTGAGGATATTATTGGACCGATGATTATTGGCAGGATATTTTTGACAGGATATTTTTGGGCGGGGTATTTATAAGATTTTGAAGGAGTAATAGTGTTTCTGTTTGTTCTGTTATTGGTCATAGGTAGGATATTGTGTTTTCTGTGTTTTTGCTATAGAGTGTAAGAATACGCGATACGAGTATTTGCAACCGAAAACAAAAATCCGGAAACTCATTTTGGAAAAGTTGAATCAACACCCGAGGACGCTAGCTCTAAAGGTAGTTAACGAATTTCTGATCCCATGGTTGGGCCATTCCTGAGATGATTCCGTGGTCGAGAACTGGCTGAAGAGGGTTGACAAATTGGCTACGAGATACGGTTGAGATGACGAATGAATTATCACATTGATTTCAAGTAAGCTTCAGGCTAATGCTAGATAATGGTTCGATGAAAATTCCAATGATGCAAGTTGGAGCGAAGTGAAACATTCCATGAGGCAGTAATTTTATTAGCCATTTTCTAATTTATTCAGGGAACCTGTAAGTAATGAAACAGGCCCTGGCCAAAATCTTGCTTTTAGAAATTCACCAAGCTGAGGACACTCAATTTCTAGATTCCGGATGAGTATTCGATAGATGCTATTAGTGGTGGTATTACAGATGAAAGCTCAGCTCGAACTGATCAGCACAACATACAAATGCTAATTTCTTATGGTATTGTAGCACCTAATATATCAGTCTCCATAATAAGTAATCGTACATTTCCATGATTGTAACAAAAAGTTGGAAAAAACTTATATAGTTGTTTTAATTGTGGAAATCCATTACATTATTTAAAAATTGCAGAAATCCCAAATTGAAACGTTTCAAGTGTTAAAGTTTAGGAAATAGACAAGTAGTACCTAGAGGTCGTCTTTCCCGATGATATTAATATACAGCAAATTCCCTCTGTATGATCATACGAGAGTTTACAACATTGTGATAATATCTATCTAGGGCTTAGCCTTGTAGGCACTGTTCGGTCCAACTCCCCGTTGCTCGGGGTGGACACTCAACGGTAGGGTCTTACTGCAGTGCAATAAGATGGGGGCTCCAGCACTCCGTACTTGATCTGAGTGGTAGGGTACCCTCTCCTGTTTGTTATATATACCCAGATGACAGTAGGGTAGAAAAGAAGGCGGCTTGAATAACAGTGAATATTTCCCTCATGTATAAAATTTGTCATAGGAGGAAGGCAAATTTCGAAAAATTACAGAGGTAATTGCACCGCGGAGCGATACTTGTGCTGCGAAACATCTCTACAAACGGAACAAATTCTGAATTGATTAGGTATAACTCGGGAGCTAGTTGTAATCCATCAGAGAGACTGAAATATAAAAATCACTTACAGAATAAGCGGAAGATTCATGATTGTTGGACGGGAGCTGAAAGGAGGAACTGGAGCTAGATCAGCTTTATTCCACAGTGAACTCTATGTACCTGGAGTGATTATATACAGGGAGATTCAAAAAGGTCGAGATTCTAGTGGTTTTCTAGCATCCAGGTACGATCTCGAGTTATTGTGAACACCTAACGATTCTCACTATCCCCAATTGTTCTCTTCTTCCTTGGGAAGCTGGATAGTGGGTATAAAGATTTCTTGAAATTATTCGGTACCATACCAGTATAATTAACGACTCTTTCACCAACAGGATCTGGTCGAAAGTTGAATGAAAAATATAAGGGACATTTCAGAGTTACCAAAATTTCAATGAATAATCGCTGTGAGGTACAGGATTTGCGAGTAGTCCAAGAATTATGATATAGCCGAAACACCCCAACAACTAGATAAGCGTAAGTTAACAGCAAGAGTTGCTGAAGTCAAGAAGTAAGATAAAGTCTCTCATGGTGCAAGTCACCTTAGGGCGAAAGTCGCCGACTCACAGCAAAAGTTGGTGAAGAGTGGTGGTAATAAGAAAGGATCCCATGGTGAAAGTCACCTTAGGATGAAAATCGACGATTTTGTGATCCCTCAAGAAATGTATGTCTACAAGTTAACAGCAAAAGTTGCTGATGGCCATCAATTCAAGGTCTGAGGACAAGCATGCAGGATAGCCGAGTGAAGAAATGCCTAATTAAACGCATCACTCTGTTTATGTCCCCGATATTCAGTTCAAGTTACGAATACAAACAGAATGGTCGATGGTACAATATGAGTTGGGTGACAACCTAATTATCGCATTATAGAATAAAATGCACAATGCACAATGCTAGGTTATAATAACAATTTTGGATAAATAGTTGTTGAATCGCTAACAATTTTGAATTGTTATTCTGTCTACGTAAGGTTAGTCAGGTTAGGTTAGGTTAGCTAGTGATTCACGCATTTTCAACAACGATTGCCTTCTTCTTGTCTGTCATTTAAACTTCCCGCTATAACAGTGACCAATCACATAGTGTGCCGTGCCTTGCAATTTATTGTCGTCTAATTATCGCACTTCATTCTTGGTTTTAACTTCGAACATGGACATACAAGATTTTGAAGGAATAAAAGTGTTTTAGTTTGTTCCGTTCCATCATTTCTAACTGTTGTTGAGGTGTTTGAATAAGTTCTCAATGTTTTGGAATTGTATTCAATATCCTGTCTCAGAATCCACCCTCGCGGCGCCACTGAACTCCTCGAATTTATAATTTCGTCGACCTTAGATCACACCTGGGTGCGTATGGCGTTATAAGAAACGTTCTAACGAACGAATTGAAGTGGAATATTTTCGCAGCTAACCAAAGCAGAGATCGATCGCTGTAGTATGGTCAGTGAAATCGGGTTGCAATCAGGAAGTAGGAATATTTGAAATGAATAAAATTTGTTGAATGATTGTACTTATGTTAATACTTGAAGGGAACACAGATATATTAGCTTGTAACAGTTGGTGTTGAAAGTGAAGAAGAGTATGGAAGCACCAGGAAAACAAGGTGAAATGGTAATGCATGACAAAAATAAGGAGAAGATGGAAGGTTTGAAGATACGATGATAATCGCAGGATTGAAAAGAGGATCGATAGCTTTTGCAGAAAATCTAACGAGAACAAGAGGGCGAAAGGTGTATACAAAACGAGGAGAACCGGGCTGGCATAGAATAGTTTCCAAGAGACAAGGCCACTTAAAAAACTGTTTTGTTGGAAGAAAAATAAAATGCTAGAATTTTAAATCAGAGTCAGAATTAGGAGATTGAAGTAGAAGATGAAAATATGAATGACACCGCTAACGATATATCAGATCGATTGTTTATGTGGACATATATGATGTTCCAAATTTTGAGAATTTTATTTCAATGGGAACATCGAAAGCTTCTACTGAACCCTGTATAATTATTACATAATATACTCTTCTGAGTTCGGACATTATACGCAAATGATTATTATCATCAATGATTAGTAGTTTTAGTGAAAAAGACATTCCAATGGCTTGGTTACTATACTAATCAATATCTGCAGGATTAAAGGATAATACCAAGACGTCCTAGATATTTCTTATCTGGAGTTCGTTACACCTTACTAAAAATATTTTCATCTAACGTAGGTATGTATGAAAACCAGACTCTACCTTGCTGATGCAATCCATTTAACGTTAGCGTCATCGCGTATATGTGATACCTATATGTTACTGCAGTGGCGTGCAGGCCAACGACAGCTTTATACCCAATAATTATTGTCAGTCAATAGATGATCGATCTGATCACGCCATCTTTGTTTTCAATCGAAAAGACAAAAATTGTGTAATATTCAGAGGATCTCGTGAGGACTAGAAGAGAAAACAAAGGAATTGTGCTGAATCAAAATCAACAAAGACTGGCTTCAGAAAATGCTTTCTTAGGCACTATGTTTTGCAGTTTCGATTTTCGTTGAAAAATCGAGTATTGAGAGACATATTCGGGCATTCGGCAAATCTCAATCTGAAGTTGTGAAGTCAATATCAATCAAACTTGTAGGATATGTATCAACTGACTATATTCAACAAGTGTTCCGACCACGAAAATATCGATGGCTGAAATATTACCATTTTTATGTAAATGTGCGTGTTGTTGAACACTGAACTTTTTCAAATAGCACTTTGGTTTTCACAATATATCTCCTCCCTCTACTCTGAATAGCGGTATTTACGACTACTGTGGAACTGTGGTTCACACTAACGTCGGTGCCACTGTTTTCTCTGATATTGCCATTGAAAATTTAACGAACGAACCTACATGTGCCGAATACTCAAGCAAAATTTACAAGAGCTGTATATTCTTGTAACAGATGTCGTCAATTCATTGAAAAAATATCTTCATGCAAAGATTGTTCGGAAGTTGAGGATCAAGGACGACTCCTACGGTATGACAAACAGTGTGAGATACCTAGGGGTACAACTCGACAGGCGTATGACCTTTCACGAGCACAGAAATCTGGCCATCCAGAAGGATAAACTCTCTCAGCCAGAAACTCAAAATGCAGTACTGATAACAAATTGCTTATCAACAAATGATTCATATGAAGTTTGCAGAACAAAGTACTCCGTATGGCTACGAACAGTGATCGATACATTCGGTTGGATACGCTACAAGAAATATTTTGCATCGACTCCGTTCCGAGTTCCGACTTGTTTAAAAAAATTTGATTGTTTTGAAATTGTTTTTTTTTCATTAACCAGCTGTCGTCCTCTTACGAAAGGCAGCCGTCAAAAGTCTAAACTTGTGCAAACCAAGAATTAACGACGTCTTATTTTTTCATGTGTATGATTCCTTGCACGATCCGCGGAGAACCTTGGAAGGAGTTGTTGATTTCAGAGACCCAGGCCAGAAATACTTGTAAAACAATGAAAATATTTGAGTGAGTCACCCTGGCTGCCACTCGGCAGGACTACTCCCCGAGGTTACTTTATCCGAGCTCTTCGGTGGCTCCCGGATGAATGAATTTCTCACCCCCACCATGCACCCTTAAAGGTTGAGGCCCGGAAGGATGAACTCCCCAGCACTCGTACACACCCCCATTCCACCACCCCCTCTTGTTAAAGCGCTTCCTCATCCTCATGATTGGCGATCAGCAGAATAAAATCTGATCGTTTGATATGGAATGCTCAGCCCGTTATCGGCCTGAAGGGCCAAGTGTTGTGTAGTGCATTTACTTCCTGGTCGGTTCTTCATGGAATTCATGGTATGAAACAAAAATGCATGATTAGTCGTGATGGAGTCGACGTTGGTGTCGCCGTAGGGTTCACTTCCTTTGAACTCCTTCAGGGGTGTCGTCTCCCTGGTTCACTGGTCGTCTGTATTTGTCTCGGTCGTCTTGCTAACGTCTGTTCTCATAGAGCTCCGTGAGCAGCGGGTTCGTGTGGGTCTCTACTCTGTCTAGAGTAGTCCCCGCATGGTGTCTGATTAGTCTGTCAATATAGTCCGGATGGCTGTCTTAAGTCTTGGTAAATAAACCTGTTAGGCATATATCGTGGTGCGTCTGTTCTCATACAGACATTGAAGAAGGCCTGCATCCTCTACCTATACGAAATTGCGCATTGCCCTCAAGCAGTAGACGCGTACAGCATGATTGGCAGAAGGATTGTCCTCATGAGGTGTAGTTTCAACTTGAGTGCCATGTTGCTCCACGTCCTGAATTTCTCTATTCCTCAGCCAACTCGGGATTGATTTATAACCAAAAGGCACATTTACTCCGACTAATGGCGAGTATTTTTATTTTTAGTTTTTCTGGCAGAAGATAACACATGCACTACGAGATACAAGGGGCAAACGAGACTTTAATTCCTCCGAGCCAGACAAACTACATATTTTTCTAAAGAATTTCACAATTTGAAATTTAAAGAAGCTTTCGTAAAGTTCACTATTGATCATTGGGCTGATAATGAATAAGCGCCAAAAAATTAAGATTTGTTAACGAGGCACGATAAGTTATGTTTTGAAAACCTAAAAGAGTTTCAACGACTTCAGATTCATTTCAATTATTTAAAGTTAACAATATCGATAGATAAAGTATGCCTCCTTGTGAGGCTGAATTAATGAAGCAATTTTTAAGAGCAACTTACATCACTAACATCTGACGTAATGCGCATTGCAAAATAACGACGAGATTGTCACCAATAGATTACGGCTGGAGAATAATTGATAGTTCTTATGAATTTCATTGGTTCGAAGGTGATCAGTTACTCCAGCTGATGAACGACGTCCTGATTCAACCTTTACAAGAAAATTCTGGTATATGTCAATAATATTAGTCGGTTGATAAATCAATTATAGAATTGAAATTACATGAGTTTAATTTATTTTTCATATAACCAATCGAAAATTGATTCAGACGTATCAGAGCTGGATATTTCCGATGATCCAGATGATATTTCCGATGATCGAAACTCATGAATTCGATCATTCGGAGGACGAATTAGATGATGATGAAATCGATTGAATGAGATATTTTTTTTGTAGTTATGTTCTGTACATTTTGTGCAAATTAGATACATTTTACTGAATCAAGCGTTTTTTTTTTTCAACTCTTACATAATAATATCTCATGAAAACTTATCATGAAAAGTAATATACCGATGTGCAGTCTGAAACTCAAACGGCGCTAGCGGAATACTTTTACCTGTTTCGGCGTCTGACTGACGGACGTCGTTTTACTGAACGCATGACTGCAGTTCATTTCTTTTTCATACGTCTATTCGGACTGACTGACCAGCACTGTTCTGATATAAGAATGAATGACCTACATAACTTTTATTGATATTCATTATAGAAGTTATATAACAATTTTCAGCTTTAGTAAACCAATTTTGTTACCTCGGCAAACGGACTTTGATATCGTACCTGAGTCACCCTGGCACGAAAAGGGGCATCAACGCCACTGATCGGGCCAGAACCATTCTGCGGATTTGGAAAATCTTACTTCCAAGAAGAACTCAATCAAACTGAAGAAGCAATGAGAGCAACATGCTGGCAAATACTTCCAGGCCTAAGGCAGGCCAAAGATTTCCTCGGCAATTTCAACCGAGCAAAATCGAAGACACTGATTAACCTCAGCAAAACTAGTCTAAAGACAGTCACGGGATTTCTGACGGAACATTGCAGACTCAGAGACACTTAAGGAAGCTAGGCATAGATGAGGACAGCCCCTGCAGATTCTGAGGGGAACATCCAGAAACACCCCACCATATATTGGTTGAGTGTTATTCTGTACATTACAAGAGATTGGATATATTGGGATCACACCAGCTGACGGAAGGAGAAATACCATGAATAGCTCCCCTCAAAATCCCAAAATTTTTCGAGGAATTGAGGCTTGCTGTAAACGAGAACACCTTGAGAAGATGAGGCACAATAGATCTAATCAGGTCGCAGCGTATCAGTTACCATCCTTACTTACCTTTACCATTACCACCTGTTCTACGCTTGACCAGAGCGCATGTTTGTGTACACATCAACTATAAGTAATTAACGAAAAACCAGCTTTAGTAAATCCTCTGGCTCTTGGACTATTGCTGACTGGCATATTTCAACGGACATTATCAGTTTACATTAGTGACCGTGCTTGAGATCGCACGTTTAAAGATAAGGCTTGCGTCATCCCTACCTCTTAGAAGTCATTTCTGAGTGTTGCTCGTAGGGAAGCATTCGGATGACGGATATAACAAATAATCAAAAAACACATGAAATCCACAAATACCAGAGGACATATGTGACCAGCAAGATAGAGGACCATTGTAATACAACATCGATGTCCATCAATACCTTACCGTTCTCGCATTTTCAAATCTAAGGTTTGGAATGCTAGGATGGCCAGCGATGTCAGCAGACCTCACTCTCCTCGATTTTCTCTGGAGATACCCTAAGTCTATGACAAAATTATACCAGACAAGTTGGATTGTTTGATGATACGCATTACCAACACCATCAGATCCATCACGCCACAGATATAAAATAATGTTAAACACCATTTTTATAGATACTAATGAGGTGGCTGTAGTGCTAGAAAGTTGGCCTTTCAATCAGTCGACCCGGGTTCGAATCCTGCCACCGAGCTAAAAGTGGATCGGAATCCTTCGCATTCACAAACTCTGAGTGGTGTATCTATCTTCTAATGTACAGGGTTTACCACAATCCTGGAAAACAAAATTTCTTCTCCGTTTCGAATGGATAACCCTGTAAGGCGTTACAATTTTTGTAATCTGCCTCAGGCTGGCTTCACAAATATGTTTCATCTTCAGGGATGAGACACAATGTTGCAAACTTATTCACATTTCAATCATAATGTACCATATATATGTACCATATATATGTACCATATATACATACATTATCCCGCCTTTCATGAGTATACCCCGATTTGTCGAAAGCATTTGACACAGTAATCGATGACTTGCTTTTGAAAACGTACGCGTAAGAGACATATTCTTAGAAATCTTCAAGAGCTACCTCTCTGATAGATCTCAGTTTGTGAAAGTGGAGGATAAGTTGAGCATAGAATAGAAAGTAGAGTATGGCGTACCACAAGGCTCAGTCCTAGGTCCAATTTTATTTAATGTGTACATTAATAGCTTGTTTGACACTCACAGCAGTGGTAAGATAACCACATATGCGGATGACACAGCTATATTCTATAGCAACAAAGACTGGATAACATTGAAATTCACAGTTGAAAATGACATGAAAAGCATAAGATCGTGGTTCAATAGCAGACTTCTCACCATCATTGCCAAAAAACATTTTTCTTTCCAGTGTGCTCGAATAAATCTACTCTACCTACATTTAGCACGCTTCATGTCTCAGATGACTTCATTATTGAGTCGACAAACAAATTCAAGTATCTCGGGGCAAGTCTACATAATCACCTCAAATGGAACTTCTACATCAAAGGACCCCGCAAACACCTTATGGGATTTGGGTCCCGGTGGATTTTTTTGAATTTTTGGTATGATGTAGTCCATGTTATTCTCAACCAATGTTACCATTGCGCCAACTCAAAAAAATGAACAGTTTTGCTGCTAGGGGGCGTTGAAATCACCCCTAGCGCAGATTAGACTATTTATTTTTTAATCCGGTAACAATATGTTCACTTGTTTCATTGTTGCTAACGTTGCACAATATTGTGCTGTTTTATAAAAAAATGTTACCCCCCTCCTTCTTCCCCCCAACTCCTATTACGTAACGAAAAAGAAAGTATTTCTTGGGTGCTTTTAAATGTATCGTCGAACGTTTAAATATGCCTTAATAAGGGAAATAGCAGTTTTGTATGATTATCCCCCCTCCCCCAGAAAGACACAAAATGAAAAAATTTCGGTGGATTTTTCTGAATTTTTAATATGATGTAGTTCAAGTTATTTTGAATCGAAAATAATTGGGTGACAAACCCCGAAAATGAATAGTTTTGATGCTAGGAGGCGTTGAAATCTCATTTTGCTCAGAATAGACTATTTATTAATATAGGCTGAAACAATTTCTCTACGTATTGTAGTTTAGATTATGCTGAACAATTGTGTGATTTCTTATAAAAAAAAATCTGAAACCTCCCCCTTACCCCCAACTCCTATTTTAAAACACGATATTTATTGTAAATGCTTTATCAAAATAAATGTTTAAATCAGCTAAAATTAGAGAAACTGTACAGTGGTTCAATTTCACCTTTTCCTCCATGAAAAAAAATATTGGTGGATTCAAAGGAAGAGGGGAGAGATTAAATTAAACAGCTGTACGATTTCCTTCATTTGAACTGATTAAAACATTTATTTTGATAAAACATTTATTTTGATAAAGCATTTACACGTAGTCGAGAATAATTTTTTTTTGTGTTTTAAAATAGGGGTTGGGGGTAAGGGGGAGGTTTCAGATTTTTTTAATAAGAAATCACACAATTGTTCAGCATAATCTAAACTACAATACGTAGAGAAATTGTTTCAGCCTATATTGATAAATAGTCTATTCTGAGCAAAATGAGATTTCAACGCCCCCTAGCATCAAAACTATTAATTTTCGGGGTTTGTCACCCAATTATTTTCGATTCAAAATAACTTGAACTACATCATATTAAAAATTCAGAAAAATCCACCAAATTTTTTTCATTTTGTGTCTTTCGGGGGGAGGGGGGATAATCATACAAAACTGCTATTTCCCTTATTAAGGAATATTTAAACGTTCGACGATACATTTAAAAGCACCCAAGAAATATTTTCTTTTTCGTTACGTAATAGGAGTTGGAGGGAAGAAAGAGGGGGGTAACATTTTTTTTATAAAACAGCACAATATTGTGCAACGTTAGCAACAATGAAACAAGTGAACATATTGTTACCAGATTCAAAAATAAATAGTCTAATCTACGCTAGGGGTGATTTCAACGCCCCCTAGCAGCAGACCTGTTCATTTTTTTGAGTTGGCGCAATGGTAACATTGGTTGAGAATAACATGGACTACATCATACCAAAAATTCAAAAAAATCCACCGGGACCCAAATCCCATAAGGTGTTTGCGGGGTCCTTTGTAAACAAAAATCTACAATTTCTGATTCACAAATTTTACAATCTAAGGAATATACTGAACAGCAAAGAACTGGAGATGATATATTTGGCACTAGTCCAATTTCACTTTTCGTACGGAGTTATCATCAACAACAACAATAACAACAATAACAATTTGATACTTAATGGTAATATACAACAAAACAAACTCCGAACAGAATTGAAAATAAATGAACATGCCCATAATAATAAATAGGAATTCCAACTTCCTAGAACGATCATTAAAACAATTGGATAAAATAACTTCTCTTTCCTAGGTCATAAAGTTTATAGACTCATACCCTCAGATATACGCGAAATCTCAAATGTTCATCGATTTAAGAAAGAGATGAAAAGCTACATCCTCACACTGTCCCGTGAAACCATCCATCAAATTACTGATAAATCCGTGTATGCAATAATATATTCTATGTTTCTGTTATGTCACCGTGCTATGTCTGATTCAATTTATCACATTTACGTGACTTTTAAAGAGTGTCTCCGGTAGTTTCATTACTCTCTGATAATCAATGTGTGCATTTTTAGTAGTCCTAATTCAAAAGTATTTTATACAAATGTATCCTTGTTATAACATGTCCTAATTCTATGTTCCACATCGAATTAAATTTTGTTTTTAATGTTGATATCTTCCCCAACATTTCCCTCACCGTCTAATTTTAAAGTGTTTTGTAAATTTGTCATATATTTACGTGTATGTTTCAAATCAAATTGTATTAATTAGCCCTATGTTGTATCACTTCCGTCATATTTAGCGATCAGACGTTATCCCAACTTCATGGTAAATTTAAATAACGGAAATAATAATAATAATAATAATAATATGTGACTTAATTTTCATGAAAAATACAATAAAATACATTTTATATCGTGGGGGCGGTATTCAACATAGTTGCTCTTCCATACAACCCCCTAACAATGTCCAACAGGTGACCTAATGAATATATAATAAATAAGAGATAGCAAATAACAAAAGACAAAAGATACCAAAAGTAGCAATAGTGATTGAGAAAATGCCCAAATTTTTACCTAATGTTTAACAGAGTTTCTTTGGGAGAGTAGGTAGGATTTGACAAGTTTTCTGAAAAACAAAAAGCTATCGGTATTTTTTATTTCGGCTGGTAACAAGTTGGAAATGATACAGCATAGGGCTGATCGTCTATAATTATTGTCTATTATAAATAATTTTCCCAAAATTTTTGCCATCTTATCCTATGTCGACACCCGTCACATTTTAAAGTGTATTTACTATATAATTTATATTAGTCCCTACTGTTTTATATGTTAACACGTTCGCGGACACTGACGTCATATCACGTTATTGACTTTTGTTCCGTCGGGGCACCAAGTAAAAGTCAAGAGTGCTCAAATTGTCGCAGTGATAGAATCAGTATTTGTTTACGTAGAAAAACGCCACATGTAGCTTTAAAATCACATTTTTTTAGAGAATTAGTAATACTGGAAAAAAACACTGCCTCAAATAACGTAATGCCCCGCGAAAAGCACTGTTTATTTTCAAAATGACAGTGACGTCATGTACCGCATGTAAAAATAAAATGAAAAACCAGTTCATTTTGAAAAAAACATGTATTTAAGAGGAACTGAAACTATTGAAATAGTACAAAATGCGTTGGTAAAAATAACAGAAAATATGTAACACTACTTATTCATGCCAATCTTGGAAACATTTACCTACACAAAGGGGTGGCTTGACAATGCATTCTCGACACTGCCAAGCATTTTCTTTTTTCATCATATAACACTGCTTACAGCGCTTATAATATTTTCCTTCTTTTTTAGAGTCTGCTGGTATAGGTATGGCCTCAAGGATATGACCAGTATTCTTCCTAGAATTTGAGACGGTCTGGACATAGTTCCTTTTGGTACAATTTTGACAAATTCCCTGCCATCGTTTTGATCAGGAGAAATTCCGAGTAATGATTTGATTAACTTATTTCTGAACTCCTTGAACGATTTTTTACTATTTTCATTGCACTTATTATATAAATAGTGCGAGTTCCACACAGCTATATCTAGTAGGCGATACATGACTTTTTTGTGCCATCTGATAGTTTTTCTAGAGCACGAATCATTTGATCAGCTCTGTCAATACCTGACATGTTTTCATTATAACTACTGGCTTTGTTTTTTTGTGGCCAAACCTGTTAGCCGTTTCAATCAATTCAGGTTGATAGGCTGTTGTACTAGACAGAACATCACGTTTATCATGCCATTTGGAAACATACACATTGCCATTTCTTTTCCATATGTGCAGCCCAGGATTCAGTTTAGCAAGAGTTATTTATTTCGGATTACCTTTTCTGTTAGATCGTAATGTACCTGTACTATGCGTCTTTCGTTGCAATAACATTTTTGATAAATCAAGACTGTTATAGAAGTTATCCATATATATATGGTGCCCCTTATCTAGGAATGACTCCAGAAGCCTTTGCACTAACGAGTTCAACTTCGAACTTCCTCTGGCGTCTTCTCTATTCGATTTTCCTTTATAAATCTTCATATTTAATACAAAACCATCGTTTGAGCACAGTTCATAGAATTTCATTCCATATTTGCTCTTCTTATTTTTTATATAGACCCGAAACTTCAGTCGTCTTCGGAAAAGTAGGAGTGACTCATCTAAAGACAAAGCCTCAGGAGGAAAAAATAGATTTTGGATATTTCTCGGTGGTGACCGGAAATAAGCGCAAAAGAAAAAAGCGCACAGGAAATATGCGCACGGAAAAAAGCGCAATGTTACAAATGCCCACAAGAAATATCCACACATGGATTAAATCGCACAAGGCAAAAATCTCTCAAGTATAAATGCGCACAGAGAAAAAACGCAAACTCATATTATAAATTTAGTTTTGAGGAAAACCAAATTTCCAAAGAATAAGAGGGAACGAACTGTAACGATTAAACAGAAATATAAACTACTGTGGAATAGCTATTGTTTATAAATAAGATAACTTGTCCTCTGTTTCATAATACTTTTCCACTGAATTGGCTACAATCGCGTAAAGTTTTCTATATTTCTATAAGTTGCGAGCTAGCTTAGTTCGTTCAGGTTAGACCAGACTAATAAAATACTACCCTCAAAATGTTTTTTTCTTCAACTTCCAAGCTCCCAACTTTCGAGCTAGGTTAGTTTGTTTAGGTTAGATTAGACTAATAATTGGACGGGATAATTTTGCATATAATCCAGGACCTGGACTAGGATGCTGTGGGACAATCTGAGTATGGAGAATTTTTCTTCAGAAATGCTTAGTAGGAGTCCTAGCAAGTGGCTTGGAAGTGGGTGGACATCCGCAACCTGGTACGTTTTCGAGCTATGACATCATTAAAGTCTATTTTGTTTATTTGTTTAAATTCTACACAAACAACTGCAGTTTTTTATATACACAGGGACAGGGTGTCCGAAAAGTCTTAGTACGGGCTTATTTCTCCGAAGTTAGGTAGAGAAACTATTGCGTGTGCGCATTTTTCAATGTGCGCATTAATGTACGTGCGGTTTTTTCCAAGTGCGCTTTTTACGATGTGCGCATTTTTCCGAGTGCATGTTATTTCATGTGCGCTTATATGTCTGTGCGCTTTTTTCCGTGCGCTTATTTCCCGTGCGCTCCTTTCCTGTGCGCTTTTTTCCGGGATTCTTCTCGGTATATTTCAAACCGCTCGTTTCTACTTTTAGGAATGTTAGCTACGTTGAGTGATTTGCCATATGCGTTTTGTTTTTTTAAGGATATAATCTTTTACCTCTCCAGTCCAAATCAATTCAGAAACTTCTCCCGGAGTCTTGGATTCAATATTCTGTGTGAGCCCAACAGAAGCATGGTTGAACATAAAGTCTACAGGGGCACGTTAGGTGTCTTCCCATAAATTTTCTTCTTGATCAATCGGTTCATCAAGGTCAACTGAACTTTCGCTACCGGATTGCTCTGAAATAAAAATCAAATATCTGTTTTTCTGTTTTCTATGGAAAGGGTTAACATGTTGTATTCGATATGAATTATAAATCACCATTACATAAAAGTAGTGTTTACCTGATTCGAGCTGTGCAACTGAATTTTGGGTTCGTTTTTTCGTTTCTTTTGAGACGGACCTGCTACAGAAAAGACAAAAAGATATAGAAAATTACCTTGAATCCTCAAAAAAATGCACTTACCATCGTTCGAATCACCGCTAGAATATGAAGAATAAGTTTGAGTGTATTCGGGATCATCTATGGTATTGTCGGTACTGTATGGATCGTGAGTGCTTTCATCATACGATTCTGATTCTCCATCCTCCGATCAACCTCGTTATAACACCTGATTAGTTGATTTTCTTGTTTTTCGTCCATTTTAGGTACGCATTCAGCCAGGAAGTGTCCGGTCAAACAAAATAACTGTTGCGGCTGATGCTTACTTATATCAGTGTATAAGATAACAGATAGCAATGTGTTTGACTTGGTTGATATTGTACTCATGCTGCATTCGAGGTAGATGGCAATTTGCCTAAATTATGAGAGGTTGAATGGTCTCAGTTCGGGGACACAAAGAAGGCTGCATTCAGACACATTTCTTAAAAACGATTGGCGGAATTCTGTTGGTATTGAGACTCTACCACACTTTTGACTTTCAACGCGATATACCCGGAGAAGAATTTCTAGACATTTTTGATAGAAAGCTGCCTTTTTCCTGGTGCCACGCCTCAACAAATAAGATATATAGAATTGTATGAAAGAATATATATCACCATAATTTTTCAGCATACATTTATTGAAATGAGATTTTAACGTTTACTTGAGGAATTAAGAATTTCATTAAATATTCTTACGTCTATTACTGTTTCGAAAGCAAATATTTTAAAGAAAATCTCACAAATTTTATGTTATAAATGTTGACTAGATTTTTTGCTACGACGGATTTATATATGGTTATATTTAATACATTTTTATGAATTATGATTGTCATGGGTTTTATTACGTGATGAAGTGTCGTAAAGGAATTGACGAAACTTATATTTACCAGAGAATGCTCTATAAATATATTACATATTATGGTTTATTCGTCTGAAAGCGTATCAATTACAAATATTGATTAGTTGCGCTCTAAAAATATATTCATTGGCATTTCGTGACAAGAAAAGGAAGCTGACATTTCTTTAATGAAAAGAGATAACAGTTATGCTTAGCATTTACACTGGACCGAACAAAAAAGAGTACTTGTTTTTATTCTCCAATGTGTCTTTGTAATGACGAAAGCATGTTTTTGAATCGTCACGAGGCTCTTGGACACTAGATATTCTTCTTATATTGTCAGGGTATTCCACCATGTTTACTTGAACACCATGTATTGTCAAGAACACCATGTATTATCAATTGACTCTAATTCAAACCAATAACACTCAACCTACGTTTATCCAATTACCAAATTTAAATTACTCGTCAAGTAGTGATACAGCAAGAAATGGTGCTCGCAAATATAATAACAAGTTATTTGGAATCATGAAGACGAAATCAACAAAATATAGTTCGTTGATTGATTCGACTTTAAACACTGGTACGAGTACGTGATGTTTCATGATTTTATTTTATAGCATATTTTCTAAAATACACAGTATTGCTCGAGGTCAAAGTGTTCTACAAACATTTCGAATATTCCGGTTCGGTATGGAAGTTTTGGTTGAAAATTGTTTTATAATATCGCAGACTGATCTAGAATGCTCCAGAATGTTTTATATACTTTCAGAAATTCAAACAGAACTCAATTATATTTCACTTCTTTTCTCCACGAACATACTGGACTTTTACAATCCCAAAATTGATTTTGTAATTACAAAGTTGACATTTTGTCTTTTGTAATGGAAGGAATATTACAAAACACTTGCTGTCTTATGCATTTGGCATGATTTCATGGAAATACTTTTTATCGATAAAAAAATATTCTATAACAGTCACAATATATTCGGTTAGCCTTGACTGTCTTGACTTGAGTGAATTACAAGCAAACACCTCGCATACAACGGATAGTTATGGATATATATCTAGACCATAATTGTACAAATAACATAAACTTGAATGTTTATGTGAAATAAAAAGCACACTTTGTTCAGATTCTTATTGTAATGTTTTTATTTCAAATATTTCGTGGACAAAGTATATTTGGGGAGTGATTTTTCTACACCCGAAAAGAAACTTTCGATGAAAATCAAATTCTAACGTTAAGAGGCATCTTCTAACGGCGATAGAACTATTCAAAAGACCTTATTTCCTATGAAGGAAGCAATATCCAAACAGGAATTTCACACAAGAAGACATGTTTGTTAGGGACTAAATTTGAAACAAAACGCCACAGTTCCTCAATGTGAGGGGTGGAAATCAAACTCTTTTGTTACTAGTAATTGTTTGGGTATCTGTATGCACTTTAAAAAACAAGATTTTTTTGCAGCTGCTACAAAGTCGAGGAAATAGTGGTAAAAGGGCCATAATTGAAAGGGGTGGTAGGGGTTGAAAACTGGACGAATACTTCTTCCCTTGGGGGATTACTTTTGTTGGTCGCTAAAGAAATGCCACCTAAAGTTTCAGATCCCAACCTTTGTGCTACCAAGGGTGTACATTGTGTACCCCACATGCAGCAAATTGCGTGTATTTGAAAGATTAATTTTTTAAATGTGTTATCCTTTTTATCATAGCTATTAATTATACATTATTGAACTAATAATATCATAGTCAATCATTTACAATTGATTTTTTTCACATTAAAACCAATTTTGTTGGCTGGGGTACAATCTGTACCCCACTTGTGGTTTGATGTCTTTGCTTTACAAAATATTTTCATGCGCAGTTCTTGACGAATACACCACATTTTTGTAACCTCGAATTGTGCGCCTCGACTGATGTCTTTAGGACTTGCCCTTATAATACCGCACGTAGCCAGAAAAATGACAAATCTGAACGGTATCCCACAAAGAGTAGTAGCTATGAGTCAAGTGCTAAGTGAAGAAAACGCTCCTATCACTCCAAACCCAGAACAGTCATTTGTACGCTGTCGTTATTGCCCAGAAAAAGATGATAAGAAGTGTCGGCTCTATTGTGAAAAGTGGAAGAACTTTTTTTGTAAAAAATCATAGCCATTAGAGAAAAATCATTTAATGCAACAGGTGCAATGGAAATTGAATTTAGTTTATATATTCTGATTTTTAAAAATAACGTTATTTTGAATAAAATATTAACAAATCTTTAGTATTTCTTTACTGTTAGCAGGATTTTTCAAAACAAACTTTTAAAAAAAGCAAGGGATACCATATTATGTACCCCTTGGTACTTGGCTAAAATTTATCAAAATATTTTCCCTTGTTTCTCGGCTGGGCCCCACTCAAAATCAAAATATTTTGGATTTGGTATCTTCGAGGTGAGTACTTCGATTCCTGAGCTCGGAAGGAGAATAGCTGTTCAGCGCATTTTTTCATTAGCGGCTCCCTAACTATAGTGGAGGACGAGCCTTTACAAGTTCGTCTGCAAATGTGGTTTATGCACAATGGCTTGGCCACCACGGTACCCAGATTACAACCCGCGGGACTTTTTTTGTGATGACATGTAAAGGACCTAGTTTATGGTGCAGAACCAGTGATGTACATCAAAGTTCTAACTGAACGAATTATGGATGCCTGCCAAACCGTAAGAAACATTCCCGGAATTTTAGAACGCGTACAGCAGTCTATGAGAAGAAGAGTTGTATCGAAGGAGGGGGCATTTCCAGCACATTTTAAAAAAAATTTAAGGTTCCTAAGGTTTCTTATTTTTTAGGTAATGTTTAAGGAAACACGCAATTTAGATCAATAATCAAATAAGTGACATTTTTTGTTCTCATTGTTATGATAGTTTCCCCTTTTGGTAAAAATTTTAATTGAATGTTGAATTACAAATAATGATTTTAATTTTTATTTCGGTCGCAGATGCATAAAAATTACCAGAGACAAAAGTTTACAAATAAAACACAAAATTCATTTTGTTTTTCAGCTTGTCCGCTGAAACAATATCTCTCTGTAGATTGTCAGAATCACTCGACATGCCGGATGATGTGAGCCCTAAAACGTAACCTACGTTTCAAATTTGATCTCAATATCTCATTAACTGCGAAAGCTATATAGAATTTATTTTTCAAATCTTGAAACTTTAACTCCCAGTAGAGCGGTGAAGAAGCGTTCGTGGATACATGTTTATAGGAAAAAAGTCTTATTTTTACCTGAAAAAGACACCTCTGAAATCTTGCTACTGAATTTTGAAACAACCTGTATAATTTTTTTAAACTCTGCCATAGAAAACACTGATTTTTTTCTATCTACTTTCCTTTGCTCCTGACGATGTTCTCTATGTATTGCAAAGTGTGTCTTTTTTGTGTAAACCAGAATAGAAACAAATTAAATGAAGTTTAATTCAATTCTAAAATTTTCGGTGTTGAGTCACTGTGTTCCTGAATAAATATACTACGCAGAGGGAGTTTTTGTTTTTCAGGTTATCTAAATGATTTTTCAAATGTTTCATCGGAAATTCCAAGGGATCAAAGGTTGAAGTTGCTTACAATACCTTTTGAACTTGAACTATTAATACTAGATCAAAGTACCCAACCTTACCGACTTGTAATTCCCAATTGATAATCTTTATCTTGACATTCCTTATTCTTAGTATCACTGTTTTTATTCGGTTGGGAAAATGGATCGACATGATTTCCGGAAATTCTTGTTGTTGTAGGAAAACCACTTGAAATATGATAAGAAAAACTGAATTCATTGATCTCCATTTTATGGTGGGTTGGAATGGGATTAGTGTGCCATAAAAACTTTTTTCTTTTTCGAATTTTATTGAATTCTTCATCAGGGCTGTGTAACAAGGGGTAAAATTGACAGAGCCCTAATGAGAATTCAACAAAATTCGAGACGTTGGAAAAACAAGAATAGGTTTTCTATAAAACATTGATCTCATCCCAACCAATTCACGATAAAATATTACCATTAGGATCACCATCCTTTCACTTCTTATGGAAACACCCTCGTATCTTCCGTAATTTTTGACGTAGAACCATGAAATTTTCAGGATCGATAGATATTCTGGAAGGAAACTCACAAAGGTATGATCCTACGTGATATACACTGCACGGCAGCAGCGATGGAACCACCCATTTTCCCGGAAAATTATATTAGGGGGCAAAATTGGCTCGAAATTCTTTCGAATTTGTGTTCAGGATTTCCAAATTACTACTGTCTCCTGGAAAATTTTCAGTCCTGAAAAATTATAAATTGTTTCACTTCTCGTGAAAACGACTCCTTATCTTCCGTAATTTTCGACGTGGAACAATGAAATTTTCAGAATCGATAGATCACTGGAAAGAAACTCTCTGCACAAAAACCCCATTCTACGTGATATACACTGCGCGCCAGCAGCAATGTAACCACCCATTTTTTGTTCTTAAATAAATTTTAATTGTTAATAATCTTTTTTTTTATATTTAGATTGTTTGAATAAATATTTACGAAATTATCTCCTTGTTGAAAATCATAATTTCTACTTTTCAATAGGAAAGCACAAAAAAATTCTGTCTCAATAATTTCATTGTCTATCAACTTAACAATTTGTTATAGACAAATTCTGACAACCGCTTCATTTTTTTTTCTGGAACTACAATTACAAAAACAGCTATTTACCACAAAGTAGAGAAAAACATTTTTCGTTTTTTTATAACACATTTAATATTAAGAACGTTTGATAACGAACAGTCGTTGCCGACCGATGATGAACCCTTTACTCCCATATACACCTACTAAGTATGCTTATTAAGGCAAGTACCTGACAGAAAACAACTACTCCCCTGGCTAAGACCACGACGTGTATTGAATTAAATCTAACAGATACTTGTGCAACGTTCCTCAAAATATCAGAGGACGCAATTGCAAGTGCCCTCTGTGTCCAAACAGCAGAATTATGCTTTGATTTGGACAGGGTGACCACCTGCAGACTAGTTTCGAGGTTGTTGCCGCTCATCAGTGCAAAGGGTTGATCAACACAGACAGCACTGAAGCCATCTGTTCCCCGTCCAAACCATTACATACTTCGTTGCTTGGTCAACTCTGGTTCACGCGATAAAGCGGTTTCTAGGCCGCTCCACCTAGCGAGCAGAGGAAGAACACTCTGAATCTCCGGGTTGAGAGATTTATGTGGAGAAAACAGAATTCTTTGGGAGATCGTTTAATAACGAACAGTCGTTGCCGACCGATGATGAACCCTTTACTCCCATAAACAACTACTAAGTAGACTCATTAAGGCAAGTACCGGACAAAAAACAACTACTTCTCTGGCTAAGACCACGACGGGTATTGCATATTCAATTTTAACATTTAATATTATTATTATTAATTCATATATGGCTCTTTTCGTGATTTTTTTTTAGTTCTAGAAAAAAAACCATTGTCAGAATTAGTTAATAACAAATTCTTAAAGTTGATAAACACTAAGATTATTTATGAAGAATTTTTTTTGTTTACCCATTGAGAAGTACAAATTATGATTTTTGTAAAGGAAGTAATTATTTGAACAATCGAAATATAAAAAAAAAACTGTTATAAACAATCACAAAATGAATTTAAGGAAAAACAATCAACAACATTATGGAAATAAAAAAAATTCCCAAAGATTTTTTTTCTTTGGTGTTTTGGCATCGACTGCTATGGTCATTAACCATGTGTTATGGGTAGGCCTTGCTACTAACTCCTTACGCCATCTTAGGAGCAGCACTGTTAATTGAAACGCAACAGTGAATCGTTCAGGATTCACCCCAGTCGAGCCACGAGATTTTAATGATTCAATAGATCAAATTAAATTAAAAAATCCCAGCCGCAACTGGGGCTCGAACTCCGGACCTTTCGACTCAGAGTCCCGACATTTTCTCAAATAGATATTATAATTATTCATTTGTTTATAACGAATTCATAAACAAATGACTGCAAAAAATTGTAACCAGTATTAATTACTGCCATTGTTAGATGTGAAAACAGCAATAATGAAATATTCGTCAAACATATAAACTTTTATCGTGTGATCTTGTTGAGTAGGTATATTAGAAGGGCTCCAGGAAACGAACAATTTATCAATTATTTAAACTTTTACGGCATTATTTATGAAAACGGAGGCTGGAAAAAATTATTAATCAAAAATGGAATAACTTTTTGAATAAAAGACTTACACAGGGTGATTCATTCTTTCAAGGGTCCACATGACAACATAATTTATTCAACATTTTGAATTAACATTTAATGCTATAGAAAAATAATTTTCTGTGATACTCTCTTTTGCAGCGGACCACCCGTGCTGTAACGACCTCGCGGAGCACTATTTTCAGCGTTAAATTATAATTATTAATAATGGAAATAGGGTTCCGAAAGTCGGAACATTTTTTTTTGAAGTTTTTTCTCTTTACGGAACTTTTTCCAAAATTTCTAAAATATTGATAGTTTTTGAGTTATTAGTTACCAATAACAATCGCAATTTTGTATGTGCGGTAAAATCCTTAAAAATTGATATTTATGATACAAGTTCGTAAAGTAAGACTATTTTGTATGAGCGTGAAGTTTGTTGAATGAGGCGCAGCTGAGTTCAACAAACACGCGAGTACAAAAAAGCCCTTTACGAAAGTGTTTCATCCAAAGTTTTTTCTTCGACAGTTATTATATTGCCAAATTGTAGCAATTATATCATTAATTTGAATGTTTAATGATATGAGTTATCGTCATATTATCAAATAAAGACTTCCGAGTTATATTTGACGCAAAATACTGTATTTTTCAAAAATGCATAAATGTCTGAACAGTGTGTAAAAAATTACTTTACGCACAGTTGATGATGTTACGCAAAGGAGATTTTTTACGCACTCGTGCGAAAAAAATATTACTTTACGCACTGTCAGCAGTGCGTAAAAGCTTAGTTTACGCACTGTCGTAGAAAAACATTTTTCTTGTGGTCATTCCAAATCAAATGAACTGTCGCTAATATGTTTAGGAGCTGTATCTCTATTTTTCACGTGTTTCAACTTGTTGATCAGACCGAACACCAAAGAAAGAAAAAGAAAAACAATTCTTTTCAATAAGGCTTCAAATTTCGGATATTTGGGTATATATCTATGTTCAATGTACACCGTATATTCCAAAATGGAATAATGTATTCATAAACTTGTAAATTTAATTTTTTTTAATTTCTGGCAAAGTTAAATTTCCAATTTTTCTTTGAATATCTTTTGATTGTAATTGCAAGAAACATGTAGTTTGAAAATCTGCTAAATAGGTAGTTATTAGGACTTTACAAGACAATAGTTGATCGCGTTTCTATTGGTTATAAACATGTTTCTTAACGGAAAATTTGTATCTCAACGAGTTTCATTGAAGTACAGGTGGAGAATGTCTATTTATTATGGCTATAATTATATTTCGAACCTTGCCTATCAGTAATGTTATTTACTACTTGCGCCTCGAATTTCGTTCGCTTGAAATTGTTGCAACTTACTCCTCCAAATGAAAGCGCGGCCTGAATTGTAGAAGCATGTGGGGCGGGCGCTACGTGGATCCTGGCACGTCTGATATTTTTCAGTAATCCATCCTACTTGTAACATGATGACTTCAGGAAGCTGAACATAACGTGGGCTTAAAGTGTTTCCGAGCCATTTCGTAAGGTTTCAGAGAAATGTGTCATAGATTAAGATGGTTTTCAGCGTCTTGATTTTGAATGTCGATAAATTAACTTTAAAAGAAAACCCACCCCTTGAGTTTTTTTGTTAATTATGCAACTTCGTCACTTCATTGTTTATAATAGAGCTTTTTGTTTTCATTGTAATCATTATGCAGGAAGATATTGTTGAACTACTTTTACTGAACCGAACGGAAATAAATATTTGAAAATGTCAATTCAGGTTTGGGAACAGATCACATATCTTATTGAACTCATCAACCTGTTCCAAATACTTTTTCAGTTTATTCTGTCTTAATTGTCCATCAAGAAATGTCTCGTATGCAGACAGTAAAAATAAAATAGAACAAAGATACGTCTTGTATTTGTTCGGGATCTAATAATAACCGTATGGAAATGTCTAGTCAATATGCATCATTAATGAACATTTAACACAAGAGCTTCATCAGAACCACAATATATTGAAAGTTATGCTTTATTAATTGATTTTTTAAAATAGGTTGATTTAATAAAGAAGATATATAGTCCATCATCAAAATTGAAATTAGAACATTTATCGTTGGATATCTCATCTGCGAATAACGCAAAAAAATAATGATAATAATGCATATATTCCATTAAGATCAATAATTACATGATACTGGAAATGTCAGACTGGATAATCGTATGTATATATTATAAAATTACTTAATTTCCTCTGTGGAAATCTTCAAATTTTAATAGCTATTTATTTACCAAGTGATAGATCCTAACTCCCGGAGGGTAACATTCACCCGAGGGCCTTTGGCTTTTGCCTCGTGGTGCATGCAAGATTTTATTTTTCACGAAAAAAAGATCTCGAACGACGTTGTTTACTTCATAAATTTCTTCCCATTGTATTTACTGCGTTCTGGTCGGCATCTGAGCACAAGTGAGCATCTATGCAATTTCCAAGGAAACATTGAAGAGGTTGCTGAGGGTTGTTTATTTAATAAAATGACGCTGCATTTTTGCAAGAATTGACAAGCTTGTTAGTGGAGGAAACTAAAAACGGTTAAAACGGTTGTGTGCATAATAATTATGAATATCCCATAGAATGTGACGCTCAAAGCTGAAAAAGCGTTAGGAAATTTATTGCCTGTGAAATCCAAATACTTCAGATTGATAAAAATTATAAATTTTTGAAAAATGGTCTCTTTTTCGAGGTTTTCCTGGATTTTCTCAGTGGAACATCATGCACCGATCCGGTCGTATGAAAATCCATTTTGTAGATTTTATAAATCTCTATAAAAGTTCCATTGACTGTAAAACGATTCCTTGAATAACCTTTGAGATATTTCCAAAAAAACCAAAAAAGTTGTTATTTTTTTCACTATTGCTTGTTTAAAAAATTCCACGAAGCGTTTTGTTGGGGCGAAAACTGGGGATTTCATCATCAACTATCTTATAAAAATTAGCATAAGTCATAAATCTCTATAGCTTGGTCTACATTAGGGTACATACGGTTGGTCAGATAAAAGGTATATAAAAATATAAAAAAAGTTTAAAATGAAATTATAAATATAACGTAGAGATGACCCACTAAGCAAAGTAACATTCATTCAATATTTCAGTAACCTTTCATGGTGATGTGTAATGTTACATCAGAGTTTTCTGCTACCTTTCTGCAAAGGTTCAGCAACTACTGAAACGGACGTTCAGCAATATTACAAATGGTATATGCCAATATCAATTACACCAGCTAGGTTACTGCAACATTGCATGTAATATACAGGAAAATTGCAAATGTTACATTAAAAATGAAGTCTTATGACATTGTTTCAGCAACTACTGAATTGGTTTGATGGATGTAATCTTTTATAATTAGTAATTGCAGCAACGTTACCGCAACATAGAATATAAATTCGTAGAAAATAACATATTCAATATTGTTATATTGGAGCAACTTACCATCAATCTTGTCTATTCCTTTCCATAACATAACAGCAAGATTTCATAAATTAAGTTCTAGTAGGTTTGTTCGCTACTGAAGAATTTTTGGATTTTCACTACTTGCTATTAATATTGATAGAAAATGAATGCAATCTTCATGGGATATATTGGAAAATATCATTCAGTATTGTTGTGTCCTCTATAGAAATCAGATTCATCATTTTCTAGTTTTTAGAAACAAGCAGTGAAAACCCAAAACATCTTCTGAAGTGTCCATTTAAGTCTTGGAGGTCAAAAAGACAAAAATTTGATAATGAAACCTTTAATAAAAATATCACAAAAAACAAATAAGTACTCATATTAAAATGTCAACATAAAAAAAACCTGTTTGGTCTTATCAGGTACCTACCTGAAACAAACAAATCATTGAATTGAATGTGCAGCTTAAAATATCGACAACTTGATCTACTACCTAACCCTACAAGTAACGTGTTTTTGCAAATTGTAGCCAAGCTATCACATTTATTTCAAATGCATCATCTCTGATGCATTTCTCACAGCATCTGAAACCAAAGTATTATAAATAAATATATAATTAGTCAACTCAACAATTATGGTCTTATTTCAATAAAGAATGTACAATTGAACTTGTCATTTGCACTATTGTGCTTATATATTTGCTTTATATTCAAATTGAATTGATTCAAGTTTTAAAATTTGTACAGATTTCAATTCTTTGATTCTGAAATTGTCTTTTTTGCTGGTCCAATTGCAAAACATGGCACAATGATTTGTGAAAAAACGTTCAAGTCACCAATATATTGAAGAACGAAGAACTAAAATCGAAATGTAAAAGTATTCCACATCGTTACAAATGTAAAAGTACCTTTCAAATTGACACTACTACCAGATTTATCGCAATATATGGAGAAAAAAATATTTTCCTACTAAACGCAGAATGAGCATACCAGACCATCCTAACCTAAAATAGTAAATGATGGATCGCCTTACCTTACATGAAGATGCCTTAAATTTAATAGCATTATCCAATGTGCTGCTTCAACACTCATTGAACTCTTAATCAAAAAACAAAATTTCAGAAGAATATGTACTCTACTTAGGTACCTAGGTTAAGAACGAATGAAAGTATCGAAAATGAAACTAACGCAAAGGTACGACAGCACGACACACAACAACAATACAATTTACAATAGCATAATGGCGCGAGGCGCATACTTGTCTGGGATCAAGGAGACTAAAATTTAACAAGGAGGGTTTAATAAGCTCTAGCCAATCAGAAACTTGTAACATCAACGCGTCATAGTGACGTACTTGGATATGAGTACAGAGTCGAACTCGCACCAAGCAACAAAACTGTCAGCAGTAACTCTCATATACCAAGAGCTAGTCCGTCACTGTCTATAGAGAACGGCGTCACATTTCGTCACAAATGTTCTTTCATCTCTTTCTACTAGTGTCCCCATTGTCTTATGGGAATCAAACACTCCTTGTTAAATTTTTGTCTCCTTTGGTCTGGGATCTGGGTGACTGGGTGTCGCCCACTGAAATGAAATTATAATATGATGACTGGAATGCTCGTCAGGCTGCGCGACTGGATTTCTCATGGAGGCCGCCATGTTTGTTTTGTGGTTCCTCACAGTGGCGGAGGAATCGAGATTGAGTTGATTGTAACATATAAAACTGATGCACTGCACTGACGTGTTTACAAACCATAAATTGCGAAACTCATAACACGTACGTGCAGATGAATATCTCTCTCGCACCCATACAAGTAAGTAATAAAGTATTTCTCTGCTAGATGCATGTGCCTCCTTTCTTCATCTCCTAGAGTTATCACTTTAACGGGTACGCAGAGGAACTAATAGCATTCCAGTCATCATATTATAATTTCATTTCAGTGGTGTCGCCCTGTTAGGTGGCATCTCATGAAGATCGGGAAATTCAAAATTGGTTGGTTTCCTGATAGATGAAATATTATTTCAAGTTTCTTCGTACGTACCATTTAAAATTGTCCTAGCGTATAATTTTGTATATTTCTGCGATGATGCAATCGAAAATTGAGAATGGATTGTGTTTTCTAAATACTGTCAATATTGTTTGAATGTTTTAGACGATGTAGAAACTTGATTACTTATATTTCGGACGTCCATCATCTTAATGGTTGAATAATATTATTCACCAGAAGACGATTGCGGATTCAAGCAATTGAAACGTTGTGAAAAATTTGAAAGAGATAGAAATATTTTAACCATTAAGATGATGGACGTCCGAAATATAAGTAATCAACTGTCAATATTGTTTGTAGTAAGCTCATGTATGGTTGTAAATATCATGGAACTTCAAACTCAGTGCAACATTACGATTTGAATTTGTTCGATAGTTCCAAATATAACTTGCACTCGCATTGTTCGTAGATAGTTTCTGTATTGTTACATTTACAATTAACTTTCATGGATCATGTAACATTGCACTTGAAATTCAATCAATAGCTTGCTTTATAACTTACAAACAACTTGTCTGTAGTTTCTTCTGTTATGTTAAAAACTTAAATATAGCATTGAGCCTTATGCAATATTATATTATCATTTTACGATGGCAAGCCATACACAATATTGTGGCAATATTTTGTAACATTACATGTTTAGTGGGGAAAAACACCAGTCACAGTAATTGAATAAAAAATTCATCAAAAAGTCATAAAATTGGGAACCTTGATTCACCTACCTCTATGCGAATATGATAATGAAACTGCTGATTTGAACCACCTATTTTTGAACTGTAAAAACATTCTTGGAATTGATAATTTCATTAACAAACTCCTACAATCGAACCTGCAATTTCCCTACAGTATTCACAACTTACTATCAACGGAGGACAAAGTGATATTATATGACCTGATAGCAGGATTTGCAATAAGGAACGGAATATGTATCTAAGTTCTACAGTTAAAAACTTCAATAGAATTAACGTTATTTGTGTGGCAAACGTTGAAACCAAAGCCATAAAAAAAATAATAAATACCTAAATAAAATAAAATCTACGTGGACAATTTGTGATAAAGTTGCGTCATTATCCTGAAGTTGTGTGTGTGTGTGATTGTAATTTTTGGCTTTAACGAGGCTCAGGTTCATTTAGAAAATACTTACAATTTAAATCGATTCCAGATAATATTGGTATTTTCAATAGTTGTGGCACATATTATATCAATAATAACGTTATGCACCGCAACATTATTCGAGTTGGTAGGTTAAATGTAGGAACTAAATATTAATGAGTAAGATAGCGCTATATCTTTTAAACGATCTTTGTCGAGCGGGCCCCTACGCACGCCTTCGCTCTGAGCCAATGAGAAGCCAACTATAAAATACATTCAAGGATCGGTCTGCGACCAGTAGTGCTACTAGAGGGCCAAACATTCAAGTAAGCTATTCGTTCGTTTGAATATCTAGCGGTCGTGCGCGTATTTTCACTCGTAGTTTCACTCGCAAAAATCATCATCTGTTCGTGACATAATGGGAAAGGGAGGCGAAAAATTTATTTCGGATACGGAACTGGAGAAAGGCCAACCCCAAAAATTCAAGGCGAAAGCGGTGAGTTGATTATGAAATATTTTTTGGAACAGTTTGTTTACTCGAAAACCTGAAATAATTGAAACATCTATTTTGTTGATGTTCATACTCACATACTACACGTAGAGTTGATTTTGTAGTCGACTGGTGTCCGATTTGCACATTTTAGGAGTTCAATGTACCGCTTTCCTATTTGTATTTGATATAAACAAACGTGTATTAATTTCTATGGATCTTCAATTTTCAGTATATGCCACTATCATTGCTGCTTTCCAATATTTTCAATAATTTACCGTGAAATGGAATTAATTTTTCGTTTTTTCTTTTCATATTCTAATACCTAGGAACAAGTATCGAATTTTAATAACTTACTCAACAACTCAACATTCAACTTTGTCAGAACAATAATTCTTGATGGAAAATCAGCCTTTCTTATTCAATTCCAATAGATTGGTACTGATTTTGAAAATCATACCTATCATTAATACCTATCCAGCTATCAGTAGGATTGCAAGTATTGAATTTAAGTTTTTCACCGAAAACCTATTTTCTCCGTTCCATCAGTATAAGATTATGAATTTTTGTTTGGTAATTAATCATCATTTTTCTTTGATCTAGCAGAATGGCTATAAGAATTATAGTTTATTTCTTATTGCCGAGAATTAAGTTTTCTAATGAATAGGTATCATTCACTCTCAGCTTTTGAAAAAGTTTTGATTTTATCTTATTTTAAAATATTTGTTTCAATTTTATATACCAGGAATTGAATAAAAATCAAGCGAAAAGTACGAGAGTATGATACTTCAGAATCAGATACAGATCCCTTTTTACATCTAATTTATTTTCAATGATAGGTATATTTCAAACCTCACATGATATCAAATATAATATTATTTCTTTCATCCTTGCTGACTACGATAAATTATTTTCTTAAGTTCTTTAACAGAAGTTTCAACTGAACTCACTAAAAGTATTAAGTAAGTACAACTCGACCCCGTCGAAAAATCAATAAATGTCATTGAAGAACTTAAAAACTTTCAATAGTCGGGATAACATGTATTTTTCTCAAAATGAAGTATTGATTTCGCGAAAGATGCAGAAGATAGATGGGGAAAAACATGTCAATATCATAAAAAAAAGTTTTTGAAACATAACAACTAAAGCTAATAATAAATATTACTACTAAAAAGACAAAACTATCGCAAGAAACACAAATATATGAACAAACTGAATAGATATACAAATAAGGCACAATAATAAAAATGGGTTTGTATGATAGTTTGGTAAACTTTAATATTCATTTTGTTCGTGAATGTTGAGGAATTCTTGAAAACGAGTAGGTATTACAACTTATTGCATTTTTTTTCTCTACGCATTGAAAGTAGTTATGAAAGGACAAAATATTATTAAAAAAAACTGCGCCCGCGAATTGTAATTGATTCGTTTCAAAGGTATTTGTTAGCAGAAAATGATTAAAGTTTTTAGGTTTCAAAAGTTGGTTTTCAGTCTTTAGAAAAGTTTATCAAATTGCATTCAATTGCCTCCTATGGCTCGTTTGTTATTTTTGCACCTGCCTTTTAATGAAATTGCGTTCTGTATATTCTGTCATTCGTATATTTCACTTGAAGATTCTCAAAATTTGATATTCTTATATTACCTATTTCAAATATTCATATTGACATAGTTGCTAACAACACCGTTAAATCAATCGATTGTTTCCTAATATTGTTACATATAGGTACAATACCAAGTGCAATTTCCATTCCCACAGACCATTTCTGACGTATGCCCATAACGGTTGCAAGAATAATGTGTTCTTATAAATAACTCACCACAGATTTAAATATTTGGCCTGTGTGAATGGCTGGGATTGTTGCAAATTTGCAACTTGTAACACATGGCGCTTAATGTGTTGAAACAAACTGAAACCATAGAAGTAGAAATATATTAACATTTTCTCTTTGCTCGACATTGGCCGCTAATGAATCTACCTTCAAATTGGAATGAGTATACGAGGGTTATTGCTACTTGAGTTTTGAGATAGACGTATAAATACAAATATTTATGATCGGAAATCGCTTTATTGTTTTTTAAAATATCCTCCATTAATATCAATACACTTTTGCATGCGTTTGGACCAATTTTCGAAGCACTTTTTCATTCCGATTAGGGTACCTCCAAAACAAGTGTTTTTGAAGCTTCAACCGGCTTCTTCAGGCTTTGAAAACGTTGACCCAGCAATTCATTTTTGATTTGCGGTAATAAGAAAAAATAAATAGGTGCCAAACAAGGACGAGTTCCATTTTTTGACTGCTCATAAAATCATTTTTATTTGGTCGTGGTGGAGCATGATTAGTCTTCTGCGATTGGTTTCTCTAATTTTTCGGAACACTTATCACAAACAAATGCTGGTGTACCATTTAGAATTGCATATGACCGTTGCTGTATGTAATTGTATGACGCTGCTCTAACGGAACTGTCGCGAAATGTTCAGTTATTCAAAAAAAAAACAGAAAGACTCATACAGTCTATTGTTGTTCAGTTCTGGTTCATATGGGCCGTGGTGGTCGGCTGGTAAAAGCGTACGCCTCGCAAGCGTGGGGTCGTGGGTTCGATCCACCGATTCACTGGTCTCGTGCATGGCATCACACGTTAAAAGGTAAGGGCTGCATCTTCCCTAGCTCACACAAGTCTCTCGAAGACTTCCGAGGGTTGCGCGTAAGGGTGCAATCGGTTGATGGAAATAACAACAACAACAATATGTCAAGATCCTTGTCAAGATCTTTTCCACCGCGAATGAAATTTTTCAACATTTCTTTGCACCAATCGACGGTAGCTTTTTTTTGGTGATTGTCAAATTATGCGGTATCCAACGCGAACTAATCTTTTTTACGCAACGTTCATGCAATATTGAATGTATGCGATTGAAAGTGTGCCCCAATCTCCAATCTCACGGTATTCCACATGACGATCTGCTATATCAGTTCACTCATAGCATCGATGTTTTCGGATACAAAAGACGATTTTGGACCACCTTCACGAAATTCGTCCTGTAGCGAATGGCGGCCACGATTGGATTCGGAAAAACAGCGAAACTCGGTAGCTCGAGATGGTGATCATCACCAAAAGTCGAAGCGAGTTGATCAGCACACTTCTATTGGTTTAATCCACGTCGAAAATCATAGAAAAAGATCAAACGAGAATGTTCACGATCTAAATCCATTTTTTGACGTAAACAACACAAATAGCACTCGTTTGACAACACTTTCTGAGTACGTTCACCATTAAAAATGACAAACGATGCAAGTGATGCCTATCTCAAAACCTAAGTAGAAATCTTCGAATACATTCCTATAGTTGTCGTCAAACATATAAGATAAATAAAAAAAGCCGCAAAAAATGGTCTCATCTTTTCCATCTCTTCCTGGAAAGTGCCACATAATGTTGGGGGCAAGTGGTGCAAGAGTTTGAAATAGCTAGTGCATTATAGGTAACTTCGCCATGGGTAAAGGATTAATAAATTCAATATTTTTTTAGATAAGAGTATACTAGAGATCGATACTAAGTACATAGATACGAGTAATTCAAAAAATATATGCAGTATTAATGATTCTTTTTATCATTCATTAAAAAGTTATTCAACAAAAAAATAACAAATAAAAAATATTCTTGTATATACAGGGTGTTCATTCAGTACTGCATTCTTCACGACTCAACATCTGGATTGTCAGGAATTCAGATATTTTTGTTCAGATAATTTAAAAATAATCTAGAGAAGGGAATTCTCAAATAAGTGTATATATACCAACATGGTCTTCCATGAAATCAATTTCAACTTTACAATTGATCGCTCTGTGTTTCATTTATATGAAATCTCTGTAATTCTATGTTTTCAGATCGAATAGTGCGTTGCCACGCTATCATTATTTATACAGATTTTATTGCGAAAAATCACTTCACTTTGAACAGGAATAATACTTTCGTGGTTGAGGATTTTCTAATAGATGATTTGCACCCTGTGTGATTTTTTTCTGATGGAAGCTCTGTGTTGACATACCGTCAATGATCAATTGTGCTAAAATTCCAAAATTATATTTATCATATGGGTGTCTTGAACGGACTTTTCATCCGACACAATTACATTAAATTTTGGTGCCAATCATAGTTTTCTCGATTTTTATCGGTGATTTCTATCAAGTTTTAGTGCAATTCTATTTATTTCTTACATAAAATTTAATGTACTTTCATATCCTAAAATCAAATTCGGGAATATAATCAATATTGGACACTGGCATTCTGTTTCGTACAATTATATTTCAATTCATCTGCTTTTGGGTATTTTGTGACTCCCTAAAATATTCTGAATAGCTGAGTGGGTGAAAAACATACATTCTAACTCCCACCCATCCGGTTATATCTCACTT